>JANDEH010000022.1:4805000-5449681 GCA_024610705.1 Tetragnatha versicolor
TAAAATTATCAAACGTTGACCGTTCCATGGCGGTATAAAGTTAGGGGACCACTACCCTATAGCCCCTATAATTTCAGAATAAAAGGTGCCACTTAAGGACGAACACCCATCAAAGCTTATAATGCACTACCGGTGTGGATGAAATAAATTAAATCCGAATTTTTTAAAGGAACTCCCTCAAGTGATGCCATTTGGTTCTAAATTGATATTGTAAATTATAAAAGATAGTGAAATAACAATAACGAGGCCTTCCACTGAGCTTTTAATGTAAACAGTGCTTTTCTTCAAAATTTCTCGTTTCCAGCTGATCAAACCCAAAGTATACTAAAAACGAGGGTTGTTGTACTTTTTTAGATACCAAACTTTGAAACCTTTTTATAGGGGTTTCAATTTTTATGAGTAGAAATTAATTTTAAACTGTATTGATCTCCATAGCAATGCAAAAATTAACGACCATCTTTTGAAAATCATACAACACGAAGTATATTTTAAGGGAAGAGGAATTAGCTTCAGTAGATCAGATTCTAAAACTATCAAAAAACTTGAATTGCAAAAATTAAATAAGAAGGTGCTTTACCTATGAATAAGCGAAGTTGAATCACAAATAATTGATTAATTTTCCTATTTCTATATTTGCATGACACTTGCTGTATTCTTTCCAATATTTTCATATCCATTCGAACTAAAATATAGGGTGTTTCAAAAGTATGTTTAGCGGCTTTTATTTGAAACCAAAGTATCTTAAGGTTATGGAAGTTATGTTTACCCCTAAGAAAGTGACCCTGAAGAATCCATTCAGATGACTTACAACACCCTTAGCGGCGAATGAAAAAAAGGGGTGAATTTTTCCCATTTTTTTCTAATATTCACTATGTTCCGTCACGAAATTTTGTTAGCAAATCTCAGATTCGGATTCAGCACCCCAAAAAACATACAGTTATGGAAAATATCTTCTACCCCAAAATTTTCCCTAAATGACCTTATTTGAGCACAATTTAACTGGACTATAAATACATCCCAAAGGGTCTCTGCTATTCTTTTTTAATGTTTACCTAAAACTTTAATTTGATACTCAAAATGTCTTAATAGCTTATCGTCGCATCATGGTTACACCAGCTAGCGTATGAGGGATGCCCAAATAGTAGTAGAAGGAGTAAACCAATCTTTTAGTGAAAACAAACTACGTTAGATGACAGTTTCTTTCAAGTTTCGGATTTAACTTTTCTGTAATTTTGGAGATTTCGTGATTAGTCAGTAGAATTTAGGTATCACGCATTGGGGTTAAAACCTTTCTGTCGTATCATAGTTTCATTAACTCAAGTTCAGAACGCAGCGTGACTTTTCTAAATGACAGAGATAAGTTATAGACAGATTAGAATGATTATTGATTTAAAAAATAACAGTCACATCACGTTCTGGAATTTAGGCAAATATCAATTCAAGATGTGGCTGTTTTTTAAAGTATCCAAACAGGAATGTGGAGTAGCGTCACTATTAAACAGCGCATTTGGCACAAAGTAAAAGTGCCACAACTCCATATTATGGATGTGGTACTTTTTTTAAGGTGGTGGGACCCGTTTATAATAAGGCATTCTTGCAAACATCAACGATCGCTGTATTGACAATGCAAGGGTAAATCACAACTGCGGGCCACAACCTATAAAGATCATATTTTAAGAAATGATATTGAAATATTAATTTTCGTGTTATAATTTATCCTTATTTGAATCACCAGTTTTAAAAAAGGAATACATCTAAAAAATAGCTTGAAAATTAACTTTTTGTGCTGAAAAATATCAACAAGCTTCGCTCTACGGATAAGTGGGAAGAGGGAGAATAATAATTGCCCCCTAAAGGGGAGATATAGTCCCTTGAATTTGACACTATCAATGCCAACTCATTGCGTCTTTCTTTTCCTTTTGCTTTGTGCTGTGAAAATTAATACAAATTAAAATTTGTTTTTAATCAAAACGTGTTTTTACCTTTTTGTTATCCATCTGGACTGTTAACATCTTGAATGTGTCTCTATTGATGACCCTATTGGATACTGTCTTATTCTTTGTGGATTTAACATAGGTCAGCGAAAAACAAGCTTGAGTATTCGGGTGCTCAAGAGGTGGAATCCTATGAAAATAAATTGTGTAATTTCAACTCCTTCAAAAAATTCTTGATGATAAAAGGAGAGATATTTCAACCAGTTTTCAGTTTCGATGCGTTGTCTTTAGACAAGCATTCAAAAATTCTTAAAATTGGTTAAAAATTGCCCTATATCATCAGCCCTAAAAATTGAAAAAAAACCCCAGCTATTTTTATTATTTTTTGAGTAAATCCAATAAAATAAATAAATTATGTAAGAAGTAGATATTGGTAGTTTCACCTAAAAATACACGAATTTACTAGAAATTCCCATATTTCGTATAAAGTAAATAGTTTTTATCTATATAATTGTGAAAATTTATTTTTATTAACTTATTATCTTGTTCACTCTATCGCTCACCAACCTTCTTAACAGTTAAATGTTAAATCATTTTCTTACATTTCGCTACGCGATTGGAGTATTCGTTTCACATAAAAACAACATCAAGATATCTCGCTCATCTACATAAGTAGAGCCCCATTAGAACCTCATATATTATCTCTAGGTTATCAAACATTTAATTTAAATATTTTCATTTAAATTCTTCTCATAAAATCGAACTATAACTTGAATTTTTAAAGATAATTATATATTTCTAATGGAAAACGAGGAAAAACGTTAGTTATATAATTCTAAGGTATTTTAATTACTCGAGGATGGCATTTGAACAAAATGAATAATTTGTGTGATATTTGACAAAAACTGCATTTGCTTTTTATGAATATAACTTAGACGCATTGTTGTGTTGTTGTTGTTGTTGTTGTTGTTGTCGTCGTGTCCAAAAGAAATTGAGGACTATATGGAGCCAAAAGCGTTAAAAATGAGGGCCGCCAGGTCCGGAGCCCGGAGGCTATAAAGAATATCTTGGGGTGGCTCTCCAAGCTGGAAAAGAGAAGCAACGATGGCCTGACAGTCAAAAATATGGTATGGTGTCAAAGGGTATTCGGACAATTTCTGCAGAAGGGGTAAGATCTTGTGTCATCTGGAGAGATTTTCATTCCTCTAAAATGGCCTGTTCGGATTCTTGCTATTATAGATGACAGGTTTCTGGGGCAATTAAGGTCTGGGATAGAAGGCTTTTTAAAAGAATTTTCGAAAATTCTACGCTTGGCAACCGCGTTCGCATCCTCGGCAGTAACGGTGAGAGGCTGATCTAAATCTCGAGCTTCCTTAGCAAGATGTCAGCGCACTCATTTCCCTCTATGCCCACGTGGGCAGGGATCCACTGGAGCGTACAAGGCCTGTTGATTTGGCCGAGAAGAGAAATTATGCCTTGGGTTAAGTTTGTTTCACCATTGCCTATGTCTTCAAGAGCAGACTTTGAATCTGAGAAGACAACCAGACCCTATGCCGAATCGTCAGAATACCAAGAGAGATAAAAGGAGAGGGCTTCTTTAATTGCCATCAATTCGCTAGTGAAATTTGAGGCAATGTGGCCAGCAGGAAATTTTGAGTTCAGTTTTAGCACCAGAAGGGTGGAGGAAAAGGACACCCGCACCACCTCTATCAAATGAATTATCAGAAGATCCATCTGTAAATATTGTTACTTTATTACCCTGGGAATAGGAACGGATTGTGTCAATGCCCTTCCGTAATAACTCTTGAGTTAGTTCTTTCTTTGAACAGGGTTCCAATAGGTTCAAAATAATCTTGACATTAGCAGGTGGTCTGATGGGAAGAATAGGTTCACGGAGAATATCGAGAGAGAAGGATATCCCTTCTGATGTCTCTGTCAAAGTGAAGTGTGGATGATCTGTGAAGCCTCTCCGATCCCGTCCAAGCACTGAAAGTTCTGTTAGATATGTGATCCTCATTGTCAGATTCTTATTGTCAGAGACGCATTGTCATTGTCACTAATAAGCGTTGGGAAATGGGAATAATTCAAATAGTGTAATGTAAATTTAAACAAAGTTGAATGTGTGTGACTTTAGATATTTAGATTAAATTAGACTTAAGATATAAATATAAAAACATTATAGTTATAAATTACACTCATTTCCATAAAAAATAGCGCACCAAGAAGAAAAAGGGATATCAAAGCCAAATTTGTTTCCATGATTACCCATAGAATGAAGGTTAGTTGATAAAAAATTGAAAATAAAAATGCACAAACACATGTCGCATGCGATGTCCAAGCTTTCTTCTTACTCCCCTAGGTTGCATTTTTACTCCCAGCCTTCCCGTTCTCTAGAACCAATGCTGACAAAACAAGTCCGGTCTTTAGGAAAATCATCCAACGTCCGGTATGCAACGTCTGCTGGTGCACCAGAAAAAATTTTACTACGTGGGGAGGCAACATGGTCCTCCAGTTCCCAAAATCCCATTTAGAGGCCCTTGCACCCAATATCATGGCTTGTGGGGGCGGTTATGGACACCTATGGAGTCAACACTTTTTACTGATTTTCTCGGCCCCCTAACCTCGAGGAAGGCCGAATTTTTATCAACTAACCTTCATACTATGGGTAATCATGGAAATAAATTTGGATTTGATATCCCTTTTTCTTCTTGGTGTGCTATTTTGTATGGCAATGAGTGTGTAATATTATAGAAATTTCTTAGAGATTTAAAACCTTTTCGTGAACCCAACGATAGTAAAAAGGTCACGTGATTTTTTGATTTAGTATTTTTTATTTTATTTAAAATATACTGATTTTTTATATACAGTAGAACCCCGATTATCCGCGAGCGGATGATCCGCGGTGCGGATTATGCGCGAGTGCCACGAAAAAATTATTTTGACGATGAGAACAAATTTTAGATGAGATTAATTAGAAACATTTTAGATATAGAGCAAAAACATAGTTTTTATGCTGAAATATTTTTTTGTGTTTTCACCTCATTTTTAGTCTATTTTCGGGTTATCCGCGATTTCCGCTATCCGCGTTACCTTTGCCACCCAATTCCGCGGATAATCGGGGCTCTACTGTATAGAGAGGGTCTAACTAAGGTTAGAGGGAGTAAATGTATCTTCCTCTTTCGATCAACTGCCCCTCAGCTTCTTCCTTTCTCCCCTCCGAGTCTGTCAAAATCACGTGACTCTTTTACTATCGTTGGTTAAGCAGTACTCTCACAGCTAAAATACAATATTAACCATAACCATGTTCTTAAATAATAACCAATAAATTCAAACTAAATTTCCTTTAATCTCAGAACCCATAATCTCGGAACCCATAGCGTGATTTTAAAAATGGCTAACTCCAACTATATTTTACTTACATTGATTTAGCTTGTTATGCCACAAACATCTCGAGATTTCAAGAGCGATTCACTCATAATTAAAGCTTTCATCAAGAGCGATTCACTCATGGAAAATTTATAAAATCGCTTGAGGGTCTCCATATGACTTAAAACATGCAAAAAATGTCAAATAAAAAATAATTTTTTTATTAATTTTTTTTCATTTTTTTTAATTTTGAAAAAAAAATTTATCGTGATTGAACTTTTTGTTCATGATTCACATTAAATTAAAGACAAAAAACTAACAAACAAAATGGGACTAATTTCATGTTTTTAAGTTGTATAGTTCTAGAGTTATCAGCTGTTTAAAAATGCAGAAAAAGCAACTTTAAAAAAGTTCTTTGGACATTAGAAAATTACTACAACAAAAATAAATGTGATAAAAAAACAAAACCTGGAACATTATATCTATAACGTTAGTAGTTTTTTATAAAAAAATCATGAACAAAATGAGAGGGTTTCATCTTTGGTTTTTTAGTTGTTTTGTATAAAAATATTCCAATTTCGATTTTTTCACTCCTCTTGGTCATCGACTTCTAATTCGAATGTAGAGTTGAAATTTTGGCTGTGAGCTTCTATTAGCTGTTCGAAAAAAGTAGAGGGTGCCCAGAACTCTACCTGAAAAAAAGTTTTTTGGGCCACCCTAATGTGGAGGGAACATGGTCTGAAATCACTGAAGCTAAAAAATTCTAAATTTGAAAAAATATAAAGTTAAAATGCATTATCATGTGCATTACGCCCACCTCTGATTTCAAGCATATTTTGTAAAGGAAGTTTTAATATGTTAAAGGCTGTTAAATCCATCCATCAGGGAAGGTAAATTTCTAAAAGCCTTAATGTATTCTACAATAGTGCCTATTTTCAAATCAGGAGATCCAAACATTTTCTCCAAATACCGCCCTATATCTCTACTACCTGTATTTTCCAAAGTAATGGAAGAAGTTGTTCTAAGAAGAGTAAAAATGTTTTTAAATTTTAATGACTACTTTGCTGCAAATCAATTTGGTTTCCGTGATAATATTAGTACCACAAATGAATTAATTGAATTTTCATCTTATGTGACAAATAATCTTAATAACAACTTAAAAACGGCAGCAATATCTATTGACATTAGTAAGGCATTTGATAGCGTTAATCATGAAATTTTTCTTTACAAACTTAATGCAGCAGGTATTCGGGGAACATGTTTGGATTGGCTTAAATCATTTATTCTATTGCGTAAACATAGGGTGAAAATTGATAAATTGTTAAGTAATTTTGTTCTTGCGAAAAAAGGAGTACCTCAGGGTTCTCGTATTGGACCATTACTTTATAATATTTATATTAATGATTTCTGTAAAATGAAAATTTCTGGAAATATTATTACTTTTGAAGATGACACTATTATTTTATATTCCGCTTCTACATACGAAGCTCTTGAAAATATAATAAATCGGGATTTAAAAATTATTTATGATTGGTTTACATCCAACGAATTGCGGGTAAATGTGGAAAAAACATGCTATATAATTTTTAATTTAAAGGCTACATCTGAAATAAATCTTGATTTAAAATTTTGTGATTGCAAACAAGAATCATGTAAGGATCATCTCATTAAATACACCCCCTCTTTAAAATACTTAGGCATTCTTTTTAACCAAAACTTGAAATTCAAAGATCATATAAATGTAATTTGTAGCAAATTAAGATTTATTTTATTTAAATTTTATCACTTGAAAAAATATATCAAAATTGAGTTACTTTTGAAATTATATTTTACATGGGTGCAATCTCGTATTCAGTATGGAATTTTGGTTTGGGGAGGTGATTATATTACAAACATAAAACCTTTATTAAATTTTCATGAAAATTTCTTACGATATTTTCCAAATACTATTCTTTTAGATGTTCGACAATTATTTGTATTAAATAGTCTTATCTCTTTAAAGAAATTTCCCACAGTAGCAAAAATTAATCTTAATAATAATTATAATTTTAGAAGAAAAATTTTTTATCTTGTACCAACCCTTTATAAAGAAATATTTAAAAAGCATTTTGATTATTTATCTGTTATTCTATTTAAAAAATTGCCGTATGAAACTCAAATAGAACCAATCTTTAGACGTTTTAAAAACTGTGTACTTTCTTTATTTTAAATCAAAAAAATATATAGGAAACCTATTAAATTCTGTCAGGTGATAACTTACATCTAAATTTTAAAATATCAAAAGGAAAACATCTAGCCAGTCCCACCAAACCCCTTTTTCAGTTTTAACTATGTTTTTTTTTATTTTAAAGTTGTAAAAATGAGATGGTCGAGAATGTGACATATTTTTCCATATGTTTTCTTATTGTATTTTTTATGTTCATTAAATTTATTTTAGTTTTCTATGTTTAATAACATTAGGAAATCTGTAACCCCATGGAAGAGCCTTTCTGGCTCCTTTGGGATATTAAAAAAATCTTTCAGTGTTTTTTTTTCATTATCATTTTTTTCCTGTTGTGTACTATCGTGTTGTGTGTTGTTGAATTTGAATAAATTTTAATTTTAATTTTAAGTTGCACGCGCATAAGTTAATTTCCATTACTTTAGCCTATAAAATGCTTGTACGTTAGGATTTACGATAACTTAGATGAATGAACATTAGATATAATCAGTTTGTAACGTTTTTACTTGTATTTTATTTTATTTATAATGGAATAAATTTATTAAGTTTTGAAAAGTTAGTTTATTGTGCTAAATTTTAAATTACTGTACAAAGTGACTCTGGAAAATCGTGTTAATAATTTTTTGTTCTTTGAATCATTTAAGTTATTATTGATTAGTCAATAAAAAGCGCACTGTCCATAAAATAAACTTTTTCACTTTTGAATAAAATATTTGAATAAAGATTATTTTTATGGGAGCAAGGATTTTTCAATCTTAGAATTTATAGCAGAAGATACATACATTCAGTAAAATTTCTAACAAAAAATATTTAATACTATTTTGATACCTAAAATTCAGAGGATGTTATTAACTCAATAGGAAAAAAATATTTTTGTGAATGGGGGAAATTATAGTAATTTCAATAGTAGTGGTATTTTAGATAAAATGTTACGTTTATAAATAATAAGTGAAACAGTTTAAAAGATTTTTTTTTAATATATTAATAAGACTGCGCTTATAATCACGGTTAATGCTATCAAAATCGACCGGCCCTGATCCCTCCTGTCCTATTTACTTTAAGGTGAAATTTATCGTTTTTATGAAATTTGTCGTTTATGTGAAATTTATCGTTTATGTGAAATTTATCGGTTAATGTTATCAAAATCCTCCTTTTTCCCAGTTTTAACCCTTTATCTACTGCATTATGATTTTCAGCAATTTTTTTCATCCAAATATTTTTTTGAGTCGCTAAATTGAAAATTAAGGGATACATAAATAAAATAATCATCTTTGGAAAATTTAATCCGCTAGAGATAATTAATTAAATTGATACTCTTGAATACTGTCACTACACTAAGGGCTAAAGTATTCTCACATTATAAAAAACCATACCCCTTTCTATCCCAGTTTGAAGTTTTAAAAAATAACACTTGACTTTAACTACTTTTGAGGGAACAAAAAAGAAAAGGCATCAAAAAAGAAAAAGTCCCTAAATTAGCAAGTATTTTTTGTCTTTACACAAAAAGTTACACAAAGTTGTAAAAACACAAAACTACCCAATAACACTGAAAAATTTTAAAAATTAAGGAAAGGTTTGAAATTAAATTAATTTTAAAACCTTTTCTTTTTTGAGGCCTGAAAAAGTGCTATTTTCACACGCATATCTCCGCGAATATTTACAATATTCTCATGAAATTTTTTTCAGTGAATTTTTCATAACGTTGGCAACAATACTGTCATTGAGGTTTTTGGTCTATCTCCTCTAGTTTTTGATTTAATTTTTCTTTTTTATTTCACCGCTAGGGGCACTGTAAGTCATCTCAATGAATTCTCCAGGGTCACTTACCGGAGTAGACCTTACTTCCGTGACCCAAAGACACGTTGGTTCCAAATAAAAGCCATGAAACGGACTTTTGAAACACCTTGTGTATATAGGTAGGGACTGTGATAAAGTCCCAAGAAAAACGGCATGAAATGGAGAAAGTGAAATGATGATAATAAAAATAGATACAAGAGAGAATAAATAAATAGGGTTGGTAGAGGAGTGGAGAGAAAAATATGAAGAGAGAGAGTAAGAGGGAGTAAAAGCAAAGAGAAAGAAGGAAGATCGATTTAAATATTTCTTCCAGTACCGTTTCGACCGAGGGCGGCGGGAGAGATCCTTAGTGAATCAAAATATGTTAATAAGAAGACTCAGAAAAGAGAATTAATATGAGGGAGAAAAAGAGTGAGAGGAAAGAATGTCGATAACAGAGCTAGAATATAGATTGCATTTAAAATTTGTGAGGAAGCGTCTTATTTGAGTCTACCTTTTCCCCGACATGCTCTTGCCCATGCGCGGGAAAGCTTCTGATATGAATAAATGAATCGCTCCTAGCAATTCCGAATGAATCATTTTCTTGAATCTGTGGAGAAAAGTCGCGAATATGTCCGAAGCAAACGGTGGTGTCCAGGTTATTACTGACAGAGAAATGGTATTTACTTACAATTCCTACTAATTATCAAATTCGAATTTAGTTACGTTTAACTTTTATTGATTTTAAAGTTTTTTCAAATATCCTATATTAGTTATAAAAAACTGATGACTTTCTAACCATAGATTATATTTAACATCTAGAAAAGTCTATTTTTTATATTAAAATGTGTTAGTGTATGGCAGAAAACAGAAACAAATAACCACGGTTTAAAAGCTTTGATGCGTTTTTAAAATTCCCATCGATTATGATAATATACTAAGTTCAACTGGCTTTAAAAATTAGAAATCAAAAACGAAAAACTTAAACTAATTGGGAAATGTTTTCAATACGAAGTACTATGTGTCGTGTAAGTAATCTCTTTTAAAATTTATTGTTTCCCTAAAGTTAATAGAACGGTTCTTCACTTTAAAATATAATTGTGAGGCGGAAATCGAAAAGGGACCTCTTGTCGGCAAAGTTGATTTCGAGAAAAAGCCAAAAACCGGAAGAAGGTCAAAACTATCGAATTTTTTTCTCTCGATTTTATCGATCCTTGGACCCTTTAGAACCGAATTTTAGCTGTTGGAATCATTCCTTAACTGTGAAAAATAACGAGAGGGTAGCATTTTGGAAGTTTAAGGTCGCTTTTTGCGAAATCCACTTATTCTATTAAAACTTTTAATTACTGGCGATTCGTCATTTTTTGAGCTACAAGGATGATGATGGTCTTAAAATCTTCATAAATCTGTACAGATTGAGAAAAAAATAATAACTCCATTTCGACGAATGCCGACAAGGGGTCCCTTTTCGCTTTCCGCCTCACAATTATTGTTTGAAATAAAAAGATAGTGGAGAAAGAAAATTACACGTTTCTATCAAATGATTCGTCAAATTTTCCTTCTTCTAACTAAGGAAATGATAATCAGTATTAAACACACATTCACTGCATTTTAAATATATATAAAGTAAAAAATTCATCGATTACTAATCAACTAATCATCGATTACTAATCAATGTTGTGTTCATTTTCTAATTCTTTAAAAATTAATTTAGAATGTAATATTGTATCATATATATATAGGGGAGAGTGTTGTACCTCTGGACAAAAATCACGTTTGGATTTTTCTAAGACAGGTAAAATCACATTTTGACCATTTAAAGTGACCAACTTATAGTCCTAACCTTTGTGAGTACAGAGATATTTTTTATTAGCCAAAATCTTGAAAATTGGATTTTTAATCATTTATAATAACATGGAAAAATTTGTGTCCAAAGGTACAACAACCTGTTGTACCTATGGACAGAACCAGTTGTACCTGTGGACACCCTTAAAAAGGGAAATTTTAGTTGAAAAAAGCTAAGAATTAATATTTTTATTGATGCATTACCTTTTAATAACCTATTTCAAGCCTTTTTAAAATTGAAAATAGATTTTTTAAAGTAATGTAGTTTTGGATCGTAAATGATCATTAAAACGAAGTTGAATGATAAAAGTCTTGATTTTTTTACCAAAAACACAAAAATCACATGGTATTTTCAGATCAGAATTTAAGATAATAGTTTCATCAATCATGCTGATTGATCTGACAACTTCACTGATCCCCCCCCCAAAAAAAAACAATTCGATCAACACTTAGTTGTGCAAGCATTTGGTGGTAATAACAATAATAATTTGGTAGTAAATCTTCTTCAGTGGAAATTTCAAGTTTTTTTAATCATCATACTCAAATGCGATAGGGTTCTTAGGATTTTACACCATATTTTACATTGAATTCCTAGTATGAATCATAAATTTAAAAAAGTAGTTAAGATCACAAAATATTTGATTTTTCATCTAAAATTCACTTGAAAATAATCGCTGACAAATAGATTACCATTTAGAATTAATTGAACATTTATTAAAATGTATTCAGTTAAATGAAACCTGATTCTAAAACGCCGATTAGCTACAGACACCCGCAAGAACGTGTCCGTAGGTACAACACGTATGGTGTCCGAAGGTACAACATGAGGTGTTTTTGCATTCAAAGTTCTATAAAAGATAAAAGAATTGAGATCTGACGATTTCTAATATCAAAAATAAAAGTTAAAATCTCGGGGATTCCCCCCATGTATCCCATTTTATCATGTCATAATTAAAGGGGAAGAAAAGAGTTAATAAAGTGATGCACTAAAAAAAACTTCGAGCACCTAAAAACAGTAAATTTATTATATAAAATTTAAATAGTATTTTAAAGAGCTGATTTCACGTTAGCAACTAGATAGCATCTGTTTACATTCAAAATCGACCCCAAATTCAAATTTACATTTTTTCCCGAATTTTAAAAAGAGGTGGCTGAAGGTACAACCGTCCGTAGGTACAACACTCTCCCCTATATACAGGGTGATTCAGATAAGTGTTTCATAACTTCTAGGGGAGGTAGGGTACATCAAGACGAACAAGAATTGGTATAGAAAGGGGGGTCGCAATTTTGAAACACCCTGTATATATATACAGGGTGTTTCAAAATTGCGTTGCACGGCTTTTATTCGAAACCAGCGCCTCTTAGGGTCATGGAAGTAAGGTCTACCCCTAGGTAAGTGACCCTGGAGAATCCAATGAGATGACTTACAGCGCCCCTAGCGGCGAAATTAAAAAGTTAAAAAAATTAATTTAAAAACTAAAGGAGATAGAGCAAACACTTCAATGAGAGTATTGTTGCCAACGTCAAGAAGAACTCATTGAAAAAAATGTGATCAAAATATCTTGAATATTCGCGGAGATATAAGCATGTGAAAATGGCACTTTTTCGGGGGTCAAAAAGGAAAAAGTTGGCATATTTGCAAATTTTTCAGTGTTATTGTGTAGTTTTGTGTTTTTTTAGTTGAAAGAACACAAAATTTTATCAAAAAATTAAAAATATTTGCAAATATGCGAACTTTTTACTTTTTGACCCCCGAAAAAGTGCTATTTTCACATGCTAATATCTAAGCGAATATTCAAGATATTTTGATCAAATTTTTTTCAATGAGTTCTTCTTGACGTTGGCAACAATACTCTCACTGAGGTTTTTGCTCTATCTCCTTTAGTTTTTAAATTAATTTTTTTAACTTTTTAATTTCGCCGCTAGGGGCGCTGTAAGTCATCTCAATGGATTCTCCAGGGTCACTTACCTAGGGGTAAACCTTACTTCCATGACCCTAGGAGGTGCTGGTTCCGAATAAAAGCCGTGCAACGCAATTTTGAAACACCCTGTATATGTATATATATTAGGGTGTATCGAAAAAAACTTTTTTTCGATTTTGATGACGTAATAGCGCGGAAAAGTTGTCTAAGGTGCCAGAGAGTACCTGTGAATTTTTTCAGAATTTTTGGATAATTTCTTAATGTGCCACATTGGCCCTGAAGTTCCCCATGTTAATCCAATGGGGCGCGCCGCCAAAAAGGCCGAAAATCGGTTTTTCGCCCCTCATTTCTACCCTAATCACACGACGAATGTCTCGTCTCCAGTTATGGACTCTATATGATGTATTCTATCCGAAAAAACTTGAATAACGACCTAAATATGTATATTACGTTAACAGTGGGCTCTAATTTGAACGAGGAAATACACGATTTTCGACGAAATTTGAGCATACAAAAAAACGTAATATAGATATTTAGGCTATTATTCAAGTTTTGTCGAATAGCCTAGATCATATAGAGTCCATAACTCGAGACGAGACATTCGTCGTGTGATTAGGGTAGAAATGAGGGGCGAAAAACCGATTTTCGGTCTTTTTGGCGGCGTGCCCCATTGGATTAACATGGGGAACTTCAGGGCCAATGTGGCACATTAAGAAATTATCCAAAAATTCTGAAAAAATTCACAGGTACTCTCTGGCACCTTAGACAACTTTTCCGCGCTATTACGTCATCAAAATCGAAAAAAAGTTTTTTTCGATACACCCTAATATATATATTAGGGTGGCCCTTATTATAATGGAGAATTTTTTTTTCAATATTTTGTTTCGCGCCGGGCTGATTTTTTTTCCTTTTACTATAGAATGAAAGTGTGCAAAAGGATTTTCCAATATTTTAATATTAACACGTGCCTCATCGGGGGTGAAGTTTTCCCATAGCGCGCCATAGCAATAGTGTATGGCTTACGACGGGAATAGCGTCTCCGCTAAGAATGAAGAAACATAAGACTTCGTAAGACATAAGAATATTATTAGTATGCATTAAATTAGTTAAAAAGTCAAGAATTAAACAAAAGTATTTATTGAAAAAAAATTAAAAAGCATACATATTGCATATAATTCTGAACTGCTTAACGTAAAACAACAATTACACTACTCGACAAAAAAAATAGGGTCAAAATGCTTCTGACACAATTCAAGCAGATTCTTATGTAAAATGACCCCCTGAATCCGAATCCGACCCCCGTTTTTCTCCATCACGTACAGATTTTCGGGGAACAGTCCCTCCCCCTTTTTGCGTTTTTCGATGACTTAATGACTTTGAATTCGATTTCCTGGGGCAAAAACTTTTACTTTAGCCTTTAAATTACACCCGAGGGAACAAGAAAGGTTAAAGCTTCTAAAATATACAAATTTGTAGCAAATGGGTAAGTTTAAGGGGTTATTACCCCCCTAAAAATGCAAAAAAATCGTTAAAAATTATATAGATTGTTTTTGGCTATTTTTTCCTCTACTTCTTCACGCAATTTATCATTAAAGGGTCCTTACCCTTCCCCAAGAACCCGAATTTAATGAATGTATGCAGCAGGGGTTTTTGCTAGTAGCGGTTGAGGTGTTAGCGCCCCCGAAGCACTCGCGGAAGAGACTCTCTGAATCGCGCCGCCGCTAGTGAACTCAGGAATTAAAATTCATATTTTGAAAAGCTCAAAAATTAAATTGTTCTTATATTTCAGGTCTATCCTGAGGAAAATTGTTCAGTTCGTTAAAAACTGGCCATTTTTTGGGGATGGGGTTCCATGTTTCAAGCTGTTAATACATGCGTGGGCTGTGGATAACAATTGGGGGTTGTCCCATTAAAAATTGAAGGTGATGGGGGAAAACGGGTGTCATATTTGCATTCAAGAGGTCATTTTACACAAGAATCGACTGAAGTTCAGTCAGTAACAGTTGAAATTTTTTTGTATAGCAGTTTAACCCTTAAGTATGGAATAGAACCCTTCCGAGTGTGCTTTGGGGGCGCTAACACCTCAACCGCTTTTTGTAAAAATCATTGCTGCATATATTCATTAAATTTGGGTCCTTGGGGAAGGGTTAGGACCCTTTAATGATAAATTGCGTAAAAAATTAGAGGAAAAAATAGCCAAAAACAATCTCTATAATTTTTAACGATTTTTTTGCATTTTTAGGGGGGTAATAACCCCTTAAACTTACCCATTTGCTACAAATTTGTATATTTTAGAAGCTTTAACCTTTCTTGTTCCCTCGGGTGTAATTTAAAGGCTAAAGTAAAAGTTTTTGCCCCAGGAAATCGAATTCAAAGTCATTAAGTCATCGAAAAACGCAAAAAGGGGGAGGGACTGTTCCCCGAAAATCTGTACGTGATGGAGAAAAACGGGGGTCGGATTCGGATTCAGGGGGTCATTTTACATAAGAATCTGCTTGAATTGTGTCAGAAGCATTTTGACCCTATTTTTTTTGTCGAGTAGTGTAATTGTTATTTTACGTTAAGCAGTTCTGAATTATATGCAATATGTATGCTTTTTAATTTTTTTTCAATAAATACTTTTGTTTAATTCTTGACTTTTTAACTAATTTAATGCATACTAATAATATTCTTATGTCTTACGAAGTCTTATGTTTCTTCATTCTTAGCGGAGACGCTATTCCCGTTGTAAGCCATACACTATTGCTATGGCGCGCTATGGGAAAACTTCACCCCCGATGAGGCACGTGTTAATATTAAAATATTGGAAAATCCTTTTGCACACTTTCATTCTATAGTAAAAGGAAAAAAAATCAGCCCGGCGCGAAACAAAAATCCAACTTTGAAAAATAAGGGCCACCCTAATATATATATATATATATATATATATATATATATATATATATATATATATATATATATATATATATATATATATATATATATATATATATATATATATATATATATATATATATATATATATATATATATATATATATATATATATATATATATATATATATATATATATATATATATATATATATATATATATATATATATCATATGGGACATTCCATGTGAAATCAACCAAAAATTCTCAATTCTCAACCTGACCTTCTATGATTTGAGCAAAAATTTCAGGAATTGTTCTCTTCTATGATATAAATGACAAATATTTTTATTATTCAATTTTATCAGTAATTTTTTTTATTAAAAATCCTGCCGGGCACTCTGCCGGGCATAATATCCGGGTAACGCCTGGACTACCCCCCCACAGTGCTACACATTTTCTACAACAATCGATATCATATGCCTACAACAATTCATGTTACATCTTCTCTTATTATATTTACAACAATATGGTTTTACTATGAAGTTAGGTATGAAATATGGGTTTTTAAGCATTAAATTGACAATAAAAGTTGTTAGGATGCTTTGATTTTAAATTATTATTCATCAGAAACCTTCCCTGGAGCGAGTAGATCAATGTGGTAAAGTTTAATTGTTAATGTAGGTGGGAAAACTTTAAAACTATAAAGGACATACAGACAAACATTCATTTTTATATATAGGGGAGAGTGCTGTACCTAAGGACGGTTGTACCTTCAGCCACCGCATTTTAAAATTTGGGAAAAAATGGAAATTTGAATTTGTGGTTGAATTTGAATGTAAACAGATGATATCTAGTTGCTAACGTGAAATCAGCTCTTTAAAATAATATTTATATTTAATATAATAAGTTTGCTGCTTTTAGGTGCTGAAAGTTTTTTTTAGTGCATCACTACATTAATATTTTTCTTCCCCTTAAATTATAATACGATAAAATGAGATATAAGGGGCGAATCCCCAAGATTTTGACTTTCTATTTTTGATATAGGAAATTGCCAGACCTCAATTCCTTTATTTTTTATAGAACTTTAAATGCAGAAACACCTGGTGTTGTACCTTCGGACACCATACGTGTTGTACCTACGGCCACTTTCTTGTGGGTGTCTGTAGCTAATCGGCGTTTTTGAATCAGGTTTCATTAAAGTGAATGCATTTTAATGCATATTAAATTAATTCTAAATCGTTATCTATTTGTCGGTGGTTATTTTCAAGGGGTTTTTAGATGAAAAATCAAATATTTTGTGATCTAAACTACCTTTTAAAATTTTTGATTTTATTTTGCATTTAATGTAAAATATGGTATAAAATCTTAAGCACCCTATCGCATTTAAGTATGATGATTACAAAAAAACTTAAAATTTCCACAGAAGAAGATTTGCGAAAGTTATTACGCCCAAATGCTTGCACAACTAAGTGTCGATCGAATTGTTTTATGGATCAGTGAAGTGATCAGATCTATCAGCAGGATTGATGAAACTATTACCTCAAACTTCAATCTGAAAATCCTATGTGATTTATGTATTTTTGGTAAAAGATCAAGACTTTTATCAATCATCTTCGTTTTAATGATCATTTACGATCTAAAACTACATTACTTTAAAAAATCTATTCTCAATTTTAAAAATGCTTGAAATAGTTTATTAAAAGGTAATACACCAGTAAAAATGTTCATTTTAAGCTTTCCTCAACTAAAAATTTCTTTTGTAAGGGTGTCCACAGGTACAACTGGGTCTGTCCATAGGGAGAGCACGTTGTTGTACCTATGGACACAAATTTCGTCAAGTTATTAAACTGAATTAAAAACACAATTTTAAAAATTTTAGCTAATAAAAAATATCCTCCTACTCACAAAGGTTAGGACTATAGGTTGGGCACTTTAAATGTTAAAAATATTAATTTACCTGTCTTAGAAAAATCCAAACGTGATTTTTGTCCATAGGTACAACACTCTCCCCTATAGACTAGCGCTAAAGCGCTAGACCCGGGCTTCGCCCGGGTTTCCGTTTTTTAATAAATATCATCAGGTGTGTTACAGATGGGCTTCGCCAGTCCATTTTTAAAGAAAATTATTCTGGTGTGTTACAGAGGGGCTTCGCCAGTCCATTGAAAAAACTATTCTGGTGTGTTACAGATGGGCTTCGCCAGTCCAAATGGGGAAATAGTTAAATAAAGGATCTATTTTAATGTTTATGTTACAACAATGGATTTTAAACTTCAACAATCGATTTCATATGCAACAATTCGAGAATATGCCTGCAACAATTGAATCGTCAGTTTGAAGAAGGGAATAAGTCCAAAAAATGACAAATTTACTTTTTGTGCTCAAAACAATCTCTAAGCTTTGCTCTACACATGGGTGAAAAGAGGGGAACAATAACTAACCCCTATAGGGAGATATCGCCCCTTGAAGTTGTGAAATCGATGTCCATTCATTGTATTTTTTAAGCTAATTTGGAATTAAAGTTAATTTTTCTTTCTCCTCATATTCTTTGTGCTGTAAACTAAGTTAAAATAAAATTTTCTCTTAATTTCAATGTTTTTCAAACTTTTTTTTATGTAGGGAATGTTTGACTCCATTCATATTCACTCACTCCATTGATACTGCTTTAATAACCCAGTTTCACTATAATTTTGAATTTCATTTGTCTTATTCTTTTTATTTCACCCTTTTGTGGTGTAAACTAAGGAGAAATATAATTTAAATGTGATTTTAAGGGTTTTGAAAGATTTTTTCATCAGAAAAATTTCATAAGGTGGAAGAAGGGAATAAGTCCATCAACTTATTTTGGCTGTAAAATATTTTTGAATACACTTATATTTGTTTTGATGATTGCTCTGTTTTCTAAATAGGGTTCTGAACTTCCAGTTAAAGTTTGGCGGTTATACAATGAAAATTCCATTACTTATACAGTTTTTTTCGATTTTCTCAAAACTTGGTTTTTGGACTTATTCCCTTCTTCAAACTGACGATTCAATTAAAGTTACATCTTCTTTACAACAATGTGGATTTGCCCTGAAGTTAGGCATGAAAAATGGGTTTTTGAGCATAAAATTGTCCAAAAAAGTTATTAAGATGCATCGATTTTAAATTATTATTCTTCAGAAACCTTACCTTCCTTGGAGGGAGTAGATCAACGTGGTATAGTTTAATAGTTAATGTAGGTTCGAAAAGTTTAAAACTATAAAGGACATACATACATACATACATACAAACAGACAGACAGACATTGATTTTTATATATATAGACTAGCGCTGACGCGCTAGACCCGGGCTTCACCCGGGTTTCGCGTAAGTTTGTTAATAAATAATTAATGAAAAAAAAACCTTTTTAAAGAACAACGTTTTTGAAATGCACTAAAAAGTATAAAATAATTTTTTGTAACTCCTTGTAAAACGAAAAGCGTGGGGATCATGCATTAGGTATTTAATTCAACTTAATTTAATCATTCATTTAAATAATTTTTAACTGTGGATATAATGGTAAATAGAGTGACAAGAGTAGTAGCTGTAAATATTATTGCTTGATCCCCACGTTTTTGGTTTTACAAGGAGTTACAAAAAATTATTTTATACTTTTTAGTGCATTTAAAAAACGTTGTTCTTTAAAAAGGTTTTTTTTTCATTAATTATTTTCTGGTTTTTAGTTTTGTTGTGTAAAGTTTAGAATTCGCGACCTGAACCCCTGAACGCCTTCCAAGAATTTGATTCCTTTCTCTTTTTAATAAAACTAAAAGTGTTTTTTTTCTGAACTTTAACTATATTTTATACAGTACTTCTAAAGCCATCTTGATAACGAGAGGCAAACTGCACAACAATGATTTTTTAACAATAAGGTCCTATAGTTGAACTTCTAAACTTTAAGTCCCCCTGGGGGTTCAGGGACAGCAAATTGAACCGAAATAACGAGATAATATCGGATTGTCATCCAGATCTGAACTATGTTCAAAATTTGAAGTCTCTAGCTCATAAGGAAGTATGCTTAAAATTGATTACTAAATTCCCCCCGAACAGACAGATAGACAGACAGACGGACGGACGGAAGGACGGACAGACAGACAAGATTGAAAGCGACCTAATAAAAACGTTGTAATATCCTCTGGTGTGTTACAGAAGGGCGTCGCCAGTCCAAATGTGTAGCACAGCACTGTGTTTAATTTACAACAATCGATATTATACCTATACAACAATGTTACATAATCTATCTATTGTTGCATTTACAACAATGTGTTTTCCCTGAAGTTAGGAATGAAATATTGGTTTTGAAGCATAAAATTGACCAAGAGTGAATAGAGCAACGTGGTAAAGTTTAATAGTTAATTTTTTTGTGAAACACAAAACATTTCAATTTTCACATTTTCAGTTGATTTTGTTTTGTAAATCAACTTTCTTGAAACAACAATAAGTGATCGTTTTCTCTCTATATTAAAAAAAAGTTACAGTCACCGCCGCCGCCGCTGTTTCAGAAAATTTAATTTTTCAACTCTTTGAACTCTCATATCGCAAAAACTACTTGATAGAAATTTATGAAATTTGAAACGTTTGTAGAGGAATATTTGGGGCACATTCTCGAACAAAAAGCTAACTAATGTAATAATTATTACTGGGGTATTTTTAAGGTCAAAGTTGAAGTTTTTCTTTTTTCGCCGCGTAGTCCAGTTCAGCGAAATCTATTAGCAGCAGAACTATTGATTTTTTGCAGCCTAATACTCTGAAGTATGAAGATGTGCACTACGTTGCCCTTTTTTCGAATTTCGAATTTGGTTTAGAGTAATTAATTTTTTAGTTTTCGAAATTTTTTACGCTTTTTCGTTTTTTTCTATCTTAAATGAAAACTAATCACGGTATCAATATGATTTTTAAAACACTTATACTCTTATTTTTTAGAAAGATATTGGCGTTTAATTCTTTAAAAAATTCTAATTAGTTTTAGAATTATTAAGCATCAAAGTTTCATTTTTTTCATAGTTTTAGTAGGTCTTTATCAGACGTGTTTAATGTTTTTAAATTTTATATTTGCCTGTTCACTAGATTGTCGCGAGCACGGATTTTCTCTAAGTTTGCTAGCGATAGTAATAATCATTTAAAGGTATTGCAATATTTTTTGAACTACTGGAGAAATAAATAATTTAGCTTTTTTGAGTGTTATTTGTGCGGATGAAAGGAAGAGGATTCGCGGGAAGTTTGTTTTACTCTGCTAAAGATTAAATAGAGAAATTAGTGATAAGAGAAAAAATATAATTGGGTTTTAGAAAAGCGTTTTTTATACGGATGAGGGTTGTTATCATAGCTGTTAAAATGTAACTAGCGAGATTTGTTCACTCAGATCGTGAAGCGATCTGTAAAGAGCTGCGTATAAGTTACGGGCGTTTGTGAGCGATAGCGAGCAGGGGGAGGTAGCCCCCTATCTATTAAATTATTGAAAAGCTAAAAAGGAATATTTCAGTAAGAGTTTTATTTTGATATTTTCGTGTTTATGATCCGAATTAAATTATTAAAAAGTTTGAGAGATAAAAAGTTTCGATATTAAATTATCATTAACAAAGCAGGATAGTTCCAGGTTGTGCTGGATAGTTAAGATGGAACAAGCGAGCTCTGCTCGCTAAGATCGCGAGGCGATCTTCAAAGAACTGCGAAGCAGTTCCGGGGGTTGGAGAGCGATAGCGAGCAGGGGGCAGAGCCCCCTAGTTTATTTACATTTTCCTTTCCATGGAGACTATTTTAAACAACAATGTCATTCCGTGAAATTTTTTATTTAAAAGCTAGATCAACTTTCAAATAAAAATATTGTAAAATATACTTAATTACATGTTTTCAAATTTTAAATTTCATTTAATTATATATGAGATTATAGTTATAATTTTTAATTAGACTTATATCTAGTTATTCTTCTAAAAACTTGCTATTTTGCATTATTTTTTTTTGTAACAATGGGGTGAACTGGAGGAGAAATAAAGCTATTTCAGCAAAAGGACCATAAAAAGGGTCAAAAGAGGGTCAAGGGGTCGTTCTAGATCAGGGGTCGGCAAGTAATTTTACTTAGGGTCCAAATAATTTAGAAAATTTTCATCGAGGTCCGAAGAAAAAATAGGTTACTATTATTACTACTTTAAATTATTTTCTTCAAATACACATATATTTTTACAAAGATGTAATTTGAGTACGCATTTGTTTTATTATGTTGTTATATTTAATATTATTAGAAGTTTTTACATGAAAAATGGGGGTCTGGGGGTTTCCCCCAAATATTTGACTCTTAAAAGCGGGTTGAACTAATTTTTGTAGTGTAAAAATACATACTTATGATTTTCAAAACATTTTGGGGGTCCGGGAAATAACCTCACGCGGTCCGGATGCGGACCGCGGTCCGCCAGTTGCCGACCCCTGTTCTAGATCTTTGAAACATAGCCTATGTTTTTTCTGGGATTCTTTTACGTAGGTATACCAAGTTTGGTCCCTATCAGAAGAAAACTGTGGATTTGTATTAAAGACAAACTCACATACACACAAACAAACACACACACACACATTGAATTTTATTATATCAGATAGATAGAAAATCAATGTTTATATGTATGTGTATGTACTTTATATTTTTAAACTTTTCTCAAACCTACATTAAACTATACCACTTGATCAACTCGCTCCCGGAAAGGTTTCTGAAGAAAAATAATTTAAAATCGAAGAATCCTAAATTTTTTGGTACATTTTATGCTTGAAAACCCATATTTCGTACCTAACTTCATGGCAAAGCCACATTGTTGTAAATATAAGAGAATATGTAACATTATTTATTGTGGGCATGTGAAATCGTTTGTTGCAGATTGAAATCGATTGTTGTAGTTTAAAATCAATTGTTTCAGCATAAACATAAAAATCAATCCATTTTTTTATTATTTCTCACTCTGCCTGGCCTAGCACACAGTGCTACACAATTGGATTGACAAATCCCATCTGTAACACACCAGATGATAATTGTTAAAAAACTGAAACCCGGGTAAAGCCCAAGTCTAGCAAGTTTAAAAATAAAGAAGAGGTGAGTTTTCGTAAACAAGTGTTACAACGGACCACTTTCAGTTATAAGTTTCATCTGGCAACGACAAATTTAAATTTTAAACTTAAATGCCATACTCATAATTTCTTGAAACACGCTTTAACTACTCGATGTTAAAAGCTGTAAAGGTTAAGTGAATTATGAGCATTAATTAAAAAGGAGCGTCTAGATACATTTTTATAGGTTGTAACAGCTTACATTGATAACCCATAAATAATTTCATTTTCCTTCATTCGGCGAGTTTCATCAAATAGTTGCTGTTGTGGTAATAAATACACTCCTTTTTAAAATATTGCATCATTTTTGAGAAGTTGGTTTTAACACCTGCTGATACTCGTACCCCTTTTAGACAAACTGTACGTTTATAAAATAGATTGGCAATCTTGTACAAACAGCTATTCCGAATTTAGAAATTTGATTCTAAAGGAATTCACACTCTTCTTCTCTTCCTTTTATAAAATTCTATTTCAAAAGTCTGTTTCATAGCTTTTATTTTGAGCCTACATCTCTTAGGTTCATGGAAGTAAGGTTTCCCCTTGGTAGGTAACCATGCTGAATCCACTGAGACGGCTTACAGTGCTCCTTGAAGTGAAATAAGAAATTTAAAAATGGTTATTACCAAAACTTTACCTTAACAAACCTTATTTGGAAAGGGACTAAAGAACGAAAACTTGCGGAGGGGTGAAAGTTTCAATAAAACATTTTAAGTATTCGAGGTTATACTATTAGCATATGAAAAAATAGAGTTTTTTACCGGCTTCAAAAAAAGAAAAAGTTCACAAAGTTGTGAGTTCCTTTGACTTTTAAAAATTTAAATTAGTTTCTATTAACTCATTAATGCCCAACTTTTTATTTTTCTTAAATATTTGGTAAACACTTAGTAAATAGCCCCAAAACAACTGGAAAAATAGTGAAAAAAATTCCAGGTTAAAATTTTAATTTCTACACCTAAATTAAAAAACGTCCCTAAAAAGGGATGTCAGGCACGAATGCCCCCGTGTTTTTTTCCTATAGTAAACGCATGGTAGAAAACTGTTTTAAAACCACAAAAACATCTTCTACCTTTTTAAGTGCAGCAAAAGTGATCCGAACCATACTGTAACATGAATATGAACAAAAAATATTAATTATTTATCCAATTAACTGTAAAAATAACCTTAATTAACGTAATTTGAGCATTTTCTATGCTCTAAAACACGTTTTTTCCTCCCAAATCTATGTTAATTGCAAATTAATTAAGATTTTTAATTGAAAAAGGCATTCTTTGTTTATATTTAACCTAATATTAAGTAATAATTACTTTTACACACCTCAAATCCATCAGAATGATTAGCAATGATTAGCGACATCTAATTAGAAAAAAAAATCGAAAATTTATCACAAAAGCGACTTTTATTTTAGCAATTTTAATGAAAAAAAAGTCACTATAACTAATAATTATTGAACTTTTAATTAAAATATAACCGGAATATATTTGTATAAGTAATAAATATTGTAAACTAATAAATTTATTCCTTTTAATTAACACAAATTAATTAATTTCATATAATTTAAGACTATTTATTCCATTAATTTAGCAGAAATAACAGTATTTTCCAAAAAAATAAACAAAAATAATAAATTTAGAGCTAAAATTAAAGTAATTTTCATAAATTTTCATAAAATTTTCATTTCTTGCCTTGTTTTGAGCAGATTTTTTTCTTTCGCATGTTTTATAACTATTTTGAGACTCTCTTATAATAAGGAGTACGTTGCGTGGTCAATTATAGTTCTCAAGACTGCGTTAAATCATTAAAACTGTCGTTTAAAGTTTGTTTTCACCCCAGCAGTCCGCTTGCAGTGTTCACTTGCAACAATTTCTTTTTTGGTTGACTGTAATTAATTAATTGACCTTAATTACCTTAATGACCTTAATTAATTTTAAAAGGCAATTAGTAAAATCCTTCCGCAATTTATCTTTGATCATTAATTTTCTCCTCTTCCGGCCCTAATTTTCCTTCGATCTTTATATATCAACCTTGATGATATAACAACTGAATGATAAGGACGACCGGATACGGAAGCGGGTATATATACGAAATGGATATACGAAATATGCGGATGGATATACGAATGGATATGCGGGATGGATATACGAAAAAACCGTTCTATGCAAAAACCGTTCAGCAAAAACCATTCAATAAAAAACAAATTTATTACATGTATAAAGCTATCAGTTTTTTGGTTTTTGAACGGTTTTTGTCGGAACGGTTTTTGCATTAAACTGTTTTTTCCCGACACCGGTGTTCTTAAGGAGGGGTCGTTATTTTAAAAGTGCTCCTGTTTCTACAAATCTCGTTTTTTAAAATCGAAACATGCACTGATCCATCTCTGATCTTTATAGATCATAAAGAACTAAAGAAGAAACAGAATTTAAAAAATAACACATTTTTTAGTTAGAAAGATTTTTCAAAATAGTGTTGTTTTTTATCTTAAAGCAAAAAGCTTAAAATTCTTGTAATAATTGTAAAATTTTTGCAATCCTGACATAATTATTGTTCATACAAACAACACTTGTGTGGGGTGGTTTTTTTTTCATTTTTCTAAATTATTTTATTTCGACTTTTTTCGACTCTCGAATCCTCCCGATCATCCTTGCTTCTTCACCCTTAACGTGGAACATAAATTTTAAATGGACCCTAATCTTCTTGACCCAGAACTCTATCCCTTTAACAGCCTTTTCAAGATCTTTCCATAAGGGGAATCTTCATTATTAGTAACCATTAAGTTTTTCCCGCCTTATTAACTTGAGCATGATAATGATGTCCTTTACAGCCTTTTCTTTTTTCACTTTGGGAATAAGCTTCTTTTTCTTTTCATAAGCTTCATTACGGGGCTACAAGTCTTGAACTTTTTTTCTGCGTCCTTTATGGAAATACATTGGAGGAATGTCTTTATGGATCGTTAATAACTTCTAGCCAATAATTTGGCTGATCGATTTGACCAAAAAACAACCCCAATAAACTATTTACAAAGTTAGCCAATTTAATTTTAAGTTGGTATTGCTAAAGCCTTCCGAATTATCGTGATATATTCCATTGAGGAGTAAATCTTAAAGCCACTAAGGGACAGTTTTAAGACAAAACCGTAATCGTTTCTAGATCAAATAAATGGTGGTTTAATAATTAAAGTCGGTACCGACTTATATATATATATTAGGGTGTATCGAAAAAAACTTTTTTTCGATTTTGATGACGTAATAGTGCGGAAAAGTTGTCTAAGGTGACAGAGAGTACCTGTGAATTTTTTCAGAATTTTTGGATAATTTCTTAATGTGCCACATTGGCCCTGAAGTTCCCCATGTTAATCCAATGGGGCGCGCCGCCAAAAAGGCCGAAAATCGGTTTTTCGCCCCTCATTTCTACCCTAATCACACGACGAATGTCTCGTCTCGAGTTATGGACTCTATATGATGTATGCTACCCGAAAAAACTTGAATAATAACTTAAATCTCTATATTATGTTGATTGTGGGCTCTGATTTGAACGAGGAAATACGCAATTTTCGACGAAATTTGAGCATACAAAAAAACGTAATATAGATATTTAGGCTATTATTCAAGTTTTATCGAATAGCATACATCATATAGAGTCCATAACTCGAGACGAGACATTCGTCGTGTGATTAGGGTAGAAATGAGGGGCGAAAAACCAATTTTCGGCCTTTTTGGCGGCGCGCCCCATTGGATTAACATGGGGAACTTCAGGGCCAATGTGGCACATTAAGAAATTATCCAAAAATTCTGAAAAAATTCACAGGTACTCTCTGGCACCTTAGACAACTTTTCCGCACTATTACGTCATCAAAATCGAAAAAAAGTTTTTTTCGATACACCCTAATATATATATATATATATATATATATATATATATATATATATATATATATATATATATATATATATATATATATATATATATATATATATATATATATATATATATATATATATATATATATATATATTAGGGTGTATCGAAAAAAACTTTTTTTCGATTTTGATGACGTAATAGTGCGGAAAAGTTGTCTAAGGTGCCAGAGAGTACCTGTGAATTTTTTCAGAATTTTTGGATAATTTCTTAATGTGCCACATTGGCCCTGAAGTTCCCCATGTTAATCCAATGGGGCGCGCCGCCAAAAAGGCCGAAAATTGGTTTTTCGCCCCTCATTTCTACCCTAATCACACGACGAATGTCTCGTCTCGAGTTATGGACTCTATATGATGTATGCTATTCGATAAAACTTGAATAATAGCCTAAATATCTATATTACGTTTTTTTGTATGCTCAAATTTCGTCGAAAATTGCGTATTTCCTCGTTCAAATCAGAGCCCACAATCAACATAATATAGAGATTTAAGTTATTATTCAAGTTTTTTCGGGTAGCATACATCATATAGAGTCCATAACTCGAGACGAGACATTCGTCGTGTGATTAGGGTAGAAATGAGGGGCGAAAAACCGATTTTCGGCCTTTTTGGCGGCGCGCCCCATTGGATTAACATGGGGAACTTCAGGGCCAATGTGGCACATTAAGAAATTATCCAAAAATTCTGAAAAAATTCACAGGTACTCTCTGGCACCTTAGACAACTTTTCCGCACTATTACGTCATCAAAATCGAAAAAAAGTTTTTTTCGATACACCCTAATATATATATATATATATATATATACAGGGCTCGATTTCAGCCGGAACGGTCCGGAACGGCGTTCCGGAACCTCTTTTTCGGGAAAAAAATTGTTCTATTCCAGGGGTCTCCTAACTACGCCCGCGAGACCCATTCATCAGGCCAGCGGATACCTTTCTATGTACGAAAAGTAAGTCCTAAAATGAATTAAAACCCTGTTTTTACTGTCAAGTTTCCAAAATTTTTCTGGGGGGGAACCCCCAGACCCCCCCCCTTTTTGTACTTGGAACTCAACATATCAGATTCCTTTTCAGATTAAGATCATAACAGTAAGAATTCTACCAAAAAATATAAAAAGGCATATTTCAAATTTAAAAAAACATTTTTAAAGCATTTTTATCTTATTTGCAAATAACAATATTTGTGATTTGATAGTAAGGTTGTTACTTAATTTTTCTTTTAAAACATGATTTTGAACCCCCATTTGAACTACCCACAATCCGCTCCTGGTGTTGATTCTGTTTTATTTGAACCAGATTTTCCAGATCGCTGGGCAAATTTGCAAAGAAAATTTGCGTCATCTTAAATTAAGCCATTTAAGGACTTTACCATTAAGCCATTAAGGACTACCATTTAAGGACTTTAACTACGCATTATATTCCTTAAATTGGCAAAATATATACAACACTAAACGTTCAGTGGTGATAAGCCGTCCCGCCTCCTACAAGAGGCACCCTGTTGGAAATAAATATACAACACACTGTAAAAAAAAGAGTTCATCATCTTATACAATAATTAAGTTAAAACCATCGCCCTAATCTAACACAATCTAAGTATTTGCTTTTTCAGTTTTGATACCAATAATTTTACCGTTCCGGTACCTCTTTTTTTAGAAATCGAGCCCTGTATATATATATATATATATATATATATATATATATATATATATATATATATATATAGTACTGTATATATATATATATATATATATATATATATATATATATATATATATATATATATATATATATATATATATATATATATATATACAGTAGAGCCCCGATTATCCGCGAAATTGGGTGGCAAGGGTACCGCGCATAGCGAAAATCGCGGATTACCCGAAAAAAGGCTAAAAATGAGGAAAAAACACGAAAAAAATATTTCAGCATAAAAACTATGTTTTATTGTACAAAAACATGATATGTAAAACTTTTATATGTAATATTAATATGTAAAGTACAGCAGAAACCTTTGCTCTACATCTAAAATATCTCTAATCTCATCTAAAATTTGCTCTCATCATTAAAATTTTTCAAAAAGTCGGGGAAACTTTTGCGACACCCCCCAATTTTTTTTCTTTTGGTACCCTTAGACTGTGTGCAAAATCTTAAATCGATCAGATAATATTAACACGTGCCCCAAACGGCCTAAAGTTAGAAAAATTTGACTTTTTTCTCATTTTTTCGAAAATTTTTAAAAATGTGTTTAATAAATCCATTGCCGAATAATAGGGCTCTAACACATTTAAACAATCTTATTTGACCATTTTTCATTACTAGTTAGGCCAAAATGCCCAGTTTGTAACCTAGCCATCAATCAGAAAATCCTCAAATTTGTCCATTTTACACTGAGAATAGAAGAATCAAAACGCAGTGGTAAATGACTTAAAACCGCAAAATTCCATAATTAAACACCATTTGTAGACCATATTGATGTGGAGATATTCCTTAAATTGGCAAAATATATACAACACTAAACGTTCAGTGGTGATAAGCCGTCCCGCCTCCTACAAGAGGCACCCTGTTGGAAATAAATATACAACACACTGTAAAAAAAAGAGTTCATCATCTTATACAATAATTAAGTTAAAACCATCGCCCTAATCGAACACAATCTAAGTATTTGCTTTTTCAGTTTTGATACCAATAATTTTACCGTTCCGGTACCTCTTTTTTTAGAAATCGAGCCCTGTATATATATATATATATATATATATATATATATATATATATATATATATATATATATATATATATAGTACTGTATATATATATATATATATATATATATATATATACAGTAGAGCCCCGATTATCCGCGAAATTGGGTGGCAAGGGTACCGCGGATAGCGAAAATCGCGGATTACCCGAAAAAAGGCTAAAAATGAGGAAAAAACACGAAAAAAATATTTCAGCATAAAAACTATGTTTTATTGTACAAAAAACATGATATGTAAAACTTTTATATGTAATATTAATATGTAAAGTACAGCAGAAACCTTTGCTCTACATCTAAAATATCTCTAATCTCATCTAAAATTTGCTCTCATCATTAAAATTTTTCAAAAAGTCGGGGAAACTTTTGCGACACCCCCCAATTTTTTTTCTTTTGGTACCCTAAGACTGTGTGCAAAATCTTAAATCGATCAGATAATATTAACACGTGCCCCAAACGGCCTAAAGTTAGAAAAATTTGACTTTTTTCTCATTTTTTCGAAAATTTTTAAAAATGTGTTTAATAAATCCATTGCCGAATAATAGGGCTCTAACACATTTAAACAATCTTATTTGACCATTTTTCATTACTAGTTAGGCCAAAATGCCCAGTTTGTAACCTAGCCATCAATCAGAAAATCCTCAAATTTGTCCATTTTACACTGAGAATAGAAGAATCAAAACGCAGTGGTAAATGACTTAAAACCGCAAAATTCCATAATTAAACACCATTTGTAGACCATATTGATGTGGAGATAAATTATCTGGAGCTCAAATTAATTATGGGTTGCTTAATTACAGACGCTACATTGGGTTGCTTTAAAACTATAAAAAATTCTATAAAAACGGTATGGGCATGTTTGATATCGGGTAATGGGTGTATGCGGTTTCTAAACTCAATTAAGACTAATAAAATCCTCTTACACAACTTTTTAAAGCTCTTTACGCAATTATAAGGGCCATCAGATCTCCTAATACAAGTGCAAACCATGATTTCAGAACTATAGATGGTAATAAATTCTATACACATAAAACCGGCAAGAGAAACTCTGGAAATAAGACTCCACAGTGTGTCCACGAGTATTTATTCCGTAATTTAGTTGAAAAGCTGAAGAAGATACAAAATTAACCCGCTCTTCATAATGATTGAGCTATACTCTGTGAAGATAAGCAATTAATCATGTTTCTAGAGATTGTTCTTTTATTTTATCATAAATTTATACATAAACATAAAAAATACCTGCAATTTTACAAATCAGTGTCATTAAAACAATTAAACACTGATATTTTGTTTGAGGCTGTAAGAATATGTTAAATATAAACTTCAGTTTCTATAACTCTTCTACTATATCCTTGGTTCTTCTTCGCGCTGTCGACTTATCATCAGTAAACGTCCTTGAAGAAGTACTTAGATTTAGAGTAAGTTTTTCATGAAAATTGTTTATGAAATTAAATTATTTTAAACCCTCAAAGCCTTCTTTGAGAATGTAGAGGTAAGAAACTTAGAGCGAAGAATAGCTCTAACTTAAAAACAGACTTTAAAGAAGGAATTATTTTCAGAAACTGTTGTTAATATTTATGATATTCACGTAACCAATTTAAGTGTCTTAGTTTTTAAAGAGTCTAATTTGTTGAATTGCAGGTATTTTAATGTTAATGTATAAATTTATTATAAAATACAAGAACAGTCTCTATAAACTTGGTTAATTGCTTATCTTCACAGAGTATAACTCAATCATTATGATGAACGGGTTAATTTTGTATCTTTTTCAGCTTTTAAACTAAATTACGGAATAAAATACTCGTGGACACACTATAAAGTCTTATAATTAACTTATTTCCAGAATTTCTCTTGCGGTTTTATGTGTATAGAATTTACTACCATCTACAGTTCTAAAATCATGGTTTGCACTTGTATTAGGAGATCTGATGGCCCTTATAATTGCATAAAGAGCTTTAAAAAGTTGTGTAAGAGGATTTTATTAGTCTTAATTGAGTTTAGAAACCTCATACACCCATTACCCGATATCAAACATGCCCATACCGTTTTTATAGAATTTTTTATAGTTTTAATGCAACCCAATATGGCGTCTGTAATTAAGAAACCCATAATTAATTTGAGCTCCAGATAATTTATCTCCACATCAATATGGTCTACAAATGGTGTTTAATCATGGAATTTTGCGGTTTTAAGTCATTTACCACTGTGTTTTGATTTTTCTATTCTCAGTGTAAAATGGACAAATTTGAGGATTTTCTGATTGATGGCTAGGTTACAAACTGGGCATTTTGGCCTAACTAGTAATGAAAAATGGTCAAATAAGATTGTTTAAATGTGTTAGAGCCCTATTATTCGGCAATGGATTTATTAAACACATTTTTAAAAATTTTCGAAAAAATGAGAAAAAAGTCAAATTTTTCTAACTTTAGGCCGTTTGGGGCACGTGTTAATATTATCTGATCGATTTAAGATTTTGCACACAGTCTTAGGGTACCAAAAGAAAAAAAATTGGGGGGTGTCGCCAAAGTTTACCCGACCTTCGATTTTAAGGGACACCCTAATATATATATATCCCTAATATATATACAAACTTTCAGGGATGATAGTACTCATCATCAAGACGAACAAGAATCGGTATAGAAAGGGGGTCCCAGACCAAATCCCAGGGAGTTAAAAATGGAGCGACCCCCCAAAAAATCATTGAAAAATTCAATTTGTAGAAGAACTACTATTGGTAAAAACTTAATTATGGTCTCAAAAATTGTAATTTAATATGATCTTTAAAATTACTTCAAAAGTCTTCACTTTAAAATTTGTTTTATTATGAAAAAAGTTAAAAAACACAAAAAATGTGAAAACTCTGCCAAAACCTTATTTTGTATTTCGAAATCCTTTCTTTTGATTTGATAATCTGAAAGATCATAGTTGAAAACCCTCAAGTCCAAAGTTTCACGTAAATACAATCAATATTAAACGCTTGAGATTCTGTTAAAGTTTGTTTTTTGGGTGCGCAAGCTGTTTTCTAGAGCTGTTTCCAAAACAGCTGTTAGCGCACGCAAAAAACGGATCTCAAGCGTTTAATATTGATTGTATTTACGTGAAACTTAGGACTTAAGGGTTTTCAACTATGATCTTTCAGATTATCAAATCAAAAGAAAGGATTTCGAAGTATAAAATAAGGTTTTGGCAGATTTTTCACATTTTTTGGGTTTTTTAACTTTTTTCTTAATGAAACAAATTTTTAAGCGAAGACTTTTGAGGTAATTTTAAAGATCACATTAAACCACAATTTTTTAGACCATAATTAAGTTTTTACCAATAGTAGTTCTTCTACAAATTGAATCTTTCAATGATTTTTTTGGAGTGTCGCTCCATTTTTAACTCCCTGGGATTTGGTCTGGGACCCCCCTTTCTATACCGATTCTTGTTCGTGTTGATGAGTACTTTCATCCCTGAAAGTTTGTTGCACCATTTCAGATACACCCTGTATATACAGGGTGATTCAGATAAGTGTTTCATAACTTCTAGGGGAGCTAGGGTACATCAAGACGAACAAGAATTGGTATAGAAAGGGGGGTCGCAGTTACACCGTTAAAGAGCTAGGTCCTATTGTAGTGCGAGAGCGTTACAAAAGGACGTTTTGCCAAGGCCCGTTTAACGAAAAAAAAACATAATGAAATGAAAAAATTTATTGCATGAGGTACAGCAGTATCCGTATTACTTACATCATAAATTTGATAGAAATTGGACCACTTTCTAAACCGTGGGGTGAGTTTTAAAACGTGCTTTTAGTCAAACAATCAAGTTCCATTAATGGTATTTAGAAAAATGATGATCGGGGAAGGAATTTTCAATGATCAAACAGTTTCAATGATCCATGTTACGATCATTGAAAATTCCTTCCCCGATCATCAGTTTTCTAAATACCATTAATGGAACTCCATTATTTGACTAAGAGCACGTTTTAAAACTCACCCCACGGTTTAGAAAGTGGTCCAATTTCTATCAAATTTATGATGTAAGTAATACGGATACTGCTGTACCTCATGCAATAAATTTTTTCATTTCATTATGTTTTTTTTCGTTAAACGGGCCTTGGCAAAACGTCCTTTTGTAACGCTCTCGCACTACATTAGGACCTAGCTCTTTAACGGTGTAACTGAGACCCCCTTTCTATACCAATTCTTGTTCGTCTTGATGTACCCTACCTCCCCTAGAAGTTATGAAACACTTATCTGAATCACCCTGTATATACAGTAGGGTGTATCGAAAAAAACTTTTTTTTGATTTTGATGATGCCTTAGTGCGGAAAAGTTGTTTAAGGTGGCAGAGAGTACCTGTGAATTTTTTCAGAATTTTCGGATAATATCTTGAGGTGCCGCCAAGGCCCTGAAGGTCCCCATGTTAATCCAATGGAGCGCGCAAGCCAAAAAGGCCGAAAATTGGTTTTTCGTCCCTCATTTCTACCCTAATCACACGACGAATGTCTTCACTCGAGTTATGGACCCTATATGATCTAGGCTATCCGACAAAACTTGAATATTAGCCTAAATCTTTATATTACGTTTTTTTGTATGCTCCAATATCGTCGAAAATCGTGTATTTTCTCGTTCAAATCAGAGCCTACAATCAACATAATATAGAGATTTAGGCTATTATTCAAGTTTTGTCGGATAGCCTAGATCATATAGGGTCCATAACTCGAGTGAAGACATTCGTCGTGTGATTAGGGTAGAAATGAGGGACGAAAAACCAATTTTCGGCCTTTTTGGCTTGCGCGCTCCATTGGATTAACATGGGGACCTTCAGGGCCTTGGCGGCACCTCAAGATATTATCCGAAAATTCTGAAAAAATTCACAGGTACTCTCTGCCACCTTAAACAACTTTTCCGCACTAAGGCATCATCAAAATCAAAAAAAAGTTTTTTTCGATACACCCTAATATACAGGGTGTTTCAAAATTGCGTTGCAAGGGTTTTATTCGGAATTAGCGCTTCCTAGGGTCATGGAAGTAAGTTCTACCCCTAGGTAAGTGAATTTGGAGAATCCATTGAGATGACTTACAGCGCCCCTAGCGGCGTAATTAAAAAGTTAAAAAAATTAATTTAAAAACTAAAGGAGATAGAGCAAAAACCCCAATGATAGTATTGTTGCCAACGTCAAGAAGAACTCATTGCAAAAAATTTGATCAAAATATCTTGAATATTCGCGGAGATATTAGCATGTGAAAATAGCACTTTTTCAGGGGTCAAAAAGTAAAAAGTTCGCATATTTGCAAATTTTTCAGTGTTATTGTGTAGTTTTGTGTCTTTTTAGTTGAAAGAACACAAAATTTAATCTAAAAATCAAAAAAATTTGCAAATATGCAAACTTTTTACTTTTTGACCCCTGAAAAAGTTCTATTTTGACATGCTAATATCTCCGCGAATATTCAAGATATTTTGATCAAATTTTTTGAAATGAGTTCTTGTTGACGTTGGCAACAATACTATCATAGGGGTTTTTGCTCTATCTCCTTTAGTTTTTAAATTAATTTTTTTAACTTTTTAATTACGCCGCTAGGGGCGCTGTAAGTCATCTCAATAGATTCTCCAGGGTCACTTACCTAGGGGTAGATCTTACTTCCATGACTCTAGGAAGCGCTGGTTTCGAATAAAAGCCGTGCAACGCAATTTTGAAACACCCTGTATACAGGGTGTATCTGAAATGGTGCAACAAACTTTCAGGGATGATAGTACTCACCAAGACGAACAAGAATCGGTATAGAAAGGGGGGTCCCAGACCAAATCCCAGGGAGTTAAAAATGGAGCGACACCCCAAAAAATTATTGAAAAATTCAATTTGTAGAAGAACTTCTATTGGTAAAAACTTGATTATGGTCTCAAAAATTAAGGTTTAATATGATCTTTAAAATTACCTCAAAAGTCTTCACTTTAAAATTTTTTTTTATTATGAAAAAAGTTAAAAAACACAAAAAAATGTGAAAACTCTGCCGAAACATTATTTTGTATTTCGAAATCCTTTCTTTTGATTTGATAATCTGAAATATCATTGTTGAAAACCCTTAAGTCCAAAGTTTCACGTAAATACAATCAATATTAAACGCTTGAGATCCTGTTTAAGTTTGTTTTTTGAGTGCGCACACAGATGTTCTGGAAACAGCTCTAGAAAACTGCTTGCGCACCTAAAAAACCAACTTTAACAGGATCTCAAGCGTTTAATATTGATTGTATTTACGTGAAACTTTGGGCTTAAGGGTTTTCAACTATGATCTTTCAGATTATCAAATCAAAAGAAAGGATTTCGAAAAACAAAATAAGGTTTTGGCATATTTTTCATATATTTTGTGTTTTGAACTTTTTTCATAATAAAACAAATTTTAAAGTGAAGACTTTTGAGGTAATTTTAACCCGGTGGGACTCGCGCCTCCCGGGCGAACGTTGAGACTCGCGGGGGTTATGGAATAGCCCCAACCTTTTCGCTCTTTTCTACATTGTTAAAAATATTTTTTTTTGTCGGAACCATTAAATTTTTAGACTTTAAAACATAACTGATTAAGAAAACTTATAATCTGCAATATTTTCTAAGCTGAGAAATAATTTTTTGAGTTTGATATTAATTTTTCTTATTACACAATACACACATATGTAACAAACTGATACAAATCATTTCAACGTAAAAAATAATTTAATTACTTCAAAATACTATATAATGAATTTCTTAAAGCTTTCTTTTGGTAAAGACAATTATCACAAATGGTATTAACGTGGGCTTTGCTAAAAAAAAATTTAAACACAAATTACTGACACAAGTGGTTTTTTTATCCTACTTCCAACATTTTTTCCTAACACTCAAACTAGGGTATTTTTTCTTCGAAAACTTGTTACCTCAATACACTTTCCTAGCTCCTTTCCCATTCAATACAAAAGCAAAGAATGTAAGGGGCGGGATACAGTGTTCTGGTGAATTACAAGTCATAAAACTGTCACGGGGACCAGTATTGAAAGTACCCACACCTGTGTCTTCCTTTTCTTTGTACTAAAATGAAATAGAACCCCCTAAGAATTTCTTTAAATTTGTTTACACATGTTTTGGGCCCTTATCAGTGGGTTGTATGGAAGGCGGAGTACGAAAAAACGGATGTGCAGCACTAACGAAGAGACTCGCGGGGGTCATTCCATTACCCCAAAAGCTAACAAAATGCATCTGGGGGGCGGAAAAATAATCCGAATTCCACGAAACTTCTCAGGCATGTAGATAAGGGTCAGAAACCCAGCTACTGAGAAGTAAAGAATCCCCAGGTGTTTAGTTTTCCGTTAAATGGAATGTTTGTGTGAGCTTGGGGTTATAAAATGACCCCGCGAGTCCCAACGGGTTAAAGATCATATTAAACCACAATTTTTGAGACCATAATTAAGTTTTTACCAATAGTAGTTCTTCTACAAATTGAATTTTTCAATGATTTTTTGGGGTGTCGCTCCATTTTTAACTCCCTGGGATTTGGTCTGGGACCCCCTTTTTATACCGATTCTTGTTCGTCTTGATGAGTACTATCATCCCTGAAAGTTTGTTGCACCATTTCAGATACACCCTGTATAAGAAAGCACGCACGGCTTTTATTAGGAACCAACGCCTCCTAGGGTATTGGAAGTAAGGTCTACCCCTAGGTAAATGAGCCTGGAGAATGCACTGAAATGACTTACAGCGCTCCTAGCGGCGAAATTAAAAAATTAAAAAAAATAATTTAAAAACTAAAAGAGATAGAGCAAAAACCTCAGTGAGAGTATTGTTGCCAACGTCATGAAAAACTCACTGAAAAAAAATTCATGAACATATCTTGAATATTCGCCGAGATATTAGCATGTGAAAATAGCACTTTTTCAGGGGTCAAAAAGTAAAAAGTTCGCATATTTGCAAATTTTTTTGATTTTTTGATTAAATTTTGTGTTCCTTCAACTAAACAAACACAAAACTACACAATAACACTGAAAAATTTTCAAATATGCGAACTTTTTACTTTTTGACCCCTGAAAAAGTGCTATTTTCACATGCTAATATCTCCTCGAATATTCTAGATATTTTGATCAAATTTCTTTCACTGAGTTCTTCTTGACGTTGGCAACAATACTCTCCTTGAGATTTTTGCTCTATCTCCTTTAGTTTTTAAATTAATTTTTTTAACCTTTTAATTTCGCCGCTAGGGGCGCTGTAAGTCCTCTCAATGGATTCTCCAGAGTCACTTACCTAGGGGTAGACCTTACTTCCTTGACCCTAGGAGGTGCTGGTGATCGCCAAATACTTTTTTCGTTGGTTGGTTGGCTGTTTAGTAGGTTTTTTATTGCGTATGGCGAAATACTGTTTTATGATTCTTAAGGCAACTCAAATTTCTATGTATTAGATTAAGGTATTATTAATGTATTAAAGAGAATCGTAGTGGCCAAACTTAGAAATAAGATCACATCGTGCAATCTTGACGCATAGCTTTTAACATTTTTGTGATTCAAAAATTTAAGATACTTCAAATTTCAAGGTACAGAACACTGACACAGAACACCCAGGGCAAGGGCTGGAATCGAACCGCCGATAAACCTGTATAAAATGCATTTATTAATAATAAATATGAAATATTATTACGCATCGCCGAGCAAATTTACTGAACAAAATGAAACATCTCTACGAATTATATTTTTAAACATGTCAAAATTTGGGCTTTGAGACAAAAAGCGATAACACATCATAATTTATAATTTTAACTTTTCTCACGTGCTCACCCCTGAAAAAAAATTGCAGTAAAGAAGAACACTACAATTTAGAAAAATCCATAGAAATATCAAAATACACATCCTTTAATTTTGTCAGATTTTTTGACCTCGTGCCATAAAACCCCTCTTATAAACTCCTTTTATAGTCCTATTTCCGTGTATTGCCCAAAAATTATAGACAGGACAGGACCCACAATCTTACGATTGCGAGTTAAAAGATTCCGGCTAGTTTCTCTACCAACTGAGCTACCGTTTAAAAGATAAAAATATTATGAAAAGATATTATGAAAAAAGTTAAAAAACCACAAAAAAATGTGAAAACTCTGCCAAAACTTTATTTTGTATTTCGAAATTCTTTCTCTTGATTTAATAATCTGAAAGATCATAGTCGAAAACCCTTTAGTTTAAAATGTCACACGTAAAAACCATCAATATTAAATGCTTGAGATCCTGGTAAAGCATGGTTTAAGTCCTTTTTTTGCGTCCACTAACTGTCGTTTTGAAAACGGCTATAGGAAACACGTTTGCGCACACAAAAAACGAACTTAAACAGGATCTCAAGCGTTTAATATTGATTTTTTTTACGTCAAACTTTGGACTTAAGGGTTTACAACTATGATCTTTCAGATTATAAAATCAAAAGAAAAGATTTCGAAATACAAAATGAGGTTTTGGTAGAATTTTCACATGTGGTTTCTGGTGAATTTTTTTGTGGTTTTTTCACTTTTTTCATAATAAAACAAATTTTAAAGTGAAGACTTTGGGATAATTTTAAAGATCATACTAAACTACAATATTTGAGACCATGATTAAGTTTTTACCAATTGTAGTTCTTCTACAAATTGAATATTTCAATGATTTTTGGGGTGTCGCTCCATTTTTAACTCGCTGGGATTTGGTCTGGGACCCCCCCCTTTCTATACCGATTCTTGGTCGTCTTGATGAGTACTATCATCCCTGAAAGTTTGTTGCACCATTTCAGATACACCCTGTATATACAAAAGGGTATAAATCAGGGGTTTCCAACTGGCGGCCCGCGAAGCTCTCTGAAAACCCTCCAAAAAGTGGCTTCAAAACTCTTTTTAGCACACTAAAATTAAAAATTTTTTCGGGGGAGAACCCCCGACCCCCCCATATACCTCTTAGATTATGGACTAGCTTCGATCGCTTTCTATGGGGCAAGAATTCAAAGTTTAAAGTTTCGAGAGATCGTTTGTAAAACCTGAAATTCCCCCTGAGCGTAGCAAGGGGGTATGATATGAAGGCTTTTATAACCTTTATCATGAGGAGGGACAAAATGGAGTATCAAAAAATTAGGTAAAACAATCATCTAAGGAAAATTTACAAACAGTTTCTTACGGAAGACCTTTTCATTTAAGTAAATTCAGAATATTAAATATATTCAGTATTCCTACGAGTTGTATAAGAGAAAAAAATTCATATATCCTCTGGAATTTTGGAAAATACAGTGTAGTGCATACATTCAAAATATGTAAACAACCTTCGTCCCTCTTTTTCTGGAAAAGTTTCATATTGAAGACTCTCACCCCCAAAAAATTATCATCGTTAAAAAGGAGCCAGATTACTTTGCGGCCCGCCACTTGACTTGTGATTTCGATTGCGGCCCGCGAGTACTTAGAAGTTGGAAACCCCTGGTATAAATAGTATCGTTATATAACTATGCAAAAAGAGTGATTTTTAAGCTATGGATTATGTTTATTTTGCAGAATGGAAAACATAACTCAAATGGTTATAGCTCTTGTAGAGGGAACGCGATGGCGAATATCATGCAACTAGATAATGCTCACAATCAAGTTACTTATGAATCGTGTAAGAATGGCACTGATGAGGATACTGCTGATTTAACTGAAGAGGAGGTAAATTTCATACAATTTTATAAATTTTAAAATTACCTTAAAGTTATTTGAAACAAAGTGTTTTTAAAGTACATAAAAGAGAGGTTGCTTTAAAATGCTAATTAAAATTACAATTAAACTTAAAATTTTACAGATGTTGTTTTGTTATACTTAAAAACCTTTTTATATTATAAAAAGGTTCACTGATGCTGATCATATTTTCCTTCACTTCTTCACTTCTGTTCACTGTGCTGATCCTTCACTGCGCTGATCATATTTTCATACGATCATATTTTCCGAAAATATATATTCATGCAAAGTTATTTTTCATTATCAACCTTTTAAGTATACTGTACTCATAGTAGGGCCGGACCATTAAAGGAAAAAACACCCGAATTGTTCAGATTGTGAAAGAGGAACCGAAATTGGTAGAAATATTGTTTAAAACATGCTTAATCCAAATCGACCAGATGCACTCTGGCGGAAGTGCCGTTAAGGACTTGGAGTTTTTAAGACAACTGGCGTACTACTATTTGGAGCTTTTATAGAATTTTAAATACTTTTTAAAATAAATTTCACATTTTGTCATCAGAATTATGTTTTTTGACCCTTAAAACATTTTTATCAATAAAAGAACCGAAAATAGGTCCGCGGGTGGCCATTTTGTTTTGATCGGCACTTCAACCCGAGTGCATCTGGTAAATTTTGGATTCAGTATGTTTTAAACTAAATTTCTACAACTTTGGTGCCTCTTTCACAATCTGAACAATTATTCCCTTTAACGGCCCGGCCCTAATATGTATCAGCAAAAACAGTAAGAGAGCGTTTTTTTATTTATGCCTTTGATTGCGGTACGGCAAATCCGGTGAGGACCCAAAAGTACCTTAAGGCTTAACCCTCTTGGCGGCAGACTTTCACTGGGACGTAATACCGGCACTTAATTCGGCTTTGGTTCTTGACCGAATGAAGCCATTTTTGTCAGCCTGCGATACGTTATTTGGTAAATCCGCATTTCCGTCCCGCAGCAAAGCGCATAAGTGGAAACGGTCCTTAATAATGGCTTTTTACATTAACATGTTTTCTTAGATCCTACTTCTAAGCCAAGCGCAGAATAACGATACCAAGGTGACTTTGAAAGCGAATTTAATGTTCACAATACCGGAGGATTTATTTGCTCTGCCAAACATCTTGAAAATAATAGAGGTAAGGACAAAATAGAGGATAAATAATGGAGGTCTTCAAATTCAAGCAACTCTTTTCTACTTAAATAATCACATTTTGACTCTTGTTGCATTTTTCAGATATCTGAGGCAAAGATAGAGCATCTAGAAACGAGGAGGGCTAAAAGGGATCTCTGTTTTGATGTTCTAACAACACTTTCGATCAAAAGGAAAAATCTTCTTAATCTTATCAAGACGGTTAGACACAGTGATAATGTGTCTGTGTTAGTGCTGGAAAATGGGCGTTTTAGTTGTAAAGGTGAGGATTTTAGGTTGCAAGGATGAAACATACTTTTTTATACAGGGTGTTTCAAAAGGCCTTTGTCAAAACTGTAAGAAAGTGTAAACTACCCAAAAAAACCTCAAAATCACAAATCGAAGTGGACACGCAAAATCAAACCTGGGCCACTTAAATGGGGGAAAAATGCAAAAACTGAGTAATTTTTTTGCGTAAGTGGTCTTCGACAAAGTTCAACAGTAAAAACTCTGTCAATGTTGCTTTTTTAAAGTCTCAGTTTTGGTACACCAGTTATTCTTAGGTAATTTATTCATATTGTTTAGTATGTTTTAAAGCTTTCTTGTAAATTTAAAAAAAAGGAAACGATAAAGAAAGCTTCTTTACCTTTTACAAAAATCCATACCAGTCTACCTTTACCAGTCTACAAATAATCCATATCCCCCGAAGATTACATTTCAAAAATTTTGTAAGGGACCATATCCACCACATCTTACTCACTTAATCCATTAAATTTCGATTTTAAGTATTTTGCATAATTTGTTTTTATTTGGTGTATTTTCTCTTTCTTAAAATATGTCCGTGAATTTGAATCGGAGTTTAAGTAAAACTCTTGAAATATTTTCCAGATGTCTGGTTTCCAAAGCACATAAGTGACCTAGACCTCTGCACCCACATTCTGTCGAAATTCGAGCCTGATCTTGACAGCACTCATCCAGTGAGATAACCACATTTACTCATTTCTCAAAACTCAAAAATATTATTACAAATTTATTACTTAATCCGGGAGGACGCGCGCACCTTTTTCTTATACGGAAACGCGCGTCGGGCCCATCAGACCCAGCTGACAGCTCCCCCCTAAAAGTGTATTACACTCAAACCTGTTTTTGTGCGGTGAATAGGAACCGCATAAAAGAAATCGCATAAAATTCCGCTAGTAGCTATAAAAAATTGTCTTCGCAACACAATTAAAAAATACTTTTTTGTGCGGTGAATAGGGACCGGATAAAAAACGTCTTACAAAGGATCGTAGCAAAAATTTCTCAGCATAGCTGAATTAAAAAAAATCTTAAAATTCGGACCATAACGTAATACTCCCTTTTCAGCTGAATTGAGATATATGTTACGGACAGTATGATAAATCGAGCATTATTAATGCCCGAATGGGAGGAAGGCAATGTGATAAATTCAAAGGCATTTATCAATGAAATTTATCACTTTGTCAGCATCCACTCTGGGCATTATTAGTAATGCTCAATTAATCTCTTTGGCCGTAGCTAGAGAGCCTGTATATGAGAGAGGGGACAACCCGGTATAGCACGCTGAGTGGTCAACAGCGTTTTCTGTTCACCGCAGGTTTCCCTTCATAGGATTAGCATGGGAGCGAGAGAAGCGGCATGATACAGTTTGGACAGAATTAGAGATTTGGACAGTTTTAACTGCGCGCAAGGATGCGCAGAGACGTTTTTAAGCGAGTTGTCTCTCTCTCGTATACAGGCTCTCTAGCCGTAACATATACAGGGTGTCCCATAAATGTTGGGACACACTTCTAGAGGGGACAGTAGACACCTAGACGAGTCAGAATCACATAGGATTTGGGGGTCCCAGACCTAAACCCAGGGAACTAAAAATGGAGTGACACCCCAACAAAATTATTGAAAAATTCAATTTGTAGAAGAACTACCTATAGGTAAAAATTTAATCATGGTCTCAAATTTTGTGGTTTAATATGATCTTAAAAATTATGCTAAAAGTTTTCACTTTAAAATTTTTTTACTTCAAAAAAATGTCAAAAAACTACAAAATATTTGAAAAATCGGTCAAAACTTTATTTTGTATTTTGAAATCCTTTCTTTTGATTTCATAATCTGAAAGATCATAGTTGTAAAACCTTAAATCCAAAGTTTCACGTAAATACCATCAATATTTAACGTTTGAGAACCAGTTAAAGTTTGTTTTTTGGGTTCGAAAACAGATCCAGAAAACGAATGTTCAGGGAAAATCTACTAGTTACGGAATGATGCTCGTTAAATTTCTTGCCATTATTTGAAAATTGAAATACTAGATTTCTTCGCCAACTTTCGACAACATCAGATCGCCCAAGCTTGCTTGGTTTTAGGGAGTAGGTTTGGTTTTTGTAGGAGGTTTTTGTAGGAGCTTGGTTTTTGTAGGAGCTTGGCATGTTTCGCCCAATGAGGAAGTTGCATGATGTTTTTTTTATTTGTTAATCGATTCTTCTTGCAAAAATAAGCAACTACCCAAAATTTGAGGCCGATCGAGAAATTTTTTGATTGCCAAAAAAATTAACAAAAATCCCCTTTTTAAAAGCGCGCGAAAACGCCAAGTGTTTGGATGTGACGTCATCTTACGATAGGCATTGTTGAAAAGCAATGGAGTTGATGGTATGATTGTTGACGTCATCCTACGATTTAAACAATAAACGTTTTCAGTCTCGTGTTTTTTTCTCGACTTTTAAATTAAAATATTTAATTACCTGTACATTTTTTTGAAAAACTGACTAGATATTTCATTTTACCATACAAAAAACCATAAGGAACACTTGTTTCTTTTTGGAAATCTGACACATGCAACATCCTTATTGGGAGAGAAAAGAAAGTTAGCGAGCATCTATCAGTAACTCGTAGATTCTCCCTGAACGTTAGTTTTCTGGAGCTGTTTTCGCATGCAAAAAACAAACTTGGACAGAATCTCAAGTTTTTAATATTGATGGTATTTAGAAAGAATGGATTTCCAAATACAAAATAAAGTTTTGGCAGATTTTTCCCAATTTTTGTGGTCTTTTTACTTTTTTTATAGTAAAAAAATTTAAAGTGAAAACTTTTAGCATAATTTTAAAGATAATATTAAGCCACGAAATTTAAAACCATGATTAAATTTTTACCAATTGTAGTTCTACAAATTGAATTTTTCAATAATTTTTGGTGTCACATCCATTTTAACTCCCTAGGATTCGGTGTGGGATCCCCAAATCCTATGTGATTCTGACTCGTCTAGGTGTCTTCTATCCCCCCTAGAAGTGTAGCCCACAATTAATGGGACACCCTGTATACAGTTTCTGGGTGTGGATCAAAATCCCGACAGAGTCACAATCCCGACTGTTCAAAATCCCGATAGGTCAAAATCCCAACAGGGTCATAATCCAAACAGGTCGAAATCCCGACAGGGTAAAAATCCCGACAGGTCAAAATTCCGACCGGGTAAAAATCCCGAAAAGTCACAATTCCGACAGCTCATCGAGCTTTTTAGAGATTTTATTGGATTATTTAATTTAAGAAAAACTTTACCTTTTTATCTTCTAAGAACTAAACATGAGGTTTAAGAAACATTTTTTACTAAATTAGAGCGTTAATCTGTGTCAGGATTCTGACCCTGTCGGGATTCTGACTCTGTCGGAATTTTGACCTGTCGCGATTCTGACCCTGTTGGGATTTTGACCTGTCGGGATTCTAACCCAATCGGGATTTTGATCCAGTCGGGATTTCGGTGTCGAAAACCTGATCTGTCGTATTCTGACTGTCGGGATTTTGAACGGAAACCAGTTTTTATAACTACCGAGACTTTTTTTCCGTTACCATCTAGTCGGCCAAGACTGTTTTTTCACTAGACCCTTGTATATGTCTCGGTAGCCATATATACAAGATTTTTGTTCTATGTTCCTATTTAATTGAAATTTTCATACACCGCACAAATAAAAAACAAAGTAACCTAAATGGTAAAAATACTGATACCCCACATTCATTATAGGGTAAATGTAGCTTTTTAGATCCTTAATAAGAAGGTATGGTTTAACCGTTGTATTTAGTTTTAAAATTTTCCGCTATTACGCCACAAAAAGGGTCTGTGAGTCCTCCCTGAGAAAATCTTTGTAAATTTGACTCTACAAAAAGTGATTGTTCACTAAGAACAAAATTTCTTTTTATTTCAGGGATTTAGTGACGTAGTCTATAGATCGAGAAGAAAGGAAATCGCTCTCATCGCCTTCAAATTCAAACAGTATGTAAATATTTTTATCATTATTTTACTATTATTAGCGAGGGTATTTATGGCTCGGTAAAAACCACGTGATCATGCAAAAAAATTCTATTTCACAACGATGTGAGAGAGTGAAGAATCTGGTACTTTGGTAAATTCGTTATTATGGATAGGAAATTTACTACGCGCTCATAGGATTAGGTCAGGTTTAGCGAGCCAAATAAATCCATCCTCATATACAGGGTGTTCGGAAACACCGTGGACAAACTTTGAGGGGTGATAGAGGGGACCTGACAAGCATATTTCGAATGGGAATGGGGGGGTCGCAGATACACTGTTAAGGAGCTAGAACCCCTAATGTAGTGCGAGGGCGTTCCAAAAGGCGGTTTTCCTAAAGCCCGTTTTACGAAACAAAACATAATAAAATGAAAAAAAATATTGCATGAGGTACAACAGTATCCATACTACTTCCACCATAAATTTGAACAAAATTGGACCAGTTTTTAACCCGTGGGGTGAGTTATAAAACGTGCAATATTAGTTCCCTTAATGTAATCGTATTTTTTAAGGAAGTTGGTTTAAAAATGCCTTTACACTAAGAGAACTAATATTGCACGTTTTATAAATCACCCTCACGGGGGTTAAAAAGTGGTCAAATTTTGTTCAAATTTATGGTGGAAGTAGTATGAATACTGTTGTACCTCATGCAATATTTTTTTTTTCATTTTATTATGTTTTGTTTCGTAAAACGGGCTTTAGGAAAACCGCCTTTTGGAACGCCCTTGCACTACATTAGGGGTTCCAGCTCTTTAATGGTGTATCTGCGACCCCCTATTCCTATTGAAATGTGCTTGCCTAGGTCTCCTCTACCACCCCTCAAAATTTGTCCACAATGTTTCCGAACACCCTGGATATGGTTGTAACATATAAGTGAAAAAAATGTAAAATAGTTCCAGTCCAAAAAGTTTTTAATTCGCACACTCGTAAACGAAGACTTTGAAGTACTACAACGAAAACTAACTACAAATAAAAAAAGTTTCAACTTATGATATCTCTCAATAAATTATCTTAGTTACCACATCTCAAGAATTTTCACAAAGTTTTTGTAGAAAAATTACCACAAAACTAATGGATTGAGGAATGAGGATACATTCAGTGGACTTGTCTAAAGAATATTTGATTCCTATAGAAATTTATTTTCGTGTTGTGAGAGTATATTTTATTCCAGTGGGTTCCGCATATTTATTTGTTATGGATACTTCCATGACTAAGCTCAGCCATGCCTTTGCTGAATCACTGTGTATAATAAGCGGTAAATAAACGAATAAATTATTCAATATTAGGAAATGCTAAAAACTTGTTTTTTTTCTAGAGGGAATCCAATTCCACATGTCCACTACACTGAAGCCGAAGTACAAACCTGGTAAGTGAGAAAATTGGTCAATGTGTTAACAGTTAAATTTTTTTCTGTTAAATCGGCCAATTATCTCATAAATATTTAACCCTTTCAATACGGCAAGGGAATCAGAAAAGTGCAATTTTTGCACTTGTTTGAGCTCCTGATGGGGGGCAACTGCGATGAGATATCCATTAGATCATTATGTGTTTGGAGGCACAACGGAGCATTTTATTCTGTTCCTTGAAGTTTTTCAGCAACTGGGATATAATGTTGCCTCAGTCGTAATTTCAAAATTTTTCCACCGTGGGACAGAATATGTCCCAGCCTGAGCGAAAGGGTTAAACTGATTGAAATTTTTAATTATTATCACTAAATTCTTCAAAACTGTTTTATTTGTGCTTGCCCCCCTAAAAAAAAGATTCCTTTAGCTTTAGGAATACTTCAGCAAAAAAAATTTGTCATTCTGACCAGTAGCATGTCCTTTAAAAGTGGAACATAAATATTATAATATACAGATTGATTATAATATAAGTTAAATTATAATATCTCTATATATTTTGTGATTATTTGGCGAATAATATATGCTTACAATATATTTTTCTTAGAGTCAAATCTTTTAACAACAGTAAAAATTTCAAAAGTATCCCTAAGCATTATAATAAGCCTTTTTTTTCGTTTATATAAAGTGTGTAATTTTTTTAGAAAATGAATTTTATTTTTTATTCCTTTTGTATTTTAAAACTAGGGGCACAGTATATAGAAAAATGAGAAGTATGCACTCAAAATATGCTTGCTCAGCCTACAAAAAGGTGTTTACACAGTTAGAAAAAGAATGTGGATATAATCCAGACAACATTCCTCAACTTCAAGATGTTTCACAGTTCCTGAAAAGCATGTATTCTTTTCACATACACTTTTTTCCCTTTTCTAATAAAGTGATTATACTATCGCATGTAGCAAGGATATGGTTTTTATGATTCAAGCCATTTTTTTCTTACAAGGCAAGTACCGATGCAACCATTTCAAGAGAAATGTTCATTTTTAAGTAAATGACTAAAAGTATTCTTAGTTAAAAAAAATGAAAATTACTCATTTTCGCCTTGTGAGACGCGTCACCTAAAAACTTGGTAAATTCTACCTTTTTAAGCGTGCGTTTTAGGGGTTTAGTTCGAGATACTTTTCTGCTTAAGGTGTCTTTTCTTACTAAATAGATGCTGTTCTAAAACTCAGTAATTGACTAATTTAGCTAATCTCTAATAGTTTTTAAAATAAAATTTATAACTCCTAAAGTTTCTGCTAGAAGGAGTCAAAAGTTGTATCATCGGATAGGGCATGCCCACTTTACTATACCTAGACCCCACTTTCATGACTATATCTGAAGGGGTTCAAAAAATAAAGGGGTTGGGCCACTTATCTTGGGACACCCTGTATAAACGTTTTTCTTAGATATATGAGGTGTCAACATATGTAGTCTTTTTTTTGTGGAATATCTCTGTAGATCTTAGGCTGTGATTTTTCTCGATGAGAATAATTTTTGTATTAGAGTCAAAACCAACTGTTTCTGAATTTTAGGACAGAAATGGAGGTGTAGGGAAATTGGGAGGGGGAGAATTCTTGCTGGTTACTTCTGGACACTTTAATGGAGCATTTTAATGATGATATACACAGAAAACAATCTCAACTTTTATACACTTCAAGTTAGTCGAATACTATCAAGTTAGTCAAAAAAAAAACTGTGGATGGTGGAGAAAAACAAAGTGCATATTTGAATTCAGCGTAAAAAAGTTTTACTAAGATCACTTCTTTTTCTAATTGTACAAGAAAAAGTTAAATTTTGTTGACTGGTGTGACAGATGCGTACCAATTAAAAGTTAGAAAACGTAAAAGACGTGTAATATGTTAGAAAATAATATGGATTCTTTAAATTTTAGAAACTTCAGGCTTCACTTTGCGACCAGCGGCTGGACTGGTTAGTTCAAGGGACTTCCTCAGCAGCTTGGCTTTCCGTGTTTTCCAATGCACCCAGTATGTGCGTCACAGCTCTAGTCCTAACCACTCACCTGAACCGTGAGTAGAGAGCATTAACTCGATATTTACTACATAAATAATCATACTACATACATACGAACGTGTTTTTGTGCGGCCCTTTTTGGAGCGATTTTTTATTTGTGTGGTCTTTTTTTCTGCGATTTTTTTGTGCGGTGTATGAAAATTTCAATTAAATGGGAACATAGAACATAAATCTTGTATATATGGCTACCGAGACATATACACATATGTGTTCTTAAAGTCCGTTTAGCGGCTTTTATTTGGAACCAACATGTCCTAGGGTCACAGAAGTAAGGTCTACCCTAGGAAAGTGAATCAATAGAATCCATTGAGATGACTCACACCGCCCCTAACGGCGAAATAAAATAGTTAAAAAAATTCATTCAAAAACTATAGGAGACAGATCAAAAACCTCAATGATAGAATGGTTGCCAACGTTATGAAGAACTCACAGAAAAGAGTTTCACAAAAATAACTTAAATATTCGCGGAGATATTAGCATGTGGAAATAGCACTTTTTCAGACCTCAAAAAAGAAAAAGTTTGCAAATTCGTAATTTTTTTCAGTTGTATTGTGTAGTTTTGTATTTTTTAGTTGAATAAAGGCAAAATTTCCTCAAAAAATTGAAAAAATTTGCAAATTTGCGAACTTTTTCTTTTTTGAGGTCTGAAAAAGTGCTATTTTCACATGCTAATATCTCCGCGAATATTTAAGTTATTTTTGTGAAACTCTTTTCTGTGAGTTCTTCATAACGTTGGCAACCATACTATCATTGAGGCTTTTGCTCTGCCTCCTATAGTTTTTAAATTAATTTTTTTAACTTTTTTATTTCGCCGTTAGGGGCGGTGTGAGTCATCTCAATGGATTCTATTGATTCACTTTCCTAGGGTAGACCTTACTTCTGTGACCCTAGGACACGTTGGCTCCAAATAAAAGCTACGAAACGAACTTTTGAAACACCCCGTATATTAGACATAGACATATACATAACACATATTATGCGGTCTCTCTTCAACACATAAAAAAGTATTTTTTGAAATGTGTTGCGAAAACTATTTTTATAACTACTCGCGATGTTGTTTGCAATTTTTTTGTACGTTTTCTTTTATGCGGTCCCTATTCCTCGCACAAAAACAGGTTTGACTGTAAGCATTTATAGCTTAAAACTGAATGAATTATGCTTGGCAAGGTCAAAAATTAGCTAGGCTTCGTTCAACGAGCTTTTTGTTGGAATTCATGAGCAAACCGATTATCTCAGAAAATAAGATGACCACAGTCTTATAATATTAGATGGTCATTTTGGGGGTAACTTTAAAGGAATCACTTCTAGGGGGGATAGTAGACACCTATATTAGTCAGAATCGCATAGGATTTGTTGGTCCAAGACCAAATCCCAGAAAGTAAAAAATGGAGCAACCCCCCAAAAAATTATTGAAAAATTCAGTTTGTAGAAGAACTTCTATTGCTGAAAATTTAATAATGGTCTCAAATTTTGTTCTTTAATATGATCTTTAAAATTATTTTAAACATTTTCACTTTAAAATTTGTTTTATCACGAAAAAAGTTTAAAAACCACAAAAAATGTGAAATCTATGCCAAAACTTTATTTTGTATTTCGAAATCCTTTCTTTTGATTTGATAATTTGAAAGATCATAGTTGAAAACCTTTAAGTCCAAAGTTTCACTTAAATAGAATCAATATTAAACGTTTGAGATCCAGTTAAAGTTTGTTTTTTAGTGCGAAAACAGCTGTTCAGGAAACAGCTATAGAAAACTGTTTGCGCACGCAAAATGCAAACTTTAACTGGATCGCAAGCGTTTAATATTGATTGTATTTACGTGGAAGCTTTGGATTTAAGGGTTTTCAACTTTGATCTATTAAATTATCAAATCAAAAGAAAGGATTTCGAAATACAAAATAAAGTTGTGGCAGAGTTTTCACATTTTTTTGTGTTTTTTTTACTTTTTTCGTCATAAAACCAATTATAAAGTGAAAACGTTTAAGATAATTTTAAAGATTATATTAAACCACAAAATTTGAGACCATAATTAAATTTTAACAATAGTAGTTCTTCTACAAATTGAATTTTTCAATAATTTTTAATTGATTTTTTTATTTAAATTTTTTTTGAGTTGCCGCTCTATTTTTAACTCCCTGGGATTTGGTCTGGGACCCCCAAATCCTATGCGATTCTGACACGTCTAGCTGTCTACTATCCCCCAACATTTATGGCACACCATGTAGAACATCACCTTAACTTTTTATTACAGAGACTGCATTCACGAACTCCTTGGTCATGTTCCCATGTTGGCGGACCCAACTTTCGCCAGATTTTCTCAAGAAATCGGCCTTGCATCTTTAGGTGCATCGGATGAAGACATTGAGAAACTTACTAAGGTAAACGCATTTATTCGTGCATCGTATGTAACGTATATGTTCTAATATGTTCTTTTTAGCTAATTAATCTACATCAAAATGTTTGTGTTATTTCATTCAAACAAATTTGTGTACCAAGAGAACTCCTTCTTTTGATGAAAACTTCCTACCTACAACCATCTGTGATATGATTTTATGGTTTTTATAGCGATAATTCTCTTTATTGGTAAACTTTCAAACTAATCCAGAACGTTTGAAATTTTTTACCTTATGGGTGATTCTCTAGAATTCTAAAAAAATGAAAACACAAATTTTGAAAAATAAAATTTCTTTCAAAACTTCTGATTTTTTTAAATGTTAGATGAACATGTCCGGGTGGAGCGAAAAAACCTTTTTTTCGAAATCGGTCAACGGCTAGTGCTCAAAGTTTGTGGTTGGGGGTCCTTATAACCCACAAAAAATTTCAGTTCGATAGGACAATATCTTCAGTCTGCGCTTTTCGCTCAAAGTTTCAGGTTTTTAGTAAAAAACATCAAAAATACGAAAATTTCCCAGAATGTTTCTAGATGCTCCAAAATAGTTTTTATGGTAAATAATTACGTATATTGCTAGTATGTAGCTTAATAATAGCGATTGAGTGTGTTTGATTGAAGCGAAATGGTTTTATAAAATCGGCAAAATTATCCAAAAGTAAAGCATTGATACGGATTTCGGGAGAACCATAGCCCGCTGTAGTAAATCGATCACAACGACTTAAATCACCGAAAACAATGATATAAGAGGAAAAAAATTAACTTATCTAACTTGGTTTATTAAATAATAATCAAACTAGCACCGTTGAAATTGAAATTTAACTCAATTACGCGAAAACATATTGCTTTCTCTTATCCATTAATATAGGGAAAATATGCCATGTGTGAGGGAAAGATATTTTATATTCATGTTACACAGATATTGTCCGAATCGAAGTTTTGTCACCCGTCACCGTCACCCCGGAAGAGAAAGGGGAAGAGGTCATTAGGTCAGGACCACCGCCAGTTTATGGCTTGTTTGTGGGTGGCCCTCCTCGGATGCCTCGGGGCGCGGCGATGGCGCTCCTTTGAACTGCGATAGCTGATCCCCCTCACCGCTAGCGACACCGGACCCCCTTTACCGGAAAACAATTTGCCTCCAATTCAGGAACATTCAATGTCTTGGGAGAGTCTGAAAATTTAAAAGAAAGCTAGTTGCCTACTCTTTAAGTGTTAATCTGTTTTATTTTAAATTATTTTCCAACGTAAAATAATAGCCCTCTCAATGTCAAAAACCCTTCTTTAATAGACATTGCTAATATTGTGTCAAACTGGACAGTAAGTATTTCTACTAAAGCCTCGATCGATACCAACGGAATCTCTAAAAAGATTGAAAGACCTTGTCATCTCAGAAAGTATTAGTGAAATATTTGAATAAATCGTACAATTAATTCAAAAAAATATCTCGCTGGTATTCGAAGTACAAATAAATATTTTCCTTGAAAGATCAAGAACCCATTTTCATATTTCTTCCTGCAAGTGTATTAGCTACAGTATACCAATACCTGCAAACGGAATGGGAGCAAGAGTTTTTAAAAGACCATAGAAAAGATCGGAAAATGTTCATTGGATGTATCTGCTGCAAGCTGCATCTATTCTTGTAAGCGGTTACAACTCCCAAAATAGATACATAAAGGCTGGATTAATATACAGAAAGATACTGCCTAATTTTGACACGAAAACGGAATTCAAAACCTAAAAACGCGCCGAACGGGGGGCGAGCGTGCGGGCGGGAGGCACTCGATCCAGCCACCTTTTTGTGGATTTTTCGAGGAGCTTAAGAGCTGGAAGTTAATTATTTTCTTTTTATATCATTGTTTTCGGTGATTTAAGTCGTCGTGATCGATTTACTACAGCGGGCTATGGTTCTCCCGAAATCCATATCAATGCTTTACTTTTGGATAATTTTGCCGATTTTATAAAACCATTTCGCTTCAATCAAACACACTCAATCGCTATTATTAAGCTACATACTAGCAATATACGTAATTATTTACTATAAAAACTATTTTGGAGCATCTAGAAACATTCTGGGAAATTTTCGTATTTTTGATGTTTTTTAGTAAAAACCTGAAACTTTGAGCGAAAAGCGCAGACTGAAGATATTGTCCTATCGAACTGAAATTTTTTGTGGGTTATAAGGACCCCCAACCACAAACTTTGAGTACTAGCCGTTGACCGATTTCGAAAAAAAGGTTTTTTCGCTCCACCCTACCCCAACCCTATGCCCGCGGGCACCATGGCGCCCGTCGATCGGTCTAGGTGCGCCCGCTGCTTGTGGCCAACGATAAAATATTTCAGTTTTCCACTATCCCATAAAATTCTAGAAATGAAATAGCAACATTCATTTCAGAGTTTCTTTAAGTAAGGCGAGAAATTTTGGATCTTCAGAATGACATTATCCTCAAAACTATTATCAGATGATACGAGAAATTCTGGAACATAGTTGATAGAAATCAATTTCCATTCTTAAAAAGAGCAGCATATAAAATAAAGTAGTTCTTTGGTTCCACACACTTATGTGAATCATTTTCGACAATGAATATAATAAAATAAAAATAATATAGATCACGACGTACAGATGAACACCTTGACGATAGCTTGCGGGCAAGAATTTCATCATAATCTCCCAATTATGAAGCGCTTGCCTGTGAAATGCAATGTGTTTTACTTATATGTTTTATAAATAATTTTTATACTTCGTATGTTTTGCAAGCAATTTATTAGTAACTTATTTTACAAAAGAATATTAATACTAATTATACCTATTCATTATGTTTAATTAATTTTTAAAATTAAATTTTTTGTGCATTATATGTAGTGCGTATTATTAACTATGTCTTCCAACTATAATTTTATCTTGAAAAAATAAATGGCGCCCGCCATTCGACCGATATTCTGGTATGTGCTCTGGTATAAAAAGGTTGGGGACCCCTGTCCTAGTTGATATACAATAAGTGGCAGTAAAGTTTAAATACATTTAGTGTGGGAAAAAAAATCCTATCTAAATTTTACGGCGATTAACCGTAATGTGCATTTTCGGTACGCCGAGTCAGAGTGCCCACGCGTCCGTTGCTACATTGAGAATGACACCGTAGAAAATAAATATTTCGCCATTTATTTAATTCTTAAGATTTAGACCTGAAAATTTCACAATAACCATAAAATAATGATACCTCAAACATATACAAATTTCAATAATATACTCCTTTTGGTTTAGGAGATATGGAGGACAGGATAATGACACGCCAGGAAAATGATGATTTTAAGCATTCCGCCATTTCTTTATTCTATCAGATTTAGACCTCAAAATTTCACAATAACCTTTAAATCATGATACGTCTAACGTATCCAAATTTCAATAATATACTCATTTTCGTTCAGGAGATGTGGATGCCAGGATAATGACGTTTTAAAAGCATACGCTCTGTTATGAACAGTTCAAAGTAATAATTTTCCAAGTAAAACACTTTATGATTGCACTAAAAGTGAATATCCACTTACTCTGATTGTAATTAATTTTTTAAAAGAAGAATTGGCAATACCATTATTTTTTGAAAACAGAAAAAATGCATTTTTCCAGTAACGGAAATAGATCTAAATCCAAAAATCCACATGAAAAAGTTTCAAAAAAAATTTAACTAATTAAATATTTAAAATTAAAATCACCAAGCCCTTTGTCTTTGTTTGGGGTAAAAGTACGTCACAACTGACTCATATAGACTTTAACGAGAAACCCAACAATGACTTTGATTTGTTTAAACAATTAAAGCATTGTTTAAAATCAATGTATAGGGTAAAAGTACGTCACATTGGGAAATTGGACGATTTAACACCCTTTTTTAAAGTCGAACTTTGAAATTACATAAAAAAATAAATAAAATTTTCAAAATCAATTAAAAATTTTTTGCGCGTATATTCCGCTCTAGGGTACCTCTATCGAAAAAAAAAATAGTGGTATTGCCCATTGCTGTATTCTAGCATTTTTATATGCCTCATCTATATATATAAAAATGAATGTCTGTCTGTTTGTATGTATGTATGTATGTATGTACAGGGTGCGTCAAAAGTCCGTGAGAACTTTAAAAATTAATAATAAAAAAACGAAAAGAGATAAAAATCTGCCGCCTGCTGCAATGTTCTTGATTAGGCTTTGGATTTTTTAACACCAAATTTTGAAAATTCGTAGTTCCCCAACCTCTATGTAGATGACAGCACCACTTTTTTTCGAAAATAGGGAATTTCGGCTAGCTGAGTTCCCCATTTTTCTTCATCGTAGGGATTTATCGAATATTGCGATTGAATCGATTTCCGAATCAAATGAAACTTTAATCCTCGGAATCTAATTGTCAAGGCCGGTTTTAAGCCATGCTGATCGTTTAAATATTTGATTAGAATGTTAAATTAAAATATTTTTTGATCCTTTCTTTGTTTCTTGCACAAATTTAAACTTTTTACGGATGAATTTAGTTCGATCGCGTACAGTGATAACGGGTATTTATTTGTATGTTAGGTTTTTTATTTATTCAGTCTTTAACAGAGAGAAATCTAATCTTAGGAGGTTTCAGATTTCTCATTTTTTTCTCATCTGATTTTGAACTTAATTTATAGATTTTTAAAAACGATTCATGATAAAATTTTTTGAAGTTTTTTTTAATCTTAACCCCTTTTGGTTTTCTCTGTAAATTGCGTTTGAATTATTTTTTATTTGTGCGCCTCCTTGGGGTACACTTGATCCATCACAGTACATCCAGATTTATCCCTCGTTACAAAAGAAGGGTGGATCGGGATGATCGCAGCTCTAAAAAAAGGACAAAACATTTCTGACAAACAATAAAGGTTTTATGAAAGAAAGTTAAGACATTTCTTCCTGAATAAAATTTCAAAACTATTCGGTGGGGCCTTATCCCTCATCTTAGCTCGTTGCACACCAAATCGTAACTAATACTCTATGATTTAAATCATTGCAATAAGTTTTCTAACAATCTACTTTAATGATTTAATCATGTACGCTTGGCATGAAGGGGGGTTATAGAAATAAGTTTGAATCAACCCCATATTCCCTGAAACGATAGATTTTGGCCAGAAGATTAGCCCCCCTAAACGATTCTCTGAAATGACCACTGATTGTCTTTCATATCATTTTTACTCGCCAAGTCGTAAACGGAAATTTTATCTGTTTATTTGTATTTTTTTATTTTACCATACCTACTAAAATGATGGGGGATTAACATTTAAAATATTTCGAAAAATCTGATCATTTGAAACATTATAGAAAAACTTGAAAATCAGATGGAAAAAAGAAAAATCTGAAAATTTTTAAGATTAGAGTAGATTTCTCACTCTCAAGGACTGAATAAATAAAAAAAACTAGCATACAAATTAAGACCAGTTATCACAGTACGCGATCGAACTAAATTCATTCGTAAAAAGTTTAAATTTGTGCGAGAAACAAAGAAATGATCATAAAATATCTTAATTTAACATTCTAATCAAATGTTTAAAAGATCAGCATGGCTTAAAACCGGCCCTGACGATTAGATTCCGAGAATTAAAGTTTCATTTGATTCGGAAATCGATTCAATCGCAATATTCGATAAATCCCTACGATGAAGAAAAAGGGGAAACTTAGCTAGCCGAAATTCCCTATTTTCGAAGAAAAGTGGTGCTGCCATCTACATAAAGGTCGGGGAACTACGAATTTTCAAAATTCGGTGTAAAAAAATCCAAAGCCAAATCAAGAACATAGCAGCAGGCGGCAGATTTTTATCTCTTTTTGTTTTTTTATTATTAATTTTTAAAGTTCTCACGAACTTTTGACGCACCCTGTATGTATGTCCTTTATAGTTTTAAACTTTTCGAACCTACATTAACTATTAAACTATACCACGTTGATCTACTCGCTCCAAGGAAGGTTTCTGAATAAAAATAATTTGAAATCGAAGCGTCTTAATAACTTATTTGGTCAATTTTATGCTCAAAAACCCATTTTTCATGCCTAACTTCAGGGCAAAACCACATTGTTGTAAATATCATAAGAGAAGATGTAACTTTAATTGTTGTAGGCATATTCTCGATTGTTGCAGTTTAAAATCCATTGTTGTAACATAAACATAAAAGTGGCTCCTTTATTTAACTATTTCCACATTTGGACTGGCGAAGCCCATCTCTCACACACCAGAAGAATTTTTTAAATGGACTGGCGAAGCCCATCTGTAACACACCAGAATAATCTTCTTTTAAAATGGACTGGCGAAGCCCATCTGTAACGCACCAGATGATATTTATAAAAATAAATAAAACCCGGGCGAAGCCCGGGTCTAGCGCGTCAGCGCTACTGCGCCCGGGCAAAGCCGGGTCTAGCGCTTTAGCGCTAGTCTTCTATATACATAAAAATGAATGTCTGTCTGTATGTATGTATGTATGTATGTATGTATGTATGTCCTTTATAGCTTTAAACTTTTCGAACCCACATTAACTATTAAACAATACCACGTTGATCTGCTCGCTCCAGGGAAGGTTTCTGAATAAAAATAATTTAAAATCGATGCATCCTAATAACTTTTTTGGCCAATTTTATGCTTAACCCATCTTCGGCCAAAGTTGCGAAAACGCAACATTTCAATAAGTATTTTTTTATTAATACTGTGACGGCATATTTTTCTCCAATTTTATTTTTCGGCTATTTTTAAGGTTTCTGAAGACATAATAAAAATATTCGCAATTAAATTTAAGTAACCATTATTTTTTGAGAAATTTTCAAAATACGCCTATTTTCTAACTTGAAACGTTTATTGACTAAGTCCCATTTTTGAAAATGTATAATTATTCCACTAAAATCAATCTTACGTTTTTATAATGGACTAAGGTTATTAGTTCTATAAATAAAATAAAAGTAAAACAATTGTTTTAAATAAACTTTAAAATTTTCATCTAAATTTAATGTTGCGTTTTCGCAACTATGGCCGAATCCATGTAAAATCGGCTAAAAATATCAATTTTTATTACTACTTAAAATTTAAGTACGGTAAAATTTGATGTAGAAAAGAACAAAAATATTCGTCCCTGAGTGATTTTCGTCCTTTTTATAAGTCCTCAAACTTTTTATTTCGCTTGCTTATCTCCAGTTTTTTTCCGCAATATACCATCCAAAAATCAAACTTTTTCCTATAGTTTCCTTTATAAATGCAATGATTTCATATAAAATCATTTATTTGACTCTCTGAGGTGTTCAACAAAATTTTCTCCCTTAAAAAAGAAAATTTAAATATTTAAATATAGCTTGTGCTTCCACGGTATGTTCTGAAGTTCTTCCTACAATACGGGCCAACGCAAAGTTTTATTACAGCCAGGCACTGGCTGTAATAAAACGATTACTGCCAGGCGTCCAGCACTAGCGGTTTAGGGGGAGATATCCCGATATCTCCCCCTAAACCGCAAGTGCTGGAGCCTAGCAGTAATCGTTTTATTACAGCCAGTGGAAAAGTCTACGCTGCACCTACACCTCATTGACCTCTACTCAGAAATACCATAGGTACCATGGTCCAGGACAGCTGTGTCAACAAAATTTTCTGGAAATGCAAACGGGGTGATTGAATTTCACGGGGTAAACTAATGAAGCGGCAAGTGAAAGATGTTTCAATAGAAAGCCCATGGCAGTTTTATGACTTGCAAATCTTCACCGCTGTTTACCACGCCCCTTCTTTGCCACATGTGGTCAGTATGAACAAAAACACCTCAACCCCCCTCGAACAGTAGGGGGTCTAGAATGTTCCCTTCTATCTTATCAACTTGATCTGACTGTTCTCTTTGATCTTTACCCAAAGAAATAAGGAGGGATTCAGTAGGGCATACCGTAATAAGGGTAGAAGAAAAAACACGTAGACGATGCAGAAACTGCAAAAACAATACTGTGTATATGTGTGCTAAATGCCAAGTCCATTTGCACCCCAAATGCTTTGATAATTTTCATAAAAATGTGTAAAAACTGAACTGTAATAAAATTGTTCATCCTTGAAATTTTTTCATTGATTCGGCCAAAGTTGCGAAAACGCAACATTTTATTTCATAAATAAAATATTATTTTTTTTGCACGAAACCGATTTTATGTCTTAATGAACGTAATTTAAGCATATTTCAATAAAAAAAATGCAACATTTAAAAAATTTTCTATGCTTGGCCTTTAATGGGTTAAAAACCCAAATTTCATGCCTAACTTCTTGGAAACCCCCCCATTGTTGTAAATATAATAAGAGAAGATGTATCTTTAATTGTTGTAGGCATATTCTCGATTGTTGCAGATTGAAATCGATTGTTGTAGTTTAAAATCCATTGTTGTAGCATAAACATAAAAGTGGTTCCTTTATTTAACTATTTCCACATTTGGACTGGCGAAGCCCATCTGTAACACACCAGAATAATTTTCTTTAAAAATGGACTGGCAAAGCCCATCCGTAACTCACCAGAAGATATTTATTAGAAAACTGAAACCCGGGCGAAGCCCGGGTCTAGCGCGCCAGCGCTAGTAATTAACTAAAATGTTCATGTCCGATAAATAACGATATTGCCTGGGACAACCATGTTTCAATTCGAAAATGTTATTTAAAAATTAAAAAAAAATTCTTCCACAAATACACATACTATAAGATATGATTAATAATATTAGATAAAAAAATCGGGGGAAAATATGCTTTTAGTATACTAAAATTCCTTTTATTTGAGCATATGTCAGTAGTGAGACAAGCTGAAATTATGAAATTTTGAGCTTTCAAGTTTTTTAATCCCTTCAATTTTGCTTTCAAAATTTGTTATATTTATGTGCCATACTTATCATAAGGCTATTTATCAGAATGTTGGAAAGAAAAATTAATTTTAGGACAATACATGGATTTTTGACCCCGGGACCGGAATTTTTTACTAGAGAATCCCCCTTATCTACCCCCCTCCGTAATCAGCATAATGATGCACAACTTCTTCTTGGTTCTTCAATACTTTTTAGAATTATGGTGGTTGACCTTCTTATTAGACAGTTTTAAGCAAGATAGCATTCCAATTCATTTAGCACCTTGCATGCTGTTTATTGTCTGTTCTCTTTCTACTTCAAACATATAAATATGTTTAAATTTAATACTATTTGTTATTTTGCATGGCAATTACCATTCAAAGAAAAAGACGAAACATTTTTCTAAGGTCGACATTTTTATCGATTACTATCTAAGGACGATTACTTTTAAATCTCAAACTCCACATCTTATAAACTAAAACAGTTTTGAACCAGAATAAAAGTTTTCTTCCGGGCAATTAGGCCGTGGTCGAAAAGTAGATGGCAAAACTCCAGACTTTCGTCTACGACTGCGGCAGACATTATCAATGGAACAAAATCAAAATTTCAAACGGAAATCAATTCTTGTTCCATTAATAATTCTGCCGCAGTCGTAGACGAATCGTCTGGAGTTTTCCCATCTACTTTTCGACCACGGCCTAATTGCCCGGAAGAAAATTTTTATTCTGATTCAAAGGTGTCGCGAAAAAACAGTTCAAAACAAAAACCGTTCAGACGAAAACCGTTCAAAAAACAAAAAAATTTGTAGCTTTACACATGCAATAAATTTGATTGTTTTTTATTGAACGGTTTTTGCATTGAACGGTTTTTTCGTATATCCGATTCAAACCCATCCGGTCGTGAAAGCCTTTGTTGTTATATTAAAACAGTTTTGATTACTTAAAATATGACAAATTTAAATGAAGCATGAAATCTTCTACATCTAAAAGTTTAAGTAGACGCAATGTAATTTTTAAAAATAATTTCGTGACCCTTTTTGTTTATCATCCGGAATTTTTATTTCAGATCTACTGGTTTACAGTCGAGTTTGGTTTATGCAAAGAGAATGGGAGAATCAAAGCATATGGCGCAGGGCTTCTTTCGTCCTACGGCGAACTTGAGGTATTGAAGATACGTAAATTAAATAAAGTTACAGTTAAATGCTATTAAAAAACGTTTTTCTAAAGGATCATTTAGACTTTTCACTTTCGATATCCATTTTGTAAAAATCATCCAAGATGACGAGTGTAAATCGTCATTTCACTATTTACTTATCTTATTTTCTTGGTAATAAGGAATTTGCATGTGTCAGCATAAACATTAAAGTGTTCCGTATGGTTTTTTGTATGGTAAAATAAAATATTTTGTCAATTTTTCAAAAAAAAATGTACAAGTTATTAAATATTTTAATTTAAAAGTCGAGAAAAAACCACGTGACTGAAAACGCTTATTGTTTAAAACGTACGATGACGTCAACAATCATATCATCAACTCCATTGCTTTCCAACAATGGTCACCGTACAATGCCGTCACATCCCAAACTCTTAGCGTTTTGATAAAGGGGATTTTTTTTAATTTTTTTGCAATCAAAAAATTTCTCTATCGGCCTCAAATTTAGGGTAGTTGCTTATTTTTGCATGAAGAATCGATTAAAAATTAAAAAAAAAAATCTTGCAACTTCCTTATTATGTGGTTTCTCAGTGAGGATCGACCATGATGAACATTTAAAGTGAAACAGTGTGAATAAGCCTTAATAAATTATACTCCCTATCTAATAAAAGTTCACGACAAAAATAAAAATGAACCTTTTAATACGTAGGTCCTTTCCAAAGTTTTTCAATCGACTTAAAACTGTGTATACTTTTAGCATGCTCTATCGGGTAAACCTCGTCTCATGCCTTTTGAACCTGAAGTGACGGCTGTTAAAGAGTACCAAGATTTTCAGTATCAAGATGTTTATTTTGTCGCCAGCGGTTTCACCGATGCAAAGGATAAAATATGGTGAGGAATTTTCACACACTCAAAATTTATCATGCACGAATAACATTTTATTGAATATTACGTAAAGTAAATGTGTGTATAGTGGACACTGTTCGAATAGTGACCGCCTACCTGATTAATTTTAAATAACAGGCATCAAATAACGTCAAAATTCATAGGCATAGTAGATTATATGTTACCAGGTAAGCTCATAAACAACCAACGATACCACAGATCTGCATGGGAAGGATATTTAAGTCATTGAAAATAACACCATCTGCCGATAGGCCGATAGTGACTGAAATTTGATTTTGCTTATTGAATCGCGTAAAAAGACGGGTGTGTCGTAAATGATTTTTTTGTATTAATTACAATTTTTGATTGAATTTTAATTTCATTTTAAGATAAAGTAGAGAGTACACAATGATACTGAATGAAATGTATTTGAAAATTTTGACTTTAGGGGGTGACCACTTTACCAACACAAAGTCTTAGATTTTTCAATAGGGGTTATAATATTAGAAGGTTACGAAATAAGAAAATATCTACAACCTATAAAAAATTTTCTACAGAAGCTAGTATCTAGCTAGTATTTTCTCTTCAGAAGCATCACAGCCTAAAATGTACACATTGCGGTATAAATCATCTTGCTGCCATTTAGGAACGAACTCAGAAACCATGTAGAAGACTCATATGTGATCTACATGAATCAGTGAAGTCACTAATGAAAAGAAAATAAATTTGCGTGTTTACATTATACAAAAATTGAGCTCATAAGTAGGAGCCTCATATAAGGCCCAGGGTGGCGAGAAGGTTAAAACGGGTGCTGTATGAATTTGGTTTCATTCTGGCTTCGGGAACCAAGGTTTCTAAAACACTGCATTACATGCTAAATTCCTCTTAAATTAGCTACAGCGTAGACCTTGGGTCGGAAACAATCAAGTCTGTTATTTTAAGTCAAATAAAACTAATTTTATATTGATCTAAAATATATTTATTATTTATTATCTAAAACTTATTTTGCAAAAAAAAGCAAACACATTACATAAACTTATGTTAAAATCCATTGAAACGCAACTTGTCTAATAAGTGCCAGTATATTAGCAGTAAAAATATTCATCTGTGTGAAATCTACCCAGTAATTTGCAATTTAAGTTTGCTAAAAACACTTGTAAAATAAAAATGTCTTCACTAAAAACGAACATTTTTGCTCATTTCAGTACTTATATACAATTTTTAACATGCGCTGTAATTTTCAAGAACCATTTTCATTAGAATTAGAGATAAGTTGATGATTTAATGGTGCGGAAACTTAAACAACAAAAGTTCAGAGAAAATAACATCTAAAGCAGTGTTTCCCAACGTGAGGCGCACGCCCCAACGGGGGTCAATTTGAATGTTTTAAATAAAATTGCTGTCCCCAAGTGGGGGGCAATTTTTCTATCTTTTATCGATTTTACAAGCGCGCTCCTCGAACTTTTTTCCCGCCAACCCATAGAGAATTTCGCCTTTTTTTTCTCCCCTCGCTCCGTCCGCGATCACCTGCCCATTGTTAATGCCTGGTCGCGGACGGAGCGAGCGGAGAAAAAAAGCGAAATTATCTATGGGTTGGCGGGAAAATAGATGGAGGAGCGCGCTTGTAAAATCGAACTACTTTGTAGTTGGAATAAATTCCAACTACTTTTTTTCAGGAATTAATTAAAAAACAACCCTCGTACAACCGATCATATTATGGAAAGGAAAAGTAACAAAATAAAAATAACCATTTTTTCTCATTTCTGGTTCAAATATAATTTTTCATAAGAGAGGACTTACCTTTTTACGCTTCATTGTCATTTTTTTGTGGATGGACCCGCTTCGGCTTCGGCTATTTCTTCATTTTTGGAAGTTCGCGAGGCAATTCTCTTTCATTTTTAGAAAAAAAAACAACAGAGATTGTTGAGTAGTACGTTTCATAGTGTTTTAAAAGACAGCGTTTATTTTTATTCTGTAACTACTCACACGTGCACACAAATAAGCAGTTAGAGAACAAGACTGCGCAATACGAAAAGACACATACGCCGGCTTGTCGTCGATAGTCTGAACAGTCTGAAGGCGCGATCGGGCTCCGTTTGTAGGGAAAGGGTGGCCATGTGGTAGAAGTCTTTCGCTAGCTCTTAAATCCACCCACTAAAGAATATACTCTATGTCTATGAAAAAGATAGATTTATCTCTATGAATCATTAATGAAGTGAAAATCATGAATATGAATCATTAGTCTTTAATCACTATGAAGAGCTCTGGCGCCTGTGCTTGACTGTGCGCAAGATTTGAAAATATAGGTATTCGACTGAAAAAAAAGTGATGTTCAGGCCAAGGGAGGGGGTCCGGACGCCCTAAACCCCCCTTATATACGTCCATGAATGGAGATAATTATGATTATTCATTTTGAAAGCTAATTAGATTTGAATGCAATTAGTGGATTATGCTAGATATCCGTATAGAACCGTAATTAAAATTAATTTTTCTCACAGGAACGTAACTGTTTAGCTTTGAAGCGTATGGGAGCACTCTTATATATATGTATTTTTATACTAAAAAATTACCTATAATGCAAGAAAAATGTAAGGACGCATACGTAATAAACATGTCAATTTTTTCTTATGAAAATCTATAAAATGTTACTCAATCGTCCAAGTTTGGATAATAAAAATGAAAAAAACGTGCACTATCATAAAAATGTTCATAATTATTGAGTAGAAACCTATTTCAAAATCATTTTATTTGAATTAATTGTAAAATATGTGCCTTTTGAAAATCCCCTAAAAACTTCACCCCAAACGCCGATGTTCCCAAATGGGAACATCCTCAAAATCATACTTAGGATTTTTTCTTCATCCAAAAAATGACTAGAATGGTTTTAGTAATGATGAAACAAGCCATTTAAGCCAAAAATTTGAACCTTTAATTCGAAATTTGAATTGCGGCGTTTAAAAGGTTAACTCAACTGACAACATGCAGTGGTTTTTCGTACAAGGAAACTTTCTCAAGTTAAACTAATAGAAATCAGGATTGAATCCGGACTGAAAGAATTTAATTTAACAAATTTGATTTTGATGTTATAATATTTCTTATAGTGATTGGGGCAAATCTCACGTCTAATATTTCAATCCAAATATAACTGTTGGGAAACGATCTCGTAAATTAATATCTATTAGCTGAGCCATTTCTGTATTAAAGAAATTACATTAAACATTCCATCTGATTAAAATGTCGATAAGTAATGCTAGCTATTCCGCTGCTATTTTTTTCACAGTATATGTGTTTTGAGTCATCTTCTTATTCCTGTAAAATTGTTGTCCATTTCTGTGAGTTTAGCCTGGGAAGGTTTCCTTGATAGTAGTAATTACCATAAAATGGAGTAACTTCGGCTTAGAAATGATAAATTTGATTATCCCTTATTTAACGCTTGAACTAACATGTGGAACTCAAAAATTTAAATTTTAAACTTCGGTTTTTTGAGATGTCATTCAAAGTTTCAAAAATATTTTAAAACTATTTAAAGTTTGAAATAATATTATGATAACGGTTTAAATTACAGTTGAAAATGTTATAAATATTAAAAAGTATTGACTAGGTCATTTATGTTGGGGTCAATGCATATCTTCTGCTGCTTCTTTTTTGTGCTAGGGTGTGTTTTTATTTACATCTGGCGGTCGTTTTGTCTTTGTTTCTTATGTTTTTTTTGGATGCCGGCATTCCAACCTTAGTTCCGATTGAGAGAAGATGTGCGCTATGTCTCTGTCAAATAAATGACTTTTATAATTAAAACTAAATGCTTAATTCCTTCTCCTCATTACTCTCCTAAAATTTAATTTTTTGTTAACTACTTTTGTTTTTGCAAAAAAGCATTTCATTTGTACTAAAGTTACCTCTTTTTACGGTACTAATTTTGCATAAAAATGACATAAATAGGTTACTGATTATATAAAACTAATATTATAAAACTTTTTTCTTTTCAGGAACTACGTGAGCTCTAATTTCGAACGAAAGAATGATATTTTTTACGACCCCTACACAGAAACCATTAGAGTGGTAGACTCTTTGCAACAATTAGAAACCCTTGCAGATGCAATTAAATCGAATATCTCAATTCTGACAAGTGCAATTCGCAATCTTAACACCTCGTAAATCGAATTACAAAACAAATTTGAAGAACACCAAGTGAATTAGACGAATTTGAATGACGAAATCGTTTTAATATTGTTACAAAAGATTAACTGAACTGGAAAACTTTATGACCCAGATTACCTCCTTTCTATTTTAAAACCTATAAAATTTTTAATTCTGTAATATTTCATCAAAAATAAAAATGTTGGGTGTCTAAAGCTTTTAAAATAAAGGAAATAGATTAAGACGAATTTTATAATTTATCAAAAAAATATTGTTACGCATTTTGTGGATGAAAATTGTTTTAATTTGCTTTAATGGCTACAGTTATATGATAGTTTTACATTATTTAAAGTGTTTGACCTACTGTGATTTCCTCATTACAAATGTTGAAAAAACAATACGAATATTACTTGATTTTTTTAAACTAAGAACTTTTGTCACGTGTATTACTCAAGATTAGTAAAACAATACTATTACTATTATCATTGTAGTTTTATCAATATTTGTAATAAAAAATATATGTTGTTCTCTGTTATCTCTCTAATCTAAAAAAAAGTTTTTAGTGAACGGTTTCCAGAGAAAGGCTTTTTAATTACTGAACCGAATGACACATACATGGTATCAAAATGTCCGGATTCTTTCCGGATTTCCGAGTAGGCCCTTCGATTTTTCAAAATAATTCTCAATTTTAAAATATTTCCATTTTTTTAGATAACGGATAAGGTCGCAGTTACAAAGCAAGTACTGTCGGTCAAATTATTATGCACCCAATCACAAAGGCCGATTGCAGCTATATTTTAAGATGAAACTTGTTTTTTCACCTTTTGAAAAAAGTACTTTCTTGATGAAATATCACGCAAAGACTGATAAAAACATATTCTAAAAACTTACATGAACGCCATTTTATACTGAAGTTTCACACTTTTTGTCCAATATTTATAATTTTTAGTCTGATTTTATCGAAATTAATTGTGTGATGTTTTGGCTCTTATTATTTTCAATTGCTTAAACGGTATATTTTAACAAGTCTGGGTTTTTAAAAAAATATGAATGATAAACACTAGGCATATTATACTAACGAGTTACTTTAAAATAATGGTTTTTGTTTGGTCCGAATATTTATAAACAGTTAGAATTAGTTATTTTTATAATCATAGATTAAAAATAATTAAGATGAATATTTTTAAAACCATTTCGTTTAAATTTTTGATAAGTTCGAGTTAATATATATTTAAACTTTAGGGAGATTTGTTCATGGAGGGGATTTGGTGAAGTATTTTTGGGAAGTTGGTTGACGTTTTATCTGTAAATTGTTTTATAAAGTGTATTAAGTTCAGCGAGTTGGAATTTGTGGGAATTGCGAAGCAATTCCAAAAGGTCCTGCGTCAGCAGTTTACGGGGGTTGGCGAGCGATAGCGAGCAGGGGGCGGTAGCTCCCTAGTTTTTAAAATGAATGTTGTTTGAAAGTATAAATAATATGATCTACAAGAAGCAAATTTTTGTATTCAATTGTATGCATGAGTTTTTAGAATGGATAGTATTGTTTATCCCAAAGTATAGTATTGTTTATCCCAAATGAAAAGCATTAATAAAACCTTTTACCAACCCAGGAAAGTCTGAATTAATTTTTTTCTCAAATTAAATTTTCCTCTTTACTGTATGCTTACGACATGTCTTGAAGTAGCCTAAAACCATTTATTCAAAAAATACATTATTTTAGTCAGAATAGGGTGGTACCATATGGTACCACTAGGATCTTACACTACCATTTTGTGCACCATACATATTCTTGTAAGCTTGGGATTTCCAAGGCAAAATAAGAAATTTATCACACTTTTATCACTTTATTTACCATTTTTAACTAAAACAACAAGTAAAATTACAATTTAGGCAATTATGATTGACAAATTAATTATTAAATAGTTGATATTACTCTCATTATGCCAATTAGTAGTCATGTTTTGCTCTTAAAATTCTATTATCAAATTTATTTCTAGAAATAAATTTTGTACACACTAGTCGAAAGGTGATAGACAAACTTTTTATACCACGAGGTAAGCTGATATGATACGGAATTGAGAGTTTTACCGATTTACTCCTCATAATGAGTGTCAAAATTAGGAATTTTGTTAAAAAACATAAGTTTTATGCTTTAAAAATTCCATAAACCATATTTTATATTTTGCGTCTATAGTTTGGTTGAAGACTATAGTCTTTATTAGTAATGGGCAGGTATCGATACCAAATACTTAAGTACTCGATACCTATAGGTATCGAGTGTATTCGATACCCACAAAAGTATCGATACTTTATTGACATATTTCGTTTTAAATTTTTCAATGAAGTAATCTTTATAATACCTACTGTAGATCAAACGCAGCCTGTTTCCGTTTTCATTTTGCAACGCTCAAACCCAAGTCGTTATCATCCGCGAGAGAAATTTGACGCTGCTAGGTTTTCCCCCCGCCAAATCCTTCGCCTCTATCCACCTCCAGGCCCGTAGCTACGGGGCTTTTTGATGGATCGCTTTCAGTTTTTTGAATATTAGTCTGATTATGGATAGGCCCTAAAAAAATTGTCCCTTCAGGTTCATTTCCCGACATTGAAAAAAAGTACTCGATACCTAAAAGTACTCGATACCTATAAGTATTCGATACCAAAGTATTCGATACCCATAAGTATTCGATACCAAAGTATTCGATACCTAAAATTATCGATTTTGCCCATCACTAGTCTTTATATATGAACATTATATTGATGATTTGCATGAAAAACTACCATTGTATAGATGAATATTCCAATCAATCACTTATATATAATATGAAATTTTTCTCATTAAATTTAGGTCTCTCTTGGCGCATTATGATCAAAATTGATTCATGCGCCATAAAACAATAATCAATAATCAAACCTCATTAAATTTAGAATTATTGTCCTTAAAAATTAAAATTATGGATTCTATAGGTTTTACCTTAAAAATGGGTCTGGTTTGAAATCCCGACAATCAAATGCCCGACAGCTCAAATGCCCGACACCGTTTGCCCGACAGGTCACTTGCCCGACAGTACGATTGCCCGACAAGTACGACTGCCCGACAAGTACGATTGCCCGACAGGTACGATTGCCCGACAAGTACGACTGCCCGACAGGTACGATTGCCCGACCCGACAAGTACGATTGCCCGACATGGACGATTACCCGACAAGTACGATTGCCCGACAGGTACGATTGCCCGACAACTCATTTTGGCGTCTAATTTGCCATTTACTATTATAATGGTGAAACCAATATAATTTTTTATATTTTTTGTTCTGTTTTTTCTTAAATTGAAAATAAAGATTATTATTATTATTATTTATTATTAAATAGGAGGGGGCTCAATATTTTTGGTCTGGGTTGGCTCTAGAAAGCTGCTTTCATGTTGCTTGACCAGTGGTCAATATTACTCTACATAGCTAAAAATTATTATAAATTAAATATTGGAGTTCCCTATTGTTTTAACAAGTTTTTTTGGTTCCTGATGACTATTGGTCAGTCCGGTCAACTTTTTGCTGCTTCTATGCTTTGGCACTAAAGTAGGTCATGTTGGGTCTGAAACCAAACGCCTTGAGACGATTAACATTTGGGTCTAGACCAGTGGTCAAAATATATTGACCAGTGATCAATCCACTTTTTCTCAGTATTTATAGCTTTTCTGACCTTCTCTTTCTTTCTTACTGGTCTTAGCTAAAATGTTACCCGTCTCAAAGCGTTTGGTTTGAGACCCAACATGACCTACTTCAGTGCCAAAGCATAGAAGCAGCAAAAAGTTGACCGGACTGACCAAGAGTCACCCGGAACCAAAAACATATGCTATAACAATAGGAAATACAAAATATCAATTAGAAACTCCAACGTTTTTTTATGCGATTTTTCGTAAATAATATTGAGGACGAAAGTAGACTCAGCATCCGGAACCCTGACTATTGTTCAGTGTTTAGATCAGAGATCATAGCTATTGGAGCAGCTCTAAATCGCGCCTTTACCACTGACAAAGATAGTATCTGGATTTTGACTGATAGCAAGAGTGCTATACAGTATCTTAAAAATTGGCCACAGATATTTAATATCCCTGACCAGATTATTATGAGGCTTCTCTATGAGATCAGCCTGAAGAAACCTGTATCTATTCAGTGGATCCCATCACACGTTGGGGTTAACGGTAATGAGATTGCGGATACACTCGCCAAAAATGGTTGTGATCTTCCAACAATAAATTCCAATGAGCTTACTCCCTCGGAAATCCACTCCTTAAACAGACAGCAATTGCTCTCTGTTTGGCGTAATCCACCGGTTCACCACTGGTATGCTGCCCATAGTCCTGGTTTGTCCATATCCTGTAGCGGCCCCCGGCCTCTTCAGTCAGCTATGGCGAGGTTTAGGAGTGGCCATATAAGGGGTATGAGGTTCATGAATGGGGAGAGGATTTTCCCCCCTTGTTCGTGTTCTCTCCCTGCCAGTCCTGCTCACCTACTTAATTGTCTTGGCGCCTCATGGAGGCAGCTGTGGGATGAGCAGGATCTCATCTATGGGGATCTGGCGCGACGGGGCCTTTTGGACCTGGTGTAAGCTTTCCTACACCAGGTGGGATAAGTAACAACAACAACAACACGTTTTTTTATAATGACTTTAAGCCATATAGAGTAATCCTGACCTGTGGTCAAGCAACAGGAAATATAATTAGTAACACCTACTTAACTAGGGGGTCCCTAGTTAATTAACCAGAGAAAAAAGGAGCTAAATAGTCCAAAAATTACTAGTGGTCAAAGGGGAATAACCATAGGTCAGGGCTACCAAAATCAACAGTAAGAAAGAAAGATAAGGTCAGAAAAGCTATAAATACTGAGGAAAAGTTGATTGACCACTGGTCAAGATATTTTGACCACTGGACTAGATCCAAATGTTACCTGTCTCAAGGAGTTTGGTTTGAGACCCAACATGACCTTCTACAGTGCCAAAGCATAGAAGCAGCAAAAAGTTGACCGGACTGACCAATAGTCATCAGGAACCAAAAAAACATATTAAAACAATATAGGGAACTCTAACATTTTATTTATAATAATTTTTAGCCATATAGAGTAATATTGACCAGTGGTCAAGCAACATGAAAGCAGCTTTTAAGAGCCAACCCAGACCAAAAATATTAAGCCCCCTTCTATTTCAGCAATGTAATAGTAGAATGGAAAATTAGAGACCAAAATGAGTTGTCAGGCAATCGTACTTGTCGGGCAATCGTACCTGTCGGGCAATCGTCCCTGTCGGTCAATTGTACTTGTCGGGCAATCGTACTTGTCGGGCAATCGTCCCTGTCGGGCAATCGTCCCTGTCGGGCAGTTGTACTTGTCGGGCAATCGTACTGTCGGGCAAGTGACCTGTCGGGCAATCGTACCTGTCGGGTCGGGCAAACGGTGTCGGGCATTTGAGCTGTCGGGCATTTGATTGTCGGGATTTTGATCGGATCCCCTTAAAAATTAATTGATTTCACAGCATATAAAACATTTGAAATAAAAAATACACTACTTCAAAATATTAGTATTATTTGGTAGTGTAAAAGCCTAGCGGTATCATATGGTACCGCAAGATTTCTATACCAAAATTTTCTACCTTAAAATTATTCCATCTTTTCCAAATTTGGGCTATTATTGTATAATACAATCATTTAAAAAATTCACCATTATTTAATCCATTCATTATAGTCTGTTCATATAGAATTGGCGCCTGGAACAGGATCAAAAACGCTCAACAACGCCTAATAACGCTCATCACACAACTTCAGTGACCGATTTTTTTACAGTATTTTAACTACTTCTGTTTCGGCTACATTGTAATTGCACAAGAAAAATTGTCCGATGATAATTACTGTAGTAACTGCTTCTAATATATTTCGTCTTAGGCGCAAATTCTAAATGAACAGAGTATAATTTAGGTATGAATAAATTGCACTTACATTTTCCGAGGAGCCATTTTTTCACCAGTCTTGAAAACAAGTTTTCCATGAAGCCATTAAGCAAAAATTAATTAAATAATTAGTTATTTAATTGCTGTTTACTAAAGTTTGGTCCATGTAGTAGTGACATCTACCATCAGTATGAAAAAATAAAAGTATTTTGGTAGAAAAAGCCGTTTTTTCGTAGTGCTGTTTGCCGTACCGCTAGTCCTTCCCGGGTTAAGAACCAAACAGTTTTCTAGAGCTGTTTCTAGAACAGCTGTTCACGCACGCAAAAAGCAAACTTTAACAGGATTTCAAGCGTTTAATATTAATGGTTTTTACGTGAAACTTTGGACTTAAGGGATTAAGGGTTTTCAACAAAGATCTTTCAGATTATCAAATCAAAAGAAAAGATTTCGAAATACAAAATAAGGTTTTTGCAGAGTTTTCATATTTTTTGTGGTTTTTAACTTTTTTCATAATGAAACAAATTTTAAAGTGAAGACTTTTGAGATAATTTTAAAGATTATATTAAACCACAATTTTTGAGAGCATATTTAATTTTACCAATAGTAGTTCTTCTACAAATTGAATTTCTCAATGATTTTTTGGGGTGTCGCTCCATTTTTAACTCCCTGGGATTTGGTCTGGGATCCCCAAATCCTATGTGATTCTGACTCGTCTAGGTGTCTTCTATCCCCCTAGGAAGTGTGACCCAACATTTATGGGACACCCTGTATGTACGAGGGTTGTTTCTTAATTAACTTCCGTTTTTCCCCTTAAAAAAGTAGTAGGAATTTCGAAACAATTTTGGTGCTGGTAGTTAGATACATCCTTCAGGTTCAATTTGCCACCAAATCTGACATTTTTTCTATTTTTTATCGATTTTACAAGCGCGCTCCTCGAACTATTTTCCCGCCAACCCATAGAGAATTTCGCTTTTTTTCTCCCTTCGCTCCCTTCGCGAACAGGCATTAACATTAAACAATGGGTGGGCAGTAGGGTGGTTACAAAAACATCAACTTCCGAATTTCTTCTGTGGGAACCCCTTAAAATGTGACAATGGGCTATAAAATAAGATTGGAAAAGTTTAAGCTCAATTGCATAATATTAAGACCCGCCTCATTGAGGTCAAAGTTCAGGAAAAAAGTAAAAAAACGTAGTTTTTCTAACATAAAATCGGAACTATTCGTCCTAAAAATATGGTTCATATCTCTTTTCATAGTAAATTTTATTGGCTTGAAGTTAGAATCCCTTAACTTTTTTATTAAAATTTCTAGAGCGAAATATCAACATTTTTGTCAGGTAAGGTTGAAGAACTCCCTGTAAAGTTAGCTTTCCACAGAGCTCGTAAAATCTTCTAATTATTCAAGGTTTTTTTTAACTTTTTTTTTGGTGTTTTTCACTTTTTGCATCAATAAGAATTCTTCAGTTAGAATCATGGGCGGATTTAAGGGGGCTCATGGGGGCAACATCATGGGCGGATATAGGTGGTGGACCCTGGGGGGGCACACTGGAAACCTTGGGGGGAGCAAGATGTCCCCGATGGCCTTGGAAACATGATATTCCATTATAAAAACGGAATTTCCGGAAAAAAATGGGTGGGGGGTACCCCCCACCCATTTTTTTCCGGAAATTCCGATTGCCTTTCATTCCGGTTGCCTTTTCATTTTTTGATGATACTTTGGAAAAAGAAGTAAAAGAAAAGATGATAGTAAAATTCAGGTCCTTGGTAGAAAATTAAAAAGAGTAGCTTGATGAAAGAGACGTAATGAAAGTAAAACTCAACCTCCAAGAAGTTGATGAATTAATGGATAAAGAAATAGATTATTTTGTTTCTTCTAGAACTCTAAGTATTTTTAAGCGGTTTAAAATTGATACTGATTTTTAAATACCGAGCCTCATGTATGGTGTAAAAATTAAAATTATTTAAAATCTCAAAAAATAGTGGAAGTTTTTTTTATTTAAAAACAAACATAAATCTCCTCGTGTACCACACAGTATGGCACGAGGCTTACGAACGTAAGTAAAAGAAAATTGAATTAAAATCGAAAAATTTAAGCTATGGACAAAATTAAAAACAGAATAAAAGTCTCAAACTTCTCAACCAGACTGGAATAAACAGGCGGCCAGCGTATGAAAATGCTATTTAAATCCCTTCTAAATACAGATCTACAGTTTGTATGTAGATTGCAGTGCAGAAGGACATGCTCCACTGTTTCATCCCCACTGCCACAGGCACAACTGCCAGACGGTTAAATTCCAAATCTACACAGGTAGGTCCTAAAATTTCCATGGCCAGTTAAAATCTGAGTCATTTTAAAATCTGTTGAAAAATATTTACACTTTAGACCAGTGGTTCCCAACTCAAATATGTCCGCGGACCACTTCGCTTAAATTCGAACCTTGGCGGACCGTCCCTATTCCCAACTTTGTCTTAAAAAATTTAACTTTTTTTCAATGCACTCCTTTCTCACAGAGGGTGTAAAGTTTGATTTTGTCTTAATAGTACAGGAAACAGAGTCTTAATACGCATCTTAATGGAACTGTAAATCAAATAATCTATTGAACGTTAAAGAAAATTTATCATGACAATATTTTAAATCCAATTATTAAAAATTAAACTTTTATAAAAGACATTAAAGACGATGATACTGAGATGGTGGTCTGGATTACTGCTTATAAGATTTTAGTACTACACCATCTACTTGATAAATGAAGCTAAGGCTAATTGCTTTTTATGAACTATTTATTAAGTACATAACAATAACGCGCGTGGCGTTTAGGCTTAGCCGCGATACGAGGACGAGAGAAATAACAGAGCGCGCAGAGTGTCCGTCGTTCGTTGAGGAATGTGATCTGCCCGGCGAGAGCTGCCCGGGCAAGGTTGCTTCGCGGCGCTGGTGTTGCGCTCGCCAAAAGTCTTTCTTCTGGCGCTTGAGCGCTCTTTTGGCGGTGTCGCCTCACACTCCCTCCCCAGTGTCAACGGAATGTGACATATCTTCTGGGAAGGGTAATCTTTCGACCCGAGCGTGTTGTCACCGGTCGCTCAGTCGGCGACGTATCTTGTACAGTCTTTGAATTGTCACTATCACACTTGCTTGGAGGTGGCGTAGATACGCGCTGAGTAACCAAATAGTCCTTGTCTACAGTTCGGAACACTGGTTTAAGACGGTCGAGGGACACCGTTGTTCGGCGTCCGTTCACAACGATGTCGAAGTTTTTCTCTCGGCGAGAAACTACCTCGAACGGGCCGTCGTAAGGCGGTTGTAACGGTGTGCGTACACCGTCATGTCGTAGCAGGACATGTGTGCACTGTTCCAAGTGCGGGTGCACGAAAACACTGCGTTGGCCGTGGCTGGAAGTGGGGGTTGGGCGGACGTCGGCGAAGGAGCTCCTCAGGTCCTCCAGGAACTGCTTGGGTGACGACGTGGTCTCGTCAGTTGACGGGCAAAAGAACTCGCCTGGTAGACGCAAGCTCTGCCCCTACACGAGGTCTGCGGTGGTCGCTTGTAGGTCTTCCCGGAAGACGGAACGGAAGCCCAACAGGATGGTCGGGAGGGCAGAGGTCCACTGCTCCGTGCTGTGGGCCTTCAATGCCGCCTTGAAGGGACGGTGGAACTGCTCCACGAGTCCATTGGCTTGCGGATGGTAAGGAGAGGAACGGATCCTCTTGACGCCCAGAAGACTGCAGAGGGATCGGAACAGCTGGCTTTCGAACTGCCTGCCCTGGTCCGTCGTCAGGTACGCTGGAACGCCGAATCTTGACACCCAGGTGGTGTAGAACGCTTGTGCCACTGTCTCGGCAGTGATATCCTGGATAGGCACGGCTTCCGGCCATCGGGTAAAGCGGTCGATCATGGTGAGGACGTAGCTATATCCTCTGGATGGCGGCAGGGGTCCAACCAAGTCTATGTGTACGTGGTCAAATCGCCTCGTTTGGTCAGGAAAGGAACCGAGGGGGGTCTTAGTGTGTCTATACACTTTACATTTTTGGCATGCTAAACATTCCCTCGCCCAAGTGGTGCAATCCTTATTAATTGAGGGCCAAACGAATCTAGATTTGACCAGTTTAGTTGAGGCTCTAGTGCCTTTGTGGGACAAGTTATGCAAGTTTAAGAAAACCTGTTTGCGAAATTGTTCGGGAATGAATGGTCTGGCTGCTCCCGTTGAGATATCGCAGTAAACTGGGGTTTGGGATTCTGAGAGGGTAACTGTTTTTAACTGCAAACCCCGAGGCTTTCTTAGTAGCTCCCCTAGCTCTGTGTCCCTCAGCTGAGCCTGTGCAATTTCATTAAAGTCGATCGCGCTTGGTATGGTTATCGTGGCTATCCTGGACAATGTGTCAGCAGTTATGTTTTCGGCTCCTTTAATATGCTGTATATCTGTTGTGAATTGGGAAATGAAGTCAAGTTGTCTACTCTGACGCGGTGATCCTTTATCCGCTTTTTGTCGAAAAGCGTAAGTAAGGGGTTTGTGGTCCGTGACAAGGGTGAAATTTCTGCCCTCGAGCATATGTCGGAAATGTTTTATTGCTGCGTACGCGGCCAGCAGTTCTCTATCGTACGCGCTATATTTCTGCTCAGATTCTGATAACTTTCTAGAGAAAAACGAGAGCGGTTGTAACTCGATATCAATTGATTGGAACAAGGCACCTCCTATAGCTAAATCAGAGGCGTCTACTTGTAGCACTAATTTTGCATCCGGTTTAGGGTGGGATAATAGTGTAGCAATACAAAGGAGCTCTTTACAAATTTGGAATTCTTTTTCTGCCTGTTCGGTCCAGTCGATTTTAGTATTTTTATTTTGCCTAACACCCTTGAGGTACCCATTCAATGTGGTTTGATTGCTGGCAATTTTTGGCAAAAACCTCCGAAAAAAATTAATAAATCCCAGAAACCGTCGTAGTTCCTTAATGGTGGTAGGTCGGGGGAAATCTAGTATAGGTTGCACTTTTTCCGGTAAGGGTTTTGTACCGTCTTTAGAAATTAGGTGTCCTAAAAATGAGATTTCTTTGACATTAAACACGCATTTCGAAGCGTTTATAGTGAGTCCGTATTCGTTTAATTTTTTCAAAACACTGCGCACATGATTCTCGTGCTCCGTCTCGTTATCACTAAAAATCAAAATGTCGTCTAAGTAGACGTAACAAAAAGAGAATTCTCCAAGTACCTCGTTCATGAACCTTTGGAAAGTTTGAGCAGCTCCACAAAGGCCAAAATTTAGAAAAGGAAATTCGAAAAGTCCGAATGGTGTACACACGGCTGTTTTTTGTACGTGGTCTGGGTGTACAGGGATGTGAAAATATGCGCGGACGATATCGATTTTTGAGAAGATACTTTTGCCAAAGAGAGCATTGGAGAAATCCTGTATGTGAGGAATGGGATAGCGGTCCGGAATGGTAGAGGAGTTTAATTTTCGGTAATCTCCTACCGGCCTAATGCTACCTGAACTTTTAGTGACAACATGGAGAGGGGACGACCAAGGAGATTTAGAGGGTCGACATATCCCTTGCTGCATCATGTGTTGGAATTCGTTTTTTACTTCGTTGTGCAATTTAGGATTTAGTCGTCTGGGTTTGCTATAGACTGGGGGTCCGGACGTTTCAATATAATGCACCGTGTTGTGCTTTATGTTTGTTACATTAGGGTTAACTTTCAACAAATCTGGAAATTCTCCGAGCATTTTATGGAACGGGGAATCTCCAGAGATTACCTTGACCGAAAAGTTATCTACTGATGCTATTATCCCCTGTCGTTTGAATTTTGTGGTGCTATCGATTATACGTTTATTTTTTAAGTCTATGAGTAAGCCAAAATGCTGAAGAAAATCTGCACCAATAATAGGGGTTGGTACGGAGGCAATTAAAAATTTGAATTCAAAATTTCTCCTGAAACCTAAATCTAAGCTGAGTAATTTGGTACCGTAGGTGAAAATTTTTGAGTTATTTGCTGCATATAGCTCTAAAGAATCAGGTTTTAAGGATTTGCTGTTTTTAGGGACCGGAATACACGAAACGTCGGAGCCAGAGTCAATTAGGAATTTAAAATGGGTTTTTCTATCGTAAACATGCAGGCGGCTAGATTTAGCGGCTGTCGGCAGATTTGCTGCCGATATGTTTACCCCGACAGCCGAATTTAGTTTTCCTGGATTGTTACGAACCGGGGGCAGCCAGGTTTACATTTACGGGCCTCGTCCCCGAAACGGTCATGGTAAAAACATAGCTCGCCGTTTGTGTGCACCGGGGACCTATGCCGTCTCCTACGGGGGGACCGCGAGTACCGGGAGCGAGAATTACTTCGCTCCCTGCCCATTTTGGCAACCTGTTGGGTTAAAGCGGCTATTTCCTTTCGCAGCGTGGCTACTTCTAGCGTAAGCTTATCAGTATTACCCATATTTAGTTTTAATTCTTATAAATTACAAGATAAGTAGGGAAAAGAAAGAGGGCTGACCAAACGAGACGAAAAAAAAATCACGCACTTACTTAGAACATGGCATGTCGTTGCTTGACTCCTTTAGAAGAAGAAAAATCCAAAGTCCTGGAACGTCCGTATCACCACTGAACGTCTTGGTCACCACTGAACGTCTTGGTCACCACTGAGATGGTGGTCTGGATTACTGCTTATAAGATTTTAGTACTACACCATCTACTTGATAAATGAAGCTAAGGCTAATTGCTTTTTATGAACTATTTATTAAGTACATAACAATAACGCGCGTGGCGTTTAGGCTTAGCCGCGATACGAGGACGAGAGAAATAACAGAGCGCGCAGAGTGTCCGTCGTTCGTTGAGGAATGTGATCTGCCCGGCGAGAGCTGCCCGGGCAAGGTTGCTTCGCGGCGCTGGTGTTGCGCTCGCCAAAAGTCTTTCTTCTGGCGCTTGAGCGCTCTTTTGGCGGTGTCGCCTCAATACTTTACAAATGACAATAATTGTTCAGGTCCGCTCGTTGATCTATTAGCCCTAGAAAGGTTCATGATCATACCTACACCCAAGTTACCCCAGCTTTAAATAACATCAGTATCAAAGAGTCATTTTTTTCATACCCAACAGCAATATTGTACTTTAAACCATGTAAAAGTCCGAACACTCCATTCTTTATTTGCCCCACCCTAGCGCCTCTGAGTTTCAATTAATTTTATTCGCATCCCAAATCACATTTCGTTTCTCTTTGTAATAAACATCAGTTGAATAACGTAAGTTAAATGGACAAATTAATCATAGGAGAGAAAGAGAACCTAACAATTTTTATTTATGAGACGAATAATTTTTGGGTTTTCATTTATGGTTTTTTACTACTACTTCATGGGATATGTGATAAGAAAACTATTTTTTTAAATTTCAACACATTTTTGGATATGTTTAAAAATCCTCTCGCGGACCACCTTCGATGGCCTCACGGACCACCAGTGGTCCGCGGACCACCTGTTGGGAACCGCTGCTTTAGACGATTAGTAATACTCGGAAAGAACCTCTTTGTCCACTGGGCATTTGACGAGGCGAGATATTCTCGGTTCCAGTCTTCGATAGTTTTCTCTCTAGAGACAGACTTCCAGTGGGACTCCGGAACACTCATCCCCAAATCAATATCAAGTCTTGTAGCTTGCTTAGCAAGCTGATCCGCTCTCTCATTTCCAAAGTTTCCAATATGCCCGCAAATGTAAGCAAAATGAATTTCGGCAACGTTTTCAAGTGCACAAATAATGGAGTGAATCCCCACCACAAGACCCTCCGTGGCAACTGGATTACTAGTGGAAGGTTTAAGGATTGTTAATGACACTGCAGTGAGAGGAGTAAAACTAATCCAAGATTTTAACTCTTCTTTGACAAAAGACGAAGAACAGCGACAGTTTGTGTTACAAGTTGTATATTAATTTAGGCATATTTTTTCGGACTCATCAAAAGCTACCATATCTAAGATATTACCATCTTAATTTTCAGTTTGAAATAATACGGATGTAATTCTATTTACTTACATTAAATATAAGATTTGTGAAATTTTAGAAAATTGCAGAAAATATCTCATTACTCTGTAGAAAACATTGAAGAATCTCTCTATTCTAAAAAAAAGTTTTTGGTGAACGGTTTCCAGAGAAAGGCTTTTTAATTACTGAACCGAATGACACATATATGGTATCAAAATGTCCAGATTCTTTCCAGATTTCCGAGTAGGCCCTTCGATTTTTCAAAAATATTCTCAATTTTAAAATATTTCCATTTTTTTAGATAACGGATAAGGTCGCAGTTACAAAGCAAGTACTGTCAATCAAATTATTATGCATCCAATCACAACGACCGATTGACGCTATATTTTAAGATGTTTTTTCACCTTTTAAAAAAGTACTTTCTTGGTGAAATATCACTCAAAGACTGATAAAAACATATTCTAAAAACTTACATGAACGCCATTTGATACTAAAATTTCTCACTTTTTGTCAAATATTTATAATTTTTAGTCTGATTTTATTGAAATTAATTGTAAACATAGAGTGATGTTTTGTCTCCTATTATTCTCAATTGCTTAAACGGTATTGTTTAACAAGTCTGGGTTTAAAAAAATATGAATGATAAACACTAGGCATATTATACTAACGAGTTACTTTAAAATAATGGTTTTTGTTTGGTCCGAATATTGATAAACAATTATAATTAGTTATTTTTATAATCATAGATTAAAAATAATTAAGATGAATATTTTTAAAAACATTTCGTTTAAATTTTTGATAAGTTGTGGTTAATATATATTCAAAATTTTAAGGGAGATTTATTCATGGAGAGGATTTGGTGACGTATTTTTGGAAAGTTGGTTGACGTTTTTTTCTGTAAACTGTTTTATTAAGTGCATTCAGTTTAGCGAGTTGGAATTTGGGGAATTGCGAAGCAATTCCAAAATTAAAATAATGTTCATTTGAAGTTCAGCCACTTGTTGTAAATTGGTATTATTTCTTACAGATGTTTTCATATATAATTTGTTCGTGTTGGTTCCTTTTCCCTCTTCTAGAAATAAACTACTTATCTTTTTATTTTCGTTTGTATTTATTTCAACTTATCCTACTGATCTAATTGTTTCTCTAATTGAATAAATGTTAATCTTCTTCAATATATTTGATTACCTGATGTTATTTCCCCCATTTCTGTTTCCTCTTTTTACTGCTAATTTTACTGCTTTAAATTAATTATTTGTTGCATATTATTTTGAAAAAAAACTTCTAATCATGGGCGGATATAGGTGGTAGACCCTGGGGGGCACACTGGAAACCTCGGGGGGAGCAAGATGTCCCCGATGGCCTTGGAAACATGATATTCCATTATAAAAACGGAATTTCCGGAAAAAAATTGGGGGGGGGGTGTTGCCCCCATGAGCCCCCTTAAATCCGTCCATGCTTCTAACTGAAGAATTCTTATTGATGCAAAAAGTGAAAAACACTAAAAAAAGTTTAAAAAAACCTTGAATAATTGAATAATTAGAAGATTTTACGACCTCGCTGGAAAGCTAACTTTACAGGGAGTTCTTCAACCTTACCTGACAAAAATGTTGATATTTCGCTCTAGAAATTTTAATAAAAAGGTTAAGGGATTCTAACTTCAAGCCAAGAAAATTTACTATGAAAAGAGATATGAACCATATTTTTAGGACAAATAGTTCCGATTTTATGTTAGAAAAACTACGTTTTTTCACTTTTTTCTGAACTTTGACCTCAATGAGGCGGGTCTTAATATTTTCCGATTGAGCTTAAACTTTTCCAATCTTATTTTATAGCCCATTGTCACATTTTAAGGAGTTCCCACAGAAGAAATTCGGAAGTTGATATATCGGAAGTTGATTTGTAACCACCCTAGTGGGCAGGTGATCGCTGACGGAGCGAGGGGAAAAAAAGCGAAATTCTCTATGGGTTGGCGGGAAAATAGTTCGAGGAGCGCGCTTGTAAAATCGATAAAAAATAGAAAAAATGTCCGATTTTATTCACTAATGTGGCAAATTGAACCTGAAGGATGTATCTATACTCTGTTCATTTAGAATTGGCGCCTGAGACGTAATGTATTAGAAGCAGTTATACTCTTGTAATTATCATCGAAATTTGTTTCTTGTGCAATAAAAAGGTAGTCGAAACAGAAGTAGTTAAAATACTGTAAAAAATCGGTCCCTGAAGTTGGGTGATGAGCGTTATTAGGAGTTTTTGAGCATTTTTGATCCTGTTTCAGGCGCCAATTCTAAATGAACAGACTATAACTACCAGAACCAAAATTGTTTCGAAATTATTACTACTTTTTTTTCGGGAGAAAAACGGAAGTTAATTAAAAATCAACCGTCGTATATACAGGGTTTATCTGAAATGGTGCAACAAACTTTCAGGGATGATAGTAGACATCTAGACGAGTCAGAATCACATAGAATTTGGGGGTCCCAGACCAAATCCCAGGGAGTTAAAAATGGAGCGACACCCCAAAAAAAATCATTGAAAAATTCAATTTGTAGAAGAACTACGGTTGGTAAAAATTTAATTATGGTCTCAAAATTGTGGTTTAATACAATCTTTAAAATTATCTCAAAAGTCTTCACTTTAAAATTTCTTTTATTATGAAAAAAGTTTACCACAAAAAAATGTGAAAACTCTGCCAAAACCTCATTTAATATTTTGAAATAATTTCTTTTGATTTAATAATCTGAAAAATCATGGTTGAAAACCCTTAAGTCCAAAGTTTCACGTAAATACAATCCATATTAAACGCTTGAGATCCTGTTAAAGTTTGTATTTTGCGGGCGCAAACGGTTTCTAGAGCTGTTTCCAGAACAGCTGTAAGCGCACGCAAAAAACACACTTTCACAGGATCTCAAGCGTTTAATATTGATTGTATTTACGTGAAACTTTGGACTTAAGGGTTTTCAACTATGATCTTTCATATTATCAAATCAAAAGAAAGGATTTCGAAGTACGAAATAAGGTTTTGGCAGAGTTTTCACATTTTTTTGTGGTTTTTTAACTTTTTTCATAATAAAAGAAATTTTAAAGTGAAAACTTTTGAGATAATTTTAAAGATCATAATAAACCACATTTTTTGAGACTATAATTAAGTTTTTACCAATATTAAGTAGTTCTTCTACAAATTGAATTTTTCAATAATTTTTTTGGGGTGTCGCTCCATTTTTAACTCCCAGGGATTTGGTCTGGGACCTCCAAATCCTATGTGATTCTGACTCGTCCAGATGTCCCCTATCTCCCCTTAAAATATTGTAACACTTATCTGAAATACCCTGTAGTTATGTTAGAGGGAGAGTACACATTTATGTACTTAAGAATCATCTCTGTACTTATAAAGTGTATCTCTCGTTCCGAAGCTATATAATCATTGAAAATCAAGAATATTCAACTTTAAGCATTAAATAATTCCAATAGATTTTTTTAAAGATAAGACCTTGGTTTTCCTAAATTTCCCTCCAAAAATTGCCTGGTTTCATCCAAGCTCATTCTCAAAACGATTAATGATATGATTAAGCTTCTTTGAATATTCCTGTCTTTTGTCGTTTGGGAACACAAAATGTGCTTGAAAATGTATAGGGTGGGTTGGGGTAAAGTGGTTCATGGGGTAAAATGGGCCAGTTTTAATTAACTCGATATAAATCAAATTAAAATTCAGTCATTTTTTATTATATTATTTAATCTATTGGAAACCTTTTTGACTGCCAAAAATTTTGATTTAGGAGTTTGAGGACTGAAAAAATATTTAATTTGAACTGTAAATGATGTCATCGAAAAAACAGGGTTTACCAACTTCAAAATATCTATATCCTAATCCTAATCCTAATCCTAGTACTATTATAATTGTGAATGTTTGTCTGTATGTTTGTTACTCTTTCACGCAAAAACTACTGAATGGATTTTAATGAAATTTTACAATAATGTAGCTTATACATCAGAATAACACATATGCCATAACTTATAAAGAGAAAATCAGTCCTTCATTCTTTTTTTCCCATTTTTCCTGCTTTATTTCACTTATTTTTCCGTGTTTGAAAACCTGTTTTACCAGTCATGCAACCCAATAATAGGAAACTTTAGTACCAGTGTTGTAGTTACTAGGCAATTTTATTAATCTCTATATAAATAAAAACGTTTGTGGCTGTGTGTGTATGTGTGTTCCGCATCTCATTTTAAACCACACCGAAGGCGTGGACATTTCCTCCATTTCAAGATTTTTTTCCTTTGAAATAAATATATTTATTGAAAAATATAATTTTTTTCATGGAAAACGAGTTAAAAGTAAAACATTGTTTCGAATGAGACATATCACTAGACTTTTTCATTTACTAGATCTTTTATTTTAGTTTTAAATTTGTTAATTTGTTCACTAGACTTATTAATTTACTAGACTTTTTATTATAGTTTCAAATTTGTTATTTTATAAAGGCACCAAGATATTAAACATTATCAGGAACACCGGGATTGTAAAAAGTGACAAGAACACCGGGATTGGAAAATTAGCGGGGATATCGGGATAGGACAAATTACCGGGTTATAAAAATTACGGAGAACACCGGGATAGGAAATTTACCATAAAGACACTGGGAATACCGGAATATAAAAATTACCTGAAACACCGAGATAGGAAAATTACCGGGAACGCCGGGATTAGAAAAATTACCGGGACCACCGAGATAGGAAAAAATTACCGAGAACACCGGGATTAGAAAATTACCGAGAACACCGGGATAGGAAAGAGGCGCCTGGGATACCGGGAGGATTTGTAATATTGCTAATTTACAAAATTATAAATGTATAATGTATATTAAGAAAACTTTTAAAAAATAAATTTATACACCCCACCCGTGCAAGGCCGGGTATAACAGCTAGTATTATAATAAATTACTGCAGACTTTTGTGATATTTTTCCATAAAAAGAAAGTCTGAGAGACATTTCCAGCCAATCAGCTTAGAAAAATATAAAATATTTTATCTTTTATAACAATATTTTGTACTTGAGGTAAAATGGGTCATAGTTAGGAGGCCTTCTGTATTAAGTAAAAACAATGTTTTTAACTTATTTCCTTCAAATATACATTGAACTGTCAAACAAGTTTATTTTTTCTCCAAATGAAGTGTATTTTAATTGTTACATTTGAACAATGTTGATTAACTTCGGACGTTTACAATTTCATTAAAGTACAACTTAAAACAAATTTCTTCAGATAAAAACGGCTTAGCCGATTGCCTTTTTTCTTATTTTCATGTATATTTAGCAATAAATATATTTTTGACATCTTTTTGCAATGAGACCCATTTTACACCACTTTGGGGGTAAAACAGGTCACTACTTTTGATGCTAAGTTTAACCAACTTATAACTTAAAAAATATTTGATAAAATTAGATGAAAAATTTCTGAAGGATTTAATGCCAAGATCCAATGAAAGAAATCATTAAAAAGTTATTGTTCTGATGAAATAAAACTTAGAATGTGAAAGCACCTAAAAAGAGACCCATTTACCCCCACCCGACCTTATTTTGTTGTGCCATCATTAATTGGTAAAAAATCTTGCGTTTCAATTCCTCTAAAGAAATATCCAGAAAACTCCCAGTCATCTATAGAATTGGATAGCATTATTATTGTGTATATTGAAAGTAATGAAGATTGTGTGTTTCAAATAATAAACTTAAATCTTGATCATAATATTTCACATAGAACTTGTTACAAGAAGTGAAAATACAGGATGTTTCCCTTTCAATAATTTTATTTGTAAACAGCGTCTCCTAGAAAAACACGACATGAAAGAAGTTCAACCCTTAAGTGACCATGTAAAATCCATTAAGATGACTTAATTTATTCTTATGACTTTTATTAAAACGTCTAGACCAGTGGTTCCCAAAGTGGGCGCCAGCGCCCCCTGGGGAGCGCTGGAGATTTCTAGGGGGGCGTTGGGAAGCTCAGAGAAAATTGGGGGAGCTGGAGAATTTTTGGGGGGCGCTGCTAAATTTTCCTTAGAAATTATAAATTTTCCTTCCCGGCTTCGAAAAAAATATATTGTGTACTTTCCTTTTTCCAGTTCCACTTCTTTTTTTATTCCCTGATAGATAACGCTTTGAAAATGTAACCGCGACCATATAAATAACTTGACTTAATAGACTATTAACAAAATAAGAAGTAATTCTTTGAATGACAGACTATTAAGCCAGCTTTGTGTGGGAAATGATGAGGATTTTGGCTATTTTGGCTATGAAAGGGAAGCTGCTTAGTTAGATTTTACTATCTTTTTGATTCAGTTATAAAATTTTTAGAAAACAGAGATGTTGAATTGCAAAAGAAGTTATTGACTTACAAAAATGATATTGTGTACTTAACAGATATTTACACCATTTTTAACGAAGTGAACTTGGGATGAATTAAATTGCAAGGCGATGCAAGGCGATTTAATTGCAAGGCAATAAATTAAATCTTATTAAAACGAAAAATATCATAGCCAGTTTTATGGGGAAACTCTTGCTATTTAAGCAGAATTTGGGAAGAAAAGAACTTCACAACTTTCCTAAATTATCAGAAGTTCCTGTTGCCAACCAAGATTTAAATATTTATTGCAAACATTTGGATGTTCTTCATAAGGATTTCCAAGACCGCTACACAGACATCCTCTCTTTGGGTATACCAAGTTGGGTCTTGGATCCTTTTTCGTTTTCTTATTAATTTTTGCTTTATCATCTCATTAAAATTGTATTTGCATAATACAGCGGTAAAATGTTTTTATTATGGGATTTATATACACTTTGTGGTTAAATCATTTTAAAAATATAAAATATAACTCAAGTTCCTTTAAGAATATAAAATAGGCTTTTAATATTAAAAATGTAATTAATTTTATGTCAGTGACACATTTTGTATGTGGAATAATTGTAGTGAGAGTAATATAAGTTAGCTATTAGTAATGAGATATAAATATTAGTGATTAATTTTGTGATATAAATATTAGCGATTAATTTTGTGATATAAATATTAGCAATGTGATAATTTTTTTATTTGGGATTTAAATGCAGTTAGTTGTTAAATCATTTCAAAAATTTAAATATCATACTTTAACTCAAATTAATTTAAAAGTATAAACATAGCCTTTTTATATTAAAATTAATTTTGTAATATTGTGATACAAAAATTAGCAATTAATAATGCGATACAAATATAGCAATTAATGGTCGTGTGATATAAAATGGACTTATTGGTGTGTAAATATTAATGTACTACTTTGTGCAATATATTTCTTTCAATTCTGAATTTAGTTTTAAAAATAAAAGTGTATATTTCTTCCTTACATTTTGTAAGTGTTAATGTATTTTTATATCAACAAAAGTGAAAAAAAACGTATGTCATGAATTTTTTTGAAAAACTATAAATTATATGATATTAAGTTAATATTAATATCGAAAATAAGAGGCCTTTAAGTTGTCATATTCAAGGGGGGCGTTTGAAAATTTGGGTCTTCAAAAGGGGGCGCTGGTCCAAAAAAGTTTGGGAACCTATGGTCTAGAGTCTAGACCATGGGTGTCTAAACTATGACCGTTTGAGGGCCACATTGCAACGAAAAAAAATTTCTGGGCCGCACATACAATATTTTTTCAACAAATGGAAATAAAAATTTACTCTATGTAGTTTTATTAAAATAAATTAACTTCTTTTTACCATAATTTTTAAAAATTTTAATTAGATATGTATATAGGTACATATTTAATTTAAATTTGTAAAAGTTTCGTTTCATTTAGTTTGGATTCCATAAAGATAGAAATAATTCAAATTAATGAGATGATAAATTTTTTTTTGTTGAACAAGCAAATTGATATAGGGTTCAATTGACTGGGTTGTAATTCTTAATGCATTTTCAAGATGTTTGTTCACAAATATAGGTATGCCAAAAGCTGAAGACTTTAATAAAGCATGATGGTAAAAATTAGATATTTATCGCGGGGTAGGTAATCTTTATAAACTCCAGTAAAGAAACATTCCCAAATTTTTCTTTGAATGTCGCTTTGCAGTTCAATACATTCTATTTGAACGTAATTTATTTACTTCTAGAGAAAATGGGGTAAAAATATGTTGAAATTATTTTCATTTTTTCGAAAATTTTGAAATCTACTTTCAAACTCTTGCATTAAATCACAAATTAATGCAGCATATATTTTCTGCAATTCACAGGCTTCTGTGCAGCCAAAGTACTGAAATGTGTCAAATATTTTACTTTTATTTGATTGTGCCAAAATGTCAACCTTCTTTCAAACGCTGTTGTTGTCTGGATTCTGGAACATATCATTAATAAATTGATTTTTCCCTTGAAGTCTCAAATTTAAACCATTCAAATGTTCTGTTAAGTCTACTAAAATAGCTAAATCTAAAACCCAATCTTCGTCTTTAAAGTCAGTCACAGGGGTTTCCCCTTTTGTTCCCTTAATATTTTTATTTCAGTTTGAATCGATTTATATGAAAAATATTGAAATCATTTATTTTTTAAAAATAAAAATGTGCAAATTTAAATATTTTCATAATTTGCGTTTGTGCCGCATTTTAAAGGCTTTTGGGCCGCACTTTAGACAAGCATGGTCTAGAGACGAATATTGTTTCCAATATTATAAAAAACTCCGGAAAAAATTCCATGAAAATATTGTTAATATTCACGGAAAATGACGCATGGTGAAAATAGCACTTTTTCAAGCCTCAATAAAGAAAAAATTCGCAAATTTGCAATGTTCTTGTACTTATTTTTTTATTGAATTTGGTCTTAATCTAACTATACAAACACAGAACTACATAATTCCACTGAAAAAAATTTGTGCAAGTTTACAAACTTTTTTCTTTTCTGAGGCCCTGAAAAGCGCTTTTTTAACATGCTAATATCTCCGGGAATATTGACAATATTTATCTGAAAATTTTACCAGTAAATTTTTCATAACATGACAACAATATTGGTAGTTAAGTTTTAACTCTATCTCCTTTAGTTTTTTAAGGAATTATTTAACTTTTTTGTTTCTCTACTAGGGCCGTTGTAAGTCATCTCAATGTATTTTTCATGGTCACATACCAAGGGTTAGACCCTATTTCTTATTCCTTATTTCTAGGAGACCTTGTTTTCAAATAAAGACCGTGAAGGAGTGTTGGGGTTCGAATTCTTTTTTGGAAATATACTGAGGACAATACTTGTTATGAAATTGCTGGATAATGGAAAAATTTTACATAACATTTTAAATCACATAACAAGTAGAAAAACACAAATTTATTATCTTCCAGATTCATTGATAACATTATTCAACTCATTTCCAGTTTTAGAAGAAAAATGGCAAGTTGAGTTCCCTGTACATTCTAACTGTCTTTGTAAACGCTTTTTCGATCGACCCCGTATCAAGGCAATATGTCCACTGTAATAAGATGAAAAAGATTCCAAAATTGTTGCCCTAAAAAAGAAAAGGAAGATAATGGCCAAAATATTCAATTTAGGATAGGGGCCACTTTTCCTGGGACACCCTTTATATTACATTATACAGGGTGTCCCATGATAACCGTCCACCCCCTTTAACTTTTGAACCCCCTACAGATGATATAGTCTTGAAAGTGGGGTCTAGGTATAGTTAAGCGATCATGCTCTATCCTATACAACTTTCAACGTCCTCTAGTGGAAACCTTAGGAGTTATAATTTTTATGTAAAAAACTATTAGAGTTTTGCTAAATTAGTCAATCCTTAAGTTGAAGAGCAGCATCGATTTAGTACGAAAAGACACCTTGTGCAGTGAAACCTTGAAAAAAACTCCTTAAACGCACGCTTAATTAGATAGAATTTACTTAGTTTTTACGTCCTAAAACACTCTTCCTGATGCGGAAATGAGAAATTTTCATTTTATAATTTAGATAAATGACTAAACGTATTATTAGATCATAAAAATGAAAAAAAATTCTCATTTTCCCCTTTAAAGAAGCGTTTAAAGAAACTAATTTAATAAACCGCTATTAGTTTTTTTTAATAAAAAATTATAACTTCTAAGATTTCCGCTTGAAGGCGTTAAAAGTTGTCGCATTCGATAGGGCATGTTCTTTTTACTATAATTAGACTCCACTTTCATGATTATAAATATCTATAGGGGTTCAAAAGTTAAAGGGGGCGGGCAGTTATCTTGGGACACCATGTGTATTATTTATTAGCTAAGTACAAGCTAATTAACCATAACTGTGCAGAAATCGTGTACTAATATGTCAATTAACATTAACAATCATTTTGCTTAGTAAGACATGTTGGTAAATTTTGAATAGGAAAGTGTGATTTCCTGATTAAAAACATATTGAATGTTTTCGCATTATGATTTTGATGGAATTCTTAGTTTTTTTGTGGCAGATAAAGGTTTTTAATGTAATTTTTGGAGTCTCAACTTGTATAAGTACTGTTATCATTTGTCAGTATTTGAATTAAACACTTCAACATTTTTCTGTTGAAGTTTTCTTTTTTTAAAATTTGTATAAATCCATTTTAGTAAATTTTATGACATTTTTTCCTCGATTATTTTATTAATTTTTCCAATGATTCAAAATATCTTAGAAGGCCACAAAAAGGGGGCCTTGCGGGATGAATGTTTTGCAGTCGTGTCCCAAATTATCATAATTAAAGTTTTTTTTGTATAGTAGAAATATCATTTACGTCTCATCCAACTCTATCACTAAATTATCCATCTTAGCCCAGGCAACGAAAAGGTATAGAGGGAAATTCTAGGGTCACAATTTTTGACTTCGTAACTTTGTTTGGACTAGTTAGGAGGTGAACATAACAAAAGTCCCCACCCCTAGCCCTTTAGCCGGAGGGAGGAGGGGTGTTCGAAAGTCTCATTTTTCAGTTTTTGACTTATTACTCTTACAAAATGCATCCCCACGAAAAAGTTTCAAATACCTCTTTTAAAGAAGATAAAATTTGCAAAAATTAAAGACCCTTCCCAGGTTTATACGTCCATTTGATCCCGAGTTATATCTCCTCAAAAATGGGAGAAAATTCGAACATTTGAGTTAAAGTCGTCTTTAAAGCAATTTATTGGCTATATTACCCATCTAAGAGAAAAGAAAAGGCTATAAACTTATAATGCCCTTATTTAGCTTTCATTTATGCCCTGAAGTCTGTGAGATCAATAGTTCTCACGCTATCTTGAAAAAACAAAAATTCGGAAAATGAGATTTTCCCAGTATAGTCCAGTCAAATTGTATTTATTTTGGGCAAAATTTGGGGTGGAAGATAATTTTCGCTTGCTGTATGCATTTTGGGGTTCTGAATCCGAATATGAGGTTTCCGAACAAAATTTCGTGACGGAACATGGTGAAAATTCGAAAAAATGACAAAATTCACCCTTTTTATTCGTTTTCTGCCCGTAGAACATAACCTTTACGATTCTGAGTAAAACAGTTAGCATAAAAATATAGAAGAAAAAACAAGCTACAAAAAAGTCAAATACAACTTTTCTCTCAGATGAAGGGTTCAGACGCTAGAGAACGCTGAATATTGGGACGTTTTTGTTCGAATAGCGGAAAAACCAAAAAAACGTTACTCCTATCGCAGAAAAGCGGTCTGTTTGGGACTTTTGATATGTTCACCTCCTAACTAGTCCAAACAAAGTTACGAAGTCAAAAATTGTGACCCTAGAATTTCCCTCTATACCTTTTTTTGAGCATTCGTTGCCTGGACTATCTAGTATTTTAATATTTTAATTTTCACATTAATATTCTTACATCTGGAAATTTTCAAATGCAATGCAACCGGTCCGCTTGGATCTTCATATTCGTAATAAATGGTCTGCTGTTGTAATAGTTTGACATTTTCTGTTTCTCTTTGAGGAGAAAATGTTTAAAGAAGCATCAAACAAATAAACCAATAAACGCATGTTTCCAAATTCCACTTCGCAATATACGAGCTGTAGCTCTAATTGGTTTGTCATTCCAAATATGGGAATTTCAGTCGCTTTTATTGGATCTTAAGTTAAATCAAATCAAACTTTGTTTTTTACTAATAAATATGCATAGTTGAAGTCAAATAAAAAAATAAGGGAAAACTACAAAAATATGCGTATGAGACTCCAATGAATAAAATTAAATCTTACAAGTGACCAAATATTATACATGAATGGGTTTTCAAGATAAGGGAAGGATAGAAAGAAAGAGAAGTAAGAAGTTTAGAAATGATGGCGAGGTGTTGTAGGGTGAGCTTCAGATTATCTTATTTTTTAATGAGAATTTGTTTTAAAAATAATTTTCAATGTCGACTATTGAGTATACAAATAATTTTAAAAGCTTTTTAAGTTTTAAAGGAAATTTTTCTGATTTGATGTGATTAGGCAAGCTATTGAATAGTTTTGGTGATAAATTAAAAGGTTAGAAGAAGTGTTTAAGAAGAAGCTGAAATCTCGCACAAAGTGGAATTGGAAAATATACCAAGTAAATCCATCTTCTCTAAGCATCTCGTACTTACAGGAATAGCACCTCCCCCTTTTTGCGGTCCGCAGGCGGTTGCCATAGCATGGTAGCCATCACTTTGGGCCTGCCGTCCGTTTGGGTGACAGCCGAGCAAGGCACCGGTTCCATGCCTCGAGCGTCCAGGAACGAGCCCATCCTCTCATGAGTGTCCGCGTCCAGTGCGACCACGAAAAACCCCTTGAAAGGCGCTCCCCTTATCTTCACTGAAAAGACAAAGATCAATACCTTAAAAATCTCGTTATTGATCCCTAACCATATGACAGACTAGACTAACATGCGAAGAGAGGTTCAAATATTGATAGGTGACCTGACAGACATCACGGATGATAACTCTGGAGAGTTTATTTTATACTTGTGCAATTGGTTGCGGTACTATATTACGCGGCGAGGACCCGAAAGTAATAACTGAGAGAGAACTTCGTAATTTGATTTTTGGGCCAATGAAATGGCATCAACTTTGTCTGCCTGCGATTCCTTATGTGGTAAACGAAGTGTCTATAATCAAATTAGTTAGAGTTGAGTTGTTATTTTCAAGGAGTTAGACCAGGCATGGCCAACCCGCGGCCCGTTTGAAATAATTTTGCGGCCCACGAGATTTTTTTTAGTTTAGGAAGTTAAGCCCCCTCCCCCGAAATTACCCATACAAAGTGTACCAAAACGCGTAAAAACCTGTTAATTAGAGTCGAATTTCCAAAAAAATATTTCAGGGGGAGGACCACCCGAACCCCCCCTTTAGTACTACAGGATATTAATTTCAGAGCCAGGTACAAATCCTACCTAAAAATATTTTTGTTTATGCATTGAACCTATTAAATATGCATGGGGGCATCAGAGGAATATTTGGGTGTACTCTTTCCGGGTCAAAAATCTAGCTGCAATTTTTAAAGAAAATTTGGGTCCTCCCGAAATAAATTTTATAAGCGCCACGGGCTCCTTAGTTTCGAGTGATTCAAAGTGTTTTTAAAGGCAACTGTTTAGTTCTTATGGATATGTTACCGTTAAAGTATGAAATCCGTTATTTCATAGAATACCTAGTTATTCCATAGAATAACTGATCGTGTCCGTTAAAGTGTAAAACTATCTTGTATTTCATGGTTTAACTAGTTATTTCATAGAATAACGATCTGCAGCCCGTAAAAGTGTAAAATAATCGGTATCCGGTCAGAATCCCGACAAGCCACTTGCCCGACAGCCGTAATCCCGAAAGAGCCGAAATCCCGACAGGATCGAAATCCCGTCAAGCCACTCTCCCGACAGGTCGAAATCCCGACAAGCCATTTTCCCGACAGGTCGAAATCTCGACAAGCCACTTGCCCTACAGGTCAAAATCCTGACAATCAATTGCCCGGCATGTAAGTTGCCAGATAACTCATATTGGTCTAATTTTAAATAAGGGCATTCTATTTAAGTTTTATGTTGCTTGACCACAGGTCAAGATTGCTCTTTTTGGCTAAAAATCAGTGTTAAATAATGATGAGGTTGCTAATTGATATTTTGTATTCCCTATATTTATATAGCATGTGTTTATGGTTTGGGCTGACCATTGGTCAATCCAGTTAACTTTTTGGTACTGCTATGCTTTGGCAGTGCAGTAGGTCATGTAGGGGCTCAAACCAAATGCCTTGAGACGAGTAACATTTTGGTCTTGACCACTGTTCAATATATCTTGACCAGTGGTCAATCCAGTTTTTCTCGCTGTTATCAGCTTTTCTTACCTTCTCTTTCTGTCTCGCTGTTTTTTTTTTGGGGGGGGTACCTGACCTTGTGTTATTCCCATTGGACCGTTGGTAATTGTTGAATTTTTTGACTTTATATTTTAACCAAAACTGACAATATAATAGGACACCAAATTTTTAATTTGTGTTTAAGCGAAAAATGTTCCTATGACTATTGACCAGCTAATTATGGCGTTAGAGAGGCTCCCAGATAAATAATAGTTATTAAGTCGAAAAATTCAGAAGTTACCAATGGTTAAATGGAAGTAACACAAGGACAACCCCCCCCGCCAAAAAAAATAGCAGCGAGACAGAAAGAGAAGGTTGGAAAAGCTGAAAACAGCGATAAAAACTGGATTGACCACTGGTCAAGATATATTGACCAGTGGTCAAGACCAAAATGTTACTCGTCTCAAGGCATTTGGTTTGAGCCCCCACATGACCTACTTCACTGCCAAACAATAGCAGTACCAAAAAGCTAACTGGATTGGCCAATGGTCAGCCCGAACCAAAAATACATGCTATAAATGTAGGAAATACAAAATATCAATTAGTAACTTCAACATTATTTTACACTGATTTTTAGCCAAAAAGAGCAACCTTAACCTGTGGTCAAGCAACATGAAACTTAAATAGAATGCCCTTATTTAAAATTAGAGATCATTTATCTGGCAACTTACATGCCGGGCAATAGATTGTCATAATTTTGACCTGTCGGGATTTCGACCCTGTCCGTATTTTGGGGTGTCGGGATTTCGACCCTGTCCGTATTTTGGGGTGTCGGGATTTCGACCCTGTCCGTATTTTGGGGTGTCGGGATTTCGACCCTGTAAGGATTTTGGGGTGTCGGGATTTCGACCCTGTCCGTATTTTGGGGTGTCGGGATTTCGACCCTGCAAGGATTTTGGGGTGTCGGGATTTCGACCGTGTCAGGATTTTGGGGTGTCGGGATTTAGGGGTAGAAGCAAAATAATCTATATCATATATCTCACACGACTAATACATTTACCTTCCACCCCCTACTGCATTTATGAACTATTCCAGGCCACAGAGAATTAATTAATTATAATTCCAAGTGTCATTTTATTAATCCTTGTTGTAAAAAAATTTTTATGGTACGTTTCCATAAATACCATTTATACGCTGCATAAATTAGATAAATTCCTTTTTCATTTTAATTGTCTATATCATTAGTTTAATTTCATTTTAGATAAATTGTTTATTTTACACTTAAACTGTCTATCATTAGTTAATTTATAAAATACCTAGTTATTTCATAGAATAACTAGTTAAAGTGTCAAATTAATAACATATTACACACTTTAACGGACACGATCAGTTATTTCATGGAATAACTAGGTATTCCATGAAATAACTGCATTCTATACTTTAACGGTAACAGATATACTACAGAAGGTATTCTTGGGGTTACTCCTAAAGGTAAATTTAAATGAATATTTTATTTAAGAATCTGTCAAACTGAACAAAGGATCTAAGAAACTCCCCCTAATTTATGTACCAAGTTTATTCAATTTACTTCAGTGTCATTCTGTGCACCTAATATCCTAAAATTTTATATGGGGCCCGCGAGAGTATTGTGGTTTTCCAAAGTGGCCCTCAATATCATTTGGGTTGGCCACCCCTGAGCTATACTATATTCATTTAGAATTGGCGCTTGAGAAATAGTGCTTTCCCCCACGCTAGAAGCGTAACCATAGTTACTATCTTCGAGCAGCCAATAGTAAGCCTTCTTCGTCACTTTGACGAAGATAGTTGCTATGGTTACCGATCGGTGGCGGGGGAAGGAAATATTTTCAAGCGCCAGCTCAAAATGAACAGACTATAGGCAGTGCCATAGCTTTAAATAGCGAAATTCGTTAGAGTTGAGTTGTTATTTTCGTGGAGCTAGACAGTGCCTTTGGTAAATCCGGCTTGTCGTACCGCATCCAAACACAACAGTGGAAACGGTCCTTTAGATAATTCAACTTCACTCTTGAATTTCTATGCTCCAAGCATATTTACTGATAATATTCCACAGAATGTTGTTGAGGACTCTTATTGGTTTTCGGAAAGGACGATCTTTTGATTAATAAGACACGGTGTACAAAAATATTAAATAGAAGAAATCTTTACTGTTTATTTGTAAACCACGAATATTTCTTACTTTTCAAAAATTAACCTTCCAGTAGGCTCGCTTTTTATAGAGAAATAAAAGGATGCTTGTATCTCCTAAATATACGGGAAAGTGATTAATTGGGCATTATTAATAATGAATGCCCAGAGTGGAGGCGGGCAAAGTGATAACTTTCTTTGATAAATGCCATTGAATTTATCACATTGTCCTCCTCCACTTCGGGCATTATTAATAATGCCCGATTTCACATTGCCCGTAACATACATACAATTGGAAATGTATATTTTTAACCATACAAGTTTCGAAACTGCTGTAATCCGTTTATGGTTGAACAGAGTACATTTCATTCAAATATATTTTACCATGGCCATGATTTTACCCATTATACCAGCGGTTCTCAAACTGTGCTCCGCGGAGCCCTTAGGGCTCCGCCAAGCATTTCCAGGGGCTCCGCGAAGAAATTTTAAATAAATACGTTGATAATATCTAATTTGCGTTGCTCTGAAATTTATATAAATAACTTTCTGCTAGGCCCTATTGAACTTGAAACTTTATTATTGTCAATTTTGATAATAAGTTCTATAAAATTAAAACCCTACCTAAAAATGAATGTCCAAAATTTGGACAATGATGTACCTAAAACGAGTTTAAAAAAACTGTTTTTAAGGATCACACTTCACAAAACTTTCTGGGAAGGAAGAACCCCCAGACCCTTCTATCGTACTTGGATCTTAATTAGTTACAATTTTTCTTACAAATAAATTATCTTAGATGCAAATTATACCTAAAAATGTTTTAAAAGCTACGTTTAACTGTTAAAAATGCATGGGAGGGGCTGAGGAATAATTTTGGACCCCTCCCGAAATAAATTTCTACATACACTACTGCATTTATGCTTTTATTTCAAGAAGCAATGGGTTTTATGTAATTTGCTTTTTATACCTTGAAAATTTATTTCGGAAAAGGGCTCCGCGAAGAATTTGCCTCTTAAAAAGGGCTCCGCGACATGAAAAGTTTGGGAACCCCTGCACATTATACGATCAAATCTAACCTAAGTATCTCCCACATACGCTCACCCGCTGGAAGGTTAAATGGGTTACATCAAATTACACACTCAAATTTGGATACCAGAGTTTATAGCATTCGTTAGATAATTACCGTAAAAAGATCTATAAGGTATAAATAATATTACTTTTCTTTTTCCATTTTCATGGGTATAACCAAAGGGAAAAAAATTAATACAATTAATCTCAAAATCAAGAAACTATCCGTTGTAAACACACTACTTTAAAAATTTGGGATAAAACTTCAGAAACTACAAAGTTAGGATTAATTTATAAAATCATACTTTTCAAAAAAACAAATATTTACCTATATATTCCCTTAAAACTATTGGAAGCTATTTCGTAGAATATAACAGTTCCCCTTCCTATTTCCCTTTCTCAAAAATATACAGAATTATTTATGAACTTTTTTTCATACTCCTTCTACTTGTAAAGATCCTATAAGAAAAAGAATCCTTTTTAACGAGAAAATATACCATGTCATTAGGCCATTAATCAAATTTAAATGGAAGACCTAATTTGTTAAATTTTTAAAGAGAACAAACTAAACGTCAATCTAACTTCTAAATAACGATAATGAGAAAAGTTAGGTGTTGTCACATTGTTGCTAAAGACCTATACAATAGATGTTATCCTCAGACTGAGATCATTTAAATAGTTTTCTTCAAGAAGTTTTCGTAATTAATTGGTTTACTGATTACTCCCTTTCATTTGAAAATGAAGTCATGGGTTAATGGGAGGTTTTGTAGTTTTTGTTGGTTAGCTATTTCAACATTGAACAAGTTTTTTTTTATCTTGTAACCCAACCGTTGAGTTTTCTCTCATTCAAATTCATTTGTTACTTCGTATTTAAATGAAAAGATGTCATAGAGTTCGTTCGTAAATTCGTGTTTGTGAAAAGAATGTTTTTAATTTGATTTAGAACCTAAAAAATATTTAAAAAAGTACCGTAAAACGGGGTGAATCGGATCAATTTTGAAGTTTGAACTGCTGCCAAAAGTTTAATAAAAAATATTTTTGAATGCTTTGAAAACAATATTTCGAGTCCCAATTAATACTTTAAGAACCCGTTGAAAAAATTCAATTATCTTGAATGGTTTGTTTTTTATAAATTTTTAAGTGCCGTGATCCGATTCACCCTCAATGCGGGGTGAATCGGATCACAGCCAGTTTTTGTGGAAAAAACGCAATTTTTACGTCATAAAGTGATACAGGATCCTGAAATTAGCCTTCAAATAGTCTAATAAGGTAAAATGAATACATTTTACTAAATAATGAACATTTTTAAAAATAAAATATAAGGTTTTCAGAAAAGTTATGATACTTTTTACCAAAGTTTCATGTTTGAAAATTTGTTTTGAAAAACTGGTAATAGGTGGAGATTTCAAACTAAGGTTATTTTGGTTTATGTATATCTAAGAGTATAATATATGGTTTTGGAAGTTCTGGTGGTATTATTTCTTTTCAAAATGGTGGTTAGAAAAGAAGACCGCAAATGACGATTTTCGTAATTTTTTCGGCCGCTTTAAAAACTGTGAAGAATGCATTATTCATGGCTAATAAAAGTTTTGCTGTATATTTACAATGTTTAAATTAAAATGTGAAAGATTTGAGATGATTTGATAAGCTTAAGATAGAAAATTTTGGCTGTAAAACTGCATATAACTGGTAATTTTCCATTGTTCTTTAACACTTCACTCGCTCCGTTGAGCAGCTGGTGTATGATATAAAATCAAGACAGATGTTTTTCTGAAATAAAAATAATTATTAAAGCATTGAAAGTTTTCCATAACATTATTGTTTTATCTGTTTCCAGTTTCGAACAATAAGTGTTGCTTTTTTTAGTGTTTTCATTTGTAGAAAACAATCGCTTCGTTCGCTTTACCGTAAGTTTAGCGAGTAGTGCAATTCTCAGAAGCTAAAAAATAATGCGCTCTTAAATATCGCACTGATTTCTGCACCTATATTTGAAGATAATTTAATATACGGCATATTAATAAACAGCTGGGTCTGTATGTACGTTTTCTTGTTGATTTTGATGTCGTTTTAGTGAAAATTTCTTTCGAATGACCAACAAATACTGAGAGAGGTTTTTATCAATAGATTTTATGTTAGAGATCAAAATTTCCCATCTAAAACTTATTGGTTAACCTTAAACCTTTGACACATTGATATAAACATACAGAAAAACTTTTATTAGCCATGAATCATGCATTCTTTCCAGTTTTTGAAGCGGCAAAAAAATTTTACTAAAATCGTCATTTGATGTTTTCTTTTCTAAGCTCCATTTTGAAAAGAAATAATACCACCACAACTACCAAAACCATACATTATATTCTTAAATACACATAAACCCAAATCCCTTTTTTTTGAAATCTCTAACTATCACCAGTTTTTCAAAAAAAAATTTCAAACATGCATTTTTATGACTGATCCGATTCACCCCGCATCAGTAGTCGGAATGGACTTGTTTTACTAAAAAATTCAGCAAAAATCGGGATTACAATTTATTTAAAATTTGACTGCAAATAAACCTTTAGAAGATTCGGGACCACCCGGGGGATACCAAAAATTGAGAAAAAAAAGTTATTTTTTTGGTTCAATAAGCAAAGTTTTGACAGCCACGTTTTTGTTACCTTTTTTGTATACAACTTCAAAGCCGTGGTAGACCTAAGATATTATCACAAAATAATTTTTGATGGCTGAAACAACTTCTGAACAATGCGTAGAATAATTCAGAATTTATCCTGATTTTCTAACTCTAGCACAACCGGAGCTATGATGGTTTAAAAAACTTTTTTCAAAAGTGATCCGATTCACCCCGCTGATCCGATTCACCCCGTTTTACGGTACCTTTCCTTTCTTTTAACTAAGTTAATCCTCCCTACATTTAAGAAAATTCAGATATTTAAAATACAAATACATTTTATTAGGTAATTCAAATTCATGATTTAAAACTATAAACATAAATTCATTCATTGTTAGATCTCACATTTTGAGCCTATAAATACTCTGAAAATACCCTATCGATTTTAGAAGGTTATTCCCGGAGTACTTAAGGTGAGATTAAAAAAATAATGAATATACCTTGTCTTGAACTCTAAACCATTTTAATTTGAAGGCTGAAAAACGTCCATAGCTGCTTGAAACTTAAATTAGAAGTTTCATTTGGAAGCATATAATAGGTTTGTTGTAACAACACGTAATATATGCACATACCTATTTTTTTGCTACGATGTTTCTTTATCACCTTATTAGAGAAAAGTTTAGTCGCAAGTTTAATTGGCCACTTGTAATGATACAACTTCAGAGAACTGGTCAATCGACCGATTCATCAACACAAAAGACCACATTAAGAATCTTATTTATTTCCAACTGCTTAGTGTTAATGAGGCATTAATATCATCTTACACGGATCAGCAGGTGTGGGTTGGAGCTCTGAATATTTAAGGAGTTTTACAATCAAAATTTAGGAATTACGAAAACAAAATTTATGGCTACGAGAATAATAGTTTATTCTCCACGCATGTATATGCTATAAAAACTGCTTCAATTATATTTTTTTAAAGCGTCTCCTTTTCCATTTTGTCATTTGAGAATGCTTAAGTGATATTTTGTCCCCTTAGAATTAGGTCATTTTTTTCTGACTAAAAGAAAAAGACAAATTGTTTCACTTACAAAATAAATTTTACTTACCCTTCAAATATGAAAAACGGAATCTGAAAGAAAATCCTACGGACAATATTCAAATCACGCGAATACTTTCTAACAAATTTTAAATTCAACCTTCGTGAATGAATTTTTGGAAAACAATGCTTTTAGCTTTAGCGTATTCAAACAGAAAAATTCCGCATCATGATAAATTCCGCTCTGGCTAACAAAAAAAAGATCCCTTGGAGGAAAATTAAAGTTGCTCCTGTGGTTACTGCTTAATCTTACCACCCTTCTAAATTTTCGAAAGTGTTTCAAAAACTTTCGGGGAAGAACTCTCTAACTTTTACATACATTAGATCAGTGTTTCCCAACGTGGGGCGCACGCCGCACCGAGGGGCAATATGCTTTTCAAGGGGGGGCATTTGAAAATTGTCAACCGAATTGCCCCCAGATGGGGCATGGATCACCAGGTTTTATTTTATTTCCAAGAAGGATTTTTGAAAAAAAAATAGACATGGGGGAAATGGAAAATTTAGAAAGGCTTCGGTGGGCCATAGACCGAAAAAGGTTGGGAAACACTGCATTAGATATATTTATATGGTTATATGTTAAATGTTTTGCTCATTTGAACTCAACTGATTGAACATTCTTGAGATGATTTGCAAAAAAGTGGTCAATGAAGTGCATTGATGGGTAGTTTTCCCTTCTAAATTAAGAGCATTCTGAGATATTTAATATGTACTGTTCTAATATATTTATAAGTGTTAAATTGTATTGAGGGAAAGACAATTTTTTTTCTGATTTTACAACTAAAAACAATAATAACTTCCAATAACAACATCAGTATAGAAACTGAACTTATTAATTATTTCTTATTGGAAAATTTTTTAATAATTAATGACTATAAACAAACCAGTTCTTTTTACCATCTAAAATTTTTAAAAACATTTTTACCATATTTTTATTAGGTTTAACGTATATTTTTTAAAAATTAAAAATTTCTTGATATTGGAATTTAAAATTTTTCCCAAAGAGCTTAACAATAAATGACAGTGATGTAAATGAATAAAAATTTGATGAACTTTTCCAAATAATTAATGGATAGTTGCTATTGACTATTTTGGCTTGATGTACATAAACTCTAAGTAAATGAAAAGCTATAAAATCAAATTGTGGATTTCCCATATTGAATCAAACTTTCCCCCAAAATTCCTGAGAAAATTTTAAATTCCCTTCCTAAAATCCCGATTGATTCTCGGGAATAAACCCAGTTTTTTCCCAGCCTTTGAAACTCGAATTCTTACAACTCTACCCAAAATTGTAGAAATGCAGTGATCGGGTAATAGCACTTACCCTATTTAAAAGTAAGAAAAATCCAAAGACAGTATCAAAAAAATCTCTCGTACCTTTAATTTTTCTCCTCTTTGAGTCGGGATAGAAGTGCCTCGCTGATGCGGTGAATAGGTAAGGTGACTCCGACGCAGGTTTAGGGGACGTTCGGAGGTGACGAGGGAGCAAGGAGTCGCACGCCTCGACCGGAGCCCCCGAGTGGAACGCATCGGCCAGCCGAGAATTCAAAGAACACCACAGCACGAAGCAAACGATATAACACTCCCTCATTCTCAATTCAAAGTCACACGTTAACAAGCTCACCACATTTCAATTATAGTTTTATTTCAGAAAAATATCGGTTTACTGGATCAATATCGTAAGAAAGTTTTTCTATTCCTCCAGTAAAGGAGTGGGAATAATTAAGACGTGGAGTGGAACTGTTTTCGGGTTGTGCGCTTTTGTAAACAATACTGTCGAGTGGGTTGCAACTCAACTCGTCGTGAATTAAACAGCTCGGCGGCCTCTACCGGTTGAGAAATGGGAGTTCTTCTCTTTAACGGATCGCATTTTTTTGTCTTGCTTTTCTTTGTTAGTCGTTCTTTTCTCTTTTGTTGGTTGATTCTTTTCCCGCAACTTAACGGTTCCTTCTTTCTCCTCCGGAGTTATCTCTATGAGGTCCACGAAGTCGTTAACTTCCACTCGATGGGCGTGGCAACCATTTACTTTTACTATTTTGTAGATAGGTTTCTTCTTTCACTTTCTTGCGCTTGACATTACTTCTCTATGATCTTTGCTAATGGTGACAACATTTTTTATGAGAATATGTATACATGGATCTTCATTTCACTATGAATTTTAACCGTTTATCTACTGCTTGGGGAGGGTGATTATAATGATGACAGATTGGTTTGTAAAACGAAAGTCTTATTTTTTGTCTGATGCAAAAATGAGGAGATACTTTTTATTCCAATGTTATTCAGTCACTTAAATTTGACAAATAGGTAACTCTGAAAAGGATCTACAGTGGCTTCTATTGATACTTAACTCAATAAGATGCAGGAGTCCCAATTAGGCTGGTTCAAACTTGGAAAATTAAGAGAAATAAACAGTTATTTGTGCCCAAACTCTGCACAGCAGATTCCTTGCGTGCAATATACAGGGTGCCCCATAAATGTTGAGTCACACTTCTAGGGGGAATAGTAGACACCAAGATGGGTCAGAATCAAATAGGATTTGGGGGTCCCAGACCCAGGGAGTTAAAAATGGAGTGACACCACAAAAAATTAATTATTGAAACATTCAATTTGTAGAAGAACTACTATTGGTAAAAATTTAATTACGGTCTCAAATTTTGTGGTTTAATATGATCTTTAAAATTATCTCAAAAGTCTTCACCTTAAAACTTTTTTTATTATGAAAAAAGTTAAAAAACCACAAAAAAATGTGAAAATTCTGCCCAAACCTCATTTTGTATTTCGAAATCCTTTCTTTTGATTTCATAATCTGAAAGATCATAGTTATACACCCTTAAGTCCAAAGTGTCACGTAAAAACCATTAATATTCAATGCTTGAGATCCTGTTAAAGTACGGTATAAGTCCGTTTTTTTCGTCCGCAGACTGTCGTTTTGGAAACGGCTATAGGAAACCAGTTTTCGCATTCATTTTGAAATCATTTCTTTTGATTTGATAATTTGAAAGATCAAAGTTGAAAACCCTTAAGTTCAAGGTTTCACGTAAATACAATCAATTAGTTCATCCTTATATAGATGGGCGTTAATAGAAAAATAATGTGTGAATGAAGTAACTTAAAATATATTTAATCTCTTTATCAGTGAAATTAATGCTTTTTACTTATTTCTTTCAAATTATTTGAAAATATAATTGACCCTGGTATAGTGGTATACAATAGGGTGGGCCGAAAAAACTAATTTTTTTATTTCGAAGTTGTAATAGAGCGGAAAGGTAGCGAATTATAAAGACAAAGAAAAAGAAAAAAAATTTCAAAATCGGTTAATATCTTCCGATCGCGCATAGGCCCCAAAGTTTGACAAAATATGAAAAAACTTCATTTTTGCGATTATTTTTTTAACCAAATCAAAGATTAAACTATCAAATATTGTTCATGATTTTTTTATGTGGAACTAATATAGTTATAGACATAATCTTTCAAGTTCCATTCTTCTATCACTCTTGTTTCGTTAGATATAATTTTTTTAATGTTCATACAAATTTTGTAAAATTGTTTTTCCTGCATTTTTAAACAGCTAATGACTCTAGAACTATACAACTTAAAAACCTGAAATTAGTCCCATTTTGTTCGTAAATTTTTTGTCATTGATTTGGTGTGCATCATGATCATCATTTTCAAAAAGTTTTTTTAAAATTTGAAAAAAGTGAAAAAATAATAAAAAAAATTCTTAAAATTTTCTTTTGAAAAATTAATTTTGTCCTTTTTACTCTTAAAATGAACATTACTGCCAAATTTCAAGTTGAAAATAAAATTTAATCATGTATAAAAAAATAAAAATAATCGAAATTTAGGCCTAAACTATTAGGTCCCTAAACTATCCCTAAAATTATACAGCAAGAGCGATTCACTCATAGAAAATAACTCGCTTGAGGGTGTTCATATGACTTAACATGTAAAGAATATCACATTAATTTCAGAAAATACGACAATTAATAGATTCGGTACAAAATCTTACAGTGCTAGTTAAGTTAATTCAATTTGCATGCATTTCTCCTGAAAATTTCTGAGAATTATGTTTACATCTAATTGTTTTTACTTTTAACATGTCAAATCGAAGTAAATTAAAAGTTTTAGAACATAAAAAATTGGATATAAACACATTTCTAAGGAATATTCAGGTAAAATTCATGCAAGTTGAATTAACTTAGAGTTGAGAACTAGCACTGTAAGATTTTGAATCGAATCTGTTAATTGTCTTATTTTCTGAAATTAATGTGACATTTTTTACATGTTTTAAGTCATATGAACACCCTCAAGTGATTTGATAAATTTTCCATGGGTGAATCGCTCTTGGTGTATAATTTTAGGGAATGTTCAGGGATTTGACTACGGTTATTTTTATTTTTTATACATGATTAAATTTGATTTTCAACTTGAAATTGGGTAGTTATGTTCATTTTAACAGTTAAAAGGCTATTAATATTTTTCTAAAGAAAATTGTTAAAATTTTGTTTTATTAATTTTTTTTCACTTTTTTCAAATTTAAAAAAAAACCTTTTTGAAAATGATGATCATGATGCACACCAAATGAACGACAAAAAATTTACGAACAAAATGGGACTAATTTCAGGTTTTTAAGTTGTATAGTTCTAGAGTTATTAGCTGTTTAAAAATGCAGAAAAACAACTTTACAAAATTTGTATGAACATTAAAAAGTTATATCTAACGAAACAAGAGTGATAGAAGAATGGAACCTGAAAGATTATGTCTATAGCTATATTAGTTCCACATAAAAAAATCATGAACAATATTTGATTGTTTAATCTTTGATTTGGTTAAAAAAAATAATCGCAAAAATGAAGTTTTTTCATATTTTGTCAAACTTGGGGCCTATGCGCGATCGGAAGATATTAACCGATTTTGAATTTTTTTTCTTTTTCTTTGTTTATATAATTCGCAACTTTTCCTTGCTATTACAACTTCGAAATAAAAAAAATAGTTTTTTCGGCCCACCCTAGTATACAAGACTTTGATCTGATTGAATTGGTTCTTTCCAGCGCCCGATTATGAAAATTTCTAATAGTAGGCACACCACGCAAAAAAAAGGCCCCCTGTTATGTGTGTTATAAAAATATTTTTCATAAAACAAATGAATTTGAAGTCACATACTGGCGTGTTGACTGTTTTAGAGATGCCACCAAAAATTGTGCTAAAATCATTAAGTTCAGATTTTTATTTCCTAAAAATATAAAAATTTTTTTAAGTATTAGATATTTTGGTTGCCTTGAAATGATAGGACCCCTAGGTTGGGCCCAGGCTTAATGGTAAATGAGGACTGGATTGCTGAAAGGGGATATGATGTGCCACTTTTTCCCAATACCTTGACCGAAATCGTTACGCCTCAATAGAAAATTTATATGCGGTGAATTTTAGTTTTGTTCCTTTCCGTGAGGTCTTTACAGAGTGGAAGTCGCGATGTATAGAGGTCGAGGTGACCGACAAAAGTCAAAAAAGTAAATCATTCCTGTCTCTTTCGAAATTTCGAAAAGTCCATCTTCGGTTTCCTTTCCTCTGCCAAACAATGAATGCTCTGTGAGAAAGGAAGCAGGACATACAAAATAGAATCACACTTTGTTTTGAGAAAAATCGGAGTAAAATAGAGCTTGCACAGTCACGATGCGTTATTTTATGGCTATGGATTGCTTAAGGTTCATTTCCGGTCGGATATTTGAAGGGGTATGAAATTATGGGTTTTTAAAACATACCGTTGTCAAATTTATTGGAAAATTAGTAGTAATTATAACAAAAACAGGTTTACAGAATACTATTTTTCAGCTTAGGAGATGTCAAATTTTAGAAACCTACAGAAATGTCAATTTGATTAATTTTTTTAAACGGCGGAACAAATTTTAAAATCGTCAGATTTTTCTCGTTTATTAATTTGGGGACATCCATAAATTACGTGAGGCGTTTTTTCCAAAATCTGGACCACCCTCCCTCTTGGTGATATTTAGTGAGATTTTGCTGGACCCCCCTCGCCCCAGATGAGATTTACCTACAACTTTTTAAAAATAGTTTGCAGTATCTTATCTGTGTGTATTCCTTTCTCATACTTAAAAAAAAGAAAATCGTATAATTTCTAACTTAAAAAGTTGACGTGAGATTTTAATCGACCCCCTTCCCCTTGGTGAGATTTGGTGAGATTTTTCCAAACCCCTCCCCCCTTTTTGACCTCACGTAATTTATGGATGTCCCCTTTAGACGAATTAACAATGCAAATTAAGAAGTAGAAAAATAAATGAAATATACAGGAAATGGTTCAAAAATATAGAGATGTAGAACAACACTATGACCTTGCACTAGTTAAAGGTCAATTTTTTTACTTATTGGACTGATTCCTGACTTGTGTACACTAAATTGTGCATTGCGCTACACCATAAAACTTTTTTGAAGAAATGGTGTTTGACTGGTTTCTTAAGTAAGAGATTCAATTTAAGAATTCAGTAAGTTAATTTTATTCAATTAACTTAATGTAACATTCTATCATAAATTTTCTTGGAGGGGGGCTGGTCTGATAACTTCTTGGCTGCACCACATGTACAGATTTTAAGTTTTTTGTACAAGTTTAGGTAATTTCTGACCATGAACTTTCCTACGGTACCTCTCTCTCTTTCTTTCAGAAATACCAAATTCGTTTTGAATTATGCATCGCAAAGGGTGTAAAAGATATATCTTGCACGCCACAATACTAGAAAAAGCTTTGCCGAAAACACCCTGAGTTCCCCCTACGGAAAAAAATTGCTTTTTCTTCAAGAAGAGGAGTAATCTGCATTTCAATACGCTCGGGTGTGATGATGATTCCGAACAATAGGAGTCGTGAAGTACACAAAGTGCGTTGGTTCAAGCTCATCTCTTTTCGAGAGTAGTAAAAACAAGAACGGAATTTGAATAAATTGGGTGGCAAACAAAGCTCATAGGGTGGTTAGTTGTGGGACAATACCTTTCTTTCCGTTACCTATTATCTTCTCTGGAGAGTTGTAACAAAGTGCACCCAAGTAAACCTCATAAGAAGAGTCATTATTCTCAGAAATTTCATTTGAAAGTATTTTAACCAATGCGACTTCTTTGTGTTGGTTGTCCATGGGTATTTTGATATTAAAATTCTTTGGTTTAGTAATGCAGAAAAGGGATCCAGCGGGGTATGAATGGTTGGACAAGTCGTGAAGAAAATTATACTTTTACTAGCAAAAATGTAAAATTTTGTGATGACGAGTATAAATTAAAACGTTTAAATGACTTTAAACTCACTGAACAAGTTTTTGGGATCCCTGCATGAGTAAAGTTCTCGTTTTACATAATAAATAAATAAATAATAAACAATTACCGTAAAATGGTTAAATTTTGACCCAACCATCGTAAAGAGATTTTAAGTGAGATACCTTATGTAAAAATTTTGATTTTCGCTTATTCAATGCTAGGACCACAGTTGACAATTTAGACGATTAATTCCTCAAGATATATATCAAGGATGTTAAAATATTGTTATTGTTTATCCATATATTTTTTTAAATCCTTTGGCAACTCTAAAATGAAATCAGTTTTGTACAAGAAAATACATTTTATTGATTCATTTTCTTATAAACTGCGAGTAAAAGGAACTTGCATTAGATTATTGTAATTGATGGATAATTTAGCAATACATTCAAATGTAAACATATAGTAAACCTAACTCAACGCCTTAGCCTTTTTGTTTATGAGGTCTAGGCCAAAGTTACCTCAATTCAAATTAACTTAGACCTAAAATTTCAAGATATTTAAAACTTATTTCCACGCTTTGAACGCTTATATTGCAGTTGAATATGTTAAAAATAATATAAAACACTGACCTTGTTTTTGTTTTGATTAACAACGTTTATTTGCTTTTTATGTGAAAAAACTCACTCTACTTGGACCAAAGTTACCCCATTTTAAAGTATGTTAAAATATTTTAATATGCACTTAAAGGATTTCACAAGAGATACTTACACTTATTCTTAATTTTTTCTTAATTTTTTTATTCTTAAACAATTTTTTACCTATTCTAAAACTACTTAGAAAATTGATGTTTCAATCAAAAAGTGTTTCCTCTAGAGAGAGCCTGTTTTTTCAGTCAAACAGTGATTCCTCCAGTCAGCCAATCATAGCTGTTCTTACTCGTCACGTGACCCACTCATTGGAAGTTAAATTGACCCACTCATTGGAAGTCAAATTGACCCACTCATTAGTAGTGATGGACAGGTATCGATACCAAATACTTAAGTACTCGATACCTAAAAGTATCGAGTGTATTCGATACCAAAAAAAGTATCGATACTTTATTGACATATTTCGTTTTAAATTTTTCAATGAAATAATCTTTAAAATACCTACTGTAGATCAAACGCAGCCTGTTTCCATTTTGCAACGGTCAAACCCATATCGTTAATCATCCGCGAGAGAAATTTGACGCGGCCAGGTTTTTCCCCCGCCAAATCCTTCGCCTCTATCCACCTCTCGACTCGACTCTTCCCACATTGACTCACTTTGTATATGAGTATCAGTAGCAGTATGAGTATCAGTATCAAGTTCGAACTTCGAACTTGATACTGGTACTGATACTGCTACTCGTACTGTTACTGATACTCGTACTGTTACTGATACTCATTTGATACTATACTCATACTGATACTGATACTCATATGATAATATACTCATACTGATACTTTTTCGAGATCAGTAATTTTGTTATCAAATCTGCGGGTACTTTTTCCGATATCAGTACTTAAGTAATCGAATCTTATAATCAATTACTTGCTGTTGACATAAGATTTGATTATAAGATTACTTACTGAATATTTTTAAACGAATAGTCCATATTTTGTTTGCACCAATCAATGGTTAGTTAGAATAGTCACCAGTACTTGTTAGGTTTTGTAAATATAATAATACATTATGTTTTAACGATTATAATTCGCATGGTGTAATTAACATCTACAATACTATTGTTATGTAATTACTAATTGAATTCGTTAATTAACCACCTTGTGCATAAAATAAAGGCAACCATAAAATAAACTATATTCAAATTAATTACAGATAATTTAGGTTCTTTATTTATGTAATCATTTCATTACTATTTACTGGTGAGTATGCATTTTGATGATTTTGAAATTAGAATACCAATTTTATTTGTAAAGCAAAAAGGAGTAAAAAACTATATTTTAGGCAGGAACTGTTTATGAAGTTCCATATAAGTAAATAGAATTTGCGTAGAAGGAAGTTTTCTAGAAATATCTCATTTAAAAAAAGTAGAGATAAGAGGCTATGTGGAGGGTGCAAAAGAAATGTGACATATATTTTTCCCATACATATTGGTTAGATCCGTATTGCATTTAGTATATAAATCATTCGGACAGGGATTAAGTTAATAAAACTCATATCTTGACCCAAGTTTTAAAATTTCATTTATATTTTTATTTATAAATTTTTTTAAGGATTTTATGCATTCCCAAGAAAAGTCTTTTAATATGTTATTGCTTTAATAAAATATCAGCAAAGTAAAAAGTATTTAATATTAAATATATATTAGTAGTTAATAAGCATGTTTTATTTATTTTGTATTAATGCTATCTGACTTTAACTGCGTATAATTCTAATCAACTAAATTTAATTTTGTTTTGATTCTTTAGGCTTTGAAAACAAACTATTCAGTAACACGGAAAAAATCAGTTTATTTTACATTTGAAGAAATTAATGCTTCATAACACGAGTTTTTTCGAAAAATATTGCTAAATCAATAATACTCACCAGTAAAAGATATTGAAAATTAAATTTAGATAATTGTAGTCTATTGAAATGGATAGTAATGATTGAAGAATTTCCTGTGTTGGTAGAGATAAACGAAGCTTTAGTCACAGGAATGAATTAAAATATATTTTAAATAAGTTATTAAATTAAATAGTGGTGACTTGACTTATTCCGCACAATGTATTAGTATTTTTTTTTGATAGATCGCTTTCAGTTTTTTTATTTTCAGATCGAGTATGGATAAACCTTAGAAAAAATGGTCCATTCAGGTTCATTTCCCAACATTGAAAAAAATACTCGATACCTAAAAGTACTCGATACCTATAAGTATTCGATACCAAAGTATTCGATACCTAAAATTATCGATTTTGCCCATCACTACTCATTAGTCACAGCGTAAAGTTGGTGATGTAAAAATATTGGTGGGGACTTTTTGATACGAAATCGCTTAATGTTTATTTTAAAAATTTACAGTGTATATCACAGAGTTGGGCATTCACACGATTGAAAATTTATTCGTTATTCGAACGAATAATTCAGCTTCGAATAAATCAATTGCGGGTGAAAAGTATTTGCGAATGATTTCATTTGCGAATAAGGTTATCTGTCACCGACGATTGAATTTTTATTCGCAATTGAAAATTCATTCGCAACTAACTTTATTCGTGGATGTCGAATAATTATTCAATTGCGAATAATTTCACCAGACAAATAAATTAATTACAGAAGGTACATATAGGGGAGCAAAAAAATTCTCAGGGTTGGCACGGAAGGGTTCACAACTTTACCGGAGTGGTCCGTAAATTTACGGAAGTGGTTCGTAAGTGACCGGAAGTTGACCGAATTCAACCGGAAGTGGTCTAAATTCAACCGGAAATAGTCCATCTTTAACCGGAAGTGATCCGTCTTAACATGAAATGTTCCACAACTTACCGGAAGTGGCTCGTAAGTTACCGGAAGTGGTCCTCAACAAACCGGAAGTGGTTCGTAAGTAACAGGAAGTGGTCCGCAACACACCGGAAGTGGTTTGTAAGTCACCAGAAGTGGTGTACAACTTACCGGAAGTGGTTCGTAAGTCACCGGAAGTGGTCCATATTTAAACGGAAATGACCCGTATGTAACCGGAAATGGTTCATCTTTAACCGAAAGTGATCCGTATTAACAGGAAATGTTCCGCAACTTACCGGAAGTTATTCGTAAGTTACCGAAAGTGGTTCGTAAGTCACCAGAAGTGGTCCGCAACTTACCGGAAGTGGTTCAGAAGGGGAAGTGGTCCGAATTTAACCGGAAGTGGCCCGTATTTAACCGGAAATGGTTCATATTTAACCGGAAGTGGTCCGTACTTAACCGGAAGTGACCCGTATTTAACCGGAAATGGTTCATATTTAACCGGAAGTGGTTTAAATTTAACCGGAAGTGGTTTAAATTTAACCGGAAGTGGTTTAAATTTAACCGGAAGTGGCCCGTATTTAACCGGAAATGGTCCATCTCTAACCAGGAATGGAACAGGAAATGTTCCGCAACTTACCAGAAGTGGTTCGTAAGTAACCGGAAGTAGTCCGAAACATTCCGGAAGTGGTTCGAAAGTTACCGGAAGTGGTCCGCAACTTACCGAAAGTGATTCGTTAGTCACGGGAAGTGGTCCGCAACTTACCGGAAGTGGTCCGCAACTTACCGGAAGTGATTCGTAAGTCACCGTAAGTGATCCGTTAGTTGTGGACCACTTCCGGTCACTAACGAACCATTTCCGGTAACTTGCGGACCACATCCGGTGACTCACGAATCACTTCCGGTTAAATTTAGAGCATTTCCGGTTAAATTCGGCCAAATTCTGGTTAAGTATGAACCATTTCCGGTTATATATGGTTCATTTCTGTTTAAATATGGACCACTTCCGGTTAAATTCGGGCAACTTCCGGTTAAATACGGACCACTTCCAGTGACTTACGAACCACTTCCGGTAAATTACGGACCACTTCCGGTGACTTATGAACCACTTCCGGTAAGTTTCGGACACACTTCCGGTAAATTACGGACCACTTCCGGTGACTTACGAACCCCTTCCGGTAAGTTGCGGTCAGTTTCCGGTAAGTTGTGGATCATTTCCGGTTAAATACGAGTCATTTCCGTTTAAATACGGATCACTTCCGGTTAAGTTCGGGCAACTTCCGGTTAAATGCGGACCACTAACAGTGACTTACGAACCACTAACGGTGACTTACGAACCACTATGGGTATGTTGCGGAAAACTTCCGGTAAGTTACGAACCACTTCCGGTAAGTTGTGGAGCATTTTCTGTTACTACGGATCACTTCCGGTTAAAGACGGACCATTTCTGGTTAAATATGGACCACTTCCGGTTAAATTCGGGCAACTTCCGGTTAAATATGAACCATTTCCGGTTAAATACGGGCCATTTCCGTTTTATTACGGATCACCTCCGGTTAAATTCAGTCAACTTCCGGTTAAAAACGGATCACTTCCGGTGACTTAAGAACCACTTCCGGAAAGTTGCGGACCACTTTCGGTGACTTCCGAACCACTTCCGGTATGGTGCGGACAACTTCCGGTATGTTGCGGACAACTTCCGGTAACTTACGAACCACTTCCAGTAAGTCGCAGAGCATTTCCTGTTGCTATGGATCACTTCCGGTTAAATACGGGCCATTTCCGTTTGAATACGGACCACTTCCGGTTAAATTCGGGCAACTTCTGGTTAAAAATGGACCACTTTCGGTTACTTATGAACCACTTCCGGTGACTTACGGACCACTTCCGGCGGCTTACAGACCACTTCCGGTGACTCACGAACCATTTCCGTTGACTAACAGACCTTTTCCGGTAAGTTTCGGACCACTTCGGTAAATTTGAGAAGCGATCCAATAAAGCAGCGGACCACTCCGATGAAGTTGCGAAGCGATCCAGTAATACCTAATTAATTGCCATGGAAGCATTCAGAATAACGATCAGTGGCGGCTCGAAGGTAAAATTATAAGGGGTGCTGCTCCGGCAATACCAAGTTGGCAACGCATTTTAAGTGATATAATGCCAAGTAATATTTCTATTAAAACCGTGGAAAAAAATCTAATAGAAGAGATGGGAACAATATAAAATTTCGATTTCACACTTAATAAGCATTAAAAACCGTCTCTTACCTTTATTTTAGCTGATTATTACGAAGATGAAGATAAGCAAGCGAAGATGAACTAATATCTTCTACATTTCAAATTCAATTAGGGGACATCAAATAGGGGACATCAACTACGTGAGGTGTTTTTTCAAAAATCTGGACCCCCCTCCCCCCTTGGTGAGATCCGTATTCTACTCAATTGAGTTAATCGCGTGGTAAGTGAAACCCTATGAGACTGTGTTTCAGAGTGTGTTGAAAATCGGTATTCTACTGCCTATGATGAACTCACTACGGTTGTAACTGGCTTTCCAAAACTCAATCTTGGTCGCCATTTTGTCCGTCCTAACCGAAATAACTAATCTGACTATTATAAGGTAGTTTCAATAATTAAAATATATTTCATGGACCTAAAAACTCTTCAAACAATATAAAAAACTGATTATACTACCTACAATATTGGTTAAAACTGAAAATATTATTTTCTTCAATCAAGCTTGTGCTGCCATCTATAAATCAGAAAGCTAAATGAAACCACTTCAGGTTATTGTAACTCCAGCAGACTATTTTAAGTGCATTAATATAACCTTTAATCTTGTAAAAACACTTTTTTTACAAACAAAGAAAAATATTCCATCACAACATGTACCCAATGACAAATATTTTAATGAATAAAATATTAATCCATAATATCGTAATAATAGATTTTAGATGGCGGCGAATTGCCTGTTGGCAGTGCAGTTCAAAGTGACTACGCACAGAAAACATAGTTCATTTCCAAAATAAAGATGTTGTTTCATCTAGATGTTGAATATTAATTTCAAAGAGCGCTTTTTGATGTACAAAAGGTATTAATTTGAAAATAATGTAATTATTTCATGAAAAGACATTGTAAACTTTGTCGATACTAGCCCTAGAACACGGTAATTCAACTTACCGGCCAAATTTACCGGATTACAATTAACCCCGAATAAACGTGGTTTTAGGAGGAGTAGAATACGAAAAAGCCCAAAAAACAGGGTTAATCACATGATAATGAGTTACGACGTTTGTGTAGAATACGGCCGTTAGTGAGATTTTGCTGGACCCCCCCCCCCACCCCCCCAAGTGAGATTTACCTACAACCTTTAATAATAATTTTATATCCTATTCGTTTGCATTTTACTTAAAAACAAAGAAAATCGTATAATTTCTAACTTAAAAAGTTGACGTGAGATTTAATAGACCCCCCCTCCCCCCTTGGTGAGATTTGGTGAGATTTTTCCAAACCCCTCCCCCCCTTTTAACCTCACGTAATTTATGGATGTCCCCTTAGTTCATTATAAAAAGAAATAAAAACTTGGCTACAAAAAAGTAAACATAAATCTTTAACTTGCCGAAACATCAGAAAAGATTTTTTCACTCTGTTGAAAAGAAAAAAAGAAGCCATAAATAAAAAATTTAAACAGTGTTGGAGTAACAGCTTAAAAGCCGTGATTTATTAGTAGTAGAAATCGTATTTTTCTTCTTCCCGCAGTTTTTTTTCACAGCTCTCTCAAGAGAAAAAGCCATCATTCTTTTGGTCATAGCTGCTGAAAAGCAGCCCCTTTTCTCCTAACAGATTCGCATGCTAAATTCTTGATATTTTGATTTGATATGATAGAGCTAGGGTTTTATACCACGATTGGTATATCTGCGGGGGCTGATCGACCCGGAAAGAAATCTGTTGGTGAGACGGCATAGCAGAGAATTATTAATTGATAAAGGATTATTAAGGACAAAGATTAAAGGGGGTAATGGATAATTTTCTAAAATTGTAAAGCAAATAAAAATTGGAATTTCGGGAAATTTTGGTTGGGGGTGCTGCAGCCCCGCAGCCCCTATGGACGAGCCGCCACTGATAACGATTGATTTAATTGTTATTCGTAGGTTCTCTCACAACTACAGTTGAATTACTTGTCAATCGTCTCCTCCGCAATTGACGAATAAATCAATCGTTATTCGTGTGCTCGCTCGCAATTGACGGTTGATTCATTCGTTATTCGAAGGTTCATATAGATCAGCGGTTCTCAAACTGTGCTCCGCGGAGCCCTTAGGGCTCCGCCAAGCATTTCCAGGGGCTCCGCGAAGAAATTTGAAATAAATACATTTTTTGATAATTTCTAATTTGCTTTTCTCTGAAATGTTATATAAATAACTTTCTATAGGTGTTGGTAAGGTCTGCTGGTTTTGCCTTTTTCAGGTCTTTTTTGGTTTACCAAAACAAGTTAAAACCCTGTTTTTAGGGTCAAATTTCCAAAACTTTTCTGGAAAGCAACCCCCAGGATGGGACGATTTGGCGCTGGCCATTTGGGCGCCGGCCAGTTTCGGCACCAAATTTTTCTTCTAATTTTTAGAAGAATTACGAGAGTTCTATTTACTTTCATTTTATTTCTGCCGCTGAAACGGCCACGCCGAATAGTAGCACACCAAGGAACCCCACTCCCTCACCTCGCAAATTTACTACTCAGCACCTTTTTAAAGTTCAGCAAAATCATAATCCTACTTAAAAATGTATGTCCAAAATTCGGAGTAGATGTACCAAAACCAAGGGAAAACCTGTTTTTAGTAGAGTCAAATTTCCAACCCCCCTCCCCTTTATAGCATTTGGAACTTAATTACACAAAACGTATCTTATATTAAGTTTTTTAAGATGCAAAATCTGCCAAAAAATGTATAAAAAGCTACATTTACCATGGGAGGGGATAAGGAATGATTTTGGACCCATGTGTAAATAAATTTCGATATGTACAATACTGGAAAAAAAAATCGACTCAGACCCTATATCTCCGGAACGGCTTGTGATATAAAGACAAATAAGGTATCATTTTTCATGATTAGAAGTATTCTATATACAGAAAATTTTTCAAGTTCTTAGGGGGTCGTCTTCATATTAAACGAAGCACCAACTTTCGTTTTTCCTATGGAAACCATCAAAGATTATTCCAGATTCTGAAAGAGTACCCTCTAAAACCCCCCAAAACCAGTTTTCATGCCATTTGGTCAACAAATGACGCCAGGAGTGGGGGTTGAAGTTCGTCGAATTTACGTTGAAATCTCGTTTTTTACGTTGAATTCTCGATTTTGATCCTTTCAACCATCAACCCCGCAGGATCAAAATCGAGAATTCAACGTAAAAAACGAGATTTCAACGTAAATTCGACGAACTTAATTCTTAGTCTAAAATTTAGTATAAATAAAGATAATAAGTGATTAAAAGCTTTAAACAAGTTGAAATAAGTATTTTTGTGCTTAAATAAAAAAGTTTCATTCTGACTGCATTGTTTTTAATAGTATATGTTCAAAATAGACCTAAATGCGCAGCTTTGCATATATGCAAAGACCAAATAATTGCCGATAATTAAAAAAATAATTAAGAGGGAATTTTTTTAGTATTTTTCCTAGTGTTTGGGGCTCATAAGCAATCAACAAAAAATATTGACATTAATTGGAAAATGTGCGCACTAAAGGGTTAAAGATAAAAGAATAAAATAAAATCATAATTCTAAATAATAATAGGTTGACTCAATATTAAAACTTATACTTAAGTTACAAATGAATTCTCAATAAATTCTAATGTGATGTATTTTATCCTAGGTTTATAAAAAATATTTTTAAAAGATCACATTTAAATTAACAAATTATTTACTCTATATAATCTAAAAGTTTTACATTGAAAAATAATAAAAAGTACACCCACCTTTTTTTCTATAACGCGCGGATTTTTCTAACCCAGCTAGCTAAAGAACTGACTCTGACTCCAATAAGGAAGTTTGCAGTATGGTGACAAGATGTTTAATGAAAGTATGAAAAGTTCGACACAAGCCAAATACAAAAACCAAATATCTGCACTTGGTGCTCAGGGTGCATTTAAAAGAATGAACTCTATGCAAATAACATTATACAGACGAAGTAATAATCACAACATATAATAAGTAGCATCCTATCATAAGGGTTTCTCAATGTCTCTCGATTGGATTTCGGATATTTTTTACGATAATCCTGAACAGTTTGTAAGATGAACTGTTTTTGAGATTCATCTTTGCTAAATTGGTGGTTAAATTCCTCAATCAGTTTAACCCCTCTTTCTGCACAGTCATTGACTACTTTAAATGATTTGCTATTCTTTGTCCATTTAAGTAGTTCTCGTTGTTTTGCCATACAATAGGATCCCAAGTTCTAAAAATTCCTTTTCTATTTTAAATCGATCAAATAGTTTTGTAGCTTTGCAACAAATTCGGGGGTTTCTGATCTATGGCCACACGTGCTTCCGTAAAATGAAACCTTCGTCTTAGAATAGATAAGAGTGGAATCGATGAAGTTCCACGCCTTCCATACCAAAAAATGCTAACTTTTTCTTACTTACGGAAAGTAATTTTTACAATTCTAAATTTTTACCATAAAAATGTTCTATACAAGCGTTAGTATTCATTTTTAATCACTATAGGACTAGATAAAAATATTTCTTTTCGTTCTTCCTCCCCGATGACTAACGCACAACGCAGTCTACCATTTGGTACCCGACAGGGCTCTGTAAGATTTTGCGGCTAGTAGTTGTATTTCTGATATTTAAGTGAATTTTTTTGCATGGTAAAAATCGTATGAACACCCTCAAGGGAGTTTTTGGAATCCCCATGAGTGAAACACCTTTTTTTGTTAAATTACATGAAATGATTAGGGACCTGCCAAAATTTCGCAAATTTTTATTTTTTTCTACATGATCAAATTTTAATTTCAACTTGAAATTTGGCAGAAATGTTCATTTTGGGAGTTGAAAAACTTAAAATTTATTTAATAAAAATTTTTTTCAAAAATTTTTTTATTTAATTTTTTCTCCATTTTTTTTATTTTGAAGAAAATTTTTTTAAGAAAGGCAGTTATGTTGCACATCAAATGAAAGGTAATAAAATTACAAACAAAATGGCACAAATTTCAGGTTTTAAGTTGTAGGGTTCTGGAGTTATTAGTGTTGCGGAAACTAGTGTTCCCAGATGAAAGTTGGAAGAAAGACTCACGTGTCCGAAGACTCACGAGCTCTCGAGGACACAAATCTCATCTCGCATTTCACGCATTGTTTTGATCTGGATAGAAAGAGGTAGTTTTGAAAATTGAATGTAAAGTAGAGTTGCGTTTTATGTTATGTAAAGAAAGAGGCTAGAGTGATTAAAACTTTATTTTTATTAGCATAGGTAGTCGGTCTTTTTAACATCAATTTGACATCTACACTAGTCAGAAGAAATTCCCGGTTTATCACCTTTGGTAAGATATTTAACACGATTTGTAACATGGCATCCCTGCACTGGTAGCACTTTTGACTAGAGTGGCTGTATAAAAGGACCCTTAGCTAGAATTGAAGATGCCGTTGAGACGAACATCTAAAGGAGCTACGCAACGGAGAAATACTGTACGATCTCGAACTGAAGAAGAGACGTTACAGAGACTCGTAATCCATAGGCAAAGTGTAAAAGACGAGTTGATCAAGACTGGTGAGAATATTGAGGATGGACTTACGCTACAAGATAGTGAGAAATTGGCTGTAGCTTTTGGTAATTTAAAAGAACAGTACGATATGTTAAAGGAAATCGATAAAGAGTTGAGTGTGAGGTGGCCTGTGGACGAGTTGGCGGAGGAAACACAAGGTGCAATGCAGTTCGCCACAGTAATCAATGGATGGAGAATTAAAGCAGAAAAAGCATTAGGTGAGTTAAGACCACTTGTTTCTAGAGAAAACTGTAATGATAGGCTGTTAGTAAATGAACAAGTTAAAGTAAAACTACCAAAGTTGGAAATACCTAAATTTTATGGCAACTTAGATCAATGGATCAATTTTTGGAGTTTGTTTGAATCGTCCATACACAGCAATACTTCTTTGAATAGTGTGGATAAATTTGCGTACCTAAAAGCTCACTTAGGGGGCACGGCACTAAGAACCATAGAAGGACTTTTGATAAACAGCGAAAATTATTTTTCAGCTATAGCAATTTTACAAGAACGATTTGGTTCCAAAAACAAACTCATTACGACACATATGAATAGTTTATTGGCTATACCTCCTCTTAGAAACTCCAACGATATAAATAGTTTTAGGAAATTGTTCGATAACCTAAACGCGCAAATGAGGAGCTTAGAATCGTTGGATGTACCGACTGATAGCTACGGAAGCATTCTACTGCCACTGATTTTGAAATTATTGCCACAGGATTTGTTGCTAGACTTTCATAAGAGTCAAAATACCGACCGGGTGGAGGATTTGATTTCATTTCTATCTCAGCAGCTGAGGGCGCGAGAAGGTGCCCTTTTGTTTTTAAATAGGGAAAGTGATAGTAAAGAGCGACGTCGGTTACCAGATATTTCAAGCAACTTCCACTCTGGAGGTAACTTTAATAAGAGTAATAATATGGGAAAAGATAAGAGTGGTCGGAACATTCCATCAGCTAGTGAATTATTAGCCACGGAGAATCATATGACAGACGGAGAGAAAGTTTGTGCCTTTTGTGATTTGACTCATAAAGATAGCTATTGTGACTATGCCCACAGTGTTCCTAGGGATGAGAGAATAAATATCCTAAAAAGAAAAGGATTGTGTTTCAGGTGTTGTGATATAAATGCTCGGCATATATCACGTTATTGTAGGGCTGAAGTAAAATGTATTTTCTGCGGCGGTAAATCACATAACACCAATTTATGTTATTCGATAGATGGGTCAGATGTTTGTGGTAGCTCTGAAACTAGTACAGACTTAAGCAATCAAGAACATACTCCGGTCGTATATTTACAAACCCTGTTGATATGTATCAGTAATGGTCATTTAAAAAAAATTGTTCGAGCAATTATAGATACTGGAAGTAGCAGATCTTACATTTCACGGTTTGTCGCAGAGACAATGAAATTGAAGAGTTTAAAAGAAGAGACCGTCACGCATGGACTTTTTGGAGGATCCAAAAGGATAATGAAGCACAAGCTGTACTCCACCTGTTTGCGAAGCTTGGATGAAAGATATAGTATCGTGGTAGAATTAATGGACCAAGATAAAATATGTGAGCATATCCCTCGGATACAAGGTGATGTGTGTATACAAGAGTTGAAAAGACAGAGTATTTTCTTAAGTGATATTTCGCCAAAAAGAAAAAGTTGCTTGAGTCGAAGTCAGGATAGTGAGATTCATATGTTACTTGGGTCTGATATTGCGGGTAAGTTTTTCACAGGAGAAGTTAAAAATTTAGATTGTGGTTTGACTGCGGTAGGGACGAAATTCGGATGGACTGTCATAGGCAAATTAGGACAAAAGGAAACAGACAGTTCATTGTTGCTCCCTTCTCTGCATATTAACACTATGAGGATAAGTGATTTGTGGGAATTAGACGTATTGGGCATTGGAGATCCGGTGGAATCACTATCTAAAAAGGAAATGAGTGATTTGGTCTTGACACATTTCAAAGAGACAGTCCAATGGAATGAAGAAGGAAGGTATCAGGTGAATATCCCATGGCTTACCGGACATCCTCCTCTTCAAACTAATAAGGAGTTGGCTGAGAAGCGATTGAAGAACACCGTTAACTCTTTAAAAGTAAAGAACAAAATAGCGGACTATGAAAAGGTTTTTTTTGAATGGGAAGCTGAAGGAATTATAGAAAGGGTAGATTCCACTACCGAAGAGGACTTCGCAGGTACTCATTACCTTCCCCATAGACCAGTATTTAAAGAGAATTCAACAACTAAAATTAGACCGGTATTTGATGCCTCGGCGTCTTCTAGAAACGGAGTTTCCTTGAACCAGTGTATAGAGAAAGGACCCAATTTAATAGAATTAATTCCATCGGTTTTGAACAAATTTAGGTTGGGTAAATTTGGAGTGGTAGCGGATATCCGCAAGGCTTTTCTACAAATTTCGCTGAATCCCAAAGATCGCGATTTTCTGAGATTCATCTGGTGGAGGGCAGGAGATCCAAGCCAAGCTATAATTTACCGGCATCGTCGTGTTGTTTTCGGCGTATCTTGTAGTCCTTTTTTACTGGCTGCAACCATCAATCACCACTTAGATCATGTGCCCAGTCATTTAAAAGAGGTGGCTGACAAATTGAGGAACTCGATGTATGTGGATAACTTGGTTTCAAGCGTAGACTCTGAGGAAGAATTGGAATTTTTCCGAAATGAAGCTAGGGATATTTTTTCAAAAGCGAAATTTGATTTACGAGGTTGGTGTCACACTTACCCATACTATCGGGATGATCCGGAAAATCAAAGGATTCAGAGTTTCTTGGAACACATGCCTCAAGATGTTACGGTGTTAGGATTAAAATGGAACACAGTGTCAGACACCCTATTTTGCGATATGCCAGAAAATATGAAGGATAATGAGCTCATAACGAAAAGGAAAATTCTATCAGTGGCCCACGCGATATTTGATCCTATAGGATTCACCGCTCCTGTAACACTTTTGCCGAAAATTATATTACAGAAATGTTGGAAACTTAAAGTTACTTGGGATGAAAGTCTACCCCTTGATGTTGCGGATGAGTTCAAAAAATGGAGGAGTCAGCTCGTGCAGATGAAAGACATACAAATACCGCGCTGTTTATCTTCCCTCTCACAAGGAGTATTATCGTTGCATACGTTTTGTGATGCCTCTAAGACATCATATGCCGCCTGCATATTCTTAAGAGTTCAAAAAGACGAAAAAGTTACCTGTCAGTTAGTTCAAGCTCGCTCCAAAGTGGCACCTTTAAAAGCAGTTTCCACTCCGAGACTGGAACTATTAGCCTGTAGTATTGGGTCTCGCCTTGCGAATACGGTCAAGAAAGAGATGGAGTGGGAGGATGTAGAGACATTATTTTGGTCTGACTCAATGGACGTTCTATATTGGATTAAGAAAGAAGGCCCCTGGGCAACTTTCGTAGAGAATAGAGTAAAAGAAATCAGAAGACTTTCGCCCTCCTCTTCTTGGAATTTTGTTCCAGGGAAACTTAACCCGGCAGATCTTCCATCTAGAGGGTGTTCTTCAATGACTCTCATAAAAACTAAGTGGTGGGAAGGACCTGAATGGCTTCGGCACTCAAAGGAGAACTGGCCACAAATTGAGATTACACCTAATTCTGAAGTAGTAAACTCGGAAATGAGAAAAAAGATAGTATCGTCATTGAATGTGGAAAACAACGATTTTGTTTACAAATATTCATCGTACATAAAGCTTATCCGAGTAGTCGCTTGGATGTTCCGTTTCTTGGACAACTCTAAGAAAACTCCTCCTGAAAGAGTTAAAGAAGAGCTTTTAAGTGCTGAAATACTCAGGGCTGAGTTAGTTATTTTAAAGAAAATTCAGAAGGATTCATTTACAGGATTAACTTGCGAAAAGCTGAAGTCCTTGCCAGTTCTTGTGGATGATCAGGGGATAATTCGCGTTAAAACTAAAGTTATGATGAGAGATGACGAAAAAGATTTTAGACTGCCAATAGTAATGGATTCGAAGAATAAAATTGTGGAGAATCTAATATTTTGGAAGCACAAAGTTCTTGGACATTCCGGGGTACAGTATCTGATGGGAGCGCTTCGGGAAAAGTATTGGAATTTGAAGAGTCGGAGAGTTATTAAGAGAGCTATTAAAGATTGCTTGATTTGTAAAAGATTCAGGGTACAACCTGTTCAAGTGATACCCGGGGGTTTACCTGAAGATCGGGTTAAAGAAGCCGCAATTTTTGAAGTAATTGGAGTAGATTTAGCTGGTCCTCTTCTACTCAACGCACAAAAGATTTGGATTTTGATATTCACTTGCGCGATCTACAGAGCAGTACATCTAGAGCTTTTAACTTCAATTTCTACCCCCAGTTTCATTTTAGGATTAAGAAGGTTTATAGCTCGCAGAGGTGTACCCTCGGTGGTATATTCTGACCAAGGAACAAACTTTGTGGGTGCCCAGAGCTTGATTAAAAAGGTGGATTTTGAAGTAATAAAATCAACAAGTCAGCTTTGTACCATCACATGGAAGTTCATTCCTCCAGCTGCTCCCTGGTGGGGAGGGTTTTGGGAGAGGATGATTGGACTATTAAAACAGATTTTGAGAAAGGTTCTAGGAAGGACATCTTTGAATTATGAAGAAATGAGTACGGTGTTGAGTGAATGCGAAAGCTTAATGAACAACCGTCCATTGACTTACGTTTCTGACGACATAGAAGATCTAATTCCCATTACTCCAGCGATGTTTTTACAGGAAATTAGACATGTGGGTACTCCTATCGTGGATCAATTAGACCACAGCAAGATCAATAAACGTCTGTCTTATACTCTGAAGGTAAAAGAAGATTTAAGGACTAGATTTCGCACTGAATATTTAGGTCGATTGAGGCAAGCATGCAATCCCAAGGATGAAGCTGCAAGCCCTTTTAAAGTAGGGGATATAGTTATTGTCACTGCTGACAACTTGAAGAGATTAGATTGGCCACTTGCCAAGATATTGGAACTTATGCCTGGTAAAAGTGATGTTGCTCGTGTGGCCAAACTTCGAACCAAATCCGGAATTATCACGAGGGCTGTGCAAAAGCTATGCCCCTTGGAAATAGGGGGATCTGAGTCGAGTACGGAACAAGATATTGAGTTCTTTCGCAAGTCAAGAACTCAAGGGGGGGAGTGTTGCGGAAACTAGTGTTCCCAGATGAAAGTTGGAAGAAAGACTCACGTGTCCGAAGACTCACGAGCTCTCGAGGACACAAATCTCATCTCGCATTTCACGCATTGTTTTGATCTGGATAGAAAGAGGTAGTTTTGAAAATTGAATGTAAAGTAGAGTTGCGTTTTATGTTATGTAAAGAAAGAGGCTAGAGTGATTAAAACTTTATTTTTATTAGCATAGGTAGTCGGTCTTTTTAACATCAATTTGACATCTACACTAGTCAGAAGAAATTCCCGGTTTATCACCTTTGGTAAGATATTTAACACGATTTGTAACAATTAGCTTTTTTAAAATGCAGGAAAAACAACTTTACAAGAGTTATTTTAACTTTAAAAAATTTTTACTACCGAAAGAGGGGTGATAGAAGAATGGAATTTGGAACATTATAACTATAACTATATTAGATTCTCATTAAAAAATCAAGAAGAAAATGGGAGGGTTTAATCTATGGTTTTTGGGATGTTTTGTGAAAAAATCAGTATTTTTTTGAAACTTCAAGGCAATTGCGCACGGGTGTTTATTATTCGAAAGAGCTGATATTTTGCATAAATTATTATTCTGATATTTTGCATACATTATTATTTTTTATAGTGACACAAAACTAGGGGGCGTCACCACCGGAATTCCCCAAAAAAATTTTTACCATACAAATAAGGACCTCCCTAATGTATATACACACATTCAATTTTATTATATTAGATACTAGCTGGTATGCCCGGCCTTGCACGGGTGGAGATGGAGATTTTTTTCCTTAAAATTTTAAATTCATTTCCTACCTTCCAGGCGTGGATCCAAGGGGTAGCACTCTGGTCAGCACCCCCCCCCTTCGGAACCAAAAAAGGTTGTCAAAATGAGTAAAATCCTACTTTTACCGGTCTACTTTCCAATTCTTTTTTCTGGGGGAGGACCCCCATACCTCCCATTAGTACCACCAGGGGACCTTCAGATATAGTTTTTAGGAAATCCCCAATATTTTGACATTTTGAGTGAAAAAGTAAAGGTAATAGTGTTGAAAAGTGCCCCCCTTAGACTCAAAACGTTTCTAAAAATATGTTTAAACCCTTCTTTTACACGTCAAATTAAAAAAAAATTATGGGGGAGGACCCCCATACCCAATGGTACCAACGGGGATTTTGTGTGGAAAAGTGCCCCCCCCTCTTGGAGCCGTGCTGGATCCGCGCCTATATTTTAATGAGTGAAAGGTGTCGAATCAAGCATTTTAAATTCTGAACGATTTCTGCATTTACCACATGATTCCCATAAAAAACATTAAAATATTATAAAAGTATTCTTCCAAAAATCACTTAAAATTCTCAATTAGAGCCCTTAATTAATCGTATTTTCATGATTTTAATATATCTTTGGTATAAAATTTAATAAAACATTCCTGCATTTTAAGAAAAAATACAATATTTCCACTTGACAGGTTTTGAATATTACTCTAGTTTTTTGTCTGTTAACCAACTTTATTAAAAGCAACAATATGGGGCCATATTCATCATTAATATGATCATTATTTGATTTTTCATCCTCGTTTCCATGGAGACTATTTTAACAACAATGCTATTCCATGAAACTTTTTATTTAAAAATTAAACTATCAAATAATAATATTCTACACTACACTTACCAGTTTTAAAATTTAAAATTTTGTTGAAATATATTTTTAGATTATTAATATAATTTTTAACAACTTTAGATATAGCTTTTCTTTTGAAAACTTGTTATTTTGCATTATGTTTTTTTTGTAACAATGGGGTGAACAGATCTCTTCTGGAGGAGAAATAAAGCTATTTCAGCAAAATGACCATAAAAAGAACAAAAAAGGGGTCAAGGGGTCAATTAAAGTTTTCGATATATAGCCTATGTTTTTTCTGGGATTCTTTTACGTAGGTATACCAAGTTTGGTGCAGATCGGAAGTAAATTGTGGATTTGTATAGAAGACAAACACACAAACACACATTGACTTTTATTATACTAGCTGATATGCCCGGCCTTGCACGGGTGGAGAGTATATAAATTTATTATTCTTAAGTTTTCCCAAATATATTTTTAATTTTGGATAATCAGCATTTCCTAGTAATTTTTCTTATCCCAGTGTTCCCAGATGGATTAAAATTCCTTCAGTTCTCAAGCAATATAATTTTTGAATGATTTCCACATTTACATTTAAAAATTAATCTAAAAAGTATTTAAAATTGCTTAGATCCCTTGATTAATCATATCTTCAGGAATTAACGTTTTCGGTGAAATTAGTCAATAATTAAAGTTTATTCCATTTTGGAAATTAAGAAAAAAAATCAATCTTCTTGTTGAAAGGGAGTTTTAATAGTTTTTTGTTTGTTAACCAACTTTCTTAAAAGCTAAAATATTATCACCTTTTAATATCACATCCTCGTTTCCATGGAGACTATTTTAACAACAATGGTATTCCATAAAGCTTTTAAAATATAAAAATTAGATAAAATCTCAAATAAAAATATAGTTAACTATACTTAAACTTTTAAATTTCATGGAAATATATTTTTAAATTAGTAATATAATTTTTAAATAGACTTGTACCTAGTGTTTCTATTAAAAACTTGTTGTTTAGCATTAAGTTTTCTTTGTAACAATGGAGTAAGCAGATCTCTTTTTGAGGAGAAATAAAGCTATTTCAGCAAAATGACCATAAAAAGGGTCGAAAGAGGGTCAAGGGGTCATTAAAAGTTTCCGAAACATAGCCTATGTTTTTCCTTGGGTTTTTTTACGTTGGTATACCAAGTTTGGTGCAGATCGGAAGAGAACTGTGGATTTGTATAAAAGACAACCATACATACATATATATATATACACACATTCAATTTTATTATATTAGATTAGATGTTAATATATTTCTCTTATTCAATTACAAAATGATATAAAATAACATTTTTAATAAAATGTGTATTGCATATTTTCATTCAAAAAGTGTTTTATCCATGTTGGAAACATTCAAACCTGTTTTTTCCACGGTGTTCGGTCAAAACGTGATTTCTCCAAATTTCAAATGCATTTTTTAATAATTAATTTTACGTTTTTAGGTAAATTATGACTACAAACCTTCTCAGTAACTCGTAATAGATGTAAAAAACGATAATTAGGTTTTAAAATGAGTTATTTTTTAAGTTACTAGGGGGCTCTGCCCCCTGCTCGCTATCGCTCACCAACCCCCGGAACTGCTTCGCAGTTCTTTGAAGATCGCTTCGCGATCTTAGCGAGCAGAGCTCGCTTGTTTCATCTTAACTATCCGGTAAAACCTGGAACTTGGCTGCTTAGTTAATCATCATTTAATATCGAAACTTTTAATCCCTCTAACTTATCGATAACTTAATTCGGACCATTACTACAAAAATATCAAAATAAAACTGCAACTGAAATATCCTTGTCAATAATCCTTGTTTAACTTGTCAATAATTTAATCGAAATGTTTTTAAAAAATATCCAGCAAGTCTACTAATTATCATCAACCATCTTAGAGAAAAAAAGCATGCCATTAAAATCTTTTAAATTTATAAAATGCACGTGTATCTAGTGAATCGTCGGAAGTAAAAGAAATCAAGAAATCAGACTCATAAAAATTGGCTGTTTCTCTAGTGAACGACCAGAAAGAGATGAAAAAATTTAAACTTTGAATCTTAATAATTCTAAAAATAATTCGAATTTTTTAAAAAACAAAACGCCAATCTTTTGATAAAAAATAATTGTATGTGCGTTTAAAATATCATAGTTTTACTGTGATTAGTTTTTCTGTTATAACGAAAAAACAGAAAAAGGGTAAAAAATTTCGAAACTTTAGAATTTAATTACTCCAAAAATAATTCGAAATTCGAAAAAAGGGCGACGAGGTGCACAACTTCATACCTAAGAGTATGTGTCTGCAAAAAATCATGCTTCTGCTGTAAATAGATTTGGCTGGGGGCGAACTCGCAGCAGGAAAAAATAATTTTCGATTTTGACAATAAATAACTCTTATTTATTAATAAATTATCTAATTAACTAGTTTTCCTTTCAAGCTGGTGCTCCATGTCTGTATTAGGTTATTAAGTTAATTGAACATAAAACTAACCATTACTTTTATCTGTAGACACTTATTTAAAAGTAGTAAATTCAGTAAAATATTACAGGATGTGGAATTGAAGAAATGTGTGTACCATTATGTGTGTTACTTCGTAAAATTATTCGACACTGAAAAACAACATTAAATTGCTCGATTTAATTATTATAATTACACAATTAAGTTTCTTAAAATGCTTTTAACCTGAACTGAAAAAACTTTTACTTTTTGAATAAAACATAAAAAAACTAATTGTTGACCCTGATTGCTTTGAGCTGAGGCATGTTCCAAAACATACAGCAACTCTGTTATAACTCAATAAAAGGTACTTATAAGATGGAAACAAACCGTCTGAAATAACATCTCAATCTATTAGGGTAAAAGTCGGAGAATAATATCTTTTCCCAATCAGATTCAGCGAAACGAACGCGTCTTTTATTTCAGTACCAGATTTTATTTGCATTGCAATAGAAAGTTGTAGTCTATCTTAGATATTTCTTTTACAGGGTTTGCTAGGAACCTGCTTTTGGATTGTGTGTCCTCTCAGTGAAATTGAGAAAAAAAACCCACAGTATTGAAGATCCGTATGCTTATTTGTTGAGACTGACTGTATGTTGTGTGATGAAGTTCATGAAGTACGGTAGTCTTCTAACACAAAATTAGATAGGATTTTTAAAAATGATCAGAAATTTTTTTTTTGATACTAGGGGGCTCTGCCCCCTGCTCGCTATCGCTCACCAACCCCCGGAACTGCTTCGCAGTTCTATGAAGATCGCTTCGCGATCTTAGCGAGCAGAGCTCGCTTGTTTCATCTCAACTATCCAGTAAAACCTGGAACTTGTCTGCTTAGTTAATGATCCTTTAAAATCGAAAACTTTTATCTCTCTAACTTACCAATAACTTAATGCGGACCATAACTACAAAAATATCAAAATAAAACTGTTACTAAAATATTCCTTTTTAGTTTACCAATAATTTAACCGAAATGTTTTCAAAAATATCCAGCAAGTCTACTAATTATCATCAACCATCTTAGAGACAAAAAACATGCCATTAAAAAGCTTTTAAATTTATAAAATGCACGTCTGTATCTAGTGAATCATCGGGAATAAGAAATCAGACTCATAAAAATAATCGCCTGTTTCTCTAGTGAACGACCAGAAAGAGAAGAAAAAATTGAAACTTGGTATCTTAATAATTCTAAAACTAATTCGAATTTTTTAAAAAATGAAACGCCAATCTTTCTATAAAAAATATTTGTATGCGTGTTTAAAATATCATAGTTCTACTGTGATTAGTTTTTCTATTATAACGAAAAAACCGAAAACGAGTAAAAAATTTCGAAACTTTAGAATTTAATTACTCCCAAAATACTTCGAAATTCGAAAAAAGGGCGACGAGGTGCACAACTTCATACCTAAGAGTATGTGTCTGCAAAAAATCATGTTTCTGCTGTAAATAGATTTTGCTGGGGGCGAACTCGCAGCCGAAAAAAATAATTTTCGACTTTGACATTAAATAACTCCAGAACTAATTATCTAATTAATTAGGTTTGGAAACTGAAATGACCCTCATACATTTGTCTATCAATGGTCAAAATTTCATAATATTCCTTTAAATAGTTTTTGCGTAGTGATAATTCAAAGTGTTCAAAAATATCATTTTCTGAAACAGCGGCGGCGGCGGCGGCGGCGGTGACTGTTACTTTTTTTTAATATAGAGAGATTAGGTTTTGGAACCAAAATGACCCTCATACATTTGTCTACCAATGGTCAAAATTTCATAATATTCCTTCAAATAGTTTCTGCGTAGTGATAGTTCAAAGTGTTCAAAAATAACATTTTCTGAAACAGCGGCGGCGGCGGCGGCGACTGTTCTTTTTTTTAATATAGAGAGATTAGTTTTTTGTGTTTCCTGAAAATTTTTATCCGAAGGAGAAAGCATGGTTTGACTGTTTGCTCCTCAACTACAAAAAGCTTGTAATGATATTTACTTTGAAACTCCGTTCACAACTCTTTATATATATTGTGTTAATGTGAATTGAGTTTTCTTCCTTTTGCTACCTTGAAATTTGGATTAAGACGATTTTAATGACAAACCATTAATCAAACATAAAGGGGGAAATTATTCCTCCCTTCCTACCATCGTTGGTAAAAAAATTACAGATAATTACTCAAAGTGAACCTTAACTTTTCTTTATTAACTCGTGCAATCCCTTTAAAAGGCTTATAGGGTTGCTGGGGGTAAAGCCCCGCAAGGTGCAAAAACACGCACCGCGTTTTTTTAATTGATAATATTCTATTCAAAAGTTGATCACCAAGTGGCTGGTTTGTTTTATTGTGACACTTTGTTCAGCGAAATTTCATATCTCTAAAAAGAGTCCCTCAAGAGTTTAAAAAAATGCGGAAAGTTTGTTTTTAAACATTTAGATGTAGTGTCTCTGATCTTTTATTTTAACATTGTATAAAATAAGGCTTGAGGAGAAATACCATCAAATAACCCTATGATATTATAGCATTTAAACGTCAGTTTCCTTTTGAAAGAATAGCCTCAACATGCCTTTAAAAATAAAATGGGGGCTATTTTTCAAAATAAAGTGAAACGGGGCAAATCACCGCAGCTTCAAAAGTTCAAGTATTTTCCCCATAAGGAACTTAAAACCAACAGGATCCTTAACAGTTGAATACAGGTTTCCTAGATGTCAACCCTCTTCCTAAAACCATCTTTTCCCCCTTTTTTAAAAATATTGGGCACTTAAAAAGGAGTTTCTAACACTCCTGCACAGACAATCATATTTCAGATGCCATAATGGTCGATTTTTTCATCATTAGAGCACTGGTAGAGAATTTCTGGTCCTCTCCATCACGAGATTATATCAAGAATCAGTAGTTAAGCTAATGTGATATATATAACAGGAAAGATAAAATGCTCATCCTTTCAATTACACTTAATGATGATTTCTGCTTAATGCTAAAGGGCTGAACGTGAACACACCTCCATAAAAGGGGAAAAGGAAGACTTTAGGTTGAGGTTTGACATCTTGGAGACTTTTTTCCCTTTTTTAGGGATCATGTTGGTCCTAAACTTCTTTTAGTGGACGGAAATCCCTAATGGAAATCAACAGGTTGGCAATTTTCTTTAAAACTGTTTATATTTGTGATTAATATTGTTGGTTCACTTGGAAGTAATAAAACAGTGTGACAAGTATTGTTTCTAGTGTTTTCATAATAAAATATCTTGTTTAACCATGTTTATTTCACGTAGGCACAAACACCCGCAAGTGCGAGTATTTGCCCCATTTTGAGGGGTAAAGCCCAGCAATTTTTCCCCCTACTAAATTGAAAATTTCTCTTTATATACCATCAAAAAGAGTTAAAAATTGGATTGGTTTTATAGGCAAGATCTAAGACCTACAATTGAAATTTTAGGATTGTCTACTCCCTTTCGGCCATAATACTACATGACTTCACAAAAAATTCTTTATTTAGTAGGGTGGGTTGGGGTAAAGTGGGTCTTGGGGTAAAATGGGTCAGTTTTAATTAACTCGGTATAAATCAAATATAAATTGAATTATTTACACTCATTTTTTGTGTTATAATCTTTTATCTGTTTTCAACATTTTCCGATCGTCAAAAATTTAGATTTTTGAGTTATGCTGTTTTGCGGTAGAGTAAAATGTTAAAAATGCGTTTTGAGAAAAAAGCTAAAAAACAAAATAAAAAAGCAATCTTACCCATAAATCCAAATAATAATAATGGTTAATAGGCTATTTAATAATATGGTTTCAGAAAGCTAAGAAAACATACTTTAATCTTTAATTTAACACCAGATTTGAAAGATCGATATTTTGACCCAAAATGACGATATTAGGGGTAGGTATTATTGACCTTAAACAATGTTCATTAACTTCGGATGTTTACAATTTCATTAAAGTTCATCTTAAAACTAATTTCTTGAGATAAAAACGGCTAAGCCTATTGCCTTTTTTCTTATTTTCTTGTATATGTAGTAATAAATATATTTTTGACATCTTTTTGCAATGAGACCCATTTTACCCACTTTGGGGTAAAATAGGTCATTACTTTGTTGCTAAGTTTAACCAACTTATAACTAAAATTATTTCATAAAATTAGATGAAAATGTTTTGAAGGATTGTAATGTCAAGATCCAATTGAAAGAAATCATTAAAAAGTAATAGTTTTGAGGAAATAAAACTTAGAATGTGAAAGTACCTAAAAAGTGACCCATTTTACCCCAACCCACCCTATTAAAATTTACTTTTCGACTGGTGAGCTAAGCTACTACACAAACTAGTTTGAAATAATTTTGAACTCTATATAGCTAGGAGTTACTATAATATACTGCAAGCGTAACCGCTATTAATTTAAGAAATTCATTAATCTTCCATCAAAAGTGTTAAAATTTTCTTAGGATTTTGGAAATTTGGATGAAATTTCAGAACAGATTGGCTCCTTATCTTTGTCGAATGAGGTATTCTCACGTTTTGGGATTAAATTTTATTTAAATAGTAGATAAATAACCATGAAAAATGACGTTTACATCATGTATTTTCGAAGCCTAGTTTCTGAGATATAAATTTTTGAAATTTCGTTTTTTGTTTTGGCGCGAAAACACTTTCGAATCACAAATCATGCGCTGTGAGGTCACATCCAATAGGAGCCCGTTTTCTGATCACGTGAAAACAGAAAACACAATGGTTTTCATGCGCTGTGACGTCACATCCAATAGAAGCCCGTTTTCTGATAACGTGACTTTTCTGACGTTTTGGCAAAAATAAAATTGAATTTTAAATTATTTAAAACACATTTTTGAACTTAAAAATAAGAAATTTGGGAGTTTTAGACCATAATGTATCGAAAAAGTATAAAATCAAGCAAATCCCTCACTCATGCTAATACCTCATTTCGGTACTGTAAAGAACCAATGGATGTTCGTTTCATGGCTAATATATTCAGGTTATTAACTGCCTTTTTCAAGCGATAGGCTACTGACACTGACCCAATAGTGGCCATCTAGCAGATTAATTTTAAATGATACGAGTTCGAGGAAGTGACTAAAGCTAAAATTAGTAGACATTTATGGCTATAAGTAGTTTGAACCACCGTTACTACAGATCATCATAGTTGAAAGCGGCCGACTGAGTGACTGAAAATTAATTCAGCTTATTGAATCGTGTAAATGGGTATGTCGATACTGATGTATTTTTTGTATTCTATACCGTTTGATTGACTTCTTTATTCTTTTTAATATTAAGGAGAATGTATACATTAATACACAAGAAAATTTCTTAATTGTGTTCAAGAGGTGTGTGTATTCTTGTATTGGTGTAGACTTGACGAGTTACTCCTTTATGGATCAAGATAATCTCGATAAAATATTCTTGATTTACAGAACCAAAATAAACAGCATCCGAAAGAGAGAATTCGCAGAATGTGATTCTTTAATCGAAACCGACCATTGAAAATTCTTAAACTCTTTAAAGCCGAACCAGGCACCAAGAAAATTGCTTGATCAATAAACAATACCCTGAATGCCAATCAAATATTTATTCTTATTCCGCGGAGACCATTTCGTTAAACTCCTCAACCAAACGATTATACATAGGTTCTCAATCAGCCGTTAAAAACCGTTTGTGACCCTCGCTAACAATGGAGAGTATGCCGACCTGAGATATCGCAAAAATCGCTAAGGCAATAACTTCGTTTTCCCATGGAAAGAATTTTCTAATCTACACATCCATCATTAATCAGATTCCTGATTCCTGGGTGGTGTAATACGGGTTTTGGCGCATGAAATATTGCAGTTTCTTCAACACGCTGCCGGAAGATTCTGTTACATGTCCCGCTTGATAAAAATCAAGAGTGGAAATGAATACAAGGGAGTAATAATGATCATGTCATACATCCAAAACATGTTGGGTATCACGATCAGGGGCTAAAGGTCAGACAAATCCCATTTCGTATCCACCCACTCATTTCTTCGGGACGACACCAGTTGACCACGCCTGGTATCTAGATTACGTTTCACTAGGTTGCGAAAAGTTTCATTTTCATCACTGCAAATATAAAATGATGATAACAATAAAAGTCCCTCATTTTGTACTCTCCCCTTGTTTAATCTTCAATTGAATTCAGATCAAGTGATGGGTTATAATAACTTGTAATGAGTTATTATAATAACGAAGTAAGTAGGAGTAGATAATTGTTTCTTAAGTTTCCTCTTCGAAGAATTCTCTCTTTTGGAGATTGAAAACTATGTTTATAGACAGATAGCACATTTATCAATAAGGTATAATTACGTTTTCCATTTTTTTTCCGAATCTTAAAACTCAAATCGCTAGCAGAAGTAGTTGTATCAAGTTGGAATTTTTCTCACGTTGTATTGAAACTATTTGATAAAAGTTCCATATTAGCACAAGCAGATTTCTAAAAATTATTCTTTCAAGAAATAAAAATATAAAAAATGAAATAAAATATTGCTATTCCAAACTTGAGATGTAATGTGGCAACAAACCAGCAGCACATATAAAATTTACATACTGGAAACCTGGGAAGGGGCAAGCTGTCCCTGATGGTTTTGTAAACATGCACGGACGTAGCTGTAGCTTTTTCAAGGGGGGGATTGAAAATTCACTTTCAAAAGAAAAATTTAAAGATTTTTTTAAAAGGATCTAGATCTAGAACAAACCGTAACCAGACTTTTCGGTTGTTTTTTTCGGAGGTAGAGGATTGCCTAAGAGTCATTTTTATGGCACCCCCTAATGATTGCTTTTATACATTAAGTGTTCGATCACTTAAAAGTAGTATTGACATCTTGCTCATAATGTAAAAATTTTATAATGGGAGATCCAAGCAAAAATGGGGGGGGGGGGTTGAAAATTTGCCAAATGGCCAAAGTCATCCTCCAGAGAAGCTTTTTTAAAATTTCCCTTAAAACTTGTGTATATCTTCTTTTCAAACTTTTGGAGAGCACTAAAAGGAAAATGCTTCTTCTAAGGGGTAATAACTCTGTGTAATCAGTATATAACAGTAAACACCGTATAAACAGACGACCAAATTTGAGAGGGGGTTGGGGGTTCTCCCCCATAAAGTTTTTTAAAATTTGTCACATAAAGTGTTTAGCTCAGTGTTTCCCAACCTTTTTTGGTCCATGCCCCACCAAAGCCTTTCTAAATTTTCCATGCCCCCCGGTCTCAGTGGCATATATAGAAATTGTTTTGAGAGCAATCCAAAATTACTTCTTAGCCCTCTCTCCTATGTATATTTAATATGTCTAATGAAGCTTTTCAGAACATTTTAAGGTAGAATTTGCATGCTAAAGAAATAAATCAAGTTGTGGCGACCGCCGAAATTCACTAGTAAACATTCACTAGTTAAAATATAATAAGTTAGTTGCAGAATGGCAATGCATTGTTGGATAAATTTTATAAATACTGCTGTTCGATTACTGTAAATAGTTTTCATATGATTACTTAAGATAATAAAGCTTAACACTAAATATTTGATGTAATCACTCCTAAATTGGTGACCACGGACTTCGGACGGTAATGGAAAAAAATCTGCTTAACACCTTGACATTTTCGGAGGAAGATGCAAGTCGCATCGAAGGTAAACTACAACAACTCATAGAGGAAATCGCTACGCTCAAAATGGCGTTACCACCAGCATCCAGAAGTCGACATGCGCGAAGCTTTTCTCAACGTCGCCGCTCTCCTGATGGTAATGCAGTAAATTACCACGATTCAAGCTCCCTATAAGCAGGCAAGAAGTTGTCGACAGAGTCTGTTTTTATCACCGAAAATTTGGAGATCGAGCAAGACGCTGTAAATCCCCCTGCGCTTTTTCGGGAAACCCCAGCGGCAGCTACTAGCGGCGACATCTAGCTGCCTCTCTGAGGGAAGTCGCCTCCTCGTTACTGATCGCACAACTAAAACAAGGTTTCTCATCGATACCGGATCGGACATAAGTATTTATCCACGGTCAAGGGTCACGAGAAGGCAACCAGACTCCAGTTACGTCCTCAGGGCTGCAAACGACTCTACCATAAAAACCTATGGACCAATCACCCTGTCAATCGATATCGGTCTCCGTAGGAACTTTGCATGGCGCTTTGTGGTAGCAGATGTCACTATCCCCATAATTGGATCAGATTTCCTGTCCCACTTCAACCTGTTACCTGACTGCCGCAACAAGAGAATCATGGACGGGGTAACTGGTCTGTATGTGCCCGCATCGCCGCAACACTCAACACAGCCTAGCATAAAGCTGGTGAAGAGTTGCTTCTCACCATTTGCTGAAGTTTTGGATGAGTTTCCGGAACTTAGCCGCCCATCAGGTACCCCTCGTGAAATAAGGCATTCCACAACCCACTTTATTCGAACGACTCCTGGGCCTCCCGTATCCTGTCGTCCACGCCGGTTAGCTCCCGATCGTCTAAAAATTGCCAAAGCCGAGTTTGAAGGTATGGTAAAAGATGGAACAGCCCGCCGTTCCGATTCTGCATGGGCTTCACCTCTGCATTTGGTAGCCAAGAAATCCGACGGATGGCGGCCCTGCGGTGACTACCGTGCTTTGAATGCTCGAACAATTCCGGACCGTTATCCAGTCAGACACATACACGATTTCTCCCATAATTTGAGGGGTTGCAAAATATTTTCTGTGATCGACCTAGTCAAAGCATTCACGCAAATTCCAATCAATCCGGAGGACATTCCTAAGACGGCCATTACCACCCCGTTCGGTCTCTTTGAATTCCCTTTTATGGGTTTCGGGTTGAGAAATGCCGGACAAACATTCCAACGTTTCATGGACGAAGTTTTAAAAGATCTAGATTTCTGTTTTCCGTACATAGATGACATCCTTGTCTATTCTACGAGCGAAGAAGAGCACAAGAGTCATTTGCGCCTGATTTTTCAACGATTGGCTGAGCATGGACTGTTGATCAATACTTCAAAAACTGTCCTTGGGAAACCAACTGTTACGTTTCTGGGTTATGAAGTATCAGCCAAAGGTACTCGACCGCTGCCCGATCGAATCTCAGACCTACAAAACTTCCCACTTCCAAAAACCGCACGGGATCTGAGAAGATTCCTAGGAATGATAAATTTTTACAGGCGATTCTTGCCAGTTGCAGCAAAACACCAGGCCCCTCTTCATGAATTAGTGTCGTCTCTACGTGGATCCCAGCCTATTAAGTGGAACCCCGACCTTGAAGAGGCCTTTAGAGCAACTAAAACCACGCTGTCTAACGCCACGCTGCTGTCCCATCCTAATCATGGAGCTCCCCTAGGACTGTTCACGGATGCATCGAACCACTGCGTGGGAGCCGCAATGATGCAGTTTGCAGATGGTGGATGGCAGCCACTGGGCTTTTTCTCTAAAAAGCTGTCCGCTAAGCAAGTGCAGTGGCCGGCCTACTATCGCGAGCTTCTGGCTATTTTCACAGCCGTGCAACACTTTCGCCATCTGTTGGAGGCCGCGCACTGCACCATATATACCGACCACAAGCCCATCACGTTTGCCTTTCAACAGCGTCGGGACAAACTACCGCCTGTCCAGCTAAATCAATTATCTTTCATCGGCCAATTCACCACCGACATTCAACATATCAGTGGAGCTGACAATGTGGTGGCTGATGCTCTCTCTCGTGTCTCCGCCGTGACCATCTCACCAGTTGATTTGAACGTAATGGCCAAGGCACAGGCAGCTGATTTAGAGCTACAACATCTATTGAGTTCAGGAGATTCATCATTACATCTACAGGCCGTGTACCTACCAGATGGTGACACTACACTGTTCTGCGACACATCCTTAAACAAACAAAGACCTTATGTCCCAGCACCACTCCGGAGACAAGTGTTTCAATCATTACACGCACTGAGTCATCCTGGTGCACGAGCAACAGCACGATTGGTATCTTCCCGCTTTGTTTGGCCGTCCATTCGGAGAGATTGCCGCGCATGGTCTCGTTCGTGCCTCCAGTGTCAACAATCAAAAGTGGGGCGCCATGTCTTTTCCCCCCTCCAGAACTTTGCCTTGCCACAAGCGAGATTTAGAGAAGTCCATATAGATATCGTGGGCCCTCTGCCACCAGTTAAGTCGTACCGGTACTTGTTGACAGCAGTGGACCGTTTTTCCCGCTGGCCAGAAGCATGGCCATTGGAAGGAATTACAGCGGAAGAAGTTGCATCTACTTTCGTTGCCGGATGGATTTCCCGTTTTGGTTGCCCCGAATCTATAACGACAGATCAAGGCCGACAGTTTGAGGCTCAACTGTTCAAACAACTTGGGAAATACTCCGGATTCTGTCGTTTCCGCACCACTAGTTACCACCCTTGCTCTAACGGCATGGTAGAACGCTTCCACCGGCAATTGAAAGCCTCTCTCATGTGTCACAACGACTCTTCGTGGCTGGAAGCTCTTCCAGTGGTCCTTCTAGGAATCCGCAGTGCCGTGAAGGAAGACATCAATGCATCCGCAGCAGAGCTGGTATACGGGGAGCCACTTCGCCTTCCTGGAGAAATGCTCGTCTCCAGCGAGAATCACCCAGCTGATGTCACCTCCATGGTTGACCGACTTCGATCTTACATGGCACGACTGCGGCCTGTCCCAGCATCACGTCATGGATCGCTTCGCACTTTCATTCACAAGGACTTAGCCACTTGTTCACACATGTTCTTAAGAGACGATTCCGTACGACCCTCTCTCTCTCCTCCATATACGGGACCCTACGAGGTGATTGAACGGCAGGACAAAGTGGTAACTCTCAAAATTAAGAACAAAGACGTGAGAGTCAGCATTGACCGCGTAAAACCGTGCTACATTTGGTGTCCGGAAACAGCACAAATGCCGTCAGGCCAGAAATCTAGAATCGACGGCCATCAGGATGGGCAGCCGGAATACACCACCCGCTCAGAGGTCGCCGTGTTCGCTTTAGATTGCCTCACGTTAGGGCAATACTCTACCCCGGGGGGTAATGTGGCGACCGCCGAAATTCACTAGTAAACATTCACTAGTTAAAATATAATAAGTTAGTTGCAGAATGGCAATGCATTGTTGGATAAATTTTATAAATACTGCTGTTCGATTACTGTAAATAGTTTTCATATGATTACTTAAGATAATAAAGCTTAACACTAAATATTTGATGTAATCACTCCTATGAGTTATGAGCTATGAGTTATGAGTAATTAAGTTCTATGTTCTAAGTACCAAAGGGGGTCTGGGGGGGTCCTCTCCCAGCAAATTTTCGGAAATTTGACTCTAGGAAGCAGGTGTTTAACTAGTTTGGTACCCCTAGTTGGGAAATTTTGGATATAAATTTTAGGTTAGATTTGCATTTTGATGAACCTAATGTAAAAAAAAATTCTAATATAAGCGTTCTAAAAACAAAGAGATATTGGGTCATACACCAGAAGAGGTTTGGAAATTAGACTCTAAAAACAGGGTTTCAACTTTGATAGTACATACTGGTCCAGATTTCAGACATACATTCTCGAATAGGATAATAGGATCAGATTTTGATAAACTTCCTAATAAAAACTTTTTTTAATTTTCCCCCTGGATTGGCTCCACCTGGGGGGCAGCTTGGTTGAAAATTTTCAAATTGCCCCCCCTAGAAAATAATATTGCCCCCGGTGGGGCGTGCGCTCCACGTTGGGAAACACTGGTTTAGCTCATTTTGAGACCCTTTGAGCAAAGAGAACAGTTTCCTGAAAACGCAGAATTTTCAAGAGAAAATATTTATAAATAAACAGAAATTTTTTGAATATTGCCCACCTTAAACTTGTACTATAACTTTTTCTAAACTCTTCGGGAAACACCCAAATAATGCCTGTGAAGTCCAGTAAGTTTGTGTCATCTCCCCTTTTATTTCTAATGTAGGTTTTTAACCTGTTTAGAGTAGGCGTCTGTGCTTGACTGGGCGCAAGATTTGAAAATATGGGTATTCGGTTTTTTAAAAAAAATGTTGTTGAGGCTAAGGGGGGGTCGGACCCCTAACCCCCTTATATTCTTCCGTGTGTTGTAATCATTCCGTCTTAGCCCATAGAGGGCGCGCCCGCCTGCGAGCGGATGTAACTGTAACTGTATTGTAGATTGGATTAGAGATTGAGGAGAGGCGCGAAGGCGCGCGAGCGAGGAGCTAAGTAATGAATAAATATATTATTGTTATTGTTAAAAGGTGTAGTTATTTATGAGTTTGAGATAATTAAGGCCATCCAGACAGTTCTCCGAGAGGGAGACAACAAATCAGAAGTGGATTTGAATCGACGACTGCGAGTTGAAACCGAAAGCAGAAACGAGAGCGAAACGGAGAGGCAGCCCTTGCCTAGATGCTGGTGATGTTTTGAGAGGACACCCCGTCCGACTGATGTGTAAGAGGACATCCCGTCCTACAGCTGATTTTTTTTGAGAGGACACCCTGTCCTACTGATGTTTTGAGAGGACACCCCGTCCTACTGATGTTTGAGTGGACATCCCGTCCTACTGATGTTTTGAGTGGACATCCCGTCCTACTGATGTTTTGAGTGGGCACCCCGTCCTGCCGATGATTGAGAGGACATCCCGTCCTACCGCTGATTTTTTTTAAGTATATTTCTTGTTGCTGGTGAATATCGAAAAATTTTTCCTAACTAAGTGAGTTGAGTATATAGTGTTTTTGAAATGGTACTTTTTATGAAGAAGTGTATTATTGAATTTTCAAAAATAAGTATGGAGTTTGAGTATATTTGTTATGAAGTAGTGTATTATTGAAGTAGAAGTAATATTGAAGTAGAATATTGAAGTAGTGTATTATTGAAGTAGAGTATTATTGAGTTTTTTTTAGAATAAGTACTGAGTTGAGTGTATATTATTTTTTTTGAAATAGTATTAGTATTATTATTATTGGGTTATTGGTTAATTTTTTTTTGCCCTCTAACAAAAAAATGGCTTTCTTTAATAAAGGGGAAAAAGATGATTTGCTTAAATTGGCTTTTGAGTTAGATTTGGTTATCCCCCCTAGTAAAACGTCGATTAAGGAAATAATAGAGTGTATAACAAGTAGTGAGGGTTATAATGAGGAAACCACGAAGTCCTATCTGTCGGAGATAATTGAAGATCGTGAAATGAAAGAAAGGATTGAAGCAAGAAAAAAGAGAATTGAAGCTGAAGAACGAGAAGATATCAGAAGAAGAGAAGAACTTGAAGACCGCATAAGAGAGGAACGTGAAGATCGCAAAAGAAGAGAGGAACGTGAAGAGAGAATGAGATTAGCTGAACTTGAAGCGGAGAAACTAAGGCTTGAACAAGTAAAGAAAACTATGAAGTTGAAGACTCAGCCCCATGATAATATAACAAGAAGCTACTCGGAACAGACGTACCAGTTTTCACCCCGAGAACGAGGCAGATACGAAAATCAACCGAGATTTAAAAACGAGATGAACGAAGAAAATTGGAGGAAGCATAACTTTGATAAAGTAGTACATCCCAGTACACCCAGAACTCATATTCCCATCTGTTATGCCTGTTATCAAAAAGGTCACATCGCACGTGCTTGCCCAAATATTCCTAAACAAGAGAGAAGAAACGCCGAAAATTGTTCAAGGCCAAATACAAATCATCGCACATTTTATCGAAACGGACCACCTGCGAATGGAAACAACTTTGAAGAGAACCGTTCAAAAAGAAAATACTCGGAAGTGCAAAAAGAAGAAGCAAACATAATCGCTGAAAACGAAAACAACCATGAATTTATGAGGTTCGCGCACATTAATGGTATTCGAAAACGAGATATTTTGTGCTTGATTGACACCGGATCATCGTCATGTATGCTTTCGAGGGAAGTTGCTGAAGAATTGGGTTTAAGTTTTTCTAATGATAATAAACAGATTTTTGGTTTACAAGGATGTGTCGTTCAATCGATGGGTAAGGTAACTTGTGAAGTAGAGATAGATTCGGTTAAGGTGCAGAAAGTGGAAATATTGATTTTGGATTCTAAAACTATTCCTTGTGAGTTGGTAGTAGGGCGAACTTTTATGAACTGTGTAAATTTAGACTTTAGGGGTGGTGTTTTGTCGTTGGAACCTATCGAAGTTGTTAGTTTAAGGGAAATCGAGTTGCCTATTGTAGAGAGTGAGATAGAGTTATTGTCGGAAAATGAAGTAGTTATTGAGAAGCATTCTGTGAACATTCCGTCGGAGGAGTTGCGTAATAGTTTAGTATTGGCAGAAATAGAGAAAAACGCGTTAGGTTCTCAATTGGAAATAGTAGAAAGTGAGACATTGGTGCCGTTAAATAATTTTGGTTCGGATAATGTTGTGATTAAGGAAGTAGATTGTGCAGTAGGTCAGTGTAATAGTCAAGTAGAGGTAGAGGTGGATCAGGAAAATTTGAATGAGTGGTTTGAGGAAGAGAATTTGGTTGAAATAGTAGATAGTGTAGTTGGTAAGTATATTGGTCGAGTAGAGGAAATCATAGAGGTGGATCAGGAAATTTCAAATGAGTGTTTTGAGGAAGTGAATTTGGTTGAAAAGGTAGATTGTGTAGTTGGTCAGAGTATTGGTCGAGTTGAGGAAATCTTAGAGGTGGATCAGGAAATTTTTAATGAGTGTTTTGAGGTAGTGAATTCGGTTGAAAAAGAAAATGGTCGACCAATTAGTATGGAGGAGGTTAACTTTGACGAGTCCTTAACAATGACTAAAAAGAAAGGGATTCTTGAACTTAGCAATGAGTACAGATATTGTTTTGCAATTATGATAGAGGAGTTGGGTTACACGAGTTTGATTCAAATGGAGATTAACGAAAAGATAGGGACAAAACCTGTAGTGGAAAAATGGGTAAGAAACGGGATAGGATAGTGATGAGGGAGACTAGAGCCTCGCCGATATCCTTTTTTTTTTTTGGATTACCAGAAATGTTAATTATGTGAGGTTTAAATAATTAAGTTTAATGATAAGTTGTGTTTTTTTTTTAGTGTGCTACTTATTAGTTTAGATAGTCATTTTTTAAGTGTATATTGTGTGTAATTTTTTTGATTATTTTGATGCGTATCTCATATACTATAAGTGTTTATTATTGTGAAAGTGTAAATAATTTTGATATTGAGATTGTGGGATCGAGGTCGATCCATGGTCAGGTTGGCCGAATGTTGTAATCATTCCGTCTTAGCCCATAGAGGGCGCGCCCGCCTGCGAGCGGATGTAACTGTAACTGTATTGTAGATTGGATTAGAGATTGAGGAGAGGCGCGAAGGCGCGCGAGCGAGGAGCTAAGTAATGAATAAATATATTATTGTTATTGTTAAAAGGTGTAGTTATTTATGAGTTTGAGATAATTAAGGCCATCCAGACAGTTCTCCGAGAGGGAGACAACACGTGGAAACATGATTTTATCTGTAAAAGTGGATTTTTCTCAAAAATTTGGGGTAGGGCATTGCCCCCGCCCTAGGCACCCCCTTAAATAGGCCCATGTTAAGGGTTATGAACTTTAGGGTATGGAATTTTTTTTAGGTGGTCTCATGTTATTACGATTACTGAAACATTTATACTTGCAAATTTTCAGGTTTCTACAGGGTGGGCACTTTTGAAAATTCTAAAAAAAACCGGAAAAAATTGGAGAAATAAACGATCTTCATTGATCACCATTGATAGTGGAGGACTAATCAATGGTCACCACTTTTTCCGTTATAAGTCGGCTAGACTAAAAGCTCTCCCTCCGCTCTCTTGCGTTACCTTCCTATACCGTGATGATGAGCGAAACAAGGGCGAAACCGGTCCACGGTTGGAGGCGACGCTTGAGAACTGGAGTTTTCTCACACATTCCTCTAACCATAGGTTACTGGTGAAGAACTCTTCTTTTCAAACGATCTTCACTCTAAGGGCTCAGACACATTCGGCGGTTTTCCGCCGCGACGGCTTTTTGCCGCTGCCGCGTGTTTCGTTCACACTGGGCCAAATAAAAGCGGTAAATATTGGCCGCATTTATTTTGCATCACCTGTCAGTCGACATTTGGTCTTGTTTGAGGTCGGATGCCTTTTGTTAATAGTTATAAATAGTTATAATATAGTTGTTAATAGTTATAAATAGAAACGTTTTTGACTTATTTGGTGCATCCTGTTAATCGAGGGTGTTTTGGGATTTCACCCATTTCTCCTCAATTTACGATATACGATGAATATTTTTAAAATAATGTTAAAAGACCATCCTTGTACAAAATAAATAGGAAAGTATCGAAAGTGAATAAAAGTTCACGTATTTCCACAATTTTGTATCTGTTATATAGGGTGCTTCCAGTGTTATTCTTAGGATATTTTTGGAGGAGTAAAAATACTCCTTGACTTTTTTAGGAGGCGTGAAATTCAATTATGAGGAGTGAAATACCAGAAATAGCATAAACTATATTTTAAGAAACAAAATTTTTTATGAAAACGCTTTTTTTAATATACAAACTGAAATAGGAAAAATGAGGATGTTATTTTGGTTTTTAACAATTATAGCATCTGTTAATATAAGTAGAAAATATTAAACATTATAAATAAAATAATTTATTTTACATTCAACATTATAAATGAAATATTTATTTATTACAAATTTGAGTAGAAAAATTTTTTGATATCGGTGGGGTGCCATGTATTTTTTAAGCAAAACATTTATTAAATATTTAAAGCGTGAAAATACGCCTGGCTAGTTTTTAAAAGCGTGTTTCCTATTTTCAATGCGTGAAATACGCTCTCAGAGGCGTTAAAATTATCACTGGGTGCTTCTGATAACTTTTTGTGCACTCTACCGATTTTGAGTACTTTTTTTGGTGTTATAGAATGAGATTGTACTTAAATTGTTTTCTTTAATTAAAAACGAATTTTTTGTTATAGTGTCGCTCTTTTATACATAAATGTGCTTTTTTAAATTTCTTTATGAATAATCTAATAAAAGAATAGGAATATAAAAAAGTTTACAGCCGTTAAAAAAGAAACAGGACCCTCTGAAACTAAAATAACTCCCAAAAAGTGCTCGAGATTTCTAATATGACATTTTCAACACTTTGTATAATAAAATATGAGTGTACCAGAAAAAAAAAAACTTTTGGCATAGTTGTAATCAGGAGAAAAAATTACATAATTAACACCCAATGTCATACCAGATACAAAAAATAAGGTAAAATTTGTGGATATGTTCATTGAATTCTCTTCAGCAGCCGCCGCCGCGGCATTAAATGTGTCCCCGCCCATTCAGTCCTGTGAGCCACTGGCAGGTGGAACGCGGCGAAAAACCGCGGGAAGCAGTGGCAGCGAGCGGCTGCTTTTCTGCCGCGGGCGAACGTTTCTGGCGGTTTTTATGCCGCTAGTCGAGTATGAACCGGGCAATAGGATTTCCATTGCCACTACTGTAAAAGCGTTTGCGGCAGATAAACCGCGACTCTAGTGTGTCCCCGGCCTAAGGGCTCAGACACATTCGGCGGTTTTCTGCCGCGACGGCTTTTTGCCGCTGCCGCGTGTTTCGTTCACACTGGGCCAAATAAAAGCGGTAAATATTGGCCGCATTTATTTTGCATCACCTGTCAGTCGACATTTGGTCTTGTTTGAGGTCGGATGCCTTTTGTTAATAGTTATAAATAGTTATAATATAGTTGTTAATAGTTATAAATAGAAACGTTTTTGACTTATTTGGTGCATCCTGTTAATCGAGGGTGTTTTGGGATTTCACCCATTTCTCCTCAATTTACGATATACGATGAATATTTTTAAAATAATGTTAAAAGACCATCCTTGTACAAAATAAATAGGAAAGTATCGAAAGTGAATAAAAGTTCACGTATTTCCACAATTTTGTATCTGTTATATAGGGTGCTTCCAGTGTTATTCTTAGGATATTTTTGGAGGAGTAAAAATACTCCTTGACTTTTTTAGGAGGCGTGAAATTCAATTATGAGGAGTGAAATACCAGAAATAGCATAAACTATATTTTAAGAAACAAAATTTTTTATGAAAACGCTTTTTTTAATATACAAACTGAAATAGGAAAAATGAGGATGTTATTTTGGTTTTTAACAATTATAGCATCTGTTAATATAAGTAGAAAATATTAAACATTATAAATAAAATAATTTATTTTACATTCAACATTATAAATGAAATATTTATTTATTACAAATTTGAGTAGAAAAATTTTTTGATATCGGTGGGGTGCCATGTATTTTTTAAGCAAAACATTTATTAAATATTTAAAGCGTGAAAATACGCCTGGCTAGTTTTTAAAAGCGTGTTTCCTATTTTCAATGCGTGAAATACGCTCTCAGAGGCGTTAAAATTATCACTGGGTGCTTCTGATAACTTTTTGTGCACTCTACCGATTTTGAGTACTTTTTTTGGTGTTATAGAATGAGATTGTACTTAAATTGTTTTCTTTAATTAAAAACGAATTTTTTGTTATAGTGTCGCTCTTTTATACATAAATGTGCTTTTTTAAATTTCTTTATGAATAATCTAATAAAAGAATAGGAATATAAAAAAGTTTACAGCCGTTAAAAAAGAAACAGGACCCTCTGGAACTAAAATAACTCCCAAAAAGTGCTCGAGATTTCTAATATGACATTTTCAACACTTTGTATAACAAAATATGAGTGTACCAAAAAAAAAACTTTTGGCATAGTTGTAATCAGGAGAAAAAATTACATAATTAACACCCAATTTCATACCAGATACAAAAAATAAGGTAAAATTTGTGGATATGTTCAGTGAATTCTTTTCAGCAGCCGCCGCCGCGGCATTGAATGTGTCCCAGCCCATTCAGTCCTGTGAGCCACGCAAGTTCACAGGACGTACTAGGCGATTACCAACTCGAATCGTGATTGGTCAATTTCAGGGCGTAACTTATCACTATTATCCCAACGTCATACCATTCAGCCAATCATAGACCAAGCTGAGAAATCGCCTAGTGCGTCCTGTGAACTCGCGTGAGCCACTGGGAGGTGGAACGCGGCGAAAAACCGCGAGCAGCAGTGGCAGCGGGCGGCTGCTTTTCTGCCGCGGGCGAACGTTGCTGGCGGTTTTTATGCCGCTAGTCGAGTAAAATTTGTCTACCGTCGCTTGGCGGAGAAAAACCGGTTTCTCAGCATTGTGGAAGGCAGAGAAAACCGGTTTTCCTCCGCCTTCCAACGATAGACAAATGAACCGGGCAATAGGATTTCCATTGCCACTGCTGTAAAAGCGTTTGCGGCAGAAAAACCGCGACTCTAGTGTGTCCCCGGCCTTAGGTCTCAGCATCCTGAAGTCACGGGTTTTTTTGAGCTAATAAAAAAAATAGATCGAAAAAACGCTAATAGATCGTTTGATCTATTCTATCGTTTGATCGTGGATCTAATAGATCCAGTTATCTGCTATACGTGATTTGGTAGTTAAGTGTTCGAATCCTCCTGGATTTCGAACACTTAACTACATGACACTCAAGTTCATGATTAAACATGACACTCAAGTTTATGTAGTAAAGTATAAAACTTATGGGAAAATGTACAAATGTACATGTATACCCCAGATCATGCGCATATAAGCGGCATTCGTGGAAATATGCAAATGGGAGGTTTATAAGAACAGATAATCCTAATCCACAACCAAATCATCGTTGTAAATCGTTAAAAATTGGATTCCCAAAAGTTTTACACTTTACTGCATTAACTTAACTATCATGTATTTCTTGCTAGTAGTTAAATGTTCGAATCAGAAAGTTTCTAACCACAGAGTACTAGAACAAAGAGTCCGTCGCCATAGGCGCTAATGGAAATCGAGAAGTTGGATGGATATGGGGCTATTTTGGCACTAAGATCGCATCAACGTCACGAGAGGCGGGGGAAAAAGCTTGATTGGTTGAGAAAAACTTTTTCCTTGTACTTCCCTATTGGAAAATTTTTTTCTGGTATTCCATAAACCAGTATGAATCATACTGGATCCAGTATAATTAATACTGGTTTATGGAATAACATAAAAAATTTTCCAATAGGGTTTGAAAATAGAAGATTGAGTGACAGCCAATCACAGGTCTGGTCACCAAAATGTACTGCCGATCTCTCTGTTAATCATTTATTTTATAGTTCCTCGTAGCGCCCTCATATCCATCCAACTTTTGAATATATCGTTTTGGACCCTCTGTTTGGATTTTTCTCTGTGGTTCTAACTACCAAATCGCCTGTAGTGGTGACACCATTTAAGAATATCGATGTTCCATATGACCCTCCATCTGAAAAAAATGTACCATGTGGCCGTCGATGTGGGGATGTAATCAAATCATTGACCGGTCCGTGGTGGTAAAAAGGTTGTGGAAGGGAGTGATTAGGCTGCCGACGGGTAACCGTTGTGCGCATGCTCGGGTTAAAGGCGTGGCTTTAAAGTATTTAGGATGACACCTAGCGAAGCCCGAATGGGGTAGTGGTAACGCGTTAGTCTGGCGTGCAGATGGTCGTAGGTTCAAACCCCAGTAATTATTTTTCAGTAAATTTAATTTTAAATTTTTATTATTCCATTAAAAATTGCAAGAATTAATTTCTCTTGTTTAACAGTCATTCCTTATTCAATTAAATTCATATTTTTTTTTAAATGTTTTACTTTATCTAATTTAAAAAAAAATGTTTTTAATTATTAATTAATTGAAAATAAAATTATTTCGATAAAATATTTTATAGAAACAGCAAGAATCAAGTCCACAAGGCTGCGCATTGCTAATAAAGTATAAAAATCTTGCAGGGATTGTGAAATACTGTACAAAACAGTACGTCGGCAGCCGTGGCCGTGGCGCTTGACGTCCGACGTACGTCGGCAGAGTAACAACAGCTGTTGTGGAACACTGCTTTTGCGCACCGACTATGGCACTGTATATTTGGACGGCTTTTTTCAACTAAACTCTACTCTAATTTCCACGGCTAGGCTACAGCTCGGCGTTTCATTGGTTCAATCACTAAGCGCCGAGACTGCTACGTAATCACGAGACCTACAGCGCATGCGCCACTGGCCGTTTTGGCCGTCCAAATATACACTTCGACCGAACTATTCCATCTGTATTCATCTGTATTGCATCTGTATTCTTAACGTACTGAAACTTCGCGTTTCGGAATGGCAACATAAGTGAAGTGTGTTTGTTTATTTTCCTAGTGTTATTATATCGCCGAAAGATGGCGACCGCCAGCACGAGTAATGAAATTATACGACAAGGATCACACTGGTTTCAAAAAAAAGTAAACTTAAGACCCGTTCACAGAGGATGTCATTTAGTGACTGATGAATTACTGAAGCAAATACCTGAAATTTCAAAGTTCTCTGTGGGTTTATTTCATGTTCAAAGTGAGTTCACAACCTAAGTTGGATGTATGTGTGTTCCATTTACTATTTAGTGATCTTACTAAAATAAAAACAAATAGGAGAACTCAACCTCTCCAGTATTAAATCCTATTGAAAAGAAAGGAATGTAAATAAAATTACTCACAGCGTGGAAAGGAGTTTGCATTGTTGTTTTCAATATTTCATTTCTAATTGTTTAATATTCATGTAGGATAGTCTTTTTTCGTAAATTCTAAAAACTGCATTGTTAGTTGTATAGGAATTTCCAAATTTTGTATTTGAAGTTTATTCAAACAGTTATTCCATTAGTTTCTCTAATTTTTCTTTTGCTTTCATTCTATTTTTGGGCAATTCCATGCGACTCACGTTACATTCAGACACATATTTTGATTTCCTAATTGCTATTTATGTAATGAAAATATTTATTTTTTTTCATTGAAATGACAACTATCAGCCCTATAAAACAAAATAAATCTTCCATCAGTTAAAAAAATTGATAATAAAAAGCCCAGTAGTGTTTTTAACAGTGCGACTCACATTACCCAAAAAAAGGACATTGTTTTTTCGAGATAAAGCTCAATTTTCTCCCCTTATAAATTAAAAAAATTAATAAATACAACAAAATTTTCAGAACATTTGAGGCTTTACAAAATCATCAATATAACAAATCTTATATGATTATAATTAACATATTTTGCAATTAAATGTGGGACTCACGTTACCTAGTTTTGTGACTCACATTACATTTCTAAACTATCTTCTGTAAAAGCTCTACTAATTTTTTTATAAAACAATCTGTAAAATAAATTATGTTACCAGTTTATTTATTGAAAACTCTTCTTTAGAATGTATGTATAAATATTAAACATTCTAATATTCAAAGTTACCCAAAGCTTTTAATTTCACCAAATTCTTGCTGAAAAAATTAGAAAAACCATGCATTTTAGAACATTTTTTCTCATGGAACGAAAAATAATTTTTGACTGTTGCAGAACTGTGTGTAACAATATTCCCAAACCTTTTTCAATTAAATGTAACCATATTTTAAAATTATAGGGTTAAAATGAGGTTTCTCCTAAAAAAAGGATTTCAACTCTGTGTCTCATGTTTCATGGAATTGCCCTTTTAAAAGAAAAAACATCATCTAAGAAATTTTTAAAAATATGTTGTTTTGTGATAATTATTACTTTTTTACACATTATTGTTTCTGGACAGCGGGATCTGTCCAGGACAAATTTACTACCATTTTACGGTAGCTTCACAAATTCGCTGATCGTTAAAACGGTAGCTTCACAAATTCGCCGATCGTTAAACAATAGCTTCACAAATTTAAAATTTCTTATTCACAATTTATTACTGAATTTTCACAAATTATTATTAAACTAATAATACTAATATTTGAATACTTTAACTCCTCTTAAAATGTATATGAAAAGTGATTTTTAAAAACATTTTTCAATTCATTTTATTACGCGTATTTTATTTTCACAAATAAAATTTTTTTTTCACAAATTATTTTTAAATTTTCACAAAATAGGTAGTTGGCAAAAAATCCTAGACAGATCCCTGCTGGATAATCCAAAGAATTTGGGCCTGGTACTTAGAGAGGTCATTAAATGGTGGACATGGCAATCCCAGTTCTGTAGAAGTTGAGAGAGAGCTAATAAAACAGCACACAATTTCTCAAAATTCATCTCAGCCCAAATTGTTTTGATTTACTTGATTCAATTGTTCTTGAAAACAGTGTGCACTCATTTCAAGCTGTATCCGTGTGTAAGCGGATAATTTTTTTTAAGTACACTGCATTATCCTGTGGACTGTTCAGTGTCCGTTTAATTTAGCGCCTCAGCTACAGAACACTCAATGGGCTTTATTATGTTTTTCAAATTCAGCAGCATATTCGATGGGATAATACAAAAGTAGTACTAAATTTTGATGCTTAAGTTTGGCACTTTTAATTTTCTCTTAGACTCTTAATTTTGCTTTAAAGATTTTAAGTAATTCTTTTCTTAGTAGGATAAAGTGCAGGTTAAATTCAATTAACTGTCCCAATAAATACCACCAAGCTCTTTTGAACATTAAAAATTAGAGATATTGCTAAATCCTTTCAATCTCATAGATTGAAATGTTCAGGTCTTAGTTTTAAGCTATCCCCATAAAATTTGTCAAAATTTGAATATATAGTATTACAAACAGTTTGATGATAATAAGCGATAAGTGGAATGGAACCAAAGTGCATGAATATATTTCAGAAGCATCAATTTATTCATTTCTCAAAAGTTTGTGTTTTGGAGTTAACATTAATGTACTTTATGACTTTTTTGCAGTTATGCACACATCAGCAAGTTTGGCATTGAATGAGGTAAATATATGTGTTTTTAACATTTTTGGAAACTTAAGTTTAACAATTCCATTTTATAATTTTATTAAACATATGCATTTGCCTTTCAGAATTGGGATCCCCATGTTCGGTAAGACTTTTTTTACTTAGTTTTATGTACATTTTCTTCTACCATGATGTAAAGGCTTAAGTATTTTTCTTAAATAAATTTCTTTTCTTCTCGCATTTCTATTACGTGATGTCATTGAAGCTTAAGCTGTTACTAAAGTGCTATGTAAAAAGACCTAGCTTTAAATTGATGTTAAATGAAATTGATTATACCTACCCTAACATCATAGTCCAAATTTAGTTATTTAAACTAAAATCTTAAATTAACATTAATATACATTAAATGCATGAAAAGATGTAAAATTGAAAGTTTCAGTTTGAATCGACCAGTAAATGATAATTTAGGAGCTCTGTAACAGCAACTGGTTGATTGGTTAGTTTGATACAGGGTAATGCATTCTAAATATTTGAATATATTTCCCTAATCATTGTTTTCATCAATATCAGGTAGAATGTAATTTGTTGGTCTGTTATTTTGAATTATGTTTCTTTAAGTTATTCTTCTAAGTGTAGTTCTATATTTTTGATTATAAGTATAGGAACTTGGTTATTTATCAAGTAAAAATTCAAGTTGAATAAGTGATTAATCCAAAAGAACATTATTAAATTAAATTTTACAAATATCTTTATTATTTACAGAAATATTTTTTCCTTCTTATTGTGTTTCTGTTGATTAAGTAGTTTTGTAAAGTACAATTTTGAAGTACAGTTTGAAAACTTTGTTATCTCTCTTGTTATAGTGCTGACATGGAAATGTTCTTAACTCAACTTGTACCTGAAGTAAGTTCAAATTATTTTTCTGCTTAGAAAATAAAAATCTTCATATTAAAATGTAGGTTTCAGTTAGTTGGAAGTTAAAACAACAGAAGTTTACATTATCTTAATAATTTTAAATTGTTCTAATACAAATGTTACTTATTGTTACAATGTTACTTATGTGATTAAAACTCTTAATATCCTACAAACCATCATATTAAAACATCAAACGCACATAATTGTATTATTCAAATGTATTTCATGTATCAAACTTTTGCATTGCTTAAAACAAATTAATTATCATTTTTATCTACTAGTGTTAGGTGTAATCTTTTTAACATAAACAAATTAAACAACATTTTTATACCTTTAAATCACTAAAACCTTAAACACTTCTTTCTCATCCATTTTCAAAAAAGCTGTCAATTGCCTTATTTCTAAGAATTGTTTTCTGTTTATTATGGACTCATTTCGTTTCTAATAAATTATATTCAATTGTTGGAAAAATAATCTGTAGCAAATTAAACATCTTGTATAACAGCTTTTAAATTGTGGTACAAAATAGTCTGTAACAACCTTGTAATAAATATGCGTTTTACTAATATTTTTGCATTATATTTTCAATGTAAGAAAATTCTTCAGTAAAATGTGTCCTCATTGTCAATACTGTTAAAATAAGCTTTAAGCCTTTATAAAATAGTAAAATGTAGTTTTTTTTACTTTCTTACTTTCTTTGGATATCTCCCCACAATAGTACAGTTTGATTGGCCCTCAGGTAGCTGAAAGAATTACACTAACTAATGTAAACTAAAAAAAGATACCTTTTTCAAACAAACTCTCTATTGCATATGCAAGTAATAAATAATGATGGTAAAATTAATAAAACAAATCAGAATGATTAATTTTAATAATATCTTAACAATTTAAACATGTTTCTTTTGATAGCTTTTTAATAAAACTTATTTTTTCTAGTCAATTCCCTTCAAACATTCCTGTGAAGGCCCTGATGACATGGTAAGAATGTTTATAAATCAAAATTTACTTCATAAAAATGCAATAAATTATTTGCAAAGTTTTATAATTTAGAAAAACATAGAAAGAACATTGAAATTTAACCATTTTTATTCAGTGTATAATCTTAAGTGTATTATTAAGCAATGTGGGAAACAGTGGCGTATCCAGGATTTAGTTTTGGGGGGGCTAAGAATTTTCATAATCCAATTGAATCTTCTTGCCAATGGTAATACGGAAAAGGTAGTAAATTATCCTACTCAAACCACTAAAAGGGGGGTTTGGGGGTCCTCCCCCAGAAAATTTTTGGAAATTTAAGTCAAAAACCCCACTTTTTCAACTCGTTTTGGTACGCCTCATCCGAATTTCGGAAAGAATTTTTTTCATTTTGACAAACTTAGTAAAATGTTAGACGTTTTGGGGGGGGCTTCAGCCCGAAAGCCCCCCCCGTAGATCCGCCACTGGTGGGAAACAGTTGGGATTTAGTCACAGAAATCTATATTTGAGACTACATGAATAAAAAAACACACAAAATTTATAAATGACTAGCTGATATGCCCGGCCTTGCACGGGTGAAATTATATAGCAACCTTTTTAAAAATTTTAATTACAATCTATATCTTATTTAATTGAGTGAAAGTTATTAAAATCCCTCCAGTTCTCAAGCAATATAATTTTAAACCATTTCTACATTACAACATGATCCCTATTAAAAAAATAGAAAAAAAGTTATCCCAAAAATTACTTAACCCTTTATGCCCCGACGGGACTTGTAAGTCCCACTTCCTAATGTTCCAAATTCGTCCAATTTTTGTCATGTAAAGCCAAATTTCGTTTACTTCTAATTGCAGTTACGTAAACTTGACATATTTGGGACGAGCTGTGCTACTAGGGTTAATATGAAGCTTATATACTTAATATACTTATAGGGATAACGTATAAAAAATATACAGCACAATTTTTCTGAAAAACATAATTTGGGACATAAAGGGTTAAAATATGCTTATTTACGGCCGTATTCACCGGTAACCTGACCGGCGGTCAGGTTACCGGTGAATACGGCCGTTAGAGACCTTGATTTATCATATCATCAGAAAATAAATTAAAAGTTTTTATGAAAATATTCAACAGTTAAAGCATTTTGCATTTTAAGAAAACATAAATTGTTTTTAGTTGAAAGGGCTCTAACATTGTCAATAGTTTTTGACTTGGTTGATAGCTTTGGTTTTTGGTTGGTTAACCAACTTTCTCAAAAGCTATAGAAATAGATAGATCATCCTCGTTTCTATGGAGACTATTTACAATGTTAATTAAACTTTTTCTTTAAATAGATAAACTCTCAAATAAAATTATTTTAAACTATACTACCAGTTTTAAAATTTTAAATTTTGTTGAAATAGTATTTTAGATTGCTACTATGACTTATAAATAACATATACCTAGTTTTTCTTTTTAAAGTTGCTGTTTTGCATTGTAACAATGGAGTGAGTAGATCTATTCTTGAGGAGAAATAAAGCTATTTCCACAAAATGACCAGAAAAAGGGTCAAAAAAGGGCCAAGGGGTCATTTAAAGTTTTTGTAACAACCTATGTTTTTCTTTGAGTTTTTTTCATATGTTTACCAAGTTTGGTGCAGATCAGAAAAGAACCATGGATTTTTTACTTTTATTATATTAGATGCCTATTGGTTGTATTCTCTTTTTTCTCATACAATTGACTCCCTTTTAACTATTTATTTAATGTGAAAAGTTACAAAATTATGTTGAAAAATCTTCTAATTTTAAGCTTTAAACCAGTGATTCCTAATCCTATGAAGTTTTTAGACCACTTAACCTCAAAAAGCATCATTCACTGACTACCCATATCACTTATAAACTTTGACCCTTACAAAATTTTAAAACTTAAGTTTGCAGTTTGATCCAAACAATTTCATATTGAATATTGACCACTTATTATCTTACAAAATAGATGCCAGATCAGATTTTTAGATATTATTTAGATATTTATGCTAACATAATGTTCAATACCCACTGCTTTAAAATTTTACAATAATAATTTTCAAGAACTGACAAAATCTTTTGTTGACCATTTCTAAGTATCTTAGTCTATTTATGGTCCAGAGATCACTGGTTAAGAACCACTGCTTTAAACAAAAAAAATTACCCGATTTAAAAGAAATCAATAAATCCTTTTTCACACCTTAGGAGAATAGTCCTTTAGGGAGAAGTTTCTCTCTAACCTACATATAGGAACTTGCTCTTACTGATATAATATGTCTAAATTTCATAGTTTTAAATTTTGTTTTCTGAGTTAAGTTTTTAGTTTGAAAATATATTTTGAATTGCTAATCTATGTTTTTATTTTAATTATTGTTTTTTTTCAGCCTGCTCATATAAAAGCATGTTTTTTGGGATCAAGTTTGACAATTCCCATTACAGATGGGCAGCTTAATCTTGGTACTTGGCAAGGAATTTGGTTATGTGAACATAGAAACAGAGCTGGTAACTATTTTTTTAACATTTGTCTTTCAAAACATACAAACAAACTTATTATTATCATTACATAAAACTCAGGAGAGAAAAAAAAGAACAAGACAAAATAGGGGGTAAATACACACAATAGGGCTCACATCAATATTTCTTGCTTTATGAAAAAAAAAACTGTTTAAGACTTTAGTACCATTAAAATATATATTTCTCTCCCCTACTTGTTTTATCAATTTTCCTGAAAAAAAGCCCTACATTTTAAAAAAAATTAAATTATATATACAGGGTGATTCAGAAATAATCATCAATAATTGGGGGGAGGTAGAGGAGCCCTAGACAAGCATATTTCGAATAGAGATGGTGGGGCGCAGCCTTACCGTTAAAGAGCTAGGACCTAATATAGTGCAAGCCCGTTTCAAAAGGCCGTTTTTAGAAGGCCTGTGTGGTGAAACAAAACTTAATAAAAAGAAATACATTATTGCATGAGGTACAGGAGTATCCATATTATTTAAGTCCTCAATGTGATAGAAATTGGACCACTTGCTAAACCGTGGGGTGAGTTTTAAAACATGCAATATTAATCTCTTAGTCAAACAATGGAGTTCCCTTAAGGGGGACACCTAGTGTGACAGCCTAAAAAAAGGCAATTTTTGGGAATTAAAAAAACAAAACTAGTGAAACAATCGTTTTAAAATTTTGAGGGTATATTTATACATGTTTTGAGAATACACAGTAAGATTTTTGAAATAAAATATTAAAGATATTTTTGAAATGACACGCTATCTCCGGTGGCGCCAAAAAAAAGTCCTCCACTGCTGGAGTGATTGCAGCCTTCTCCGTTGGTAAAACCTAAAAAAAAAATTCTCGTGATAATCTTTTGGTCAAAGAATGGAGTTCCCTTAATGGTAATTGGAAGAATGATGATCGGGGAAGGAATTTTCAATGATCGTAGCATTGATCATTGATACTGTTTGATCATTGAAAATTCCTTCCCCGATCATCATTTTTCTAAACACCATTAAGACACCTAGTGTGAAATTTTCAAAAAATCAATTTTTTTTATTTTTTATATTTCGATAGGTTATACCTTTAAAAATAACATACTAAAATTTTAAATCGATATCTTAAATAGTTTTTGAGTTACAGCCATTTAAAAGAGTAGCCGCTCGGCAGTGAACACAATCATTTTATCTTAAAACGCGTTTTTCTCAAAACAGCATTTTTCGAATTTGCTGGAGTGATTAATCGGAGACAAATGATCCGATCGCTATCAAATTTTTTTTGCATCTTCTCTATATAGTTCTCCATACGATGACCCTCCAGTTTTTTGATCTGATCAAAAATCAAATTTTGGCAGGCCAAAAACGACCAAAATTTTGGGTAAAATTTAACTTTTTTTTTCAACATGCCGCCATTTTGTCAATTTTTGATTTTTTTCTTCGCCCGAGAGTCATCATACAGACAATATGTTTTAGTTTCACGAGAATTTTTTTTTAGGTTTTATCAACGGAGAAGGCTGCAATCACTCCAGCAGTGGAGGACCTTTTTTTTTTGGCACCGCCGGAGATCACGTGTCATTTCAAAAATATTTAATATTTTATTTCAAAAATCTTACTGTGTATTCTCAAAACATGTATAAATATACCCTCAAAATTTTAAAACGATTGGTTCACTAGTTTTATTTTTTTTTAATTCCCAAAAATTGCCTTTTTTAGGCTGTCACACTAGGTGTGCCCCTTAAGGGAACTCCATTGTTTGACTAAGAGATTAATATTGCATGTTTTAAAACTCACCCCACGGTTTAGCAAGTGGTCCAATTTCTATCACATTGAGGACTTAAATAATATGGATACTCCTGTTCCTCATGCAATAATGTATTTCTTTTTATTACGTTTTGTTTCATCACACAAGCCTTCTAAAAACGGCCTTTTGAAACGCACTCGCACTACATTAGGTCCTAGCTCTTTAACGGTAAGGATGCGCCCCACCATCCCTGTTCGAAATATGCTTGTTTAGGGCCCCTGTTCCTCCTCCCCTATTATTGTAGCCCAGTAAATTTAGGGTTTTTTAGGGCATTAATTTATAACTCGCTGAAAATTTCAGAATAAGTTCTCTATGACGTCTTTAACCAAACCTCCTAAGTTCCCCTGTCGGCTTCATTCGAAAATGGCGATCAAAGATGGCTGCTAATCAATGAAGTCTTTCATTCATAACCAAAGAAAAATCATTTTTTTAATGCTATAAAAGGTTATATACTCAGAAAAAGACCCTTTATGAGTTTCAGTAATTTTTTTCCATAAAAGAACTTGTAAATTTTGAATACAGAGAGTTAAATGACATCAATGTGAAAATTTGAGTGTTTTTTCACATGTTTTCCTTTATAAATGTAACCGTTTAAAAATCCCTTAATCTAATTTGGGTGTTTTTTCAAAAGTACTATAAACCAGGATTATTTTGTAAAATTTTTTTTGAAAATCCATTGAAAATTGACCTAGATGTTCCATTTTAAATGGAGGCATATTTAGTAATGATGAGTATAAACTATTATAACATTAATAGTGTCCTTGGTCTCTTTTGACAGATTTCTTTTTGATAGGATCAAGCTTTTGCGAAAACAACTAAAATTGAGGTACTCTATTTTACTTTAAGAAGATTATTTAAGAAGCTTTTTAGGAAAAGGATGTTCTGGAATAAATATACTAAATTAGTACATAACAAAAAAGATTTATCCGAAATTGTATTAATTTATTACTGAAAATGTATTAAGAATAAAAAATTCTATAAAGTAAGAAACTTTAATTGTTTTCCTCATCATTTTAATCAAATTCAGTAGATGTAGGACCTGAATTTTCAGATTTCTCCTAAGCAAGAACCTAAGCAAGATCTCTTAAAAAACTATAATTGAAACATTGGAACCCTGTGTTGAACCTCCAGATATCGTCGGCACAATAGCAAAAGCACGAATCTTCTATTAACCAGGCAGATTCGCGTCTTTGCCATTGGGCCGACGATATATGCTCATTTACAGTAGACAGAGGATACCTTTTACATGCATTAATTTGGAATGAGGGTGACACTTACAGAGATATATGTCCTAAATATGTACGTTTTGTTCAAAAACGTTTCTCTCCATGTGATGCTATTGTTTTTGATGGGTACAGTTCCGTACTATCAACCAAAAGTGTTGAGAGGGAAAGAAGGGCCATGACCAAAATGTCTGCCACAATAGCTTTTGATGAAAACTTGGTTGCTCCGGCCAAAGAATCTAATTTTTTGTCAAACTCTACAAACAAAGCCAGACTTATAAGAATGGTTATAAGTTACTTTCAAGCTGAGGGTATAACTGCCTTGCAAGCATAGGATGACACCGATACTCTTATCTGTTCTACTGCAATTAAAGATAGTGAAGATACGAACAAACAAGTTATAGTAGTTGGGAGCAATACAGACATTAATTAATCTAACAGCGCGATATTCTCCAAGAAAATCGCTGATTTTTTTGCGACATAGCTAAAACTGAAGAAACTCTGGGCCCAATGAAAGATACAATTATTTTTATCATGCAGCTATTGGATGTGACAAGACCTCGGCAATTTTCAGCGGTAAATCATCTGCTTTCAAGATAATAAGGAAGAATCCTGAAATTGATGAGATATTTATAAAATACCTTTTCGGTGGAGAAAAGAATAATTCTCTTGATGAGTTACTCTATACTCACTACCTTAGAAAAATTTTGAATTTTAATCTAGCAGTTCTTACCCTAACTAGTGCAGCAGCTTCTCAACATTCACTTCAAGGTTACCTACAAGTCCAGCAGTGGTTTGGAAACAATATAAACCCAACTGATTGGGGTTGGTTCTTAAAGGATGGCAAGTTAAACCCGGTTCTCTCAACTCTTCCTGCAGCTCCTGATGCACTTTTACAGCTAGTTTCATGTGACTGTAAAGTTAGTACTAATAAAGACTGTGATGTGAAATTTCCATGCTAAAAAGCTGACCTTAAATGTACAAAATTTTGTAGCTCTTGCTTTGGAGAAATCTGTGAAAATTCAGGTCCTACATCTACTGAATTTGATTAAAATGATGAGGAAAGCAATTAAAGTTTCTAACTTTATAGAATTTTTATGTCTAAATACATTTTTAGTAATAAATAAATACAATTTCGGATAAATCTTTTTTGTTATGTACTAAGTTAATATATTTATTCCAGAACATCCTTTTCATAAAAAGCTTCTTAAATAATCTTCTTAAAGTAAACAAAAACCCCTTTAATTCATTTTTTACTAAACGCGCAAGTTAATATAATATAATCCAGGGATGGCCAACCCGCGGCACGCGTGCCACAATGTGGCACAGCAGAGCCTCACCGGTGGCACGCGTAGGTATTGAAAAAATTTGGGAAAAATAATGTTTTCAGGCGTCATCAATGACAGATGGATTGAGTGCAGTTTGCATGGTGCGTTGGCGGTTATTGCAAAAACCAGTCATACAAAAACCGTTAAAAAAACTATTAGCTTTACACATGTAATAATTTGTTTTTTATTGAACGGTTTTTGCTGACCAATTTTTGCATTGACTGGATTTTTCGTATAGCCGTTTGCGTTGCCTTGCTCTGGCACCAGCATGTCTTGGTTTTACTCTTTGGAGAAAAAGCGGCCACCAGAAAAAAGACAGATTTTAGTTATGGATAAAAAAATATTTTTTTCTTGTTTGCTGTACTTCCTTACTGGCTCAGTTCGCTTTTATCTTCCAAGTAAATGTTCAGCTTTTAAAATTTTGTCCTCGAGTGTTGTTTTAAAAATTTAAATATGTACTTGAGTAAACCTTCGACATCGAAGAGAAAATAGGAAGAGGATACCGCAATTCTTTATTTTAAAACTGCCTGCACTATTCTAATTCACATGAAAATTTAAGAGTGTAAAAATCCTATTGTCAGCCTGTGAATTTTTGTTTTCAATTTTTTATATTTTTTGGTGGGGTAGAAAAATAGTAAGTGGCACGCCTAAATTTCCTCTCTCAAATAGTGGCACTCTTCCAAAAAAGGTTGGCCACCCCTGATATAATCGTTCAGAGATCCTTGAAACATTCTTAATTCTGATAATACTAATAATTTATCTTTCTTAATACCCCTTTGAACTAGACATTCGAACATATAGGTTATTTATGTTTAAGCAATGAATAATTCTATCTGAATGCAACCAAAATCTAAAAGAAATTCTCCATAGTAAAACCATCAACACATCCATTTTTCTATCAAAAAACTAATAAAAACGTATATTGAGGCTGGTAAGAATAGTTCCATAAGTTAATATTAGCCAAGAAGTTGAAAGAAATCACTCTAAATTCACATTACTTATGTTCTCAATGCATCATAAATCAATCTCGCTATCTCTCCAAAACAAATTATCAAAAATACAAAATAATTTATGGGCATGAAGGTCAAGATGTTCGCTTTCGAATAATTTCTTTGTAGCAAACATACATCATCATCTCATGAGAATTAAAAATATTATTTTGAAGATGTAAGCTCGTATCATATGTGTGCCACCCGGCCCCTGGCTCACCAGTGAGCCAGCCGGCCTGTAGGAGCGTCTCGCTAGTGGCACATATATGCGCCACCCGTCCCGAAAGGGTTAAATCCTTATGGAGCTTGGGTATTCCAAGTGGCACACGACAACAACAAAACTCAACATATGTAAATGTACTTGTTAGGAGGTACTTTTGGAATAATGTTGAGTCAACCCCCCTTTCCAAAGAAAAATTTGGTTTGGGCTCAGAAAATCTGGGTCTGTGATGTTTGGCTGCTGCATTGGGGGGCCCCGCGGTAATCATAAGTTTAAGAACCACTGCTATTCACCATGTTTACTGAGTTTGTGCACAATTTTCTTTAGCTGCTTTCAGCCCTAAGTTTCTGGAGTTTAAAAATGATCTTGACCAGTTTGTTATTCAAGGGTTAACTCTTTAACAATAATGTGCTTAACCCGAGAAGATGCGTGAACCTCTTGTTACACTAGGACAAGCACCAGACCTCTCATGCATAAGATAATTTACCCCTTAAATGAGCACTAAATGCACACATTTTTATGAAACAAGAAACTCAAAATTGATTAATATAAAGATGTTTTAGAAGCAATATATAGAAAAATTATATTAAAAAATAAATAAACTTTGAACTAACTAGGGTATATTACTGGCATCATGAGATAACCTTGTGAGAATAATTATTTTAATATTATGCCCATAAATTATTAACCCATCATGAGATAACCTTATCACTGTTCAACAAATTTGACCTTCAAAATTTTTTCCTTGATGAAAATAGTCATTTCTTATAGATTTTGGGTCGCTGAATACAAATATCACCATTAAAATTTTCAATTGACTCAGGATTTTCGGGGAACGGCCCCTCCCCCTTTTTACGTTTTCGACGACTTTATAACTTTAAACTCGATTTTCAGTGCCGAAAAGCATTGTTTTAGTCTTCAAATTACCTCCCAGGTAACAAGAAATGTTCAAATTAATAAAATATTATAAATTCATAACAAATAGATAGGTTTAAGGGGTAATTACCCCCCTAAAAATACAAAAATATAGCTAAAATTATAGAGGTTTCTATACGCTATTTTTTCCTCTTATTTTTTACGCAATTCCCATTTGAAGGGTCTTAACCTTCCCCAAGGACCCAAATTTGATGACAATATGCAGCAATAATTTTCACTAAAGGCGCTTGCGAGCTCAGGAATTAATATTGATGATTTTGAAAAGATTAAAAATGACGTTTTTCTTATATTTTGGGTCTATCTAAGTAGAAACTCTTCAGTTCTTTAAAAACTGACCGGTTTTAGGGAGTGAGGATTCCATGTTTCAAGATGTTAATAGATGCACGGCTGTGGATAACAATTAGGGGGCATCCCCTTAAAAACTGAGGGTGATGGAGGAAAATGGGTGTCATATTTGAATTCAGCAGATCATTTTACACAAGAATAAGCTGAAATTCAGTTAGTGGCTTCAAATTTTTCTTTGTTCAGCACTGTTTAACTCTAAGTGCCGCATTGAACCCTTCCGTGGGTGCTTTGGGGGCGCTCTCACCTCAACCGCTTTTAGTAAAAATCATTGCTGAATATTGCCATCAAATTTGGCTCCTTGGGGAAGGGTTAGGACCCTTCAAACGTGAATTGCGTAAAAAATAAGGGGAAAAAATAGTGAATAAAAACCTCTATAATTTTAGCTATTTTTTTGTATTTTTAGGGGGGTAATTACCCCTTAAACCTATCTATTTGTTATAAATTTGTCATATTTTATTAATTTGAACATTTCTTGTCCCCTGGGGGGCAATTTGAAGACTAAAGCAATGCTTTTTGACCCTGAAAATCGAGTTTAAAGTTATAAAGTCGTCAAAAGACGTAAAAAGGGGGAGGGGCTGTTCCCCGAAAATCCTGAGTCAATTGAGAATTTTAATGGTGATTTTCGTATTCAGGGACCCAAAATCTTTAAGAAACTAGCTGATTTGCCTGGCCTTGCACGGGTGGAGGGTATTAATTCCTTTTTTAACGTTCTATTAAGTAACGTGTCTGATTTTTCGTATCAGCAATCACCAATCACTCCGGTGTGTCCCCAGTATTTTTTTTCATACCCCCGTGTTCCCGATAATTTTCCTATCCCGGAGTTCCCTGTAATTTTCCTATCGTGTTTCCGGTAATTTTCATATCCCGGTGTTCCCGGTAATTTTCATATCCTGTTGTTCCCGGTAATTTTCCTATCGTGTTCCCGATAATTTCCATATCCCGGTGTTCCCGGTAACTTTCCTATCCCAGTGTTTCCGGTAACTTTCATATCCAGGTGTTCCCGGTAATTTTTATATCCCAGTGTTTCCGGTAACTTTTCATCCCGGTATTCTCAATGCCTTTTTTCTCGGCAATGCTCGGTTCCAACTGTGATATCTACCCAAATCCAATCAGTTCCGATGTTGCACACTTAACTATTATCCATTCAATAAATACAGCATTATAATAAATAAAACTTACAACAAAACAAATTATTAACCATCTCAGACTATTTCAAAAATCTTCTAACCATCCGAAAATAATCCCGATGAGTGATTCAGGGGGAATTTTATTATGATAACCAACTTCTTTAAAAGCTACTTTGAAAAAGTAAAAACGAATTGCTAATAATAATAAAATATCTAGTGAATGTTAAAGTCTAGTAACCCATGCCCTATTAAATCAACACGATCTATATCAGGGGCCGCGCTAAGGTTTTCAAAACATTCGCCAGTGAATTAGCCAAATCATAAATTTATTAGCCAAATTTATTAGCTATTAGCCATATTTTTTTTGAGTAAAATCTAATTGCATGATTTTTTTAAGTTACTCCATCCAAAAATTAAAGCGTTCGCGGGCAGTCCGTGGCTGGCGCCGGCATAATCGGATATCGGGTTAAACCGGTATTATAACGTAGCTTCATTACATAAAACAGCTAATAAAATAAATACAGCGCCATCATATAGATGGCGCTGTGTTTATCGCTTATCTACTAGACAGGTTTCGATTCTCAAAATCAGTTAAAAAGATACTTTTTAAATCCAAGTTAATCGGCTCATTAATTATGTAAAAAAATTCTAAATCATTAAGATAATAATCTATACAGCAAGCTTTTTGCTCAAGATTGATTATTTTTTTATTATCAACAAGTACTTAAATAATAATAATGCTCCCTCAGAAATAAATGCATGTCTTCCAATATGAGGCAGCTCTCATTAAACAAAATTCTTTTTTTCGCAATCTTTTTTACTCGTGGAAATTTTCAATGGAGTATTTAAATATTAAAGGAGTATTAAAACCTGAGAATCTTAATAACATAAAATTATGATTATTTTTTAATTATGTTCAGTAGATTGTGTTAATCATTATAAACATATAACATAGTGATTAAGACAATGTATAATCTCAGTTGTTTAGGTACTGGTAGGGCGGTCGCGGTGAGGTGCACGCGGAAATACGATTTCAAGCCAACCGCATTCCGCGAATGCTAGCGGCTGTACAGCCAAACCATTTTTGGCGAGTAATCGCACACGGGCGACTTTTAAAAACGAAAGTTGAGTTCTGAAATTTATCGATTACTTTTGGAAGTTCACTAAAACGGAAAAAGTATTCGCCAGTACTTTCGCCAAAATTACTTTTTTCTCGCCATTTTCGCGATTTCCTCGCATTTGGCGAATTGGCGAATAGTTAGCGCGGCCCCTGTATATTTATTTTTGAGAATATTAAAATAAAGTAATTAATGTTTCAAAATTAATTATTTCAATTTATTTTAGTTTTCTAATCACTGTTATAATTTTTAATTAGAATTTTACGCTGTTTTTCGTCTTGAACTCCGTTATAAATTTAAAATGATTTCAAATAATATTTTATCAAGTGAGGCAAGACGTCGCCTTCAGATAAGAAGTAAACCCTGCATTTTATGCATTTCAACAACGTGTAATGTTATTTCAATGGGTAAAACGGAGTCGAAAAAGCGCCAAAAAGCAGGGAAGGAGTTGTTCGATTCTAAAATCGTTTCTTAGTGCGCGTCTAATGCCCGAGAGGAAGGTCTCTTTCAAATTTCAAGCCTATCGGTCCGGCAGTTTTGGAGATTTCGTGATGAGTGTTAGTGAGTCAGTCAGTCAGTCAGTGGTATTTGGATTTTATATACAGGGTGTCCCATAAATAATGGGTCACACTTCTAGGGTGGATAGTAGACACCTAGACGAGTCAGAATTACATAGGATTTGGGGGTCCCAGACCAAATCCCAGGGAGTTAAAAATGGAGCGACACCCCAAAACAATTATTGAAAAATTCAATTTGTAGAAGAACTACTATTGGTACAAATTTAATCATGGTCTCACATTTTGTGGTTTAACATGATCTTAAAAATTATGCTGAAAGTTTTCACTTTAAAATTTTTTACTACGAAAAAAAGTCAAAAAACCACAAAAAAATGTGAAAAATCTGCCAAAACTTTATTTTGTATTTAGAAATCCTTTTTTTTATTTGATAATCTGATAGATCATATTTTAAAACCCTTAAGTCCAACGTTTCACGTAAATACCATCAATATTAAACGCTTGAGATCCTGTTGAAGTTTGATTTTTGAGTGCGAAAACCAGGGATGGCAAAAAGAACGAAACTAAACTCAGAAACTGTGATTTTAAGGTATTTATTTCCTCCCGGAACAAAGTTCAACAGTCTAAAAATTTTTATTTTCTCCGCGATAAAATCAAACTTAAAATTTGATATTTCGTTTCCTCCGGATTAGAACCAAATGCCTTTTGAAATTGGATTTTGTTCCTGGAACTATACTTAAAACGAATTAAAGTTGAGTTTTTTCCTGGAACAAATCTTTGGGATTCTTTATGTTTTAATTTTCATACGGATCTTAATTCAGCCTAAATTGTGCCCTCCGTAAAGAAATAAAACACGGCTTTAACTCCTCATTTTTTCTCCGGATCAAAAGTCAACGCTGCTTTGATACCAAGATTTCCTCTCGGAACCATACGAAACGACAGTTTTGCTCCAGTCTCGACAGTTTTGCTCCAAGAAAAATTCAAGGCAGCTCTGATTATTTACTTTCGTTCCGGAACCAAATTCGACACGGAGGAAACCCTTTACTTTGCTCCGAAATTTTTTTTACCGGGTTTAAAAAAACTTGAGTTTCGATCCGGAACAACAATAAATGTGGGTGAAATGCTTAAATTTGGTCCCGAAGATTTTATTTATTGTTTCTAATTTAAATACTACACACAATATATTTAATATTACACAATAGTATTGTCGTCAAATGACTTTTGATGCAAGTGCTTTAATTTCCAGCTTTCTATCCAAACGAATGCCGAAGTCGAGTCTCAACCAAAATAATAACCTTATGAATATGAGTGAATAAAAAAATAATCATCTGTAACAGTTACGGGGGGCTAGAAGTAGTTTAGTTTGTTGGGTTTGAGAGAGAGAGAGAGAATTCAAAATTCAAGAACGAATTTTATATAGTTTAAGCTGTTTTAATATCTAAAGTTTGTGATCAATTAATAATAACTGATCGGTATTTGTTTCTTGGGATTTCAAACTCATGGAATTTTAGGCTGTTGGGATTTATATTTGTAATTTCGGGGAGTCAGGATTTCTTTAGTTGGGATTTCATACTGAGAAGATTCCATGCTGTCGGGATTTTGTTTCTTGGGATTTTGGACCAACAGCATTTCGTTTGTAGAGATTTCAGTTTTTAGTATACTAGGCTGTCTGGATAATGGCTGTCTGAATATCGGCTGTTGGGATTTTGGCTGTGTGAAAGACAAGACACAGTTTTTTTTAAATATTGAATATTTGATTTTTCTAAACTTCACTTTGAAATTTATCAAATAATGCAAAAAACAGTATTAATTAGAATAGAATGTTGCCTTAGGAACAAAATGAAAACATACTATTCACATTTAATTTTGTTCCAGAGCGATTCCAACTAATTAAACCCCGCTAAAATTTTATACGGAGCCAAAGTTAAGTGTAGCCGCCGTGTGTAATTAGGTTCGGGAACTAAACTAAATCACCAAAGCTGCCTTGAATTTTGCTCGGAGCAAAACTGCCGGGACCGTGTTTAGTTCGGTTCCGAGGGGAAATCTTGGTTTCAAAGTTGCGTTGACTTTTGATCCGGAGAAAAACTGAAAAGTCGAAGTATTGTTTGATTTGGTTCAGGAGGAAACTAGAGTTTTGCAAAGGGAAATGATTTGGATCCGGGACAAAATTAAAATATAGAGATAGCTTTAGTTTTGATCAAGAACGGAACTGAAATTTTAATTCGTGATACTTTATTTCTAGGAACAAAATAAAAAGTCAAAATGAATTGGGTTTTTATCCGGAGGAAGCACAATCTCATATTGAAGTTTCTTTTACATCCCGGAGAAAAAATTTAAATGTAAATGAGTATTAGTTTCGGTCAAGAAGGAGTGAAACCTGAGAGTTCCGTTCCATTTGCCACCCCTGGCGAAAACAGCTCCAGAAAACGAACGTTCAGGGAGAATCTACGAGTTACGGATAGATAATCGCAAACTTTCTTTTCTCTCCCAGTTTGGCGAAACATACCAAGCTCCTACAGACCGCCAAGACAGCTTGGGCGATCTGTTGTTGGCGAAAGTTGGCGAGGAATCTCGTATCGCAAATAATGGCGAGAAATTTAGAGAGCATCAATCCGTAATTCGTAGATTTTCCCTCAACGCTTGTTTTCTGGATCTGTTTTCGCAAGCAAAAATCAAACTTTAATTGGATCTCAAGCGTTTAATATTGATGGTATTTACATGAAACTTTGGACTTAAGGGTTTTCAACTATGATCTTTCAGATTATCAAATAAAAAGAAAGGATTTCTAAATACAAAATAAAGTTTGGGCAGATTTTTCACATTTTTTTGTGGTTTTTTGCCTTTTTTTCGTAGTAAAAAATTTATAAAATGAAAACTTTTTAAATGATTTTAAAGATCATGTTAAACCACAAAATTTGAGACCATGATTAAGTTTTTACCAATAGTAGTTCTTCTACAGATTGAATTTTTCAATAATTGTTTTGTGGTGTCGCTCCATTTTTAGCTCCCTGGGATTTGGTCTGGGACCCCCAAATCCTATGTGATTCTGACTCGTCTAGGTGTCTACTATCCACCCTAGAAGTATGGCCCATTATTTATGGGACACCCTGTATATTAGGGTGGCCCTTATTTTCGAACTTTCGAAATGTTTAGCTCCCACCCCCTAACTTTGTTCCAATGGACAAAAAAATGATATCTGAAAAATTATAGCCAAATCGGATAACATTAACCCAACCCGCAAACGCCTTAAAGTTTTGAGTTTTTGGTCATTTTTTTGAAAAACTGACAAATAAACCAAGATAAAATCTTCACAATTTTTTCGCAATTTTTTTATGATGAACTACTATTGTTTAGGATATATCGCCCCAGGTTTCGTGTTTTTATCAGCCCTCATTCGGGAATGGTAATTTTTTAAGTGTTACGCAAGTAATGTAAAGTTGTTTTTCCTGCATTCTACTAATAGCCATTACTATCCAACCCTTTAACTTAAACACATAAAATTGGGCTTATTTTGTTCGTATTTTTATTGTCTTTAATGTTAAGTTCATTAAAAACAACTACCTTTTTGAAAACATTTCAAAAAATTGAAGAAAAGGGGAAAAATAAAAAAATAAATAAAAATTATAATTTTTTTTTAAATGTTGAAACAAAAAATTTTATTGCATTTCACCTTCTATAATATGCATTGATACCTAATATCAAGTCTGAAATTGGATTTTATCTCATTGAAAAAAAATTAAATTCCCCGTAAAATTGGTAGGTCCTTGGGTAGGTTTGCAATTAAAGCACCTTACCATGATTTCCAATTTATGGGTCAACTGATAAATTATCAGGAAGTCGATGCAGAAATAAGCAAGGTTGCTTTAAAAAAGTTTTCAAACCATCTCTGGTACCTAGCTCCCGAAACTATTGCTCTGTCCATTTTCGATGATAATGTTCCAAGCTTAGTCAAGAAAAAATTGCTCAAGTAATGCTTGAAACAGACCCAGATGAAGAACTTGGAGAGGAAAAAAATCATCCTAAAAGGTATATTCTACACCAAAATGATTTTTCTATCTTTATAAACAACGACTTTGCATCTTTGTTTACTCCTCTTACAAAGACCTTCTTCACAAGATTTAAAATCAGTACCGAATTCCCCAACCAAGACCCTTCCTTTTGGAAAGATGATCCTTCTTATATAAATGGAATTGAAACGCTTGGCAACGTTTTTGTTGTAAACGATGCAGCAGAACGAGGTGTAAAACTGATCCAGGAATACAATAACATTCTTACGAAAAATGAAACGGAAAAACAGTTTGTTTTACAAATTGTTGCTGAAGACCGAAAAAAGTATCCATCGGCCACTAAATCTTCCCTTAGGGAAAAACTGTGTTAAATATTTATTGTTTTATTGTATGTTGTAATACAATAGGTGCTAATATACGGAATACAAGTTAGTTTTTTATGCAATCAGTTTTCTATTGAAAAATAAACTTAATGCAGTTTTATATTTTTCAGGTTTTTAATGATTTTTGCAAACTTCTCAAGGCGTTTGAGGATCGCTTTGTAATTCCCCAATTCGACTGAATTTCACATAATCTGTTTGTTGTTTAGTGGAACTATGGGAGGTGCATATTTTTAAGTTTTAAAAATCTAATATATAGCTAAAAGCCACCCTTAAAAACCAAGCCAAAAAGTAGTTTTATTAAAAAAAACATACTTAATAGAAATAGTATCTTAATTGCCTTAACTATCCACTTAGCATAGCCACATTGGATGTTTTCGAATAAACAAAAATAAACCCTTGAATTGGGGAATTCTAAGGGGATCCACCAAAGCCTTTAAGCTGGAAAAAGTCCATAAAAAAGAAAGTTGGAATTTAAACTACTTCTTATAGAATAGCAGTAATATTTTTGGAAAATTAATTTTCATTCATACTGTATTATTTTAAGAATCAAAATATATTCTAATTTAGTTCGTAATTTATTTAAGAAGTAAAATTCTGGTTTTAAATAGTAAAAAAAGATATGCCTTATGAGGAATTTAAAATAGATAGTAGTTAATTTAAAAAAATTAACCTCTTTTTGGAAGATCTAAGTTTTTTTTAGAGAAAATTAGCCTAAAAAAACGCTTTACATCTTATGGTTGTTAGACCTTTTGCATGTTTTTCAATCATACGAGCATTTCAAGTAATCATACGAGTTTTTTTGAGTTTATCATTCTTTTACCGGGAATTAGGGGGTATTTAAGGGACCTACCAAATTTACGGGGAATTTAATTTTTTATCAATGAGATTAAACCCAATTTTAGACTTGATATTTGGTATCAATGTATATTATAGAAGGTGAAATGCAATAAAATTTTTGTTTCAACATTTAAAAAAAAATTATAATTTTTATTTATTTTTTTATTTTTTCCCCTTTTCTTCAATTTTTTGAAATGTTTTCAAAAAGGTAGTTGTTTTTAATGAACTTAACATTAAAGAGAATAAAAATACGAACAAAATAAGCCCAATTTTATGTGTTTAAGTTGAGGGGTTGGAGAGTAATAGCTATTTGTAGAATGCAGGAAAAACAACTTTACATTACTTGCGTAACACTTAAAAAATTACCACTCCCGAATGAGGGCTGATAAAAACACGAAACCTGGGGCGATATATCCTAAACAATAGTAGTTCATCATAAAAAAATTGCGAAAAAATTGTGAAGATTTTATCTTGGTTTATTTGTCAGTTTTTCAAAAAAATGACCAAAAACTCAAAACTTTAAGGCGTTTGCGGGTCGGGTTAATATTATCCGATTTGGCTATAATTTTTCAGTTATCATTTTTTTGTCCATTGGAACAAAGTTAGGGGGTGGGAGCAGCATATTTTTAACTTTTTAAAAACCCCATACGGTTAAGGGCCACCCTACTGTATATAGATGACTATTTTCATCAAGGAAATTTTTTCGTTGTTGAACAGTGTAATCAAAGTCGTAATAGATACAGTAAAAGTGAGCGAGATTTATTTCCTTGCTAACGACCGTTTTTCGTGGGAAGTAATGGCGTGGAAAAGTAATGGCTTACAGAAGCAATTAATGTTAGAAATGAGGGCAGTAAAAGGTTTCCAGAAAATTACCAACCTGCTTAGATTTGGCGACAGATTGTACACATAACACTCAGTGAAGTTATAATGTCATCCCCCTTGGATTCTAACCCACTAACAAGTTCACTAGTTAACAAGTCCACTACAAACTTGAATAATACATATTTGTCTTGAAGCTTAAGATAAGTTTTGAGGAGATTTTTGAAGATACTATTATACTAAGTTCTTTAAAGATTTTCACAATCTTTTATTTCTTCTTAGGATCACGGAAAGTGATTGTTACAATTAATGGAGCTCTACAAGACTGAATGCTTCCCAAACATTTCAAAAAACTTGAGATCTTCCTGAAAAGTTTACTCGTGGTGTTTCCTTTGTAAAGCTAAAACTTTTTACAAAGTTAATTGTATTCTCTTTATAAATAAGAACACTTGTTTACATGTAAAGTATTTTGCTACATGAATAATCAAAACTTTCGGTACCTAATAAATATGTAGGCGATATTAGATTTCAAGATATAGTTGTATTATATAATGTGCATTTGTTGCTCTTTCATATGAAACGCTGCAAAACAGAATTAGTTTTAGAGCACTTAAAAACACTGGTAGGAACAATGCATTTTTTCATCCTGTAAATAAATGTTAGTAAAGAGGCTAGAAGACACATGTGCCAAACATTTATATTGAAACTTTCAAAATATCTTCAATATTTTAAATTTAAATTGATATTTTTTGCATTCCTTTACCTTTCTCAAAGTAACTTTATCCAATAAAAAGACATATTAATTTTTTAAAATTCAAATATATCTTTAAATTTATCATTCTACTACTACAGTTGAATCCGCTTAATGTGATCACGGTTAATGTTATCAATCAGATAATGTTATCGAAATCGAGAGGTCCCGATCATTCCTATTTAATTTAATGTAAAATAAATCGTTTAATGTGATCAACTAATAATCATAACTCCGCTTAATATTATCAAAATTTGTCCATATCCCCTTTAAAACGACCGCTTTTGAGTTCAAGATTCATTTTGAAGGTCAATTTTTACCAAGTAAACATGTGCTCCATGAGAACATCTGGCGATTCTTTTTCAGAAACTCAGTATGAGTAAGAAAAATAAAACATTCCCCATATTATATTGAAAGAAAACGGTTATAGGGGGGGGGGTCCGAATTGTGATTGGTTATGAAGAAACACCAAGATCCACGCTTTGCAGATGTTTCTGATTTTCTCTTGTTTACTGGAATTCAGATTATGTAAATGGAGCGGAAAAAGAGAGACCTTTCTATAAAAATACAAAGTAAGCGATTATTTTAATTTATTAACTGAACTTGAACTACCTCTTATATTTTCCCCTTAAAATGTTTACCTAGTGTAAAAATAGAGTTTTGAATACATTTATTACGATTACATTATTTTGATTTTAAAGCAAACAATCTAGTTACACTGTTTGCTGTTTTTTATATGAGATCGCTTATTGTTATCGATCGGATAATATTATCAGTTTAGTCTCGGACAATTGCGATCACATTAAGCGGACTCGACTGTATTTAGTTTTTTATAATGAATCACATTTTTTATGTACGTTGTTAGGTCTATTTTAGTATGCAGCAGATATATTTCACTGTAGTTTCTATTAAAATTTTACAATAGAAAAAGAATTGTGATGTATTCCTAAAATTTGAAATTTACATTAAACCTAACCTATAAAAATATATGCATAAAAATTATCGTGAGAGCTAAAAAATAATTGCCTTTAAGATTAAATCCTGACTACATAAATGATAAAACCTGTATAAAAATATTTTAACTTTATTTTTGGTGATAATTTTACAGTTTTTTAAATGCTACTTTTTAGTCCTTTAAATACCTTATTTATATTTAATCATTACTATTCTTACAAGAAAGTATTCGTCTGTCTGAAGAGATTTTTTGCACTTTAAATTAAATTATCCACTTCTGCATGATTAACAGTTAACAATTAATCAAGGAACTGCTTACGAAATATTTGGAGATTGATTAGAAAAAATTATATTTGTAGAAAGATATTTTAAAGAATTATTAAATGTATAAAATCTTTTAAAAATCTGCAAAAAAAAGACTACATTGTATAAAGAACGAGGACAACACCATTTTCTAAAACTGAGTTTGTGTGGATTTGTTTCAGAATTATTGATGTATTATATTTTTTATACAAATAGGAAGTAAAAATACCTTTAGAAATATTAGTTATATTCATTAAATACAAACTGATAGTTTTGTTAATTAACTATTTATATTTATTCAAATTGTTGAAAGAAATAATATAATTTCTTTAGAAATGTAAAAGTTAAAACTATTCAAACCTACCAATAAAGTTTTAATATATTTGTTATGTTTATCATGTACGTTTTCATACATTCCATATATTTATTAACTCAAAAGTTTTCTTAAATTGGAGCTTGAGAAATAAAAAGATTAATCATTTGTGAAATGTTAGGTAGCCTATCCATTTTATAGGCACGGTTTAAATATGGAAAATTAGTCTCATAAAACTATTTTCAATTTTGGTGTTCTATACTATTGGTGTATCAACTTTTAAAACTGCTCAATTACACTTGTTTGTTTTTTAAACATGCAAGAATTGTGTACCATCAATTGTACATATGTACAGCTATAATTATTTACTCCATAACAATTAACAAGTAACTGAATAGTGTAGTTCTTCCAGCACTATATTCTCATATCTTCTCTGTATATAATATTTGGGTAATTTTTTGAGCAAATTTGCTGTTTTTGAACAATTAAAGTATTTGTATTTCAAAAAGAAATTTAATAACTAGAAGGAAAAAATTTATTGAAACAAAGTGGAAAGCTACATATATATTTCATGGGAAAGTATAAAACTTTGTACCTCTTTTTGATTGAAAAATCTCTAATACATTTTCATTTCTCTTTTAATATTTGTAAATTAAAAAAATCAAAACTTTTTGTTGCATTAAAATATTATATGAGAGTTGAGTATTTTAGGTATAACTGTGTGTGATATTTCGTATTTACTTTTTGTATTTACATACTCAGAGAGTTACATATCTGCTTTTTAATTTTATATCCAAAGTAGTGTTAATACAGAGTGTTAAACTTTTCTTGAAATCAAGTATCTTAAGAATATTAAGTAATATTTTTTATAATTTTGTATAGTTATCTAATTGTAGTGTTGCTATTTAAATTACCTTAGAATGTATTTAAGTTAGTTTAATGTTCATGAAATACCAACTAGCTAACAAAGAAGGTTAACTTTTGTTTATAACGTAAGGAAAATTAGTCTGTTTCATGGAATGTAATATTTAGATGTATGTTCCTATTCTGATTTGTGAAGGAACAATCACTGCCAATAATGTATTCAGACTTATTAGTGTCAATATAATTTCATACTTAATTGAACAATAGAATGCACTATGTGCCAGTAGCACATCTTAATTACTTCAGCTGTACCTTACTCACATTGGCCCATATGTATTTGCTATTAATAAATAACAACAAACATTGAATGTAATGAGTATTTTCTAATGGTTATACAGGGGGATTCTGAATTCATCATCAATATTTTAGGGGGAGGTAGAGGGGACCTAGACCAGCATATTTCAAATAGGAAAGGGGGGGGCTCAGCTGCACCGTTAAAGAGCTAGGACCTAATGTAGTCCGAGAGCGTTACAAAAGGACGTTTTGCTGATAAATGATGTAAAGTTATATGTAAAGAAGAATGAATGCTATAACTTCTCTCCAACTTCTCAACTATTTTATACACAACGTATTCAGGTTTGTATTAAATACGTTGTGTATAAAATAGTTGAGAAGTTGGGAGAGAAGTTATAGCATTCATTCTTCTTTACATATAGGTGTGGATATCAATTAGTTTAAATTTCATGATTTTTGTAAGGTGAAGATCACTGTTTTAATTTTATTGTTGAAAATCGACAAAAAATTCAGGATTTTGATAAATTCCTTCCCAATAGCTTTTTGGTAAGTACCCTTTGCTTTTTATTCTTTGTTGACTATTAAAATATGATTTCATTTTTTCTTTTTATGACAGATAATATAAATGATAATTTTCGTAAGTTGAAATCTTTTTTTCATGAGAGTAAAATCCTATCATTATCTAAAAGGTTTTTTTAACCTTATGGAAATGATAAAAAATTATGAGTTTTTCAGAAAATGTTAACTTTTCTGTGCTCTTTACATTTTTGGTTTTTTAAAACATCAATTTTATAGTTATTAAAAAATTTCTTTAAGTTATAAAACCCTATATACTAAAAGTAACAAATTTTATTCTAGAACAGCAGAAGTATTAAAGTACTGTTCTAAGTGTTAAAGATATGCCTGGATATTAAATGTAAATCTTGTATGCTATGGTAGAAAATATTAGCGCTACGTTAGTTGGGGGAAAAAGCAACGGGTGCTGGTTAATACTAGAAGTAGCAGTAAAAAAGCAAAAGATGGTAAAAAAATAGCAATGATTGCTAGAAATCATGCTAGAAATTGTGGTAACAAGCAACACATGCTAGAAAAATAAGCTAGAAAAAGCAGAAAAATAGCAACGGGTGCTAGTATCTATACAATAATAGCGAAAAAAAAAGCAAGAGATGGTAGTAGTGCTAGCAAACTATGCTTTTAAATTCTGCTACGCTAGCAATAGAAACTAGCAACACAAGCTAGTTTTTCTTTGCTAGCCTAGCAAAAAAAACTAGCAATACATGCTAGTTTTCTTTGCTAGCCTAGCAAAAAAACTAGCAACACATGCTAGTTTTTCTTTGCTAGCCTAGCAAAAAAGTATGGGTCAATACACACCATGGGTTGCTATAGCTCGCTCAACTACGCTAATCCAGATACCTGTCATTGCTACTCATATCAGCGATGCCCAGAGGGGGTCCATCAGCTCTCATTTTGCGTTCAGATTTGTGACGTCATTGGTTTGAAAGTAACCCTCCTACCACCCAGGTTGAAATTTATGCTAGTATTTGTTTGCTAGATACAAGCAAAAAAACTAGCAAATATCTTTGCTAGTACTACCAAAGCCACTATAGTGGCTTTGGTAACTACTAGCTGGTTAACTAACTAACTGGTTACTAGCAAAGATATTTGCTAGTTTTTTTGCTTGTATCTAGCAATGGTTGCTAGCCTAGCAAACAAATACTAGCATAAATTTCAACCTGGGTGGTAGGAGGGTTACTTTCAAACCAATGACGTCACAAATCTGAACGCAAAATGAGAGCTGATGGACCCCCTCTGGGCATCGCTGATATGAGTAGCAATGACAGGTATCTGGATTAGCGTAGTTGAGCGAGCTCAACACCATGGCTAATTGGAGGAGTTTTTCATGTGTCCTTGTCACCTCAAAAAATCGAAGTTTTACGGTAGTTTGGTTTCTAAAATGTTCAACTGTAGTTTGTGGATGGCCCCTATTTTGCAGTAAAAGTATGTCACTCATAGGTATGATAAAGTGGTGTAAGTCACGAATTTTAGCTTTTATTATCTTGGTGAATTTTGAAGATATCGAGATGAAATTTTTTGTATCTGATTAAGAAATGAATGGAGAAAATTTTTTCCACTGGAAGTTTCAGTCTACGGGGGCCGTATAAAATTTTTTTTTCTGCATCTTCTAAAATAGACCCCCCATGGAGTTGAAACTGGTGTCATATAATTCTTCACCTCATTTGAAGAAAATTTTCCATTGGAAGTATGGGTCTAGGGGAAATATTTTAGGAAATAGCCTATCGTTACAGGTTTTTTGAAACACCCTGTATAGATAAACTTAAAATCAATCCCAATAAAAGTATTTTCACGTGATTAGTTTTCACTATTGACTGTAGTATCTTTAGGTATTTCCAGTTTCATGCTGCATTGCCTTTAAATTAAGGTTTCTCTTTGCGCTGTTTGAACTGTGACTATTTTACTGAAGTAGCTTTTCCAATTTCTAAGCCGCGGTAAATTACGTGGGCTTTGTCTTAAGTCGCTTGCGTGCCTTTCTTCAATTGGAAGGCACTCGGTAAATGGTTTCCGATTTCCTTTCTGAAAAACGAATTGGAAAAGGGGAAAGTTAATCTACTTTTATGAAAGCTCATTCTGTGAAATTCATCTGGAAGTTAATAGTGGGAATTTTAAAAGAGTTTTCCTCCCTCGTCAAATAATGAATTCAGGTAGATTTCGCAGTATGTAGTATCTTAAAGGACTCACGAAACTCATGTTTTAACACTTTGGTGTTAGAACCGGTGTCGGGTTTAACTGTTTAAATAAGTGCTTGAAAAAAGGGAAATTTGCATATGTGTAAGTTTGTAGATGCGTTAAATGTATTCGAAAGTTTCAGATAGGACATATTTCATATCCCTTTAAGTCTATATTTTTATGTCCATCCATAACAAATTGTTTAACTAGTACGAGTTAGAAAAAAAACGAAATGGGACCCTAAAAAGTTTGCCGATGAACTTTCGAACTACTGTTGTTTTTGAAGTGTTACACTATACTAGTTTTTCGTCACAAAAATTAAAATGTCTAATTCGAAAATATTTTATAAATTTTTAAACTTATATTTCAACTTTCCATTACATCTAATTACTTTTTGCAAGTTCAGTATCCCACATGAATGAATACTGATTTTCTGAATTTTACTTTTCAATTTAATAATTAATTTTCATACTTGCCAACTCTCCGGATTTTGGCGGGAGACTCCCGATTTTCCCTCTTTCTCCCACCCTCCGGATTTTTCCCGAAATTCTCCCGCTTTTCGGATCATCTCGCGTTTTTGAAAAGAAATCATGGATTTTACACTTTTAGTACCAAAACCTACCAATCCGCGGATAAAAAGATTGACAATTTCTGTAAGCACCTCCATGGAGTATAGAGGGCTCTGCGGCGAGCTACCAATTCATCATCGGCAACTGGGGCGGGATTAATGATACGCTCTCGCTAGGCTCGCACTTTGGATACAATCACTGACTTCAATCCATCGCAAAATACGCCGATCGTGCCTGTATGGAATCTGAAAACCTAACCATGATAAAAAAAAATGGAAAGAAATTAGCTTAGCTTATTATCTTTTGGCTAGTTGGGTATAGTTTCTTTTTTGGTTCTTATGCAGGCAAATTTGTCAGTCTTTTTAATTTAACACTTTCTTCAGTTTTTGTAAATTACTTCATTCAACTAACATTCTTATTTAAATTTTCAAAGTTGAGGATATTGGTTCTATAATTTTCAGTATTTAGCAAAGAGTTTTTATGAGAATTATTTCCACAGTTCACTTGAATTTTCAAGTTATAGAAATTCAATTATTTAAATTGGTTTCTTTAAAATTTCTCCTGATTTTTGACTCTGAGAGGTTGGCAAGTCTGAATTTTACATAAAATTTAATGAATATTACACTTAAAAAATAATGGACAATAATTGTAAGTTGCCATTCTAACGAAAACATTTCTAATTCTTGTAATTATTATTTAGTGAAAATGATAGAGATATACCACTTATGATGAAACGAGGTAGAATATGAGCTGGAGGGAATGAAAGTGGTATAAGTCCACTGAACGTTAGTTTTGAGAAAATGAAGGTTTTTTTTTCTGACGGCGTCTGTGCTGATTGCTGTTTCTTATAGAGAAGGCATTTTCAGGCGGCTTTTACGGGCCACTTGTTAAGCTTTTGAATTAGGTGACTACCGCACTTGGTAAATATCTGAAAAGAAATCCTCATTTATCTCAATTTTTCTATTTTTGGACTTGCACTAACTTTCACATCCTGAGAAGATCTCTTGTATAGAAAATACTCTAATTTTCTACTATTTCCTTATCTATTTCGGTTTTCTTGTTGCAACTGCTAAAAAATATGTAAGATAAACACATATAGATCATCTTGCAAGCTTAGTATAGTTAACTGAATTTAAAAAATCTATTTAAAAAAAGTAAATAAAATGAAAAATAGAATAATTCTTGGATTTATTCACTCCTTACCCTATTAGAACTTTCCGCCATTGCTGAATAATTCGTTCTATTCATCCTTTGAGAAAATATATGCAATGACTAATTCTGGAACAAACGGGAATCATCGCAACTTAAACTAGGTTTACGTAGGGACCAAGAACCAGTCAGTGGTTTTCAAACAATCTTAAGCTTCTCTTTGATAAACCACCCGTTAAGTTTTCATAATGGAAAATGGATTTTTAAATGAAAAATATTGAAAGTGTTCAAACCTAATACGGCAATTCGATAAATTATGTCGATAAAATTTTCCCTTTGTACTCACTTGTTTGATGCAAATTCTTACAAATAAAGAACGTTTGAAAATAATCATTGAAGCAGTTGACTTTAAGACAGAAAAGGAATTTTTGGAGTTGGGGGGGTTTTTATGTTCAGACGACCACTCTCGTGCTTTTCTTTCAGATGTTTAAAGTTTGGATCAATGAGAAGTTTGGAAGGATGACAGTTCTCGAAAATATTATGAACTGTAACTTGCGTGATTTCTAAGTAATTGCATAATTGAGTCAATTTCACGCTTTATAGTCCAGTAACTTGGTAGTTTTTTCAGGAAAAAAATACAGTAGTTGTTTTTTCAACGGTTTTACATGTTTTCAAGGGTGCTGAATCCGAATCTGAACTTTGCATACAATATTTCCTAGTGCGTTTTAAGAAAATTCGAAAAACCCCTGAAATTTCACCCCATTTTTTGATTTCTTGTTTGTAGAACGGAAAGTATGGGTCTCTCATGTAAATGTTAAGTACAAAAAATAAAGAAAATAAAACAAGCTACAAAATTGTCAATTAAGGGCCATATTCAGATGTTCGCCATCAGTGAATCCGCCGCGCGTATCCGCCGAAATGGTATTAAAATTAACTTTTTCGTGACTCACTTTGTCTGAAACGCCGAAGGCGGATTCACCGGCTCTCTCGCCGGCGGATACGAAACCGCCGACGACTTTGGGCCATATTCAGATGTTCGCCATCAGTGAATCCGCCGCGCGTATCCGCCGAAATGGTATTAAAATTAACTTTTTCGTGACTCACTTTGTCTGAAACGCCGAAGGCGGACTCACCGGCTCTCTCGCCGGCGGATACGAAACCGCCGACGACTTTCTCTTCTCTCATTGGCTGAAACCTTGGAAACAGTTTGTTTACATTCTTCATTCGGTTGTACTTCGTAACAAAAATTTGGCGTCCATCTTGCGTGAAATGTGCATGCTTTGATTAGTAGGATGTTGGTATGGATTAATATATTAAAATAATTGATAACTTTAACAAAAATGAGAGAGCACAGAAGAAAATGGAACAGCTGGGATAAGAGTCGCCATGTCAAACCAACACTCCTTGCCCTGCTTCGGATCACGCCCGATAGCAAAGAAAAATGTATTGAGGTATGTAAATTGTATTTTTATTTAATTTTCTCGTTTATGGAATATTTCAGAATTGGTAAATGTTTTAGTATTCAATATTTCGGATCAATTCGGTTAGATGTTCCGTTAAATATCACCAAGTTTGTTTTGGTATCAAATATTAGAAAAATCGCTTCAAAAATTACTAATCTTAATGTGATAAAAATGTTCATTTTGTATAAAATTGAATAATTTATAATATTTTTAATGTTACATTAATCGACGTGGCAAATTTCTTTTTGAATTGTTATATTTTAAGATTAAGAATTCTGAATAGACTAGAGGAAGTCCAATTCAAGATATGAATTAAGAACATGAATGGTGTTCAATACTTTTTTTTATTCAGTGGAAGTTATAAATGAAAGCTTTAAAATAAATATATTTTAATTTTTAAGATATTATTTTTGCACAGAATATATAATTTGGTTATTACTTGTAATTCTTGATTGTTTTTATGCGCAGCTGACATAGCATTTGTTTGCGTTGGACTATCACATATTTAAAGAATTCTTATTCTCTCGCTTTCTATTAAACTAACTTCCTTCCGCAAAAAGGTTTTTTTTTTAAATTTAGGATAGTATTAATTGAATTATGAAGTTTACAGTTTACACCACACACATACAACATAAAAATCATTGAATGTATATATAAACATTTCAATATATAATTGAATAGTAATCAATTATACTGTTGAATAATTTTTTCTTGTATGTAATTAATATTTTGATTTTGTTTACATGCTAGTATAATTTTTTTCAGCTCAACTAAAATGCTGTTCTTTGTGAATCCAAGAAAGAATTATTGAAAAGGGCAAATTATGAAAGTTTAAAAGGATGACACTTCTATTTAAACTGAGAGTTATCTTTTAAAAAAATTAACCATTTGATAAATGGTAATGGAAATTAATCAATTATTCATTTAAATTGCTTTGAGGTAGTACAGTTATTGTATTTGATATAATTTATGAAACAAACTTGCTCCTATGAACTGTGACCATCAAACAGTGACAATCCATACTTAAATAAGTCAAACGGTATCTACTAATAAATGCCATTATTTAGAAAATAGTTGTAAAAATGTTTGAACAAATTGGTGTAGTGCTTACTTTTTTTGTTGATAATAAATAATTTTTTTTGTGATTAGAAGAGTTTTTATGTTTTTAGGATTTAGTTCATACAATATACTTTGAAATTTTTATAAGTTACACTTTTGTCTAACTGGAGTACTAAAAATTTGTTTCTAAAATCTGCCTCACTCTTTCCTACATGTTGTACAAATTTCAATTCAATAAAGAGTAACTGCAATAGTTTACACATTTAACTGTTGAAACATACTTTTTGCTAATTGAGTGGAAAATTCTCCAACAAATTAAGTATGCAGTTAAAAATAGAATAAGTTGAAGAATATAGAATATTTATTTACAAAATTCCTAAACTTTATTGAATCTATTGTAAGAATAAAAAATGGAACTTCCAAATATTTTGAAGATATGAAAATAGTGTAAGTATTATTTATTTTGTTTTATATAAGCTTGCAAAGTTTCAGTTTTATAGATTTTAAAAATGCTGCTAATATTGGGAAATGGTAATTAAGGATTAGTTTACTGCACAATAAGGTGAGTAGTGAGAGTGAGAGTCTTTCAACCAGAATTAAGAAACATAGTTCCTACTTCCTAACATCTTGCATTAAATTGAATTTAATGAGTAATTCCTTTGATGAAAAGATATTTCCATGTAATCATACCTTACAAAATAACTAATTTTTTTCTATTGAATATTTTTTTTCTACCCTTTGCTATTATCTCCCTTTTTTATAACCATTTTTCCAAAATCATGTAAGAATGAATTTCCAAAACATACTTGGAATTAAATTTGGGAAATGAAGTATTATTGTTATGAGTTACAATAATTACTTGGTTATGATAAATGTGCAAAGCGTTTAGAAATAAAAAAGATAAAATATTTTCTTTTTCTTTTATTGTTTTTATTAACTCTTTAATAATTTCGATTAGTTAAAAGCTTCAGCTTGGTTTCTAGTTCACTCAAACAACAAAAACAAGTGACTTGCAGTGCAGATTGTGTTTGTTTACATTTTTGGAAGCATGTGAATGCATCAGTGACATTTTCCCGCCTTTTAATAGACAGATTTTATTGGTCGTTGAGCGTTTCAACGTCACGCCACGTCAAAAACACAACTAACCAATGAGCTGACTCTCCGAGATCTTCGCCTGTTTCGGAAGGCGATCTGAATACGGTGAATGAGATTCACGCTGGACGGAAACGCCGCCGGCGGATTCACTGATGGCGAAGATCAGAATATGGCCCTTTCTCTTCTCTCATTGGCTGAAACCGCGCTGAAACCTTGGAAACAGTTTGTTTACATTCTTCATTCGGTTGTACTTCGTAACAAAAATTTGGCGTCCATCTTGCGTGAAATGTGCATGCTTTGATTAGTAGGATGTTGGTATGGATTAATATATTAAAATAATTGATAACTTTAACAAAAATGAGAGAGCACAGAAGAAAATGGAACAGCTGGGATAAGAGTCGCCATGTCAAACCAACACTCCTTGCCCTGCTTCGGATCACGCCCGATAGCAAAGAAAAATGTATTGAGGTATGTAAATTGTATTTTTATTTAATTTTCTCGTTTATGGAATATTTCAGAATTGGTAAATGTTTTAGTATTCAATATTTCGGATCAATTCGGTTAGATGTTCCGTTAAATATCACCAAGTTTGTTTTGGTATCAAATATTAGAAAAATCGCTTCAAAAATTACTAATCTTAATGAAATAAAAATGTTCATTTTGTATAAAATTGAATAATTTATGATATTTTTAATGTTACATTAATCGACGTGGCAAATTTCTTTTTGAATTGTTATATTTTAAGATTAAGAATTCTGAATAGACTAGATGAAGTCCAATTCAAGATATGAATTAAGAACATGAATGGTGTTCAATACTTTTTTTTATTCAGTGGAAGTTATAAATGAAAGCTTTAAAATAAATATATTTTAATTTTTAAGATATTATTTTTGCACAGAATATATAATTTGGTTATTACTTGTAATTCTTGATTGTTTTTATGCGCAGCTGACATAGCATTTGTTTGCGTTGGACTATCACATATTTAAAGAATTCTTATTCTCTCGCTTTCTATTAAACTAACTTCCTTCCGCAAAAAGGTTTTTTTTAAATTTAGGATAGTATTAATTGAATTATGAAGTTAACAGTTTACACCACACACATACAACATAAAAATCATTGAATGTATATATAAACATTTCAATATATAATTGAATAGTAATCAATTATACTGTTGAATAATTTTTTCTTGTATGTAATTAATATTTTGATTTTGTTTACATGCTAGTATAATTTTTTTCAGCTCAACTAAATAATGTTCTTTGTGAATCCAAGAAAGAATTATTGAAAAGGGCAAATTATGAAAGTTTAAAAGGATGACACTTCTATTTAAACTGAGAGTTATCTTTTAAAAAAATTAACCATTTGATAAATGGTAATGGAAATTAATCAATTATTCATTTAAATTGCTTTGAGGTAGTACAGTTATTGTATTTGATATAATTTATGAAACAAACTTGCTCCTATGAACTGTGACCATCAAACAGTGACAATCCATACTTAAATAAGTCAAACGGTATCTACTAATAAATGACATTATTTAGAAAATAGTTGTAAAAATGTTTGAACAAATTGGTGTAGTGCTTACTTTTTTGTTGATAATAAATAATCTTTTTTGTGATTAGAAGAGTTTTTATGTTTTTAGGATTTAGTTCATACAATATACTTTGAAATTTTTATAAGTTACACTTTTGTCTAACTGGAGTACTAAAAATTTGTTTCTAAAATCTGCCTCACTCTTTCCTACATGTTGTACAAATTTCAATTCAATAAAGAGTAACTGCAATAGTTTACACATTTAACTGTTGAAACATACTTTTTGCTAATTGAGTGGAAAATTCTCCAACAAATTAAGTATGCAGTTAAAAATAGAATAAGTTGAAGAATATAGAATATTTATTTACAAAATTCCTAAAATTTATTGAATCTATTGTAAGAATAAAAAATGGAACTTCCAAATATTTTGAAGATATGAAAATAGTGTAAGTATTATTTATTTTGTTTTATATAAGCTTGCAAAGTTTCAGTTTTATAGATTTTAAAAATGCTGCTAATATTGGGAAATGGTAATTAAGGATTAGTTTACTGCACAATAAGGTGAGTAGTGAGAGTGAGAGTCTTTCAACCAGAATTAAGAAACATAGTTCCTACTTCCTAACATCTTGCATTAAATTGAATTTAATGAGTAATTCCTTTGATGAAAAGATATTTCCATGTAATCATACCTTACAAAATAACTAATTTTTTTCTATTGAATATTTTTTTTCTACCCTTTGCTATTATCTCCCTTTTTTATAACCATTTTTCCAAAATCATGTAAGAATGAATTTCCAAAACATACTTGGAATTAAATTTGGGAAATGAAGCATTATTGTTATGAGTTACAATAATTACTTGGTTATGATAAATGTGCAAAGCGTTTAGAAATAAAAAAGATAAAATATTTTCTTTTTCTTTTATTGTTTTTATTAACTCTTTAATAAGTTCGATTAGTTAAAAGCTTCAGCTTGGTTTCTAGTTCACTCAAACAACAAAAACAAGTGACTTGCAGTGCAGATTGAGTTTGTTTACATTTTTGGAAGCATGTGAATGCATCAGTGACATTTTCCCGCCTTTTAATAGACAGATTTTATTGGTCGTTGAGCGTTTCAACGTCACGCCACGTCAAAAACACAACTAACCAATGAGCTGACTCTCCGAGATCTTCGCCTCTTTCGGAAGGCGATCTGAATACGGTGAATGAGATTCACGCTGGGCGGAAACGCCGCCGGCGGATTCACTGATGGCGAAGATCAGAATATGGCCCTAAAACTTTTTTGTCAGACTAATAGTTTGGCAGCTAGAGCGCGCTGAAAATAGAGCATATTTTGCAATCCAGAAAAAGACCCATATCTTCCTTAAAAAGTCAGATTTTGATTTAGATAACTAAGATAAACTACTTTAATAATGTCTTACATGATATAATCCTACTTTTTATCTCAATAATTATTAATAAAATGAATGTTCTTTAGGAATTTCCTCCCCCAAAACACAGGTTTTTTAGGCAATGAAAAATTCAGTTTCTATTAATTCTATTAAAATTAATTTAAAACACTAGTTCAGTTCAAAGTTTCACTAGTATTCACAACAGGAAAAAAATACTTTATTTAGATGCAAGTTTGATTTTCTGGTTTTTTCGCCGCCAGAGCGAAATATGCCCTATTTTCAGCGCGCTCTAGCTGCCAAGCTATTAGTCTGACAAAAAAAGTTGTAATTGACAATTTTGTAGCTTTTTTATCTTCATTATTTTTTGTGCTTAACATTTTCATGAGAGACCCATACTTTCCGTTCTACAAACAAAAAATCAAAAAATGAGATGAAATTTCAGGGTTTTTTCGAATTTTCTTAAAACGCACTAGGAAATTTTGTATGCAAAGTTCAGATTCGGATTCAGCACCCTCGAAAACATATAAAACCGTTGAAAAAACAACTACTGTATTTTTTTCCTGAAATATCCCTTTTTTGACACCAAGTTACTGGACTATTATAGCATGCATAGAAATTGTGACTTCGTAACTTGGTGCAACTATTGTAAGTTTGATTTGAAAGAACTTTCTAATAGAGATCCTTTGTAAATATTTGTTTTAAGAATACATTTGATCTTTGTAGTAAAGGATCTCGGGGAAAAGCAAAATGGTCTCGTACTCGAATGTTTGAGAATTTCTTAGAAGTTTTATGGTAAAACATAATTACAGTTACAGTACGTCCCTCTTAAGCTTATTCAGCGTTTCTTATTTTGTATAACGCACTTTTCAAAAGATTTTACTTTTATTTATTTTCAGTTCAAATATACTTTCAATTTTTTTCTGTTAGTACTATTTTCTTTTACAAAACCACTTCTTTTTTTTCAAACAAGTGCATTTTCGAGGAAAAAAACGAACAATCCACAAAAGAGATACTCTTTCGTTCCTTGCTTTCCTTTGTTCAGTGATTTGTTATAAACTGTTGCAAGTGCCTATAAAACACTCCTTACAGAAATAAACTCTGGGTACCTTAAGACCTTTTGGATCTCATCTATTCTTATAAATTTAGAATATTCCATACATACTTACTTCCTTCCATTCGCTTTTGATGTGTTCTGGGCAAAATTATCTTAATACCCATTCAATTCAAGTTAAGATTGGAAGAGATACAGGCTTAAGAAAGTATGATAGGTAAAAGAAATTGACACTTCATCAACTACAATTTTGGGTCTTACTTTACATTCCATTTTTTTAAGATAACCAATTTACATCGTATAAACATTTTAAAAGTGTATGGGTTATTGTGATGTTTGCTGTTACAGCCAATGTGATAAATTCAATGGCATTTATTATTGAAATTTATCACTTTTCCCGCCTCCATTCTGGGCATTATTAAAAATGCCCAATTAATCACTTCGCCTGTAACATGTGTTCTTAGATAAATTTAATGTAGAAAACATGGTTAGCTTGTAATATTTAGTTAGCTGTGAACAGAGAGAAAAAAACTTTCTTTGAAACCGATATTTTTTAAACTATCTTTCTTAACAAAAATGAAGTATCTCTTAACAGTTCTTTCAATCAAAATTACATTTTTCATAATGTTTTTATTTGAAATAACGCCATTCTTAACCGAGTTTGGTTCTTTCATCGGTACAAAAAGATTTGATATTTCCGTTGATATTTAATATCACAACCACGACAAAGAAAGTGCATATTGCTATTCTGTTTTATCTAATTAGTTTTGTTGTTAAAGAATGGATTTTTTGTATGAAGTCAAAACTCAATTTTTGCTATTTGCAACTATTTTTTGTAACGTAAAATACATTTCTGGTTTTCTCTCAAAGCTTATTGTTCGAGTGCGAAAAAATTCAACTTAAAAGTAATTAAAAAGCTGAATACCTTAATCTCGTTTAAGTAATTGAAAGAGTTTTTTAAATAATAAAATTATTTTTTGAGGGTGAAAGTGCTCTTGACTTTATGGAATCTGAAAAAAAAAATAAAAAAAATTATGTATTGAAATATTTCAAACATGTTATAATTTTCTAAATTTAAAACACATTTTGCTGATTTCCACCCATTTTTTGTAACACTTAAACTTGCATAATATATTTAAAAAAAACTATTTTAAAGAGTAACATTTCCTATTCTTTGATTTGTTTGAAAAGAAATTAAGGATGTCGCGTTGCAACTTATATTAGTATTTTCTACCCATTTTGAAACTTCTTATTTTCTAAAATCGGTAGAAAAACTTGAACAAAATACAAGACCATCAAAATACACATTTGTTCAAAATGATTCTCCAAAACTATTCAAAGTTTGCGTATTGTATTTTATTTTAGTATTTTATGTTACGCTTTGGAAACTAACGATAAAAGATATGATTTAACTCTTAATTAAAGGGCAGCAGGAAATTTTTACAATTCGTACAAACATACAGGGTGTTTCAAAAGTCTGTTTCGCGGCTTTTATTTGGAACCAACTTGTCCTAGGGTCACAGAAGTAAGGTCTACCCCTAGGTAAGTGACCCTGGAGAATCTATTGAGATGACTTACAGAGCCCCTAGAGACGAAATAAAAAAGTTAAAAAATTAATTTAAAAACTATAGGAGAGATAGAGCAAAAACCTTAGTAGTCCAGTTGCCATGCCATGTGACCTGGAAATAGAGTCCAACTAATATTTTATGATTGATTCTAGTACTTTTTGATGTACTGAAACATAATACGGCGGGTGCCAGAGTGGCACCTTTGAGCAATTCTATTTTAAAAATTCCGTTACGTATAACTCGATTTTTAATGCTTTTTCCGTACTAACCATGTCCTCTCTTTAGAATAATGGGGCTAGTGGACCTATTCATTTCATTTAATAGATGAGTCATAAATAAGTTTGTATTTATGGTACAGTTGTTAGAAGTTTTTTTACGAAAAAGAAAGAGATTGAAGTACGTGAAGTGGTTCGAAACTACGCTCATGCGTCCCCATCTATTAATTTAGATTCCGCCTGCTCTACCTATTTCTCTCACAAATCTCACAGTACTATTTTTTATCATAAAAATGATATTCAAAAACTTGAACACTGATATTTTTTTGTAAGAAATTTATTTAAAGATAATGTTTTTTCTCTGAGGGCATATATCATAAAAAATACAATTTCGATGATTCCCATTAAAGCATTTTAAAGTCTAGCTAGGTATTTTTGAAAGAAGTGAATTATTTTAAATAATAAGTTTGAGAGTCACAGCAAACATTTTTAAATTAATGAAAAACTTTGAAGAGATAAGATAGAACTGTGACAACACGGCTCGATATTAAAATTTTGAAATATTAATTAGAAAAACAATTGTAAAATTTGAGTTGTATTAAAAACATTTTTGTCTCTTATTAGGATATCCATTTTCCCTAAAAAGTAATGTAATCGCATGCATTGGGAAGTAATTCACACTTCAGAAATAAATATCATTCACACACAGTTCTCATATTTATGTAAAATCATTATCTGGAAATGCAAATGTTTTAAAGAAATTTCATATTTCTAAAAATAACCCTCGGTAATCTATTTGTGGGAAATAGAACATTAAGCTGAGTTGAAGTTTCTTTCCTTCCCTTTATTGATTACCAGCTGAAAATAGATGACGGTGTTTATTTCAAGAATTTAAAATACCTTTTTCTCAACTAATTACCCGTTGAAAACCGAGGCTTTAGGATTTGACGTTTATAAAACCCTTCTTTTTGTTATTGGATGTACTCGTATTATGAAGAGATGTCAGCAAAATAATGACAAGTATTTTTCGAGATTGTGTTATGGTTTGTTCTGAATTCGAAGTGAAGAGAATAATGCTCAAGAATCTACATAATTTAAACATTTTGAATACTTTTTGAGTAAAAAGTTTTTAAGATGATACTCGTTATTTTTAGATAGGTTCAGAAGGAGTTCTTTGTAAAACATAATTGAACATTTTTGGTTTAGATAATACAAACCCTTAACTTAAAGTTAATTTGAATCAAGATAAAGCTTGAATTGTTCTTACTCTTTTCTCAATCAAATTTTAAAATTTGGTAAAATTTGAAAAATGTAAAATATATTTTAATTTTAAATATATGTCACCGGCAATGTATGAAACGTCGGCATTCTTTAGAATGCCAAGGCATTGTCTAATTGCCTGTCGTTTTAAGTTAAGGCATTATATACATTGCCCATGCCCAAGTTTCATTATATTGACGATAGCATATACAAAAATTTAACATTTTTACCTTTCAATTAGTTTTCTGTTTTTGATTTCAGAGTTTTCAATAGAGACTCTTATACCTCAGCATTATAATTTATCTAATCCAAACTTATATGGAGAATTAGATTGATAAAAAGAATTTTTCAACAAGAGTCGAATAAATACGACCTTATCCCCTCAATTTCATGATACATAAGTGCCAAATTTCCCACAACAGTTCAAAATATTATTAATGATGTGAGTACCAAACTATCTGGATAAATTATACAAAAGATGCATTAATCAACACGCAAAAAATAACAAATATATAGTTCTATAGCACCAAAGGCTTAAGTTTCGTCGCTGTTGGTGGCAATAGGTAAACACACTAAAACGCTTTCAGGCAGTCGCGTCGAGAGCTTAAATGGAAACACCCCCGAAGATGGATTGAATTGCGAAAGCGGGAATCAGTGGCAGAGCTGGGATTGGATAATCTGGACGCAATATGTAAAGGGGAGATATATTTACTTTACAATTATATCTGGGCCACCACACGGTGTTGTCGGGCTTAGGGCGATACCAGACTACTGATTAAATTTGAGTTATCGGTTTTGGAGCAAGTCTTAGTAGAAATGAATTGCTAATTACTTCGTTTTGGATCTCTGCTGCGTGAAGTGGTAATAGCCCACTTGAAAAAACGTTTAAAAGAATATTTTATTTAAAAATACGCTATGCTCACAGGTAATTAATATGTGTTGATATGCCCCTATACGAGTTCCTTCAAGCTTAATGGGTTCGAGTTTACATGAACAGCGAGATATTTTGCATGTAAACCATGTAACTATTTTGCTAGCAATTTTACACGAGTTTATATTTTTATTTGAAATTTTTAATGTGTGCTTGTGCTAGAGCAGTGGTTCCCAACTCAAATATGTCTGCGGACCACTTCAATTCAATTTGAACCTCTTGCGGACCATTCCATTCCCATCCCAAACTTAACTTTTAAAATTCTAACCTTTTTTCAATGCATTCATTCCTCACAGAGGGTCTGAAATTTTACTTTTTTCTTAAGTAAGGGAAATCGAGTCTTAATTACTATAGGTTTCTTAATGAAAATGAAAATCAAATTTAACTCAAAAGAAAAATTAACATTTCTTTTATTTTGTATCCAATTATTAAAGATAATACCTTTTATAAAAGAAATTTAACCATTCTTATCAAGCTTTCAATAGATTCAACAATTCAAAGCTATTTTTTAAGTTTAGACATTTTTTGGATAAGTTTAAAAACCTTCTCACGGACCTCCTCCAATGGCCTCACGGACCACCAGTGGTCCGCGGACCACCTGTTGGGAACCACTGTGCTAGAGTAATGCGTTTTTTTCTCTGCATTTTAACTTAAAATAAGTTAGAGACAATATATCTTCATATAGTGTTTATTTTATCTCCTGCATTATTTTGGCTGCATGGAATTCAAATGCTTCCTATTTTACGAAAGTTGATACTTATTTTTTACCTCCTGTAAAAAATGTATTGAAATTTTAACTTAAAGGTGATAGTATATATGTGATGATTTTCGTAAATAAATTTAACTTATTTTGAAGATAATCAGTAAAAAATAATTAAATTTTCAAACTACTGGCGTGCATGATTTGGAATCCATTTCCAGTTTAGGAATGTGCTAGTCTTAAAAAATATCCATCCTTTTAATTAGGTAACATTATTTTAAAAGCTAATAACTAAGAACATTTTCCAGAGAAAATGAAAAAATATTCATAGCTCAACTTTTTATATTTATATTAGGTGTGGGCGTGTGTTTACCTACTAATTTATTAAAAGGGTAGATTTCCAAATGAATAAATGTAAAGTACTCTGTTAATTTAATGTGATTTTTTTCACAATTTTATCGTTTCCCCCCTTTAGGTTTCCATGTTAAAATTTAACTAAGTGGGGAATATAAACTTTTTATTTGGCAAGAAACGCGCTCCCAGATTAGTAAATACTTCCAGAGTTTAAGTATGATCATGAAAGAACTAGAGATACAAAAAGCTATCGATAGAGTAAAAATTATTTGTAAGTGGCAGTTTGCAAAAGAATATATATTCAAATAGCAATACTTTTCATGTTTTAAAATTTAAATAGTTGCACTTATGAGGATACCAAAAATTTTATTTTAATTTAAATTTTACCTTCTTATGCTGAAGAAATTTTAATTTTTTGTCATTGTCGCAGTGTGGAGGTTTTAGGGAATTTCTTTCCTTCTTATCAGAGCTTTTATGACTTATTTGAAATTCGAAATTTATATTTGCTGTAAAAACTTTTAATAAAGGATTTTCTTTCTTCATAAAAGCTGTTTCAAATGTTGGAAGTTTCTATCTGAATTTTTCATGAGTCAAGGGAAATTCATCTCTTCATTCAAAACTTTCTGTTTCGACTCTTCAGTTTTGTGTGTTCGTTTGAAGTTTATAAAACGTTTTTTATTAAGAAGACACATTTCTTAATTTATGACATTTTCGGAATTTGAAATTTAATCACTGATATCAACAAAACTTAAATCGTGTGCTGCCTAAATTTTTCGTAATATTACTGTCAAATTTAATTAAAGAAAGTTCGTCAAGGTTTACTTTACTTAAAGGTAGTTAAAAATAATGCAAATAAACACTGATTTGAAAATATTTAAACAAATCTAAAGCATTATTATTATTCTAGGTACTTTTCCATTATACCGGGGAAAATCTCGCTACTAGGCAGACGTTTTGGGGACAGCATACAGTCGCCTGGAGAAATCACACGAATCAACTTCCGTTGGCATTGCATCATTGTTGGCGAATTTATCGCTTGCGCCGGTATAATGGAAAAGTACCTCATTCTATTTTTTTCTGCACTGATAAACGATACAAAAATTTTTCCTTATTCAAACATTTCCCAAATCCCTTTAATTTCTTCTCATACCTTTGTAAAAAATGGTTTTTGTAAGACCTTAGGGACTACAAAAGAGCCCATATACACCAAAAACGGCGAGAACAGCAGTGAACCACTCAGATACAAAAGCCAAGTTTGATTTGTCTAATTGGGATTTGGCCTTATCCTCTTATCGGATTGCCTTTATGCAAAAAATTGAATGAATAAAAACGTGGATCAAAAGTTAAGAATCCCTAATAACAACAAGAGCTAAGAAATTTAGTGAATGCAAAAAAGGGGTATTCACACTTCTGTTCTTTTACCATTCATTCATACTAAGTTACTTCAAAATTTGTAGTTTAATCACACATCTGAGTGTCATTAGCACAGATCTTTACCTTCTTTGCATAATTAAACTTTTACCCTTTCTGCCCATGCGAAAAACCATCCACGGCAGTTTAAAGCACGATCTCTCTTCTTTCGGTGTCCGTGACTCTAAACCCCGTTAAAAGCCGGGTTCATTAAGGGAATGGATCCCCCAATTTTTTCCCCTCTCCCCTCCTTCCTGTTTGATCTCCCTCTTCAAACAAACTTTGCCGGAATTGTAGAAACGCAAACAGCGCTAACGCAATTAACAGAGACAATCATCAACGCCCGCTCTAAAGTGATTTTATTACCCTTTTCAAACCTAGTCCGCCCGAAATCTTCCTGATTTACAACAATTTTGGGCGGTGTAGGTTCGAAAGGATTGAAGTGGAAGTCTCTGGAAGAAAGTTTAAATGAACTTGTGGCCACGAAGACGAAGTGTCAATACTATGCGTTTATGACAAATGACCCTAAGGCCCTTTTAACCCTTTCAGTCTTAGCAGCCGCCCCAAATTTTCCATGGGATTCAATCGTTAACTCGGGTGGCTCAGGACTGAAAAGATTAGGTTAATCGGGGTTGGAAGGGTTGAGAAGGACCAAGTATATCAAGAGAGGCGAGGAGTAAATGTCTGATTTTGATGGATTTCTATCGTTGTAGGCAGTGATTTAGTAAACATAAAAATATTGGTTAAGTTTTCGTTATATACCCCCTGTAGAAACTGATGCCAAGCTGTTTTAGGCGATAAAAATCCGAAATACCTCCCAAAACGGCATTTTATGTAATTAAATTATACATTGATAACAGGAACAGGAATTAAAACTTTGACGGTTTTTAAATGTTTTGCGTTTAAGTTAATTGGCGATTTTTATCGGAATAGATAACGGACTATAGTCTGTTCATTTAGAATTGGCGCCTGAAGCAGGTTCAAAAACGCCTAATACCGCTCATCACACAACTTCAGGGACCGAATTTTTTACAGTATTTTAACTACTTCTATTTCGGCTGCCTTGTTATTGCACAAGAAAAATTTTTCGATGATAATTACAGTAGTAACATTTTCTATAATACATTACGTCTCAGGTATACATTACATTATTCAGGTATATATAATACATTACGTATAGTATACACCTATTCCAGACAGAAGTTTACTTATAAGGATTTTTTTGTCTACATTATGTTCGACCTGCATTTTTTTAAATAAAAATATTTGATTGAGAAAGGAAAGAAAGAGAGAAAAAAAAAGAGAGGGGAGATATTGTGAAAGAGAGTGTGCGAAACAGATGAAGAGGGTGAACATTAAAGGTGAGTGAGTATTTGGAAAAAATGTGAGGAGAAGAATAAGAAAGAAAGAAATAACCTAATAGTTTCCTAATCTTTACAATTCATTATATTTTGCAGTCCAATCGTAGCGCATACCTCTGTCCCAAAATACGCTGCTTTAAAACACTTAAATTTTTGAATTATAGTTATGTTGTTATTTACTTCAAAGTATGCAAATATGTCTAAGAGTTTTCCATGCCTGGATTACTAGATAAAATACAATTAAAGTTTAGTATAAATTTGCTTCAGGTTTTTATTTCTTTAATTTTTTTCAATCCCAAATTTCATTTTTTAAGCTGATGGGTTATGTCTATTAATAATTTTTGAAAATACTAAAAACTGCATCAATATTATAATATGCATCAAGAGATTTAAAATTCAGTAGAGAAAGATCCAATTTATTGTCAAAACCATGAACAAATAATTCCAATAAGACCCTCAACTCGAACTTAAATCACAAAATATTGGTAGAATACTATTCCCATGAATTTTTAAACGCACTACTCTTCTGATAATATTCCAAAGTGCTTCTAAAACTATTGAATTTTCTGGTCACCTCCAAAACGCTGATGCAAGCTCATTCTGTTTACTACCCCCAGTAAAAAATTCCCTTTTTTATATGATTTATCGCAACCTGAAGGTGAAGGATCATTCCAAGGCTCTATAATAAATTCGAAGTGCACCTCCATCATGCGTAGAGTATTCGATTTTCAACGCCTAAGTGACTTACTAGGCCGAAATTTTTACCCTCGGCCCAAGGGAGTAGTAGCTATCCAAAGACGAGGTACCCGATAACTTCATCGCTTGTTATTTCGGCGAGAGGCAAAATACGCGTGCCATCGATTGGTTAAGTTTCTCGAGATGAAAACTGGGTTCGAGGATATGTAAAAAAATATCTGAAGGAGAAAAAAATAAGTTAAGATGGCGAGGCGAAAAATTTTTTCCGTGTTGGGTTAAGATTAGGGATGAGATAGTTAGATAGAAGAAAAGCGTGTGTTTATTTTATGCGTGATGAAAAAGACGTTTCGGTGCTTTATGTGGGGGTGGGGGTTGGAAAATGAATTAATTCTGTGCTCTTATGAATGTTTAAAAGTCTCTGTCTGAAGACGGTGTAGTTTGAAAATGAAGGTTTTGTGTGGTTATGCAAATTTCTGAATGTTGAGAATTTTGCTGAACATAAAAAGCTGTTTGTCGACTTAAATGGACTTGTATTTATTTAAAGGGTATAGTTTGAAAATGGCTATCCCGTGGTACTATGTGTTTACACTTAATGTGTTTTAAAGGGGTATACTTAATGTGACCATTTATTTTTTGACTCAAAACGGGACATTGGTTTATTTAGGTTAATTAACAGGTAGACAATAAAAATAAACACTTTTTAAAAGTAATTTATTCAGAAAAAGTCAGTTGGCTTAAAAGTTACGAATTTAAAAATATTTAGACCCGAAACGTTTAGTTATATTTATATTTATCGGAGGAACAAATTTGCTTTAATATAGCTGGTGATGATTTTAAGAAAGAATGTACCTCTTGGCACGTTTTTTTATATTCACTTTAATTATCAACATCGCCTTTAGAACTGAAATTTGTAACTGGGTCTTCTCAGATGGCCATAATTTGTTCATCATAGAAAATACTCTTTCTACTAGAGCAGAGTTTCTCAAACTGTGGGTCGCGACCCACTGGTGGGTCGCCAGTCAGTTTTTGGTGGGTTGCGAGAAGATTTTTAATTTTTCTCAATATGAAGTATCTTTTTATAATTTTTGCAAACGTGTTATTGACTATGACTATTAAATTATCAAACTATTATTTGAACTTCTGAAATTTATCACATTACAATATAGTAAAAAGAATAAAAATTTGAGGGAAAACTACAGTACTTGGTGTCGAACGGAAAAGGCAATTAATGTAAATACGTTTTATGTGTGTCACTTAAATGTGCTGATAATGCAAATGTAGTCGGTTATTCAAATAAGATTTGAAAAAAAATATTCAGTATTTCTCCCCATCCACACCAGGGGGAAGCAATGCAAATTTTAAGAATTTTCTTAGGAAATGATGCAACTGCAATTAACCCATATTGCTAAAAAAATCATGTTAAAACGATCTTTTTAAGGGTCAAATTTAAAAATTTTCTCTGAGGGAGGACCCCCCAGACCCCCCTTTTTATAATAGGGATCATTGTTTGCCCACAATTAAACTATTTCATACCCTTAAATTCAAATATTTACTTTTAAATTTCTAAAACGTTAATTTCTCTTCTTATACGTGCATGCAATAATTCATTGTTGTAACTAAATAGTTGATGAACAACCCCAGTCAGAGAAGTTAAAAATCTGTGGGGGGGCATGAGATAATAATCTCAGTTCAGTTAATTATAATTAACTGAAGTCGGTGGATCGCGTTAAATTTTGTTTCTCAAAAGTGGGTCGCGATGTTAAAAAAGTTTGAGAACCCCTGTTGTACTAGAGCATTTGTAGCAGGCAAACATAAAATATATTCAATTAGAATAGAAGAGTTTTCATACTGAAGATTGCTGGTTTCAGAAAACGGGAAAATTTTTTGCGTCCCAGAGTTCATTTCGGGGACACCGGGACTCGTAACTCTAAAAAGGGACACAGTCTCGCGTTCAAAACGGGACGTCTGGTCACGTTAGGTATACTTTGGCTTTGGCTTATTGATTGATTTGTTAGAGGTAGATCATATAAGCAGTCAAATCTTCACCCCTGTTTTCCTCTTCCTAATAATTTCTTGAGATCATTTTATTTAAGCTTTAAAAAGGGCTACAAAAATTATAAATGCGAGTTCACAAGCTGTATGGAAATAGTTTGGGAAGACACCTAGAAGTAAATGAATTTGTTTTTTACATACCCTTTTCCTTATTCTCTATCGAATTATCCATTCTTTCCGTAAACCCGCACTTTTACACGATGCTTCTAGGTCAGTTACATTTTTAGTTCAATATAGTATCTAAGAAAAATAAATGTAAGCTATTGAGAAATCCAGAATACCGAACTCTTTTACAGTTTGCCATTTCCGTTACTACGGGGAATATGGTATCAAACAGTACTCATTATTAGCAAGTTTCATTGCAGTCCTTTTTCTAAAAAGTAAAGAAATCGGCTCGGTAATATAATACACTCTTATTTATCTTAATATAAATTTAAAAGTCAATCAAACGGTAATAAATACAAAAAAATCAGTTCCGATATACCCGTTTCCTTACGCGATTCAATAAGCAAAATCAAATTTCAGTCACTCGGCTGATGTTATTTTCAAATATTTAAATATCCTTCCCATGCTGATCTGTGGTATCGGTGGTAATTTACCAGCTTACTTGATTGTACAATCTACTATGCCTATGAATTTTGACGCTGTTTGATGCCTCTAACTTGTTTTATTTAAAATTAATCAGCTATGTGGCCACTATTGGTACAGTGTTCACTATACCCACCTCTGTGATACCCACATTTACCTTATATTAAAATTTATAAAGTGCCGAAAATATTTTCTAAATTTCAATTAAAGACTTGAGATATTTGAAATAATGATCAAATCAAGATACTTAATCAAGATACTTGAAATAATGTGTTTTATCTTTTATTAATTTTAATTTTGTGAAATGTTTTTTTATCGTTGTATTACTTTCTTTGTATATGAGCTTAGTATTAGGTCATCCCAAAAGTTTTGTCCCTCATGGGAGCAACTGTATACAATGTATTTTTTGGTAGTTGATGTTGATTTGGTTACATATATTTTCCGGTTTGTGTGCTTGATCTCAAGGACCCGCTTATAAACCTTCGTATTTTTTGGTACTTTTCCATTACGGTAAACCAGTAAAGTACTTCTACTTCTATCTAAAGCCAATTTGGCAAATTTTGACTCTTTTTTTGTTGGCTCCCTTTTCCAACTTTCTTAGTTTGTTTGTTTGTAGCAGGGATGGCAAAAAGAACGAAACTAAACTCAGAAACTGTGATTTTAAGGTATTTATTCCCTCCCGGAACAAAGTTCAACAGTCTAAAAAATTTTATTTTCTCCGCGATAAAAGCAAACTTAAAATTTGATATTTCGTCTCCTCCGGATTAGAACCAAATGCCTTTTGAAATTGGATTTTGTTCCCGGAACTACACTTAAAACGAATTAAAGTTGAGTTTTTTCCTGGAACAAATCTTTGGGATTCTTTATGTTTTAATTTTCATACGGATCTTAATTCAGCCTAAATTGTGCCCTCCGTAACGAAGTAAAACTTGACTTTAACTCCTCATTTTTTCTCCGGATCAAAAGTCAACGCAGCTTTGATACCGAGATTTCCTCTCGGAACCAAACTAAACTCCGTCTCGACAGTTTTGCTCCGAGAAAAATTCAAGGCACCTCTGGTTATTTACTTTCGTTCCAGAACCAAATTCAACAAGGAGGAAACTATTTACTTTGCTCCGAAAATTTTTTTACCGGGTTTAAAAAACTTGAGTTTCGATCCGGAACAACAATAAATGTGAGTGAAATGCTTAAATTTGGTTCCGAAGATTGTATTAATTGTTTCTAATTTAAATACTACACACAATATCCTACTACTATTATAATTGTGAATGTTTGTCTGTATGTTTGTTACTCTTTCACGCAAAAACTACTGAATGGATTTTAATGAAATTTTACAATAATGTAGCTTATACATCAGAATAGGACATAGGCTATAATTTATAAAGAGAAAATCTGTCCTTCATTCTTTTTTTCCCATTTTTCCTGCTTTTTTTCACTTATTTTTCCGTGTTTGAAAACCTGTTTTACCAGTCATGCAAGCCAATAATAGGAAACTTTAGTACCAGTGTTGTAGTTACTAGGCAAAATTTTATTAATCTCTATATAAATAAAAACGTTTGTGGCTGTGTGTGTATGTGTGTTCCGCATCTCCTTTTAGACCACACCGAAGGCGTGGACATTTCCTCCATTTCAAGATTTTTTTCCTTTGAAATAAATATATTTACTGAAAAATACAATTTTTTTTCATGGAAAACGAGTTAAAAATAAAATATTGTTTCAAATGAGACAGATCACACTAGACTTTTTCATTTACAAAACTTTTTATTATAGTTTCAAATTTGTTATTTTATAAAGGCACCAAGATATTTTTAACAATATCAGGAACATCGGGATTGTAAAAAGTGAGAAGAACACCGAGATTGGAAAATTAGCGGGAACATCGGGATAGGAAAAATTACCGGGTTATAAAAATTACCGAAAACACCGAGATAGGAAATTTACCATAAAGACACCGGGAATACCGGAATATAAAAATTACTGGAAACACCGAGATAGGAAAATTGCCGAGAACGCCGTGATTAGAAAAATTACCGGGACCACCGGGATAGGAAAAAATACCGAGAACACCGGGATTAGAAAATTACCGGGAACACCGGGATAGGAATGAAGCGTCTGGGATACCGGGATGATTTGTAATATTGCTAATTTACAAAATTATAAATGTATTTTAAGAAAACTTTTAAAAAATAAATTTATACACCCCACCCGTGCAAGGCCGGGTATAACAGCTAGTATTTAATATTACGCAAAAGTATTGTCGTCAAATGACTTTTGATGCAAGTGCTTCAATTTCCAGCTTTCTATCAAAACTAATGCCTAAGTCGAGTATCAACTAAAATAATAACCTTATGAATATGAGTGAATAAAAAAATAATCATCTGTAATTAATTAAAAAAAATTAATTTGTAATAATGAGTAACGTTTATTAAAAGAGGCTTTAAATTTATTTAAACTTAAGCTAACTGACGAACAGTTACGGGGGGCTAGAAGTAGTTTAGTTTGTTGGGTTTGAGAGAGAGAGAGAATTCAAAATTCAAGAAGGAATTTTATATAGTTTTAAGCTGTTATAAATAGCTAAAATTTGTGATCAATTAATAATCACTGATCGTTATTTGTTTCTTGGGATTTCAAACTGACGGAATTTTGGGCTGTTTGGATTTAAATTTTTGGAATTTCGGGGAGTCAGAATTTCTTTAGTTGGGATTTTATACTGAGAAGATTCCATGCTGTCGTCGGGATTTTGTTTCTTGTGATTTTGGACCGACGGCATTTCGTTTGTAGAGATTTCAGTTTTTAGTATTCTAGGCCAGGGATGGCGAACCTTTTTCGATCAGTGTGCCATTTATATTACGGTTTATGATTTTCAGGTGTCAAGTGTGCCACTTGTTATTTTTTAATAAATTATTTTTAAACCTTTGGAAAATGAAATCCTCCTTTGGGTTCGATAGTTTAGAACAGGAGTTTATAACTTAAAGTGCTCAAGTGGTGAGTGGTGGGCCGTAAAGTCTGTGGTGTATATAGAAATTTATTTCGGGAGGGGCCAAAAATTATTCCTCAGTCCCTCCCATGAATCTTTAATAGGTTTAATGCAGATTTCTAACACATTTTTGGTAGAATTTGCATTTTCTAGAACTTAATCTAAGAAAAAATGTTAATAATGAAGTTCCAAGTAAAAGGGGCCTGGGCGTCCTCCCCAGATAATTTTTGGAAATTTGACCCTAAAAACAGGGTTTTGATCAAGTTTTTTGTGCATCTAAGTCCGAATTTCGGACATTTTTAGGTAGGATTTTGATTTTCATTAGTATTATAAAAAAAGTTTGAAGTAGAAAAGGAGGGTTTGGGGGCACTCCCCCAAAAAATATTTCAAAATTTTACCCGAAGAAACTGGGTTTTAACTTGTTTTGGTATACTTTGTCCGAATTTCGGAGGGGGGCAGGGCCCCTTCGCCCCCCTTTATATGCCCCCTTTTACGTAAAGTAATCAGGATCCTTTTGCATCCATGATTTTGTTTTCTAACGGCTTAATGTCAGTTTCCTTACGTAATTATTATAAGGGCGGTTGGGATTTTCTTACCTTGCTGACAAAAGGGGAGGAGGGAGTCCAAAATGACCAAGAAAATGTTGTTACGTAATATTTGAACGGCCCAACGGCACCTAAGAGGTGAGTGGGGGGTTCGGGGGTCCTCCCCCGAAAATGTTTTGAATTTCAGCTAGCTAAAAAGTGTTCTGAATCTGGTTTAGTACTAAAGTTTTTTTGTGTCATTTTTAGTGAATGTCGCGTGCCACCGAAATACCTGTCGCGTGCCACCCAGTGGCACGCGTTCCATAGGTTCGCCATCCCTGTTCTAGGCTGTCTGGATAATGGCTGTCTGAATATCGGCTGTTGGAATTTTGGTTGTGTGAAAAACAAGACACAAATTTTTTTAAATATTGAATATTTGATTTTTCTAAACTTCACCTTGAAATTTATCAAATAATGTAAAAAATAGTATTAATTAAAATAGAATGTTGCCTTAGGAACAAAATGAAAACATTCTATTCACATTTAATTTTGTTCCAGAGCGATTCCAACTAATTAAACCTCGCTAAAATTATATACGGAGCCAAAGTTAAGTGTAGCCGCCGTGTGTAATTAGGTTCGGGAACGAAACTAAATCACCAAAGCTGCCTTGAATTATGCTCGGAGCAAAACTGCCGAGACCGTGTTTAGTTCGGTTCCGAGGGGAAATCTTGGTTTCAAAGTTGCGTTGACTTTTGATCCGGAGAAAAACTGAAAAGTCGAAGTATTGTTTGATTTGGTTCAGGAGGAAACTAGAGTTTTGCAAAGGGAAATGATTTGGATCCGGGACAAAATTAAAATATAGAGATCGCTTTAGTTTTGATCAAGAACGAAACTGAAATTTTAATTCGTGATACTTTATTTCCAGGAACAAAATCAAAAGTCAAAATGAATTGGGTTTTTATCCGGAGGAAGCGCAATCTCATATTGAAGTTTCTTTTTCATCCCGGAGAAAAAATTTAAATGTAAATGTGTATTAGTTTCGGTCAAGAAGGAGTGAAACCTGAGAGTTCCGTTCAATTTTCCACCCCTGGTTTGTAGACATACATTTTCAGGTCTGTGTGCTTGATCTCAAGGATCCGCTTATAAACCTTCGCTTTCCTAGTTTCTACGATTAATAAGATTTTGTTTACTTCAAGTTGCCACTAATTGAAAACTTTCAAAATTAAGATTCAAAGGAATTTGACTTTAATTTTCAGTCATATTACGATTGTACGGAAGATCTTATTTGTTTAATAAATTGAAACTCATTTTATACTACTTTTAAACAGCGGCGGTAGAATTTCCAGTGATCTAGATTCCTTCAAATGATCATCCGGAACTTTCCTAATAGAGGGTTAGGAGTAGCAATCCAGCAATTTAATATGGAGGATTGTGATAAAACTCTCCGTTTGCTTCAGAAAAAATTTAAATCTAAGTTAAATTTTCCACACTTGTTAAAAATACTTAAAATTTTAATTGTTTTATGGAAGTAACCAGTTAATTTTAATTTAAAAATCTTAACTTTAGGAAAATAGTACTGCTTCGGTTTTTAATAAAGGTGGCGGCAGCGAACGTGTTAAAGTGTTAATGAGTGTAAGTAATACACCCCTTAATGGTTTTAAAGTTTTAATAATAAGCCATCGAGCTTATATGGATAAAAATTCTGGAATAGAGGGAGGCAGAGTCGTAAAACCCTAGTTTCTTTCAGGAACAACTATTTTCTTTTCTACAAACCACAAGAACGTTTTCCTAATCCTCAAGGGGATTCCTTGACTTATGTGCTTGATTTGAGAAAGACAGGGGACTGTTTCATTTTCTCTGAAAAATGTTTGTGAAAGGAAATCCATGTTACACTACACATCGATTTAGTAATTTATCTCTTCTCGATTGGTAAAAATTACTGCGGTAAAGTCTATATAACTATAGTTTGTACAGTTTTGGTTGTATAAACTAAGAAAAATATCTTTGGAATTATCTAGCAATTGGAGCTTTCATAATTTTGCGTTCGAAAAGTCTACCATCTCATTTTCTATATTTTTTTACACAATCAAGAACTGATTTCTAAAAACATTAGTGTTGTAAATTCTGCAAGTTTTATTGATGTTGAGTTATAATCCATGACAATAAGAGGCCGTAATGTGCAACTTAATTTTAAACTTTAATCAAAAGTAGAGAATGGAGAGTTTGTACGGTGTTTTGAACTATGAATAACTGTAAACTCACAACTCTCAAGCGTCACCTCCAACCGTGGACCGGTTTCGTCTTGTTAGGACTCATCAGCACGGTATAGGAAGGTAACGCAAGAGAGCGGAGGGTAAGTACTAGTTTAGTACTAGTCTAGTAAGTACTAGTCTAGTACTAGTCTAGACTAGTACTTACCCTCCGCTCTCTTGCGTTACCTTCCTATACCGTGCTGATGAGTCTTAACAAGGACGAAACCGGACCACGGTTGGAGGTGACGCTTGAGAGTTGTGAGTTTACACTTATTGTCCGCTTAACCAGCAGTACTTGGTGAAATACTCCTTTTATGAATAACTGGTTTGAGTCAGCGGTTATCGAACTTTGAAATCTGTAAGGGAACCCCGCAGAAATAAATTCATATATTTTATTCAATTTAGAACACACCCATTTGCATTGGAAGAAATTTCAATTAGTTTCAAATATTATATTTATAGTACCTTTGTCATTTGAGACCATTTTTGAGCAGTATGTGCGGGGGTTGTTTGTTATAAATTAGTGTATCTCACTGATCAAATAAATAATTTTCATTTTATTTATGATTATACGCACACTACTCCATGTACTCCCTCACCTTGTTTGCTGATCTATCACCCATACGATGTAATCACAATTCATATACATTTACAATAGTTTACCTTACTGATCAGATATAATAGATAATTTCCATTTTAATATTTATGATTTTGCACATAATTTTCCATGATAATAATTCTCCATTCTATACGATGTAATCAAAATTCAGATACATTACAATAGTTTACCTTACTGATCTATCCTCGACTGCATGGGTTTTCTCTGAGAGGATATTTACTCCTCGCCCCTTCTCGTCTATGAGTTCCTTTCTGTCAACGGATTGCTGGACATGGTCTGACTTAGTCAGATCATATAGGAGATTAGAAACAACAACAGCAACCTTGCTGATCAGATATAGATAATTTTCATTTTAATATTTATGGTTTTGCACATATTTTCCATGATGATAATTCTCCATTCTATATGATGTAATCACAATTCAGATACATTACAACACGTCACCTTAGTATCAAAAACTACTATCTCCATTCGGCAACCTTCGGGAATCCCGATCCTTGGCGATCAGATCGGTGGAGAAGCTCGTTTTATGGTTTGTAAGAGCCGACATGATCGAGTAGAAAAGATCAAAACCAATCAAATTATTTTCTACAACGATCTAAACGCCAAGAATCGGGATTCCCGAAGTTTGCCGAATGAAGATAGTAGTTTTTGATACTAAGGTGACGAACAGTTTACTTTACTGATCAGATATAGAAAATTTTCATTTTAATGTTTATGATTTTGCACATAATTTCCATGATGATAATTCTCCATTCTATACAATGTAATCACAATTAAGATTCAACATCTTATTTCGAGTCTCAACCAGTTTAAACACTTAATTTACAAAACAACCACTCAATCACACCATTCCTCTCGATTTATCATCAAACACCATTCAACACTCTGTTTAACCAGTGCAACCTCTTAATCTCTACACTTAAAATCCACACCCTCTCTAAAAATATTCCCTCACCCCTATTTTGGGCCACAATCACCAGGCTTGCTTACAAATAGATTCACCTGCTTTCCCCCTCCTTAATCTAATAACGTCCTTCCCTTTCAGATACAAAACTGTATCTTTGGATACGACGAAAGTGTATCCTCGTATACGCAATGACATAAGGAAGTGCTTCTGAGGGGATCCCAGCTGAATAATTCATGCAGTTTAAATTTTCGATTGCCCTCTGCGGGGACGAAAGAAAGATTGGATTTTGGATTCCGCGTCGACATTGCAATATTTATGATGGTCGCTTATGGTGCACTGCCTAGCATTCAAGCCTCAGTATGATGCTCTTTTCCGGACCTTTCTGAAAAGGGCCCCGTCTGAAAGGCCCGGACGTGACGGTATTGCGGGAGGAATTTTCGTTCGGGGGGAAAGATTTCTGTTAGAAAGGGGTAGGGAAGTGTTTAATTTAAGTTCAGTCATATTTCTTCTGGCCTTTTCTTGGGACGTTTTCGTTTCGAGTTTGTGTGTATTTTCGTGTTTGGAGAATATTTGAAATTCTGTTCGTTTGAGATCGGGTTGTAGAGGATTTATGGATTCTTGATCTTGGATTCCGGAATTATGACGGATGATCAAATGTTTAATTTTTTTAGGAATAGTTTAGGAATCAATGAGAGCAAATGATGTGAATAATACAAGTGGAATTATCTCTCGCTCTGACTGAACTCTACTGTAATGTCTTGGGGAATGGCCCCAAAGAATGGCAGACTAAATTTAGAATTGGATTATCAATTTATTTAACAATAAATGAAAAATAGTATAAAAATTTAATTATAAACAAGTTAATTTCAAAATCATGGCAGCCATTTCAAAATGTTATCAGATCTCCGGCCTGGCTGTCCGGCTTCTCTACAGCTGGTGATCTCATATATACTTTCATCTCGTCATACTTCGATATCATACGGGAAAAAGCACCGCATTATTTTCTGATCGGAGAAACGAAACGTCCCATTACTTTAAGGAGGCAATTTGAGTCACTATAGTTTTATAAGAAAAAATAATGATTTTCTAATATAACCATTCTTTTTTGAAATGGAATTATATTTTACATTGTTTATCCATATTGACATTAAATTCAATTTTTAAAAATAAAAAAACCTATTTAGCTTAAAACTTGCAAGAAGTTATTTTATTTGTTAGTTTTTAAGTTTTTTATTGTTTCAATGAACACAAAAAAATATTTCAATAGTTCTAAAAGATAAATATATGTAGCAAAACAAGTATACACCCTTTTTTATACAAAATAGGGTAAAAGGATTATTGTAGTAAGGAATGTTAGTAAATACAGTATGGTATACAGCATTGATTTAACGAAAGATAAAATAACTTAGTAACTAATGAATAAAGCAAAATTCATGATGAGAGTAAAAGAGGTTCATCTTCAAAATATCAGAATCCTTAACGCAAAATGATGAACCGTAGAATTCTTCTGTATTCCATGCATAAACTGTATTTAGATACATTTTCTACGATTGTTTTCTTTGTGAAGTTCTTCCCCGGTGGCAACCCGGGGAAGAACTTCACAATAGGTACAGCCATTCATCCTTTTAAGAGATGAATAATAATAGGAAAAGCATTATAATGTATGTTTACTCATAAAGCTCGATGATAGGGCAAATAGATATATTTCTTGAGCATCGCATACCCCAAAAACAATTTAGATAAAAGCGGAGAGAAATAAACATTTGCTCCTTTCTCCGTTTTGAGGAGAAACGTTTACGACTTGTAGCTTTTTGAAGGTCTTTCCACCATGTCATAAATAGGACCTGTAGAGCAAGAGAGGCAGTTTTGAGTGTATTGGACCACGAGAACTTCTTCTGTATCTTGGATCTAGAATATTTCCTTTCTACGAAATTGGGTGCTCCATAATGCTAATGAGAGATGAAGGTTTGAGATACGTATGAAATTAAGCATTTATTGTTAGAGTTGGTAAACAAGTTTGTTTATTTTTTATATACATTTAAAAAAAAGCATTCAATGTACATTAATGTTTGTCTATTTTTTAACAGTTATGTTTTAAATTGATTATTTTCCTAAATGAAAATGATCATTCTGAAGCTTCTGATCATTCCAGTTTTGAAATATGCTATCGGATTTCAGCCAATGTATGGCGTCACTGCCTTATGGTAAAGCTCAATCATTGGATTTTAATAGATCCTCTCCACACTAAATGTTTTCTGTCTTTAGCCACTAACTTATACAATTTTTTTTGGTTGGAACTCTTCGATTTCTTGGAATTTCTTTCATAGAAGAAAATCCAAGAAAAAAAATAACAAGCCATACAACAATCTTTTTTTCAATATATGAAGGAAACTTAAGTCTGGAACTACTATGTATAATATAATTATTTACATTTACATAGTAGTTACACTAGTCGAATTTGTCTATATCATTATTTTGAGAATGAAAATGTCCACAATCCTTTTATTACTTTAAATTGTAGTTTTTAAAAGCAAAATAAAAACTACTAACTTTCAATATACATTAATTTCTGTTGGAGAAGCAAAGAAATAAATGGAACTTGGAACATCCATTATAATGTGTTGCTATCCACATAAAATGACTTAAGTAGAGACCCTTTTCCTTTAAAAATTTCACTAATAAATATTTCATTTAACGCGGATATTTTTAAAATTATTCATCTACGACTTAGCAAGTAATCACGTCTAACATACTTTCTATTCGTGTTTTATTGCTTTGACTATTCTGAACACAATGGATCCTTGGCGAAACTTGCTCCTTTCCCAATAACACCTAAATCCATTACAAGTGACTCGGAATAACTGCCAAATCACACAGAGCATTGTCAACCTTTCACTCGATCCCAATACAGAAGAGACCCGCGGTAAAAGCTGCAGTATAGTATAACCCAATACACCCTTCTCTTTGCAAATGCAAATATGGCAGGAGTGTCGGCCATTAGTCCATTTCGTTACCATGGAAACAATAACTGGGTAAGAATGATGAGTGTCTTCCTCACCTTTGTGTGGGAGACCGTGCCACGAATATCTCGCCCAGGGTGGCCCTGAGAACAACTCTAGAGTGTTTGAGTTAACTCAAATAAGATTGGTTTTCTGGTGTCATTGATATCTTTTTTTGTCAGACAATATTGTCTGTTATTTGAAAGGAAATGAACTTCCCAAAGACGTGTATTGGGTGGATATCTAATCGGTTTTACCATATTCAGTTATTGGAGTTCCGTTTGAAGTCAAGACACCTAGTGGTAAAATAAAGCCAAGGTAAACCAAACTATAGCACTCAGAAATTTTTTTGCGCTAATTTTCTTTTTTCCTTTAAGTTTTTATCTCATTCTCAGATTTCTATTCGATATTATCTCTCTATTTGATAGCATCTCTTCCATCCTCTCTCATCATCCTTATATAATCACCAATTATCTTTTTATCCTCCTCATTATCCTCATATACTAACCGCCATTATCTTTTTATCCTACTCATTATACTGAATATCACAATATAACTATATAATTTTCTTTTATCATATCTAGTATTTCCCAACTGGCCTAGATGAGATAACTACTTGAGGAGGAGACGAAGCTAGCATAATGAAAACTATTTTATTAACAAAACGATATATCTCACAGAAGATCAACACCGAGTAGTAATATAACAAAAAGAGAGACACAGAGATATACCGCACAGCCTGCCATACCACGCGGCCGACATCTACTTTGAACTAAAGAAAATTAAAATGCCTAATTATCATTTATTCTCTCTCTCAGGCAGCGGTTTCCAAACTGTTGTTTTCTAGTGTAATTTAAATTTCCCTATGATTTTCCATAAAACCTATCATTTCCGTGGAAAATTCCGTACTAAGGTATTGGAAAAGCTATACCATTCTATTTGCATTTCTTTCAAGATTTTATAGAACATAATGGTTGATATTTTTGTAGTTCTCTGTATGTTCTTTAGAGTATGCATATTTGTCCGAAATACTTATCAATATAAATAGATTTCTTTAGAAAACAACCTGGATCTCTCGATAAATTGAAGAAGGGATATATTTTCTCGGTATTATACAGTCTAACAGAAAATAAACTAGAAAAAGTATCTAGGTTTCAGCACCCCGTTCATCCACCTTGGTGATAGTTTTCAGAGATAAATATGTTACGGGCAATGTGATAAATAGGGCATTATTAATAATGCCCGAAGTGGAGGAGGACAATGTGATAAATTGAATGGCAATTATCAATGAGATTTATCACTTTGCCCGCCTCCACCTCTGGGCATTATTAATAATGCCCAATTAATCACTTTGTCCGCAACAAATATAAGTTGAACACCCCTCCTTAAAACAGCCTGCTTTTAGTTTGATAAAATAGTAGGAGAGAGTGCTGTACCTAAGGACGGTTGTACCTTCAGCCACCGCGTTTTAAAATTCGGGAAAAATGGAAATTTCAATTTGTGGTTGAATTTGAATGTAAACAGATGCTATCTAGTTGCTAACGTGAAATCAGCTCTTTAAAATAATATTTAAATTTATTATAATAAATGTACTGTTTTTTGGTGCTCAAAGTTTTTTTTAGTGCATCACTACATAAATATTTGTCTTCCCCTTTAATTATAATACGATTAAATGAGATATAAGGGGCAAATCCCAGAGATATATATTCTTTCTATTTTTGATATAAGAAATCGTCAAATCTCAATTATTTTATTTTTTATAGAACTTTAAATGCAAAAACACCTGGTGTTGTACCTTCGGACACCATAAGTGTTGTACCTAAGGACACGTTCTTGTGGGTGTCTGTAGCTAATCGGCGTTTTTGAATCAGGTTTCATTAAAGTGAATACATTTTAATGCATATGAAATTAATTCTAAATGGTTATCTATTTGTCGACGATTATTTTCAAGTGGTTTTTAGATGAAAAATCAAATATTTTGTGATCTAAACTACTTTTTTAAATTTTTTATTTTACTTTGCATTTAATGTAAAATATGGTATAAAATATTGAGTAACCTATCGCATTTAAGTATGATTATTACAAAAAACTTAAAATTTCCAACGAAGAAAATTTGGGAAAGTTATTACCACCAAATGCTTGCACAACAAAGTGTTGATCGAATTGTTTTTTGAATGAGTGAAGTGATCATGATTGATGAAACTATCACCTCAAATTTCGATCTGAAAATCCCATGTGATTTATGTATTTTTTGTAAAAAATCAAGACTTTTATCAATCAACTTCGTTTTAATGGTCATTTACGATCTAAAACTACATTACTTTAAAAATCTATTCACAATTTCAAAAATGCTTGAAATATATATTAAAAGGTAATACACCAATAAAAATTATCATAATTATCTTTTTTCAACTAAAACTTTCCTTTTTAAGTGAGTCCACAGGTACAACTGGGTCTGTTCATAGGGAGAGCACGTTGTTGTACCTATGGACACAAATTTCGTCAAGTTATTAAAATGAATTAAAAATCCAATTTTGAATATTTTTGCTAATAAAAAATATTACCCTCTTTGCTAAGGTTAGGACTATAGGTTGGGCACTTTAAATGGTAAAAATGTGATTTTACCTGCCTTAGAAAAATCCAAACGTGATTTTTGTCCAAAGGTACAACACTCTCTCCTTTGATTTAGCTCTGAATCCCCTCAGTTATTAGGATATGACATTTTATTTTCATCTATCTATCTATATCTATTTCTATCTATATCTATTCTATATCTATTTCTATTAATCTATATCTAATATCTATTTGCAGTAAATATACAGGACGTTTCAAATAAATGTTTCAGAACATTTAGTAGGGGTACACTACTAGAAGTTTCAAAATTACATAGGAATGGGGGGCGAAAATGTACCTCTAAAGACTTAAGGGTTTTATAAGCGGGCATGGGAAGGTTGTATAATCCCTTTCGAATCCAAATTGACACGTAACCTTTTCAAAACAGATTTAACCAGCAAAATCGTTCGGTTGCGCATTTAATACATTAAACCAATGAGGTATTCTCACGTTTTGAGATTAAATTTTAGTAAAATAATAGATAAAAAACCATGAAGAATGACGTTTACATCAAGTATTTTCGTAGCCTAGTTTCTGAGATACAAATTTTTGAAATTTCGTTTTTTGTTTGGTCGTGAAAACACTTTCGAATCACAAATCATGCGCTGTGAGGTCACATCCAATAGAAGCCCGTTTTCTGATCACGTGACTTTTCTGACGTTTTGGAAAAAATAAAATTGAATTTTAAATAATTTAAAACACATTTTTGAACTTAAAAATCAGAAATTTGGGAGTTTTAAACCATTATGTATCAAAGAAGTATAAAATCAAGCAAATCCCTCACTCATGCTAATACCTCATTGAAGAGCTGTTTCAGTCATAATTTTTCAGTTCTTAGGCTTAAAACAAGTCAAGACCTAATGCAAGCTTTTAAGATTGATAAATTGCGATAGGTTTCGTTAATAATTAACTTAAATTTTAGCTCTTAAATTAAATGGTTTTTATAAATAATAAACGCCCGAATCGAACGATTTTGCTGGTTTTAATCAAATTTTAAAAGGTAAATTGTCAATTTCCACTGGGAATTATGCAACCTCCCATCCCTGTTTCTGAAAACACCTCGGTCCTCATAGAACATTTTCAAACCCTATTTCTACGAGATTCTGAATCATGATCGGCGTCTAACCGGGAGTCAAAACTATAATTGAAGGAAATGAATCGTCAGTTTGAAGAAGGGAATAAGTCCAAAAATCAAGTTTTGAGAAAATCGAAAAAAAGAAATGGAATTTCCATTGTATGGATATCGATTTCACAACTTCAAGGGGCGATATCTCCCTATAGGGGTTAGTTATTTTCCCCCTCTTTTCACCCATGTGTAGGGCAAAGCTTGGGGATTGTTTTGAGCACAAAAATTCAATTTGTCATTTTTCGGACTTATTCCCTTCTTCAAACTGACGATTCAAATAAGAACTAGTTTTCCTGGTACTTCTCTAGAAAGCCGGAGCAAATCTCGCCAAGCAGATTTTTTGGCGACAGCTTTATTTCTGAGATTTACCAAGCTTTATTTCTGCTCAAAAAGAGATCTGCTTACCCCATTGTTACAAAAAAACCAATGTAAATAACAAGTTATTAAAAGAAAAGTTATATATAAGTCTGTTTAAAAATCATATTAATAATCATAAAATATATTTTAACGAAATTTAAAATTTAAAAACTGGTAAGTATAGTTTAAAATATTTTTATTTGAGTGTTTAATTTTTAAATAAGAAGTTTCATGGAATGACATTATTGTTATTTTTTACAAGCAAAGGGTTACAAACGGTGATATTCCGTTTGGCACTGCTTGCATCATTATTGGCGACTTTATCGCTTGCGCCGGGATTCTGGAGTAGTACTGTTTTCCTTCTTCAACTGTAAATCAGAAGCTTGACTGCCGGTTAACCGCCGGTCAAGTTACCTGTGCATTTTTTTGAAAAATTGACTAGATATTTCATTTTACCATACAAAAAACCGTACGGAACACTTGTTTGTTTTTGAAAATCTGACACATGCAACTTCCTTATTGACCAAATTTGTACCTGGCTCCTAGACCATATAGGTGCACGGGTTTTTATAGAGGTGATATTTTTTAAAGGGAAATTTTCAATTAAATTCAACTTAATGCGCAACCAACTAAAGAAAAACATATAGCTTTGCTGTGTTTTTTATAAAATCCAAACAGGACAGTTTTGGATTGATTTTTCCATACAGAAACCATTTCAATAAGATCTCAAAGATTAACTGGATTATTTATTATTAACTGGATTATTATTATGCATATTTTAAGAATCAAAAATGTTATGATATTTTGTGTAAAATCACAAATTTTCCGTCTCTTCCTTAAGAGAAAGTGCTCAAATTTTTTTAAATGCTTTAAAAAAAATGTCACCAATATTCTCTACTTTACACAATTAGAATAACCATTAGAAAAACTAAAAATCCATGATTAAGGTTTTAAGTATAATATTCAGCTTCAACTCCAAAACTGCTAAATATTTCTTAATGTGGGAATAAGAAAAAAACCATTATAAAATAGAATCTGTGTACTAAATTTGAATAAAATCGGAGGTAATGTCAAACCCAGGGCCGGACTGGGGAGTTTTGGTCCAGGCATTTTAAGTCGGAATCAGCCCTCAGCAATATTTTCATGGAAGTGTAACATTATAGATGTAAAAATTTTAGGGCTTAGTTAAAGCACGGTCCTATGGTACAAAAGTTACTCAGTTCAAACCCCTCTAACATCCTGTTTTAGTACATTTTACAGTATTATTAGATTTAAAAAACTGACAGTTCCACTATGCACTATGACAATTAGCTGGTTATAAAACGTCCTGAATGGCTCAGTTGGTAGAGTCGTGGTCCTGCAGTACAGAAGGTACCCAGTTCAAATCCCAGAAACTTAACATCCGGTTTAAGTGCATTTTACAGTAATATTAAATTTAAAAAACTGACAGTTCCACTATGCACTATGACAATAAGCTGGTCATAAAACGTAACGAATGGCTCGGATGGTAGAGTCGTGTTCTTGGTGTGCAGAAGGTGCTGGGTTCAACCCCAGTATTTTAATATCCTGTATTAGTGCATTTTACAATAATATTAAATTTAAAAAACTAACATTTCCACTATGCACTATGACAATTAGCTGGTTACAAAGCGTCCTTGATGGCTCAGTTGGTAGAGTCGTGGTCTTGCTGTGCAGAAGGTGCTGGGTTCAAACTCCAGTAACTTAATATGCTGTTTTAACGCATTTTACAGTAATATTAAGTTTTAAAAAAATGACAGTTCCACTATGCACTATGAAAATTAGCTGGTTTCAAAGCGTCCTTGATGGCTCAGTTGGTAGAGTCGTGGTCTTGCTGTGCAGAAGGTGCTGGGTTCAAACTCTACTATCCTCTCTCTCTCTTTCTATCTCTATCTCTCTCCACCTGATGCATGTGACCTAAGAAACTGGTGACCGAGTCGAGTCCGTTCACCCGTCGAAGATGGTGGGGCTCGGACGAGAGGAGGTCGTCCTGGCGGACCTCATCTGCTCCCCGGGGGGTCGCGGGTCTAGGGGGTTCTTCGGATAACCCCCGAAAGCCCCATCGCCCTGGGGGCCAGCGGAGAATGGTCCGTCAGGAAGCCAGTTTTGGCAAAAATTTTAATCTTAGGGTACAATCTGCAATTTGTGGACGGTCCCCTAACGGAGTGAAATATGCAGAGAGCCCCCTTAGTTATTGGGTTGCAAAATTTTAACGTCATTACCCGTCTTTCACCGGCCGCAGAAAAAAATTTTAATGACTGGATGCACTTAACTGTAACTGCAACCGTAACTTATCAGTTAAAATATTTTAAAATAAAAGATCTCCAGGATCGAACCTCTAAACTTTACACACCCATAGGGGTAGAAAGAGAGAGTGAGGATAGTAGGATTTGAACCCAGCACCTTCCGCACAGTAGGAACACGAATCTATACCAACCGAGCCATTCGAGACTTTTTATAACTATCTAACTGTCATAGTGCATAGTGGAACTGTCAGATTTTTAAATTTAATATTACTGTAAAATGCACTAAAACAGGATGTGAAGTTTCTGGGGTTAGAACCGTGTACCTTCTGTACTCCACAGTAAAGTGACTCTACCAACTGAGCCATCAAGGATGTCTATTAACATGCTTATTGTCATAGTGCATAATGGAACTGTCAGTTTTTTAAATTTAATATTCCTGTAAATATTAATTCAATACGCTGCTGCACTAAAACAGGATGTTAAGTTACTGGTGTATAAACCCGGTATCTTCTGTACACCAGGAAAGTCACTCTACCAACTGAGCCATCAAGGACGCTTTTTTAACCAGCTTATTTTTTTGTGACATTGTATAGTGGAACTGTCAGTTTTTAAATTTAGTATTACTGTAAAATGCACTAAAACAGGATGTTAAGGTACTGGGGTTTGAACCCAGCACCTTCTGCACTGCAGAACCACGACACTACCAACTGAGCCATTCAAGACGTTTTATACTTAGCTAATTTTGTCAAATTGCATAGTGGAACAGTCAGTTTTTTAAATTTAATATTACTGTAAAATGCACTTAAACAGGATGTTAAGTTTCTGGGGTTTGAACCGTGTACCTTCTGTACTCCAGCAAAGTGACTCTACCAACTCAGCCATCAAGGATGTCTTGTAACCAGTTTTATTGTCACAGTGCATAATGGAACTGTCAATTTTTTTAAATTTAATAATGCTGTAAAATGCATTAAAATAGGATGTTAAGTTACTGGGGTGTAAACCCGGTACCTTCTGTTCACCAGCAAAGTTACTCTACCAACTGAGCCATCAAGGATGTCTTGTAACCAGCTTCATTGTCATTGTGCTTAATGGAACTGTCAGTTTTTGAAATTTAATAATGCTGTAAAATGCATTAAAACAGGATGTTAAGTTACTGGGGTGTGAACCCGATACCTTCTGTACTCCAGCAAAGTGACTCTACCAACTGAGCCATCAAGGTTGTAACCAGCTTTATTGTCATAGTGCATAATGGAACAGTTAGTTTTTTAAATTTAATAATGCTGTAAAATGCATTAAAACAGGATGTTTAGTTACTGGGGTGTAAACCCGGTACCTTCTGTTCACCAGCAAAGTTACTCTACCAACTGAGCCATCAAGGTCGTTCCGTAACCAGCTGTTTGTCATAGTGCATAGTGGAACTGTCAGTTTTTTAAACTTACTGTAGCTGTAAAATGCACTAAAACAGGAAGTTAATTTACCGGGGTTTGAACCGAGTACCTTCTGTATACCAACAAAGTGACTCAACCAACTGATCCATCAAGAACGTTTAGTAACCAGCTGTTTGTCATAGGATAGTGGAACTGTCAAATTTTAAAATTTAATGTAACTGTAAAATGCACTAAAACAGTAAGTTAATTTACCGGGGTTTGAACCGGGTACCTTCTGTACTCCAACAAAGTTACTCTACCAACTGAGCCATTAAGGACGTTTTGTAACCAGCTAATTGTCATAGTATAAAGTGGAACTTTCAGTTTTTTTAATATAATGGTGGATGTGCATTCTATTTTAAAGCTTTCTTCAAAGAAGAAAACTTTTGTAATTTTATTAAAATCATAGTACGGTTCGAACCGTGAACCTTCTGAACTGAAGACCGACGCTTAACCAACCAGGCCACTGGATGCACTTCAACAGGAAGGCAATGGATGAAATGTATTTCCTTTTAAAACTTTCTTCTTAATTTTATTAAAATTTCAAAATCCCGCCAGGGTTTGATCAGAAAGCAATGGATGGTGTGTATTTTATTTTAAAACTGTCTTTATAAACCGTAGGGAATTTTATTAAAATCTCAAAATCCCGCCAGGATTTGAACCGGTAACCTTCTGAACCGAAGACTGACACTTAACCCACCTGGCCACTGGATGCACTTCAGCCAGAAGGCAATGGGAGAAATATATTTAATTTTAAAGCTTTCTTTTAAGAATATAAGTAAAAATAATTTTATTAAAATCTCAAAATCCCGCCAGGATTTGATGCGGGAACCTTTTGCACTGAAGCCTGACCCATAACCCACTAGGGAAGGATGCATATCAACCAGAAGGCAATGGGTGAAATGCATATTTCATGTTAAAACTTTCTTCAAAGTAGAAAACTTAATTTATAAAAATATCAGAGAATCCCGCCTGGGTTTGTTCTGGGTACCTTCGGCAGTGAAGTCTGGCTCTTTTAACCAATGAGGCCATTAGATGCACATCAGCTAGAAGGCATGGCTGAAATGTATTTCATGTTAAGACTTTCTTTAAAGTTAAAAAAAGTAAAGTTTAAAACTTAACTTCTAAAAATATCAGGATCCTGCCTGAAATTTTTTAGGTGGTAGGGGTTTAAAATTTAAGTCAGCGTTTGGCCTACATTTTAAAAAATATTCGTAAAACATTATTGTTTCATTTATATAATTTAACATTTATTATTAAAAATCCATAGTTGAAGTCATCAGTGGCCCAAAAACGGTCCTTAGTGAGTAGCGGCCCTCCAGGCATTTGCCCAAATGCCCTTAAGGCCAGTCCGAGCCTGGTCAAACCGATGATTGTTCACTTAATGAACATTAAAATATTACCGATCCCTTAAAAATATCTTAATATTGGAGCCAAATTCAGCGTTTCAGATTCCATATTTTTAAATTGAATGAATTTTTAGGTTGACAATGACCAATTCTTTAAACTAATTTGCAAAATTTTTAATTTGCAACATTTAAAAACATGTGGCCAAAAATTTAAATTTTTAATGTTTTGAAATGTTAGGAATTCAAACTATGAGAATTACTACGATTTTATGTTGAAATAAAATATTTCCAAGCAGAATATAAGACTTGAACAAGACTTTAAATTGAATATTTTTGAGACATAAAAAATAGTGAGCCAGGTTTAATTCGTTTTAATGTTCAGAAATCACATACAGTACATCAAAGGAAAAGATCGTTTCATACTACAGCAAAGCTGTAAGCTCTTTTTATTCTTTCCAAATAGGTTAGTCTTTGTACGTTCAATTTAAAATTTAACCACTTACAAAACACTACGACACAAACACGTTTTAATTTAAATAACAATATTTCCAGTGTAAGATTATAAAAGTCAGACAATAATAAAAACAAATACAGGTTGTTTTATATACAGAGAATAGACAACAAATTCATTTCCTGTAATATGCAAAACGATTTTGTATTGAACATTTTTTTATAGGACATCATTTAACTATTTCCCTGACATGTTTTTAATAAACCTAAAAACGGCTTTTATACAGGGTGTCCCATAAATAATGGGTCACACTTCTAGGGTGGATAGTAGACACCTAGACGAGTCAGAATCACATAGGGTTTGGGGGTCCCAGACCAAATCCCAAGGAGTTAAAAATGGAGCGACACCCTAAAACAATTATTGAAAAATTCAATTTGTAGAAGAACTACTATTGGTAAAAATTTAATCATGGTCTCAAATTTTGTGGTTTAATATGATTTTTTAAATTATGCTGAAAGTTTTCACTTTAAAATTTTTTTTTCCAAAAAAAAGTCCAAAAACCACAAAAAAATGTGAAAAATATGCCAAAACTTTATTTTGTATTTGGAAATCCTTTCTTTTGATTTAATTATCTGAAAGATCATATTTTAAAACCCTTAAGTCCAAAGTTTCACGTAAATACCATCAATATTAAACGCTTGAGATCCTGTTAAAGTTTGTTTTTTGAGTGCGAAAACAGCTCCAGAAAACGAACGTTCAGGGAGAATCTACGAGTTACGGATAGATAATCGCTTACTTTCTTTTCTCTCCCAGTTTGGCGAAACATACCAAGCTCCTACAGATCGCCAAGACAGCTTGGGCGATTTGTTGTTGGCGAAAGTTGGCGAGGAATCTCGTATCGCAAATAATGGCGAGAAATTTAGCGAGCATCAATCCGTCATTCGTAGATTTTCCCTCAACTTTCTTTTCTGGATCTGTTTTCGCAAGCAAAAATCAAACTTTAATTAGATCTCAAGAGTTTAATATTGATGGTATTTACGTGAAACTTTGGACTTAAGGGTTTTCAAGTATGATCTTTCAGATTATCAAATCAAAAGAAAGGATTTCTAAATACAAAATAAAGTTTTGGCAGATTTTTCACATATTTTTGTGGTTTTTGACTTTATTTCGTAGTAAAAAAAATTTTAAAATGAAAACTTTTACAATGATTTTAAAGATCATGTTAAACAACAAAATTTGAGACCATGATCAAGTTTTTACCAATAGTAGTTCTTCTACAGATTGAATTTTTCAATAATTGTTTAGTGGTGTCGCTCCATTTTTAACTCCCTGGGATTTGGTCTGGGACCCCCGATTCCTATGTGATTCTGACTCGTCTAGGTGTCTACTATCCCCTCTAGAAGTGTGGCCCACTATTTATGGGACACCCTATATAAAATTAGTTCAATATTATCTGTAAGTTTTAAATATCATGTCATTGAATACACTAAAAAACAAGGAAAGATATTTCATTATAATACAGAATCTCACAATATCCATTGGGATAATAAATTTGTATCAACATTTCAAAAATGTGCTTAACTTAATTTCATTCTTAACCTTTTACCTGCCGATGTTCCCAAATGGGAACATCATTTTAAGGAATTTTTACCACTTAATTTTTCATGCAGGAATTTGATACTTGGTAGAAAGACTCAAAGATATGAAGTTATTTTACATGCAAAAGTTTTTCAGGTGCAATTTAATCCTTTTTGTAGAACTTACATCAAAATTAGAGATTTTTGGCTCTTCCAAAAGTTGTACAAGTTTCAACTTGTGAAACTTTTTAATAAATTTAGTTTTAAATAATTTTTCTGTGTATAGGTAGCTTAAGTACACATCTTTCTATTTGGCTTGACAGAATACCTTCATATTTCAATTTTGGAGAGTAATTACCAATACAATACCGGCGTTTGGGGTATAATATTTGAGGGGATTTTTATAACATACAAAAATTCAAGTTATTTCCTATTTTCTTTAGTTTTTTGAACCTTTTTTGTCTCAAAGGATCTAAACAGGTTAAGAATGATGTTTCAAATTAAAAAATCTTTAATTTTTATTTTTGCACCTGATCTATGGAGAAATAAATGTCAAATCTTTATAGCAGATTCTAACACTTGTATACTTTTCTAAATCCCCGATCGATTAATTTTCAGTAATAATCATTTGGGGTTATGCAAAGAGCATATTTGGAGTATTTCTGAGGGGATTTGAGTATATATTTTTTTCAAGTACTTTTTTACATAAAAATTTTAGGAATAAAATTGAAGAATTTTGAAAATAAGGAAAAGTGTGTACATCAAAAAACACTCTTCTAACTTAAGTTGGATGTAAGAGATATGTAGTTATATTCGAAATCTTCCATGAGAAACACAGCTTTAATGAATCAATGGAGATACTTATGATCATCACTTTTGAAAGCTAATTAGATTTGAATGCAATTAGTGGATTTTATGCTAGATATCCGTATAGTACCGTAATCAAAACTAATTTTTCACACATAAACGTAACTTTTTAGCTTCGAAGCGCATGGTAACACCTCTTATGTATTTTTTATACCAAAATATTACCCACAGTGCAAGAAAAATGTGCGGAAAAACTTCGCGTACGTAATAAACATGTCAATTTGTTCTTACGAAAATCTATAAAATGTTACCCAATCGTCCAAATATGGGTAATAAAAATTTAAAAACCGTCCACTATATCATAAAAATGTTCATAATTATTGAGTAGACACCTATTTCAATCATTTTATTGGAATTAATTGTAAAATATGGGCCTTTTGAAAATCCCCCTAAAAACTTTACCCCAAACGCCGATGTTCCCAAATGGGAACATCCTCAAAATCATACTTAGGATTTTTTTTCTGCCGAAAAATGACCCGAATGGTTTTAGTAATGATGAAACAAGACATTAAAGCCAATAATCAGAACCTTTAATTTGAAATTTGAATTGCGGCGTTTAAAAGGAAAAAATGAAATTAATACATCGAGTTTAAAAATCATGATTTAGCTTCTTTTAAAAGATTTAAATGGAACCAGTACGTTTTTCTAACAGTACTTTATTCAGTTAGTTTAGTTATTCAAATCAAAATATTCAAAAGAGAAGTTTTATTAATTGAGAATTGAGTTATGTTTAGGCTGAGCAACTTACAAATAATTAACTAATAGGTATTTTCAGAAGTTACAAAGATGTAACTTCGTTGGAAGACAAAAGCAGATATGTTTAGTAGCCCATAAAAAGCACTAGAAAAAAAAGAAACTCATAAATAAAATAACTTACAAAAAACTCTACAACAATTTTTATCTATACACACAAAATGAAATTCCTTTTGTATTTTTTAAAATTAACAACAAGTAATAAAACGATAATTTTAATTGCTTTCTTTATGAAATAGCGTGTTAGAAATAAATAAATGCACTATCCCTATCGAACGAAATTTTAAGATTATAGTAATAGGTTTTAATATTACCATTAATTTATTGATATTTAAAACTTTTATTTAATAAAACCTGAAAATCTTTAACAATAGTGCAAATAAACTGACAACTGAAATCACAACACACGCTTTGATGACGGAAAAACGAATGAAAATTTTTTTCCTCCACATATTGCTTACAAATATTTTTTATAATTTTAATGAATTTTCAAACATTGAGGTATGGAAGAAAATTTATCAATACACATAGGAGAAACAAATGTTAATGTACAATGCCAGTGCACCACTTCAAGTGAAAAGAATACTTACAATGAGAATATACAAGTATGAAAGATATAATAACAACTTATATAAATCGGGAGAAAATATCCTTAAAATGTCAAAAACTTAGAAAAAGTATTACTTCTGTTATATAAAACCCGAATATGTAATTTAAAATCAATAACAATAAATACAGGATTTCCAAAATGCAAATTAAAAACGCTTCACTTAAAAAACTATAGAATCCCATACCTAAACATGACTTGAGCTACAACGACCTATGCAGTGCTGTTAATAATACATCAAATTAACACTAAAAACTACCAAAGGGAACAACATTACCATAACATTTCACATTATCACAATCAGATTTTCATTTGAAAACGCTTATGTTTGCCTCCTCACTTTCACTAATTTTGTTTGCAAAAGAAGATATTATAGAACCTTTTTCAATTTCTATATATTTCTACATCATACAGCTACTAAAGGTTCTTTCGATATTTGATAACTTACATTACTGCGATTAAAGATATATCCTTCCTCAGTTTGATGAAAGCTCGTATTGATAATGCTTCTAGATATGAAAAAACTGCAGTTATTTACCTGATGGACATGAGGTGTATACTGTTTTACACTCAAAAACGAACAACTGGCTCTAAAAATTCTGGTTCATTTTTAAGAGTAAAACTTATATAACTTTTTCTCATATGAAGTAAAAATTTTATAAAGTAAAAGTTAATAAAACGTTTGTGTGCACATGGAGTGTACTTAAAAGACTTTTGTATTCCCGAAATATTTGAACATATTATTGTAAAAAGAAAAGAAGTTTTTTTCTGTCACGAAATTGTTTAGAAAAATCTTCTGTCATACTTATACAGCAACAGATAAATTTATGTCTAAATAGTCACAACAAAAGCCATCTTAGATATTGTCAAAGCATCGGATTAAAAGTTAAATTGCCAAAATAATATTTAATCTGGCAAATGTTTGTATAAACATTAATACCTCCATAAATATACAACAAAAAATACGTAACTTTCGGATAATAATAAAAATATCCTTTTCTGAACATCCATGTTTTTTTCAGATTGTCAGAGTGAGATAAGATAACGTTATGAAAGAAATTTTTAAACTATATCATACCTCATTAATGTTATAAAACACCTTCCTAATGAAAAATATGAGTTTATTTCATCTAATCTATTTGTCTCTCATTTGTTAGAAAACCGTGTTCTTTATAATAATCTTTCCTCCAAGTGAAAATTGAGTACAATTCCATAGCCATGAATATTTATTATAAAAAAATTTATTTTTATGCTTGTTCCCCTTATTGAAATGAATAATTATGTTATAGTTTATGAACAATAAACGTGATAACAATAAGAAAGTCCAATGCTAGGTCATCTATCTAACTTTATAAATGTAAAAATATAAAACTTTATGATATGAAATTACTCATAACTTTTTGAAGAAAGTAATGAGTAAACAAAAATTATATATTATAGTCTGTGTAATTTAAATCAGCGCGGTGGTTGAAAAGTCACATGTGATTTCCCCAGTCTCCTCCCCTTTCCCCTGTGTGTTGTCATGGTTTCCACCAGTCTAATTTTTTCCAACAAATCGCCAAGCTAGCAGGTTTACATTCTGCCGACGAATCTAGGGAGTCCTGCAAAACCAGATTGCGATTGCGAATTTTTTTCCTACTTTTTGAACTGGCGAAGAACAAATCCACCAATCAAAACAACCACTAAATTAAATAATAATAATTGCTTCAGATAGTTGGCGAAGCTCATTTGATACGTTTGGATCTTTGCTAATTCGATGATGTCACGCTTACGAAAGACAGTGGTTTTTGATTTAAAGATGTCGAAAATATTGCGCCTGATTTGGCAACCTGCTTGCCACTTGACGAAATGAATGAGTAAATTTACTCGCCAACTTCGAGTTGGCAACCGGAAATTCACGCCCTGCCTTAACTGATGTGCAAAAATCAAGCAGAACTGCTTAAATTTTCTCCTTCGTTGCCAAGGCGACAAACTTCAACTAATGACGTCCAACCGCCTATTTTATTTACACAGACTATAATTAAAGTAAAACAAGTACCCACTGTAAAAATATCCATAATTTTAAAGTGGATAAAATATTATTTGTAAATGAATTTACTATTGAAAAGAAAACTGAAAGGGGAATCCCTTTGACAGTGAGACAAAAATCATCTTCAAATAAATTTCATTATTCTTATCCCACATCTATAACTAAATTCTTTGATAATTCAAAGAAGGTAGAAGGTACCTTCTTTTTTTATTTTTTTCATGTATTGAAAAAACCCTGACGTATAATAAATACAATAGAACCTTGATCCTCCAAAACTATAAACCGGAATTTATGTCAAATTTCCTTTGTTTCTAAGCGTTCTTTGACTTATATTCCCTTTGACTTAACAAATTTATTGTTTATAGTAATTGCAGTATTTGGATGCAAAATATCACATTTCGTTATTTTGTACACGCGCTTAAAATCCAAAATTAAAAGTTTCATGGTCTTCAGACGGCCATTATTAAAATGTCTTCAATTATATAGAATATAACAGACGCAAAAGACCATTTGGTTTATCAAGGTTCTAGTGTACAATGTTAAGGTATCTTTTTGGTCATCGATACCCAATGCTCAAAAACTAGAATGACGATTTTTCCATTTTCTAATCCTCATGATACAACAATTTACTCCACAACACTGCATTTGTGTAACTGGACTGATGGTGTGCAAACTGAATCCCACTAGAGTTCATACGTTCGCTTGGTTCTATAGAAAGCCTGGGGAAAGTATAAGATAATTTTCTTGAAACTTATGGCGCATAATGAGGAAATAAATATCGAACATGGTTTGATCCTGGCTGCCTTGAGGAAGAAGTTCGAGTGACTACTGGATGGGGGTATGTATAGTGATGCTCGTCGCGTCTCACGGAGACTACCTGCGGGGTGATTCGTCAGGAACTGGAACTCGTCCTATCCGTCGAATCCGAGGACATAAGCCTCAAACCAGAGCCAGAAGGCTCTTAGCTGCCGGGACTGCTTTGCCGTTCGTGGAACTTCTCTCATTACCCTGAAATGGTGAGGATGTGAAAATAAAAATGGGAACAGAGGCATAGTGACATATAAAAGTAATAGTTGAAATTGATTTTGGTAAAATGGTGATTTGAATCAAGGGTTACCAACTCGTAGGATTTCTAGGACCTAAAATTGAGGTTCTTACACTCTTAAAACGACAGTCTCAAAACTGAGTAAAAAGCACTCAGACTGGCTCCGATCCAAATGTACTCAAGTTTGAAAACATGAATATACTCATTTTTAAAAATGTGCATACTAAAAAATGATTCCTCAGGAGCTTATTTTTTAGTTCAAGCTCAAGATATTTCATTTTTGAGTATGCACATTTTTAGAAATGAGTATATTCATGTTTTCAAATTTGAGTTACATTTGGATCGGAGCCAATTTAAGTACTTTTTTACTTAGTTTTGAGACTGTCGTTTTAAGAGTGTACTGCAACAGTGAGTTAACTCCAATAGAAAGCTGTTGAAGTTAGCTCATTGCGCTGCAACATCCTTAATTGGAACTTCTACGGATCTATTACTAAAATCATGTGCCTTCATAAAATTGTGTAAGATTTATATCAGTTAAGCATGGAAATGTGTTTGATGTTTTGAAACCTTAAGAAATATTTAATATTTTTATCTCACGAAAGAACTAAATTTTGTTAACATATAATTAAACCTTCGGAACCTTCAGACAGTTTTGGTGTTTTTCTCATAGTTCTTTGTCTTCATTTCAATTTAAATATTTATATAGTTGCGAAATTTCTATAAGGTTTGAGAAATAATATATTTCTGAATTTCATATTAATATTTTTATTTCTATTCCTAGAACAATTGCTGTAAATATTTAAGTTATTTTTAATTAAAATTTAACTTCCATGTAGAATCAATTACTAGAATTTGAACTTTAATCAATAATCTTTAAATTATGCACCCTGTAATTAAAGCAATGCAAATGTGAGTTTGGGTTAACTTCACTATAAGTAAAAAATTATACGATAAGTCATCTTTTTTATAATATTTGTAACAAAAAAATGGGAACCTGATTTCATGAGACAAAAGTATGGAAGATCAAACTACAGAAGGTGCATAAAAGTGTTTTAAAATGTACCCACAGTTAAAGCATAAATTTTACTATATTTTTTTAAGTCTTATTATTTATCCGATAGCTAATTTTGAGAGTTTCAGATGATGTATTTTCGGTTCAAATTTAGCTCAAATGAAACCAACGTATGTCAAAATGGAGAAAACAAAGTTATTGAAAAGCGACTAGAAACGGAACTGTCAGTGCCATTTCTGGGAAAACCAGGTATTTCCGTTGGTATTTTCAATTGCATATTTCATGTTTTTATGAATTTGACATAAGGTTTCTAGAAACTATGTTTTTGATGCTATGGGCTTTGTCAGAAATCACATATATCGAAATTTTGAAGTCGCAAAAAATGCTTACGCTATCACATCTTATAAATAACTTCATAATGGCATAATGATATATTTTGATAATATTTGAAATATAAAAGTTTAACATGTTTTTATGAAAAAGTGTTTACTAAAGAACGAACCGGAAAAATATATTATTATAAAATGTAGTAGAAAGCGAACTAATAAAAGTATTTTCCCATAATTATTTATCTAAAAGTATGAATTAACACTAGAAATGTATGCATCTGTTTTCAAAGCTTCATTAAAGTAAATATTTATGTTTTGCGTATATTAACACAGTTTAAATTCAAATAATGAAAATAAAGACCAAAGGACATCAATGTAATCCTTATGTACTAACTATTAAAAATGCATAAGAACTTTTTACGTTACTTACAAAACTATACCTTTTTGTAAAACAGAAGATATTTTCCATAGATAACAAGTGTTTTATTATTGACAAAATAATGGTAAAGGCAAACACAAATTACTATACTAAAAAACAACTAAGAGGAATAAAAAAAGAGTATAATGAAGTTAAGAGGAAGAGTATAATGAAGACGAAAATATACATGTATTCATACAGCATACAGAGCACAACTCAACATAGAGAAAGCTTAATCACTGGTGAATAATACTCTAACATAGTTCTCTCCAATAGTTCATGCAGAACTGAAATAACACACTTTTGAATTGCAATATGTATTAGGAATTCCTATTCCAAGAGAAACCCCTTTCATTTCGCTGATACTCAAGCATTTGAGAACCGAAGACAAATATTTGAATTATTAAAAGGATCATGTTCATTTAATGGTCGAGGGGGGTTAAAATAAGGGCACAGCTCTTCAATATAATGGAATGATGAAGGGAATTTATATGTAATGTAGTATGGGGTGTATCAAAACATCTAATGTATCTAAAACAGGGATACCTCATCAGAAGGTTGTTTAGTTAAGTATTTTTAATATCATGCAAACCTTAAATCACCAGTACTTCGAAAAAATTTTGTTGTTCACGTTTAATGGAGGTAGTGACATAAAAACCATTTTATTTGATCGGTATTCATTTATTTTCTTTACTATGGGAACAACTATGATGCACACGGAAGGGTCAAAACATAAAATTAAGTACAAAATGTAGAGGAAATGGACCTAATATAGGTTAGTTCTTCTACTACAATACAAAGAAACAAAATCAGATAAAAGTAAGGGCTATACAAAAATACAGAATACTTGATAAAACTAAAACTGTTATTAAATACAAATTATGCTGTAATGCATGCATTGTAAAATCGTAAAAATCTATGTAATTTTTTTTAAACAGTTGCTTACAATTTCCGCATGCTCTCTTCGTTAAAAAATACACAATAACATTGTATCGTCCATTTTCATAGTAATAAGGTCAATGTAGTGCTCCTCTTGTATTTGAGAAGATAAGGAGAAATTATGTTCTCATTTTTCTACAAATTACTCATTCGAACCTCTGCTGTATAAGAGAGACTTATTAAGTAGGAAGAAAATCAATAACTCCTTTTCCTACATCGCACCACTCAAGCAAGTCTAAAAAATATTTTGATTTATTCAGTAGTATGCCCTGTTTGCTCGGAGATTTGCAGCTCGCAGAAATCACGCCTTTTGACGTCATTATCCAGATCAACCACTCGTGTTGGCATCATAGATTTAATAAAGACTAGAGAGCGCATAAGCTTTAACCCTCCTTAGTCAGACACAGAGAAAACGTTTTTTAGAAAAGGAAGTACCACAGACTGATAGAATTGCGGGGCTCTATCCTGTCTTTTCCTCTCTAAAGTTAAAGGGGATTTCTAACATTAATTTTTGTCGCGGATTTTTTCACCATCTAAGTTTTGTTTTATATTTCATGACTTAAAAACGCCAGGGCAAATTTAAATGGTAATTATTAACTGTTGCATGACGTGTTTTGAAATAAAATTCTCCACATCCCTCTCTCACTGACATCAATCATTTTCCTACCGTATTTATTTATGAGTAGTTTGAATAAGTAATACTTTAAGTGGAGAACATTATTCAGAAATAAGTAAAATGAGGTCATCATAAAATTGATATTAGAATTTCCTACCGACGAGAAATACTCCGTTGGAAGAATTAAGCTATCGCAACCATTTTTTTCAAAGGTTTAAAAATCCTTAAAGAATCCTTAAGGTTCCTTAAGGTTTTCCTTAAGGTTAAAAATCATTTGCTGGGCTTACGCTTGTAGTTGGTCGACTTAATTTGTATTTGTATTAAATTTAAGGTCTCGTTTTCAGGTTGCATAGTTTCATACTATTAAACAACATGTTTAGAATTAATTATTTCCTATTATAGTAGGTACTTTAACAGTCCAAAATATTCAAATTTATCCAAAGTTAAACAGGCAAGATAAAAATTAGATAATAATAATATCGAATAAATAATTCAGTCAATATGATGGAATTTTATTGTATTTCTATGACTTGCGATCGAGGCAGTAAAAACAAAAATGGGATTAAAGTATCTTGGCTGATTTTTCAATAGAATAACAGAATTCAGAGGAATATGTTTGACTTCTCGTATTCAACGCTACTTTCTTATTAGGATTTTTTGGATGTTCCAAATAAACAGTAAACCGATTATAAGCAAGAAAAAAGAGAACTAAAATATGGCAAAATATGCAATTCTGTAGTCAACTTTCGAAGCTGCTGGTATGGGTGAATTAAACTCAGATTTAAATTATAAATGGTTTTTAGAAAATGTTTAAGTAACCTTCTTCTGCGAGAGATATTCCATATGTGCACCCTATACCTTTTTACCCCTTTCCCGGGAGCGCGCTTCTCCGCAGTGAAGCGAAGCATGCAGGAAAAAGTAACGCAACAGGTGCTACGAGCGAGATCTGCGCGAAGAATGTGCGCGGGGGTTGCTTCGTTTAAAAGGAAAAGGGAACTTATTTTTCCTTTTTATATGAAGGGGAGGGTGTTTTACTGGGTTTTAAATACTGTATTGTATGTGGAGACGATGATGCAACATGTTGTGCAAAGATGTAAAAATTTTGAAGTTGTGCGCGTTAATTATTAACTGCGACGTACGTGAAACTATTGTTATTTGCGTCATCTTCCTTAAAGTAACACGTTTTTCAAATTATATTTATAGAGAAGCACTCATTTTGGATGTTTAATAATCTTCTATTTGCTTTTACAAGTTGGTTTTCTTTAAGAATAAATGTATACACTTTTGTGCGTCTATGAAGCTCTAAGTTTAACTAAAAAATATTTGAAGTCTTAAAATATTTAACATGACAAACTTAACAGTAGAATTATAATTTTTTTTTCAAAATTTATTAGGCTGTATTATTTTGACTTAAGTTTAAAGAAGGGTCTTTTTAAATTTATAACATGGAAATTTAAACCCATATCATTTGAATATTAATTTTGCTCCTTGAAAAATTTCAAAGCTTAGAAACTAAATGAAAAAAGTCAATTACAAGATTACAACAAGCAACGATTTGTCACACATAATATACCATCTTTTTCCACATCATAAAGTATTTAGATTTGATAAATTTAAAAACATGATTCTACACTAGGATCATAAACATAAGAGTTTCTAAATATGACTTCAAACATGCAACAAGGCAACTAGTGGATCTTAAACTTTTTTTTACATAAAACAAAAAAAAAGACAAATATACAAGAATGAGAAATTGATTTGAACTAATTGAAGATTTGATTGCTTAACAAGTTAATTTCACTGTAAAACTCCAGTGGGGAAATTACTGTTATTGCCAATGGCTTTAATACCCGCTTCTTTTCGATGTTTTGGTGAAATAACCATGGCTGGTTCAATAAGCAATGGAATGTAGTTATTGGGCCTTAAACTATAAGTTAATAACCGACCAATAAATCTTTATTCAGAATTTCCAATTCACTGATAGTGTTTCGGTCGAAACTAATCAAGGTTCCACTGGGCTGTTAGATGCTTAGAAAAAATCCATAATCGAAAAACTCAATCCGATACTCAACTCTTTCTATTCTTAACTCTTCCTATATTTCCTTAACACTTCCTTAACTCTCCTACTCTTCCTATTCCTCGTCACTCCAGATACGAGTCAAAAATACAGATAGTAGATAAAAAATTCAAATAGAAAGAAAACATCGACATACTCATCAGCGCACAACATCGAGAGGAGGGATATCACAACAACACACAGCCACCGACGACGGGGATCCACACACAAAAAGGCCGAAACACACTAGGCGACTAGAATCGCTCGAAGTCGTTCAGATCCATATCAATAGGGTTTTAAAAATTTCTGAAAGAATCGATTTCGGAATCGAATTGGAATCGAATGCCTTGGAATCGATACCAAGGAATCGAACCCTTGATGGAATCTATTCCAGTAGGAATTGAATCTTAGGATTTGTACTTAATTTTAATTACAATACAGATAATAATTAATTTTTTTCTCTAATTAAATAGCATTATAATGATTAATGATTATTTTGCAGCTAGAATCGAATCTTACGAATCGTACTTAATTTTTCAATACAGATAATTAACAATTTTGTTCACTTATTAATTAGTATTTTGATAATTAATTAATATGTTGCTGATTACTTATTAAAATAATAATAATTACTAATTAATTTTGATTAGTGATTGAAATAGATGAGATGAAATAGATGATTGAAATAGATTGAGCGATTCTAGTCGTCCAGTGTAGCTAGGCCCTAAGGGGTGAGGGGGTGATCTTATTAAGGACTCACCTAGAGGGATTTAGTTTGCACTGCTTCATTGGGTGGCTTACCTCCTGGCTTTGTTATACAGCCGTCGTTTCCATAGTGTCCCGTGGCAACGGGATGCGCATTGAACAAAAGAGAAAAGAACACACCCACGTTGACGCAAGAAAAGACAATTCCAACACACACACATACTAAGGTCACACTGGTGCTGGTTTCATCGTCCCGTCCGCTTTGACCTTGGGGGGCTAAAAAGGTCATTAGTTTGGTGGGCAGAATGTTATTGAAAGGGGATATGAAGATGTTTAGCTTCATATGACCTTTTTATTTTACTGTCTATTTTGTTTTGTACGTTTTCATTACACCTTATCTATCCTAGAAATAATCAAACTTTTTGAAGACCCGTAGCAAGGGGGATATGGTTGTTCAGTAAAAAGAAAAACAAAGAATTTAAAATGAAAACTAGTTTCAGCTAAGACTTAGATATAAGCAAACACCAGTATTACATCCTTTATCCTACCAACCAACCTTATTTAATATGATGATTTTTCTGTATTTTGTATATAGCTAAATGTTACACAACTTAACTACCATGTTTTTTATGTTTGTAGATATTCTTTATTTTTCCGTCCATAAAATTTAAACTCCAATAATAACTTCAACAAATTTATACTCTCGATTCATCTTAATTCTAAACTTCATTATTGTAAGATTATATTACATATTCGCTTTTCTTGCCATTCATTCGCATAGTCTTCTGCCACAAAAGTAACACCTATTTTTTATTTTAAAAACATAACGTACAGCCTAATGCATTCACAAACTAGAAAAACTAGATCTTTGATAAAGTAATAAAACAAGAAAATCTAATATCTTTAAATTTATATATGACCATGTTTTAAATTTATTTTCTAAAGCTAAAATTAAATGTGATGTTATGCAAAATATGGAAATAATCTCTTTAATACTGACACATATTTTATCCATCTTTCTAAATTTCTACTAAGTTAAAAAAAGTAAGTGTAAAAGAGCGTGCTGGTGAGTCCTAATAAAGACGAAACCGGTCCACGGTTGGATGTGACGCTTGACGCGCTGATGAGTCCTAACAAGGACGAAACCTGTCCACGGTTGGAGGTGACCCTCGAGAGTTGTGAGTTTACACTTATTGTCCGCTTAACCAGGGATAAATGGTGAATTTCTCCTTTTAATTAAAAAAAATTAGTTAATTAGTTTAAGAGTTGATTTTGTGTTAAACATAATTATATTACACTGTTTTGTAAAAATAATGCATTTAAGTACAACTTTAATACTTTTTATAATAAACTAATGTTTTAATTAAGCTTATTTGCACTGTATTTTTCCTAAATTACTTTAACTTTTTACTAAGGAGATAGAAATTAGCAAACGTAATTAATTTTGTAAAATGTACCAAAAATGAAATTCCAATGCCTTCTAGGAATTTATGCGTTTTTCTAATTCAAGTTTAATGATGTTCAAAGCGGACGTAAAAAAGGATGAAAAAAGCACAAGTGTAGAGAGTGATTTCGTTTACTCAAAGCCAAAATAGTGTTAAGTTTATAGGATAACTTTTTCAATTCTAGAAATTCATAAAGATTGTCAGTTTTTGATATTTATGAAATATTTATTGTGTTATTACTTCATTTACTCGTAATGAAATACAAAACATTAAAATGTTTGTTTTTGATCATGTGTAAAAATAGATTTTGTTTCTTTTGTGAGAAATCATTTTGTTGTTTTACACTCTTCTGGCTTTAGGTAAGAATTTATACAAAACCTATTGAAAAAAAACTATTCACAATTTTAAAATGGTAAATCGTTGCTACTTATCGATGATAAGAAAATTTGTTTTAAATACAAACGAGTTTAAACTAAACGACAATAATAAATGCACATAAACGATATTTTGGGTTGTGTGTAACTTGGGTCACACACGTGACAACATTTTACAAAAGAGACCAGTAGCTTATTTCCCCGCAAAACTTAACTACCTAAAACTTATTCTAACTTAACTAATATTTTTTTACAAAATATCAAAGAATGTCATTGCTCAAACAAGATCTTTGGATTTGGCAGTAGAAATTCCACACAAGATATAGGTGAATTATTAGATAAGAACATAACTAACAAGAACAACCTCTATCTTAGTATTTATGATTTAAATTATTTTATAAAGTCGATAAACCACTTTGGGCCAGTAAAATTTATATACATTTGCCAATGACCAGTTTGGTCTTTTATTTAATTGAATTTCTTGATTTCATGAAAAATTATTAGTAAAATATATCTACTTATTTTAATTTGTACTAATTAATGCATTTTTTCTTTTGCATTCCCCAAAAACAAGGATATACTAACACTGATGCTCCATTGGAAAGAAAGTGTGAAAATGTTGTTAAAAATTATATTATTTTGGAAATAAGTGCTTTTTTACATTAAGACTCACTCAAAAGGAGAGTAGTTTTGATTAAATACCAATCTTTCAAAGAAAACCAAAATTTATTCGATAAAGTCAGTTAAGTAAATCTTATCCCCATTACAAAAACATGCATTAATTTCATTATTTCTCACTTCGTAAAGGAGGTACATTGATAAAATATTGAACTACGTCCAAACCTGACTGAATAAGATTCCCGATAAAAAATAAGTTCTCTTTGCACTCTCCATCGAAATATTTTTTTTATTTACTCACTTATATTCGAAGATAGAGAGAGAGAAAAAAAGAATAATAAAACTATTCTTTGGTTTCTCTCGGAGAGTACTTCGTCTCTGTTCTTGGACAGCTTTTTTTAAAGTTGAATCTGTTTGAAACAGATTCACCCAGAAGTGCTACTGTTTAGAGATCCAGTTTATTTAAAAAATTCAGTTTAAAGCGCTTTGAAAAGAGAAGTTGTTTTTATGTCAGTCAGGTGGAAAGCGTTGTGTTCAGCGAGGAGAATAAAATATGAATCTAGTTTTACGGTTTAAAGTTACTAGGTCTGATTTTTTAACGGAAATAACTTTCTTTTGGAAGAGAAAGGGAGGTTTATGCTTTACTAGTCGATCGTGACTTAAGAAAAATTGAATATAGGATGAGTTTATTAACGTTGATGGAAATATTTAAAAGAAGCTATTTTGAATGCATTGGATAAAAGATGTAAAAGTTATTTCAGTTGAGTTTTTAAACGATGATTGTCAAGAGATAAATAACTTAATTACTGTTTGTAATGGTGAACTCTTTTATAAAAAGCATAAGATAACTTTTACCAAACAATTTACAAATTTTCAGTTATTTTTGAAATTGAAGTACAGTAGAACTCCAATTATCCCAACTCCGGCTATCCGAATTGCTGATTATCTGAACTGCTTTCAGAATTCAAACCTACACTTTTAACCTTCATGTCAGGGCTTGACAAACGAAGATAGAAGAAAATATTTATAAGATGCCGTTTTCAAATCTTTTTTTTTTCATCAAAGTTCTATGGGGAACCCTATTTCGGTTCGATTTTTTGCGTAAAAGCGAAGAACTTAGCTCATACTTTAAAGCAAGTAACGGCTGGCTAAGAACCTTATACTATTTTTTAGGGATCTGAATTTTTGATTATCCGAATGGGGTCCGGTCCCAATTGATTCGGTTAATTGGAGTTCTACTGTACCTATATAAGTATATTTTTGATGTTATATGTTTGAAAACATGTGTTGGTCTAAAAAATGGGAAAATTCAACTTATAGGAAACAAGGTAAACTGTCAGTAAGAAAAAAATTTTTCATTCACGTGCGACATATTAGGGAAAAATAACCCTAAATAGTTCGCATAAAAACGTCAAACTTGAAAGTGTACAAGGACTAAACTTACAGATACTGTTGTGGCTGCATATGACATCCTTCTACCTCTCATCAAAAGTGCTTGGTTCCATTTTTTACGGATGAGAGCAATGACCTGATAAAATGCATTACATTAAAACACGAAATGCATCAAACGTTTCAATAATGTTTTTTCAAGTGTGCTTTAACTTTGGTTGATGAATTCTCTCTTTATACAGGATGATTCAAAACTTTTGGGTCTGTATTATGATGATTAAAAAAACATGCAGTTTATACAAATGCCATTGGATTTACCGCATTGCCCTCCTCCACTTTGGACATTATTAATAATACCCAATTTATCACATTGCCCGTAACATACATGAATTCATGAGGTTCTTTCCACAAAGCCACATATTAACCAGAGTTATAACTTAACGAGATTTGGTAAGAATAGTTCAGAAATAATTTATGAAAAATATGGAAAATAAACTTACCTCTCCATTGAAGAAACAGAACAATAGAGCAACACTGAGTCCCTAAAGATAAATTTATTGATTAAAAAACTAAATTACCTCCAATAAGTAACAGATACAGGCAATTAAGAATCCACTAAATTTTTATACGCGGGTCACTTTTAACACGATTAAACTTAAATAGTTCCCAGGGGTTCCCAGCTGAGCAGAAATATTTCGGTTTTTTTTTCAGGCTTTTTGTCAAGAAAACTATCTCGATTAGAACATGTTTATGTTCTCAAAGGCAGGGTTCTGGAATTCCTCACATTCTCTGGAACTTTTATGAGCTACGGAGGAGTTATAGACATACGCAAGAATGTAGTGTGAGACTTAAGTGATATTGCACTCTTGGAACCTTTTACTGGTGTGAAACAGTTCCAGAGTGAGGATTTTTTTCAGTTTTATGAAGAGGGTGCATATTTGCCCTCACTCTCTCAAAAGATTAAGTCCAAAGACCTTAACGCAAGGCAGTTGTTTCCCAAATTTTCCCCCTTGAATGCCCTTACGTCTCATAGGAATTCTTTATGAGGTAAATCTGTGGGCTTTTTAATGAAATGTCTTTTTATTAATATATAAATTCTTGGTTTAGTTCAGGGGTGGCCAACCTGTTTCGGAAACGTGCCTCTATTTATGAAGCAAAAAGTATGCATTTCATTTCCCTTTTTTCCACATTATAGAAAAAACAAAGAAGTTTAAAAACATTATTTGTTTGCACATTGATAGTCGGAATTTTAAGCAAATAAAACCTTTTCCGTGTTTGTCAGTATAATGGATATTTTAAAGTAATATAGGGGCCCTCACGTTCAAAACATTTTAGGAATTCTCCCATAAAAAGAACAATAACACATTTAAGGATCAACTAAATTTTTATACGCAGGTAATTTTTAACACGATTAAACTCAAACAGTTCCCAGGGAGCAATCGTAAATCACTACGAAAATTTTTCCAAAACCCCAAAAAACGTTACTTCAGGTAATAGGAGCTCAATCAAAATAGGATAATATAAGTTTTTAGCTGGTTCTAAATTAAATAGAAAATTATAATAATCGAGGTGGATAAGCTTTTCAGGCAGACGTTGATTTTTAACACACAAACAGTTTTATAAAAATCTAATTAATTTTTATTATTTGTATTCAAATTAACTAGTACAATGATTTTTATTTGAAAAAAGCTTTAGAAACCATCAACTTAGATAACAATCAGGTTTAGTCGAGACATTATCGATTATCACTTCGCACAGAATTTTCAAGCAACCATATATCGACGATTGAATTCATGAAAATACAATAAACCCATTCAGGAATGGACGATGAGCCTCCAAAATATCACATTTCCCCTCATCGGACGCTCAAACTTTTAATTGTCACTCAATGGGAAATCGATATAATGCATATTTCCCTTCCTTTCAAAAGAGTGGAGAGGGGTGGGGGGGAACTCACCTGGAATGAAGTGACGATGGCGGAGACAGTTTCGTAGATGGCTTCTCCGGGGGATCTCGGCATTGGGCGGAAGGGGGTGACGACATAGTGCAGACCCAGGAGAGGAATCAGGATCAGCGTCGCTCGAACAGCTTTCCTGTTTAGAAAGACAGGCGTTTTAAACTTTAACCCTTTTAGGCCTAGCTCGTCCGACATTATCATTGAAACCATTGGGAAATTTGGGGCTGCTAGGATTGAAAGGTTTAAAACTGGTGAGCTATATACAGGGTTCGTACAGAAGTTTAAAGAGTAAAATTAAGTACTTTTTAAGGACTTTCTAAGGACATTTTGAAAAATTTTAAGAACCCTCTTGAATGTAATTTATGCTAAAATTGTAAATAAAATGCAAAAAACGACTTTTCAAGAATATTTTAATATATTTCCCTTTTATAGATAGGAATAGCATATTTTAGTTTGTTCTTATCTTTTACTTTTTACTCTTTTATTGCTTTTTTTATCTCTTTTATTTATTTGCCAGCTATATGGAGGGTTCAGAATAGAAGTGAACCAAGTCCACTTTAGCTACTTTTGAGCAACAAACGTTTAAAGTTAAAGCTTCTTGGGAAAATTACATGTTAGCGCAATAGAACTCGCTGCTGCCAAGCGGATATTATCAGAACTAGGACTTGGTTCATTATTGCACTAAAATTTTACATAGTTGGTGCATGTTATAGCATTGCTAACTCAAAAATGACAAAAAGTGGACTTGGTCCATTTTAATTCTGAGCCCTCCATATGTTATTCAAATTTTGTTGGGCAAAACATTTAGAAAAGTACGCTAATATTTTTCATAAAATCCCTTTAAAAATTGACAAAAAGAGAGAAAAACTGCATTCTTCTAAAAAGTAAGGACTTTAATGTGAAAATTAAGGACTTTAAGGGCCCTTTTGTAAGAGAGGACTAAGGCAATCTAAGGAGTTTATAAGAACTGTGTGCACCCTGTATATAGTAGTTGGTTGGTGAATTTTTAAACTTGGTTTGATTTGTTGGTGTCTGTTTTCCGGTGAATTCGTATGTGAATGTATGTGCAAAGATATCAATGAGATATAGTTTGGACTCTTAAGTTAAAAATGTAATTTGAAAATTTCAATTAACGATAATTTTGGGGTTGTTGTTGCAATGTTCTACTTTCAGTTCGAAGCTCCCTAAATTTTTCACGGGATTTAATAAAAATCTAGGGTGGCTTAGGACTGAAAGATATATAATGACTATCCTGAAGTTCTTTAGTGCATCTAATTTTTTTCGCCAAGTATATTGTTTGTAACCTATCCCATTCCATACCTTTCGAGATAAAGTTTGATATTATTTAGAAAAATACAGAATTATTATAACTATTAACGACTCATAAAACGCTGAAACTCCAGAATAGAATTAGTCATTTTTAGTTAGTCAATTATTATTTTTGAAAAACGTTTCATTTTTAGATATCCTTTATTTACCTTAGAAGATAGTTTTTATCAAAAAGAATAACGAGATCTTGAAACAACCTCCTTAAGTTAAGAAAAAGAGACCCACCCTTTGGTAAAAGACTGCATGTATTTCGCAATAAGAACCATAATGATATCCGCATAAAATCTTTGTATTATATGTGATATCATAGGGATAAGAAAGTGATTTGATCAATTTCTTTGGCGATTTATTAGATGAGTATAAATCATCGTTGCTCCCATTCACTTTATTGCCCACTCTAGGCAATCCACTATATTTGACCGAAATCAACACAACCTGCTCTCAGATAGGTAGAGAAAAAAATACTGGTTAGAAACTTACTGGGGAATATGAATGACTTTTTTTTCGTGACGATACACTATTCTTACTTTTCAAAAGTGGCTGTAGCCTTCGAATTTATAACTAACTATAAATGCTCTATAATTTTATGAACGTGTAAAATCTCACCAAATAGTCTCAGGTGGGCTTCCATCCGAAATAGAGGTTTATGTATGGCATCAACATTGTTGAATACTACTACCCATTGTGTCATCAGTTAATATATCAATCACAAAAAGATCTTATCTAGTTTAGTTTAGAGGTAAAATTGATTAAAATTAAACCAGTTTTTCTGAAAGGAATCAGCATACGTTTTTAAGTTTTATCTCCTTAGTGGACGTCCATAAACTACGTGAGTTGTTTTTTTTTCAAAGTTTTGGACCTCTCCCTTCCCCATGGTAAGATTCAGAGAGCTTTGTTGTACTCCCTTCTCCCTCAATTTATCATCTCTTTTAAATAAACTAATTTCATCGGCATGACACCTTGAAAAACAAACTGCAAAAATTTTAATACAAATACACGTTGAAATCAAAACGTGATCTTTACTTATAATTATCCCGACTGACTGTCGCAAAATTCGCTATTTTGACTAACAGCGCAATTTTCCTAAACTTGTGCAACAAGAACACTCATTTCCTTAACTAAAAGTTGATGTGAGATTTTAATTGACTTCCTCCCCGGTGATATTTGGTGAGATTTTGATGGACCCTCCTCTTTTTGACCTCACGTTATTTTTGGACATCCCCTTAGCAAGTAGGAATAAATCTGACCCAATCCCACAAATGGCTTACACCTGAAGGTAAGCATTGAGATTCTGGAAGGGATGTAGATAACATTAAAAATTACTGCCATCAGGGAAATTTTCCCCCCACACAAACTCAAAAGCACTTTTTCCCTAAAATTGAATCATATTGGGGCTTGTAATTTGAGTTCGTATTCAAGGAACAGAATTCTGAACACGTAGTTCAAATGATGCAGCATTGATATTATCGTCACGTTTCACTATTATCATTGGGATTTGAATTCCTTTTCATGCTTTAATATATTATGGTAGATATTTCTTAAAATGATTATTAACTTAATAAAAGTAGTAATTCACTTACATCTTTATGCTAAACAAATTTAGCAGCTATTTAATTCGTACTTTTTTCTTTTAAAATAATACTGAGAATTGCCTTCAAAAAATATATTTTCTTTCTTTTTCTATCTTTGGACAAAAAGTACTATTGATTTTAGAAAATGGGAGAAGATTTGAATTTGAATATTTTTGAGCGCTTTCTCTCAAAAAATTTCTAAATAGCAATCTGCATTGGTTGCTAACTCACTAAGCATATTTAAATGAAAACTTTTAGTCGAATTAGGTTAATTAAAACTTTTTAATTCCTAAGTTATACATAAACAAATTAGAGTTCCTTGTTCCCAATTTCGTTCAGTAGTTCTTATAAATACTTAAATAAGGAAATCTCTTTACATTTGTATATAATATTAAATTCATTTTTAAAAATTTGACTCTGAGCATTAGAATCCAGAAAACTGAAAAAAGTAAGAGAAAGCATTTGCATGAAAAAGTATACACTATATACTCACCTAGTTTGATGTGTATCAGGTGAATTCACTGCCCTTAGCTTAGTCACCAAAACTCTTACAATATTGACCAGAAACACAAAATTCAACTAAAATAAAACAAAACAATATTTTTCCTTTCAGTTTTTTGGATTTTGGAGGTATTAATTTTTCAATACTGTTATGTAAATCAATTCAATTTTAATAAAAATTTAAATTTTCTAGTTAAGATAATTTATAATTTAAACATCTATGTTTCATTATAATATACTAGCTGTTACGACCCGGCAAAGCCGGGTCTTACAGCTAGGCTAGCCTTTTATGCGAGCTTCCCTCGTTACTACTTCAAGTTCCTATTAATTATACATTAAATAAGAAGTTTAACTTCTTTATCTTACCGCTGAAATATCACTAATTTATCATATTCAAATAAGTCACTCAATTTCGGCTGACCACCACCGAGCTGATTTGGGCAAATTTATTCTTAAATCAAATCTTACTACCCTTATATAAACTCATTTTAAATGGCATTCTCCCCAAACATTCCATTATTAAATTATTATTTGATTTTAATTTGCCTCATTATTTGAAGATAGTTTGTTATGGGGCGCCTACGGCGCCCACGTATTTAGGTCTAGCACGCCATCTTTGCTTTCTTTCTTTAGCTAAGCGACGTTTTTTTGAGGTAGGATCTTCATCATCACCCATGACAATGACTATGAGAAAGAAAAAAATGAATAGTAAAAATTGAGATGATTACTATTGAAAGCTGATTCTAAAAGTGAATAAGTTATATAAATCAGTTGAAAAATAAATAAAATTCAATTATTTACTTACTTAAGAAATAATTAATTTTTCGTTTCCGAAAGTAAATAAAGATTATTGCCAAAAAAAAAATCAAAAAGCGCTTTTTATACGATTATTTATTAGATTTATTATTGTTGAATTAGAAACCAACTTCCCTAAAAGTAACTTTTTAACCTTTATTAAGTAAACCAACTTTCTTGAAAGATATTTAAAAGCTATTATATTATTTTAATTTTAATTACTTTTATTTATTTATTTTTCTGATTATTGCGAGATGCGAGATGGCATCATAGTGTGCGAGCGTTCCAGAATCAGTGAGTCAGTGAGTGACGTGGGCTTTTATATGAGAGATTTTTATTGTAATTTAGATAAAATCAGATGCTTAATCTAAAAACCGAAAAAAATTTTCCAAGTTCCTAAATAAGGAAATATTCTTTGAGATGGATTAAAATAGATAGAACATAGTTCATTTGTGGGACTCTGGGTATGTATAAATTCCATATTTTTTATCCGAACTAATTAATGTTTTAAAGTTGAAATTCAAATTTCCTTTGTTTGTATTTAAAACCATTATGAATCTTTGAATGGGATTTCCAATGTTTAACATTACTCTAATTGTAAAAGCATATTTATGAAAACCTTAATCTTCTAAAAAAATACTTTGAAATGTAGACATTCTCTCAGTAAAGTAAAATAAACAAAGGAATTAAAATAAAAATGAATAACTATCATACACTCTAAATACACAGAAAGTCGCCTTATTCAATCGTAATTTATAAAAAAACTGTATAAATATAAATTCTATAAATAAAGTCAATATCAGTTTGTATACCTAAAGAATTTTAAAGGGAGCTCAATGTTTGATATAAAGCAGTCACTTGTTTATTTAACTATGTTTGTATTTAATATATAGTTACATCACCGTTAAAAACTGCAGGAATTACTTTGTTATGTGGTATCGCATAACTTGTGGGATACTGCCAAGAACATATAAAAATGACAGAATGTAGTTGAAGATAAATATTAAGAGAAGAGATTAGGCAATAACTTAAAAACTTTTCCTTTAAAGTTATCGTTATCTTCATTTTATTTGCAGTTATTTGCATTCAGATTTGTTCCTTATGACTACGATTACGTTTTCATAAGGAAGGTCTAGAATTAAGCATCATAACCGAGTTTAAATGGTGGCTTAGTGAATTATTTTTCAGTACATACACATCTGAAAGTAAAACGGGGTTGAAATGGCAAGTGTTGAAGTGATTTAATAGGAGAAAATGCAGAGGGCTTTCTTCAAATTAAAAGAAAAATTCCCTTTGCGATTTTGGTTTCCATATATTTGCAGAAAAAAATGCTAAGTCATTAGGTTTTTAGAAGTTGCTAAAACAACTATTCTAAGATACTCGCACATACATAACCGCAAATACTTTTTAATTTTTTTATATCCTGCTTTTACATCAACCGTTTATAACTCCAGAATTGAGGTGTTTGCTGCAACAACGAGTTATCTCTAAAATCCAAATTCACCACAGAAGTTTGCTTCATAGCAGCTTTAGTTTTAAACAACAACGCCTCGTAGAATCACGGACATGACATAAGTTTTTCTATTGAAATGTGAACATGGTGAATACATTGAGATGCTCTTACAGGTCAAATTAAAAATTTAATCAAAAAATTAAAGTAGATAGTACAAAAACTCTATTTTGAAAAAAATTACAGAAATTAGTTACTAATTTTTGCATTTCGGAAAAATTTATAATAAAGGTTTGGTTTATTCAACTCAATAATGTGGTAAATCTAAATCAAGTAATCCTAAAAAAAAAATAGAAATGGCCGCTACCATCTTAAAATCAAAGGATTTTTCGACGGATGATTCTTACAGCACTTTAGAAAGTCCAGAAATATTACCTTAATTTTTATCTTTTTCAGAATTTTCAAAGCAGCCATCGAGGTCCATCAAGGTATTACAAAAACATTTGGGAATACAATGCTTCGAAAATTGAAAATAATCTTATTTGAAGTTCCTCTCTTTTAGGCTGATTTTCAATACTTTAAACACGGTTATCCTTAGATCCATACCGTACATGAGTAGAATGGATTTTGTTGTATGAATTTAAGTTAAATTAGTTTTGTAGTGATGCGAGTTAACGTAAACCCTTACAAACGCAATAATTAGCGTAGTCTGTATTACTTCGATGGCTGCTATAAAAAATCAGAAAAAACAAATAAAAATTTAAAGATAATGAATTATACAGATGGATAAAAATGATCAAGGGACCATCTCTGGAACACTTGATAGGGATTGACACATTATAAACTTTTCATAATACTAAAACTAGTGACTATATTCAGTGTTCATTTACCGGGAGAACGGTGTTCATATTTAGGTAGCTTAAACTTTTACGCTTAATAATGATCTCATTAAGGCAATATACCATTATTGCATTAATCCTCTTAAAAATAAAAACCTCATTACGGGACAAACACCCTTATCATATCACTTTAAGGAGAAACAACCCAGTCTACAGAGAAAACTAATCACATACAATTGGGTATAAGTCATATTTGCGTTAATATGACCCTTGGCTATTAAGAAGATGCCTGGACTTTCAATAAAGATGTTTAATAGCGTAAGATACTTATGTTGATATGAATTCCTCTTTTACTAAGCTGATTCAAAAAGTTAATATTTTTTTAGTGAAACAGAAAGCTGAAAGTCCCCCAGGGTCTTATCTAGTACATTAACTAATTATTCTTAAAATTAAAATGATGATTGAGTTATCAACAGGGAAAACTTTTAAGGCTTATTATTTTTAATGCCAATTATTTTGATATTACAAACGAACAAATGCTTACAAATGAAATCGATGCTTTAAAATTTCCACTTTTAAAGCAGCGAATGAAATTTAAAATAATTCAAAATGAATGAAAATTGTGATATATGTTTTGGTTAAATATGAAACATTAAATATTTGACTTTTGAAAGTTACCTAATAAGTTTATTAAAGTTATGGTTTCAGAAAAAATATTCATATTTCTTATGATGGAAAAATTCCATCTACGAGTACTTTTAAAGCGTTTTGATTCAGTTTAACAAATTTTCTCTACATATTTTAAATATATGGTGAAAAATATTTTTTGTTGAACACAATCTGAAACATATTTTGATTGAACTAAGTTGATAAAAGAAAAATCTCCCGGGTCCAAAAGTAGTGGTTCAGTTGAAATAAAATCTCCAGACGTTTCGTCAAAAACTGAGTTCGACATCATCAGTGGATCATTAGTGCAAATGCACCGATTCATCCTCAATACCGAAATTTATACTTGGTCGTAGTTCATAGTCTTTGTTGCTTTGTTCGGATCGGAGGGTTGGGTGGAAATGTGAAGGAGGGTTTCGTTGTACATTTTTAAGTGCAGGATGCCAAGATTTCTGGAGGTAGAGACCTTCTTCTTGAATGACAAATGAACCATGTCCAAGTATAAATTTCGGTAGTGATGGTTAATCGGTGCATTTGCACTAATGATCCATTGATGATGTAGAACTTGGTTTTTGACAAAACGTCTGGAGATTGTATTCCAACTGGACCACGGCTTTTGGACCCGGAAGATTTGTATTTTAATAGTTACTCCGGCTGTGAAAGCCTACATGCTTACAAAACTAACCTAATATTTCGAAAATGTTAAATAAACGAAATAAAACATGGGTCTTTCTATTAAACCTATCATTTTAGTTCTGAAAAAAATCCCGGTTACTTACCAACATCGAAATACACACAGGTCCTGAAATAATCCAAGAAAAACTACTTTCTTCAATCCAGCAGCTGAAAAGACAAAATTTATGGTGAGGGTATTAGGGGCCGTTCAAATATTACGTAAGCACTTTTTTGGTCATTTTTAACCCCCCTCCCCCTTTGTCAGCAAAGATAAGCAAACCTCAAACCCCCCCACCATAATTACGTAAGAAACTGCCAGACCCCCCATTTTGACATCCCTATTAGTAAGTACTGGTGTTTTTACCTTGAAAATTAGGTGACTCGTACAAGGAGCTGTCCTTTTTGGGTGTAACCCTAAGGGTTCAAAAATGAGTCGAAACACTACTTTTCGGGGTTACAATTTCAAAATGTTAGGGTGGTCTATCTCCAGAAAAAAGTGCTTACGTCAGATTTCCTAATTCTGTTTTTTGTTACATTTATTTTTGGTTGAATTTTGAAATTAATTATGCAAGAAACAAGAGATTTTCGAAAATGCACCATCGTACGTAAGCATCACTCATATCCCCCTCCCCCCTTGTCAGCAAAAATAAGAACTTTCCCCCCTCCCCCTTGGGTTCTTAATAATATTTGAACGGCCCCTTACATGCAAAACACGTTTGGTTCATATTCTTTGAAAGAAAACACGGGATCCAGTTTCCTCTTCTTGACATTTGGGTATTCACATAATGTTAATTGAGTTTTCATATTAGTACTAGGTTCAAGTATTCTTTACTTTTTTTAGATTGTTCTTTGGCTTGTGCGTTTTATGAATCTAGTTATAAGTTGAAGTGTCATAAGGATGTACTATTTATATACCAATACAAACTTTTCAGAAATGAATAGGTGATATTATAATAATGTGTACTCTAAAGAACACGCTTTCTTTCTTAAAAACATAAAAAGCTGTCAAGTAAAACGTTTTAAATAGTGTAAATAAGTTTTAATTAAAACTAGTCTAGACACCGAAAGTGGGTTATTTTTCCTTGAGAGCACAAATAAATACCTTTGGTGGAGAGAAACACTCTAAAAAAACTCATTACTTTAAAAAAAAGGGGGAATTAGTTTATAAATTTATTTTCAGTAGAAAGAGAACGAACGAAAAACCTAGTATTTAAAACTAAAATAAATAATAAATACACAAATTTAGTTCTGCAGAAATAAGTGATAATTAAAACCGTTTAGTTCTTATCCCTTTGAAACTTGTTTATTTCAGTGTATTTTGATAAAGAACAAAATAAAAATACTTACAAAGTCGTATCCTCAGCAACGCTACTTCTTACGCTGGCATAAACAGTTATAATTATCAGGGGGATTCCTGTAAAAAATGTAATCACTGCAAACTCTCACACACAAAAATTAATTCACTATAAACACCAAGAACTTTTTCCACAATTGAACAACATTTTAGTTGCGTTGTGAGCTATAACATTTTAACACTCTATTGTGGTTATGTTCCGAATATACTTAAAAAGTGTCGCTATCCATAATATGTGATCTAAAAACAGTGTTGCAAAACATGTTTAGAATCTGAATTTGTTCTTAAATTTAGATCGAAACGCCACATTTTCTGCCTTTTAAATCGATTGTTAGCAACTCTTTTTAAAACACTATGCTTAGAACACATTTATAATTTTTTTTCAAACATACTCAGCACACTAGAACCACACAAAAATATTAAGTTTTCCACATATTGAAGTTTCGTTAATTTGAATATAAAAAAAGTGGTTGATATCATTAATGTAATACTACATCAATTAAGATAAAGAATTATTTAGGATTCTTAGAAATATGATATTCATAAAAAACGAATTAAATAATTTTCCATGGATCAACTTTAAAGTAACACTTTACATTCAAAAATGTTTGCGTTGAAACAGTGGCTTTGCTAGACTAATTAGGGGACTCAACAAAGTTACTTTGCAATTCTTAAATTATTACTTATATTTATTGTACATAAATTTTAAGTGCAATTAGAATGATTATGCACCAAAACAGTTTTTTTACCATCATTAGAAATTATACAAAAGAGCAAGAGAAACCCTATTGTAAAGCGTTTCATATTATTTTTATGGAGGTGATGCAGAAGAAAGAAATCCAGGTATAAAGGGTGTTTTTTTTCAATTTCATGTATAGTTCCCCCATAGATTTATATTATCAACTCTCAGAGGATTTTTCATGATTAAATTTATGCTTCTAATTTAATGAATATTTGATACTAAATTTTTTAAACTACTAAATTACATTGCTAACTACTAAATTAAATTTACATTTAACTACTAATTACTTGCATGAAATATCACAATTTTTGCTAGAAACACCATGAGTGGATGCACTAACTATTTCAATGTAACGCGTAATTTGAAAATAATTAGCTACACAAGTTATTAACTCCTGCATTTATCCGATATATAATACTATTCTTTCAATCAGTAAAGAAAGCAACATCCTTCTGATATGATAATGTAAGGGGTCGCGTTCGCTCTTTCTTCCCTAATAGACGATGCACAAAATAGATTGATACTAAAGTACTCGGGCAATCACAATAGACGTCAGTATTTCCTCTAAGGAAAGCTGTTGTCATGGTAACTTCAAGCATTCTCGCTCAGTGAATTCTTGTCTCAAGCGATGCAGTCAGTATGCATTCTTCACACACACACACACATTGCCAAGCAAAGGGTGTTTCATTCTAAAGAGATCTTACTGCTAATTGATTTTTCTGAATTTTTAATTTTGGATCATTATTGGGGTTAGAAATATGATGTTCGACTTTCAGTTGTTTTTTACTACTATAGATGAGATATAGAGAAGGATAGGACGAGTAAGGATAGGTACACGATTTTTACAACAAAGAAGAAAAAGCCGTTTTATACAGGGTGTTTCAAAATTGCGTTGCACGGTTTTATTCGGAACCAGCCCCTCCTAGGGTCATGGAAGTAAGATCTACCCCTAGGTAAGTGACCCAGGAGAATCCATTGTGAGGACTTACAGCGCCCATAGCGGCAAAATTAAAAAATTAAAAACATTAATTTAAAAACTGAAGGAGATAGAGCAAAAACCTCAGTGAGAGTATTGTTGCCATTGTGAAGAAGAACTCATTGAAAAAAATTTGATCAAAATATCTTGAATATTCGCGGAGATATTAGCATGTGAAAATAGCACTTTTTCAGGGGTCAAAAAGTAAAAAGTTGGTATATTTGCAAATTTTTTTGATTTTTTGATTAGATTTTGTGTTTTTTCAACTAAAAAAACACAAAACTACACAATTTCACTGAAAAATTTGCAAATATACGAACTTTTTACTTTTTGACCCCTGAAAAAGTGCTATTTTCACATGCTAATATCTCCGCGAATATTCAAGATATTTTGATCAAATTTTTTTCAATGAGTTCTTCTTTACAATGGCAACAATACTCTCACTGAGGTTTTTGCTCTATCTCCTTCAGTTTTTAAATTAATTATTTTAACTTTTTAATTTCGCCGCTAGGGGCGCTGTAAGTCCTCTCAATGGATTCTCCAGGGTCACTTACCTAGGGTAAGACCTTACTTCCATGACCCTAGGAGGCGCTGGTTCCGAATAAAAGCCGTGCAACGCAATTTTGAAACACCCTGTATATAGCTGCGGTAAAAAACCATTTGATTGAACTATGTATGAAAGAGGAAATACATAAAGGGCCAATATTCAAAACTGTTGGTCACAGTTACACCGTTAAAAAAAAGTTCAACCTTTCACCACAAACTGGTTCAAATTTAGCTGCAACCTAGGTTCGGTAACAGGTTTCACCAAGTTTTTGGTGCTTTCACTTGTGAAAACACCGAATTGCGCAAGTAAAAGCACCGAAAACTTGGTGAAACTTGCTACCGAGCCTAGGTTGCAGCTAAATTTGAACCAGTTTGTGGTGAAGGGTTGAGCAATTTGAACTAGCTTGTGGTGAGAGGTTGAACTGTTTTTTAACAGTGTAGAAATCTGAAAAATCTCCTTCTTCTAAGTAGGGTCTGACACATTTTTAAATTACTTATTAAAAATTACAAAAGAACAGAAAGGGAAAACACTTCCAACATGTTCTCGGGTTAGAAGTACTGTTTAACGGTCTATTTTTTAATATTAGCAACCTAAGGGAAAATTTGGGAGCGTAGAGAAATAAAGATACACATCAGATAATCATTTTATAAATTAATTTACTTTATTAAAATTTAAAAAATAACTCCAGATTTCTAAAATATTTATTTTTAACAAGTTTTAGTAAATATAAAAATTTTAAATCGAGATTATGACTGAAGACCGAGAGATCTAAGCGACCATCTCCACTGATGTGTTTAGTTACACACTGCAAAAAATTTCACAGGAAATTTACAGCAAAAATCGCTGGCAATATGGGTGCCAGCCCTTTTTGCAGTGATTTTACAGCAATTTTGTAATTTTTGACTTTAACAGCAATTTTGTAAATTAACAGCAATTTTGTAAATTAAACACAGCAATTCTGTATTTTTACAGCAATTTTGTAATTTTACAGAATTTTGTGTTAACTTTACAGCAATACTGTAATTTAACAGCGATTTAGTAATTTTACAGATTTTTGTGATAACTTTACAGCGATACTGTAATTTAACGGCGAGTTTGTAATTTCACATATTTTTGTGTTGATTTTACAGCAATACTGTAATTTAACAGCTATTTTGTAATTTTACAGATTTTTGTGTTGACTTTGCAGCGGTACTGTATTTTAACAGCGATTTCGTAATTTTACGGATTTTTGTGTTATCTTTACAGCGATACTGTAATTTTACAGGAAGTCTGCTTTTAACAGCATTTAAATGAATTTAGGCTGTTATTTTACAACTACAGGGTGTCCATAAAATAAGTAACCCGATTTAAGGGCCTCTAGAAGCCAAACCGTTCATCGGAATTAAATGAAATTTTGATGGAAGACGTTTTGAGTGATGGGGACAAGAATGGTATCGGGTGCATTTTCGCCGATCCCAACCGTTTCGTCCAACGAAGACTCAGGCGCATGCGTCGAAGTCTGCGAAGTCTGAGGTTGTTCCAGTTCTTACATTTTGCTTGGCGATTAAATTGGACTTGTTCCGATTGGTGATAAAATTACTTGGATATATTCTGTGTTTTTTTTCGTTTACAAGTTTATAGTACATTTTTAGCGGAATTGAGGGTGGGATAAAAGTTCACTTGTTAAAAGTAAAATACCATTTAAAAATTTTAAATAATAATTTAAAAGTTTTAATCTACTTTTGTTCGTAATTGACAGTTATGTACATAATAAATTTGTTTATCTTGACCAATTATCTAACCTTTGGTATGTAATAAAAATGTATTCCAATGAGACTGTATTAAATATACAGTAAAATGAAGTCATTTTTACTTGAAAATGTGTGAAATTTATAAATAAGGATATTTTCTAATATTATTGATTTATTAATAAATATTATGTTATGTAAGCATTTTTACTAATATAATGTAATTGTGTTTTAATTATGCTTATGTAATATAATGTTTTAAAAGTATGTTAATCCAAAGTTTAAAAGAATTATAACTGAAGGGTTTTTGTGAACAGAAATTTAACTTTTAGAGAATTGAATTCTGTGAATAAATGAATTCTCTGAATTCAGACGTACTTCCCCCACTTGTGTGTAAGTTTTATTATGAAACGAAATTAGAGTTAAGTAATCCCAAAATTAAGTATCCGAAAAATTTATAAGGGTTAAGTAAATATATACTGGTGTTTCAAAAGTCAGTTTCACTGCTTTTATTTGGAACCAACGCCTCCTAGCCTCATGGAAATATGGTCTACACCCCTGTGTAAATGACCCTAAAGAATCCACTGAGAAGACTTACACTTACAGTGCCTCTTTAGGCAAAATAAAAAAGTTAAAAAAAATTAATCAAAAATGGAGGAGATAGACCCAAAACCATAATGAGAGTATTTTTGTCATTGGAATTAAAAACGCACTGAAAAAAATATAATTCATGGAGATAAATATGTGGCATGTAAAAACAACACTTTTCAGTTTTTTTAAATGTTGATTAAATTGTGTCTTTATTTAACTAAAAAAACACAAAACTACATAAGGACACTGGAAACTTGGTGAAGTTGCTAACTTTTTCATTTTTGAGGCCTGAAAAAGTGCTATTTTCACATGCTAAATATATCCAAGTATATTTTGGGTAACATTTGAAACCCCCCTTGGCAGCAAAGATAAGCAAACCACAAACCTCCCTCATTATTAGGTAAGAAAACTGCCCGATCCCCTTTTTTATATGAACAAATTTTGAAGTAAAATTTATTTTTGGTTGAATTTTGAATTTATGCAGTAAGCGAGAGATTTTTAAAAATTCAGTGTTAGTAAGATCTTATGTAAACGTCACTGACTTCCCATCCCATGTTGTCTGGAAAAATAAGCAAAGAGCAAACCCGACCCAGGTGCTTACATGATATTTGAACGGCCCCTGTAGAAAAAAATTTTTATTAAAAAATATACATATTTTGTAAATCTAAATAAAAATAAATTGATTGTTGCAAACCAAGGATAACAAATACAGCCAAATTTGAGTAAGAGAAATATATATATATATATATATATTGATGATTAAAAGAAAGGTTTAAAAAATACTTTTGCTTAAACTTTGCTAAACTGTGAAAAAAAATGCTACGTTAGGTATAATTTATGAAAGTAAAAATTGTAAAACAGAACATTCAGAACTCCTAAGTGTTCCTAAACATATTCTCAAAACTCTCCAAAAACGCGATTTATGCCAAAATTTGGCAACCCCATTTAATACCACGGAGTTTTGTGGAAATATCCAAGTCCGAACGCATGCGCTTGAGTCTTCATTGGACGAAACGGTTGGGATCGGCGAAAATGCGTATCGGGTGGGATAGTTTTACTTTATCAGTTACGGTGAAAGTGAAAAAAATTTTGAAAATTCCCAATGTAATCCCCCTTTTTTATTCGCGCTACGTGATCCCAGATGTGAAAAAACACTAATAGCGTTGAAACGGTACCTCTAAGTTGAAAACTCGCTCCTAGAGAGACAAATGAAAACAGCAATGAAACTATTATTTCTGTTCAAGCTAGACTAGTGAATGGTTAAGAAAATATGACTAGTGTATCAGGAAATAGCAATAAAAAATAGCAATATACTTTGATTTTACTAGTTTTTATTGCTATTTCCTGATACACTAGTCATATTTTCTTAACCATTCACTAGTCTAGCTTGACCAGAAATAAAAGTTTCATTGCTGTTTTCATTTCTCTCTAGGAGCGAGTTTTCAACTTAGAGGTACCGTTTCAACGCTATTAGTGTTTTTTCACACCTGGGATCACATAGCGCGAATAAAAAAGGGGGGTTACATTGGGAATTTTCAAATTTTTTTCACTTTTACCGTAATTGATATAGTTAAACTATCCCACCCCATACCATTCTTGTCCCCATCCAAATTTCATCACATCTTGTCCATCAAAATTTCATTTAATTCCGATGAACGGTTTGGCTTCTAGAGTCCCTTAAATCGGGTTACTTATTTTATGGACACCCTGTATTTTGCAATTTAATATGTATTATGCAACATTTTCGTTGCTATAGTTTGACATTTCTTTAAAAAAAACTACCTGTTATATCTCCTGCGTTTTGTTACATAACATGAAAATTACTCCAAATGTTGCTACATAGAGGTGCTGAATGCTTTAGGAGGTTTAAGATTGGTATTGTTGAGGAATTTGAATTCAATTCATTATAATTCCATTTAATTTTAGTTATGATATAAAATTCTTACCAAATTAATAACATTAAGCATAGGTTAATGTTATACAGATTATAGTATTATCCTGTGAAGGTAATGTCACATTTATAAAAGCATTCAATAAACAAGAATTTCATTTTCTTTTAATATTTATTTTAATGAACAACTAAAAAATAACAGATACTGCAATGAAAACAACAATGAAAATTAATACTTCTCATATTTTTGGGTAATAAACTTTACAATCTGAAAAGATAAAAGACAAATTAAGCTACATAAAACTATATAATTTAAATGTAAATATTCAACATTCTCCTTACGGCAATAAAAAAAGAGGAAGTAAATTTCAAAATTATCTAATTAAAGAATTAGAGATCAGCTATGACTCCATATTTTCCGAGGTAACTTAGTTTTACTAGAATATTAACGGCATTATGAACAATGAGGTATTTGCATGAGTGAGGGATTTGCTTGATTTTATACTTTTTTTATGCATTATGGTTTAAAACTCCCAAATTTCTGATTTTTAAGTTCAAAAATGTGTTTTAAATAATTTAAAATTCCATTTTAATTTTGCCAAAACGCCAGAAAGGTCACGTTATCAGAAAACGGGCTTCTATTGAATGTGACGTCACAGCGCACAATTTGAGATTCAGAACTGTTTTCGCGCCCAAACAAAAAACGAAATTTCAAAAATTTGTAACTCAGAAACTAGGCTACGAAAAAACTTGATGTAAACGTCATTCTTCGTGGATTTTTATCTACTATTTTAATAAAATTTAATCTCAAAACGTGCAAATACCTCATTTTTAAGACAAAAGTGTTACACAATAAATGGGAAAAACTCAGAAAAATGCTTTATGTTTGTGTTTTTAAACATTTAACATTAACATGGATTTAACATGGACCATGGATTCCTATGCAATTCTGATTCCTGATGGTGTTTTCTACCCCCTCTTGAAGTTTTATACCATTATTAATGCATATTCACAAAGCCCACAAGGTTTTTATAATTTTTCAACAATGCGCATGCGTGTGGTCTTAATTTTTGCTGTTTTTTGGAAATTTTAACAAAATAATTACTGGGGGTAGAACCCACGACCTGCCGCATGCTTCTCTGGCATCCTACCACTGCTCCAGAGGGGATTCAGTAACTCTAAAACTTATTAGCACAGCATGTTATTTTTTTGTGACGCACGCGCATTATGTCAAATTATGAAAACCTTGCTGGCTTTGTGAATAAGCATTATTAATGAAACACCCTGTAGCCTGTACTTTCAAAGCAACTAACTTTAACAGCAAAATCTTTGCGAGAATAGTCCCTCATTTCAAAACAGAAATAAGGGGTTCATCTAAGTTACGATATTCTAAGTTCATCTTAGTGTTCAAGATGAAATTAGACTAGTTCAGGGACCTTTCACAAATTGCGATCGGGGCCTTAACAATATTCTCAACTTTCGAATACTTTAAAATTATCTCATAATATCTATTTTTTTTCTTAGCACCTAAGTTTTGAATCTCGAATAGTTTTAAAAGTAAGCACGCAATTAATTCTATTGGTACTCTGGGGCCGTTCAAATATTACGTAAGCACCTAAGGGGGGAGGGGGGTTTGCTCTTTGCTTATTTTTGCTGACAAGGGGGGAGGGGGGATATGAGTGAGGCTTACGTAAGATGATGCATTTTCGAAATTTCTTGTTTCTTGCAAAGATAATTTCAAAATTCAACCAAAAATAAATGTAACAAAAAATTGAATTAGGAATTCTAACGTAAACACTTTTTTCCTGGAGATAGACCACCCTAACATTTTGAAATTGTAACCCCGAAAAGTACTGTTTCGACTCATTTTTGAACCTTTAGGGTTAAACCCAAAAAGGACAGCTCCTTGTACGAGTCACCTAATTTTCAAGGAAAAAACAGTACTTACTTATGGGGATGTCAAAATTTCGGGGGGGGTCCCGGCAGTGTCTTACGTAATTATGGAGGGGGGGTTTGAGGTTTGCTTATCTCTGCTGACAAAGAGGGAGGGGGGGTTAAAAATGACCAAAAAAGTGCTTACGTAATATTTAAACGGCCCCTCTGACACAGATTTCAATTTGAAGTTAACTAAAATTTTTCAAAAATATTTTTCACAATTTTTTCTCTAAAAATTTTCTGTTTTTACAAAATTTCATGATTTCTTATTCCAAATTCCAAAAACGGTCACCGGCCGAAACGAACTTCTGGAAAAACCCCTGAGAAAGGAATATAAAAAGCTACAAGAAACTTTAATCCTCTGACTGATCATCCGCGATTTCCGCGTGCAGGTGATTTTCTTCCCTCATTGAGGATCGCACCTGATATGGCGAATTAGCCATGAATCTGATCATGATTCAATAAACTTGCTCAATAAACTAAATAGAAATAAGCTATAATTGAATAGAAATTCATTTAAAAAAAATTTTGGGTGATAAGATCTGAAATTGTCTTTTATGGCAACTTATTTTTTATGGTAAAAATCTAAGTAAAAAATCTTTTATAGGAAGAAAAAATGCTCTGCCACAGCTACGATAAGCGTCTACCAGCCGCCATGCTTACCCAAGGCTCAAATGATGACGGACAACCATAGAGATTTTACTTTTAATACCATCTTAGATCCTAAAATAATGATATATTAAATATTATTACCGTGGGATCCAATAATAATGATATTAATAGCTAGGTCTATATGGTGGTGTGGTATCATTTAAGCTGTGGATAAACATGGAGGCCGAAATAGTCGCAATAAAAATTTACACAATTTTTGAAGTGATTTCGATTCACATATACTTAAATACTTAATAAACGCATTTATTACAATATACTAAATACAATAGTAAAATAAAACTTAAGAAATAATTACTTTTCATCCAAAACGGGCTTTTTAATCTTCTTAAATTAATACTAAAAGAAAGTATAAATATTTAATACCATGTATTTATTACAAAATACCATATGAAATATAAAGGAAATATTAAAAAAACGTAAGAAATACTTACTCTTTTATTCAAAATTCCTGTTTCTTCAAATTTTATTCAAAGCGCACCATTGAAGCAAATTAGAAATTTGTTTTTGTTCTGTTTGGTAAATAACAGAGAGCGGTGGAGTGGAAAAGAGGTACAACTTCTGTATCTGGTCACTAGCACGGCAGTTGCCAGTAAACTATAGCAGGTGGCGCTTCAAAATTACAGCTTAAAAGGCAGTTTTTTAAGATTACAGTAAATGCGTAAAATATTAACAGCAGTTTTTGCTGTTAAATTTTCCGTTTTTTTTTGCAGTGCACGGCTGAAAAACTTCTCAAAACATCAGACCCTTTGAGAAAATTAATGTGGGAAAATGTACTTACTTCATATTTTTACCTTTGAACCAAGTGTTGTGTACAGATCTCGCAAAAAAAACGTTAAAGTAAAATGTGCGGAAGAACGGGTGGTGCTAGAAAGGTGCTTTTGGGGTAATTTTTCAGGATATAGTGTAAGCTTAAAAACACTGATTGGCTATTTTTTTATCTGAGAGGCCGCCTTTTACAAGACGCAACACAAAGAGCGACTTTTTTTTAATGATGACTACAGTTTTTATTCATTATTCTGAAATAGCACACCATTAATCCCCTAAAGACCAAGTTTCAATTAATTTGTTCATTAAATAAAGCCATGGCTAAAAGTTAAATTTGAAAATTTACAGGTAAAAGCCTGAAAACGGTCGCCATTATCCGGCCGCCTAAGAAGATTACTGATACGAAACTTGTAGCAACCCTCGCTCCTCACTCTGTCTTTTTTGACCACAACAACAGAAATGATTTGAATAGTTTCAAGTTGAATTAAAAAGATATGAAGCCTTTTTCTCTCCAAATTTTGCTGACTTTAAAAATCAGAACATATTTACTGTAGGGATACTTAAATTTTGCTTATTTATTTTTGTTAAAAAGTAAAATTTAATTTTTCATTTAGATCAGACATTATCTATTTTTGAATTTCAATAAAATAAACAATTGGTGAAGATTCTTTTGAAAAATTATTTGCGTAATAACTAAATATTCAAATGATAATTTCTTAAGGTATAATACCAAGAACAAAGTGTTTTATAATAAGTAATTAATCTGATTCCCCCTTTCGAATCATAGGGGTTTTTATGTCAAGTAATTGAAATTAAACTTTTTTTAACAAAATTAAAAATTCATTTATCCTTGTTTGGTAATATTCAGTTGTTATTTGGTTAAAATAATCTCGTCTCTCATATTTAATATTTTATTTTTCCCGTCAGGGGTCTTGTAAACCATTGATTGACACATATATTTTTCTTCTACAATTTTCCAAATTTTGGGTTGACTAGCTTTATTAACATGTATAACAAATTACAATTTGATGGACACCGACTTGCCAAATCGTGATCACCATGCGATGTCATATGCATCACTTGGTCACGTCACAGACTGGTCTAACTGTGGCTTTTAGTAGCGATGTCAAAACTTATCACAATTGTTGATAAAAAATATCGGACATTCGTCTAATCATAGTTTTATGCCAGTGACATCGCGATCACATCCGACTCAAATGTGATTGTCTTAAAACGATCACAGGTCTAGGTCTATTTATAACATGGTTGTCATTGTTGTAATTTTAAATTCAATAAATTATTTTACTTAAACTTTTTTAAATCAACCTATTATGTATTCTTAGTTACTAGCTGTTACGACCCGGCAAAGCCGGGTCTTACAGCTAGGCTAGCCTTTTATGCGAGCTTCCCTCGTTACTACTTCAAGTTCCTATTAATTATACATTAAATAAGAAGTTTAACTTCTTTATCTTACCGCTGAAATATCACTAATTTATCATATTCAAATAAGTCACTCAATTTCGGCTGACCACCACCGAGCTGATTTGGGCAAATTTATTCTTAAATCAAATCTTACTACCCTTATATAAACTCATTTTAAATGGCATTCTCCCCAAACATTCCATTATTAAATTATTATTTGATTTTAATTTGCCTCATTATTTGAAGATAGTTTGTTATGGGGCGCCTACGGCGCCCACGTATTTAGGTCTAGCACGCCATCTTTGCTTTCTTTCTTTAGCTAAGCGACGTTTTTTTGAGGTAGGATCTTCATCATCACCCATGACAATGACTATGAGAAAGAAAAAAATGAATAGTAAAAATTGAGATGATTACTATTGAAAGCTGATTCTAAAAGTGAATAAGTTATATAAATCAGTTGAAAAATAAATAAAATTCAATTATTTACTTACTTAAGAAATAATTAATTTTTCGTTTCCGAAAGTAAATAAAGATTATTGCCAAAAAAAAAATCAAAAAGCGCTTTTTATACGATTATTTATTAGATTTATTATTGTTGAATTAGAAACCAACTTCCCTAAAAGTAACTTTTTAACCTTTATTAAGTAAACCAACTTTCTTGAAAGATATTTAAAAGCTATTATATTATTTTAATTTTAATTACTTTTATTTATTTATTTTTCTGATTATTGCGAGATGGCATCATAGTGTGCGAGCGTTCCAGAATCAGTGAGTCAGTGAGTCAGTGAGTGACGTGGGCTTTTATATGAGAGATTTTTTCTTTAAAATAATGAAATATTACCGGAAGTTGTTAGCAACTAACTGGGAGTTTTCCGTAACTTATCGGAAGTGATTCACGAGTTATCGGAAGTAACTCGTGGGTTTAACTCGATTACTTTTGTAATCAGATTATTAATCTGATAACAAAAGTAGTTTCATTGCGTCTAACTTTATTTCCAAATAACTGGTGAGTGTAATGTAAAATAATCATTTCTTTAAAACGGGAAAGCAAAAATGCGAAATGTAGCAAACTGTCAATTAATTGCCAAAACTAGCAACCCCCCAATCCATAGATGGATCAATGTAACGTTTTTTTATTTATTTGCAGGAGCTGTGCTAATGCTTCTAATATTAAGGAATAAGTGGTTGGCAACAGAGGCTATCATTATGTCACACGGAGACTTGGTTGTAAAATAATATGCGTGTGTAAATCATTAATCTTATAATTTTGCCTACTTGCATATTTAATTAATTTTATCTTGTCCTTGCACCAAATTCAAGAACGAGAGAAAATAAATTCCGAATTAAATAAAGTTAAAAACGACTTACCCCATCCAATGAGATAAAACCACTTGATTAGCTTGCCCTCTGCGACAAACGCAACTATCAATATTGTGTGCAAATAGAGACCTTCGCAGAACATCCACAGGTAATTGGAAACTAGGAAATAGTGGACCAGAACATGCAAAATCTGACAGGGTACCTGTAAGAAGATATTAGTAGAGTTTACTTTTATAAGAAAGAAACAAAACAATATCCGATAAAAATATAAATGGAACCCGGCGGGTGTCTCTCCTTTTCATCAGGTAAAGAAATTAACAACAAGGTAAATTGTGTGAAAGTTCTGGCTCAAATGACTCAAATAATTGTGTTTGTTGCTATTTATTCCATTTTCCGTGTTTGATGACAATCCCGGAAAATGGAATAAATAGTAACTGTTCAGGTCGCGGAAGTTTTCGTTATTTTATGATTCGATTTTTCTTAATCATTTATTGCAATTATGTAAAAAGTCTTTGCTACGATTGCTATATTTATGATTTAATGTAAATGTATTGTATAGATTAGAAAAGCAATAACTTGCGTCTATTAAGAAGGGTCGAAGACATTGGAATATTTGTTTCTGTAATTTTTGAATGAATGATGCGATTTCAAAAAAAAAATTTGAAAGAGATATCAGCTAAGTTAAAAAATGGATTATAACAAACGTAATTTTAGCAATTAACGTGGAGAAAGCGAAAAGGAGACAAAGTTTGGAAAATGTAGTAATGAAGTAAAGAAAATCTATCTCTAAAACATAACACTGGGGAACAATTCTTAACAAAATTTCTGTTGACTTTTTTGCTGGGCCAGAGAGTCTTCCGAACCCTTCCGGGGGTGCTTCGGGTACGCTAACACCTCAACCGCATTTAGTAAAAATCATTGGTGCCTATTTTCATTAAATTTGGGTCCTTGGGGAAGGGTTAATACCAAAGTCATTGCGTAAAAAATAAGAGAAAAAAAATACGAGAAGCGTAAAATAACCTCTATAATTTTTTACATTTTTTTATTTTTTAGTTTTGCATTTTAGGGAGCAATAACCCCTTAAACCTATCCATTTGCAACAAATTTTCATTTTTGAAAAACTTTAACCTTTCTTGTCCTCTCGGGTGTAATTTTAAGACAAAGTAATGGTTTTTGACCCTGAAAATCGAATTCAAAGAAATTCATTTTGTTTTTAAAGCCCTTTTTGGGGGTACGCTGTATCTTAAAAAGTTGACGTGACCGACAAAAGCTACAGTAAATTTTGGATTCAGGGGCTAAAAGTGAATCAAAAACAAGACAAAGTTCTAAGACAACAAAATTGATGTTCACAGTGTAATCAATAATCTCTAAAGAATTGTCGTCTATTTATTTATTTTTATTTAATTCTCATGAATTATAAATAAACGTTTAATTATTCTATAATAATTAAGAAATAATATAAAATTAATTCTATGGATTTTAATGATATAGGAATGGAATTTATTGATTTCAGACTATTTGTCTTTCATTAGATAGATATTTTTAATTTACTCCTTAGCAAACATCTCGTAGTTTGGTCAATTCCTTTGGAAAATATCGATGAAATAAATGATTTGGGTTCAAGGAACTGTGCATAACACAGGTCTGCAATGAAAAAGCTGTTTGAATAATTTTAGTGATTTCCTATGTATTTTGGTGTGCTGAAAACGAAAAAAATATTGAAAAAAATCCTATACGTCAGGATTTTTCATAAATTGCAAAATTATATTCGAATTTGCCCATTTTTCATAGTTTTTGTGCATTTCTAGCTCCTTTAGTTTTAAAAATTAGGAGCTGTGAATGGTGCACATAGTAAACTATCTCATCAGGACATTAAAGAGATAGAAAGGAAATAATAGGGAAGATTTAATCGGGGAATAATGAAAGATTTTTGTTGTATAGTTCAAAGAAACATTCTTTTTGCTACTCACAAGGGTAAAGGTACCAAGGGGAGTTTCATGAGGAGGAAAAATTGGCTTTAAAGTGTGTAAATAAGTTTATTTTAGTTATATAATGATTTTCATGAAGAATATGTAACAATAATTTTATTTTATGAACCTATTTTCCTGAAAATTGAAATAATAACTTATTTTCCAATTTTACTTAAATTTTCAGGAAACATGACAATCTATGGCAAAACAGAGACCATTTTTGAACTCCGGGCACAAAATAACCTTAAAACTAACAACCTTAAAAATAAATTTGGATTAAAAAATCTACTTCTTAAGTATACTTACATTTTATGTGAAATGTTGCTATATTTTCTCAATTTGTTACAAAATGTGGTGTCTTAAAAATCAAAAGAGGTATTTTTTGGATTCAGCACACCAAAAATCATAAAAAATTATTTTCAAATAAAGTTTGAGTCGAAAAATAATTTTTTTAAATATTTACTTTCATTTTCTTAAAAAATTGACATTTTTACTTAAATTGTGAAAAAAGATGAAACCCCATGACAAAACGGAGGTCAGTTTTAGATTCAGCACATCAAAAAACATAAAAAAAGATTTTGTGGAAAAAATTTGAATAAAAAAAAAGTTTATTTTACAAAATTTTAAGGCATTTCCCAATAAAACCTAAAAATCTGAATTGTCAAAAAACGTGACGTCCCAGGACAAAATGGAGGTCATTTTTGGATTCAGCGCACCAAAAATAACAAAGTTCAGGTGAAATATCCAAAACAGCTCGAAAAAAGTTTTTTTTTGCAGACCTGTGTAATCTAAGATATTGTGTGTTTTCATGAATATTAGAATATTCCCTGCATACCCGATACCAAACCACCGTTCCTGATTGATGACTCTGGGTTTTCCGGCCTTAAAAAAAGGTAATTATCTTGTTGAGAGTGAGACGCGAGCTCACAATGACAATGAAAAATCGTTGAATGTTTTATGATCGAAAGTGAAAGTACTTTTTGTCCATTCTTTTCTAGTAGAACATACTTTTTTTGTTTTCGGAGAAGGGTGAAAAGTCGTCAACCCGATATAGGAAATTTATTGGAAATCTGACAATAATTGAAATATGATGCTCATGCAAATGATGCAGGTAAAAAAACGTGCTACGTTTTACTGAACAATGAGTTATTATATGAGTAAACATATTAAAACTTAGGCTAAGCTCGCACTAGAGACATCCGTCGCGGCGACTTAAATCACTAGTCCCTTGAGAGCAATGCATTTCTATGAGGAAATTCTTGGCAATCGGCCAAGAGTCTCGTCGCCTATGCGCGCGCTCTAGCTTCTTGCAATAGCCAGGGTGATAATTTTGTCTCTGTCGCCGTGACAAAAGTTTCTAGAGCGCGCTTAGCCTTACAATGAAGAATTGCATCATCTCTTAAAATTATAAATATTCAATTTTATTTTATTAAAATTTCTCTCCTGATTCCAAAAATACGCTTGTCTTTTCCCACAAACTTGTTTTAAGGTGATTATGACATGTTTTAATACAGAAAGCTCCTAACAATGTGACGTCATATGTGTCTCTTGGAAATGTGGGAAACACCGTTTTAATGGAAACACTAGGATGTAAAAAACTAGAGCTCAGTCTTTCAAAAGCGGGATGATAACAACAAGCGGGTGCCAGGCACATTTATCGTCACAAGCTGTTTCAGCTCAGACAGAAAATAAGCTATTTTTAATTGAAAATAACTTAAAATTTATGGCTTTGAAAGGTAAATTAAAATGTTTTTTGGAGGTTTTAAGCTGTTCTGAACTCATTAAGATTAAAAAAAATTGATTGCAATTATCCATTGTTTCGGGGATTTTTGGGTATGGAATCCAGTCCAAATATCCTTGAAATGATTGTAGTATGCCTTCATGTTTTCAAACTCATTGTGCAAAAAAATACTTTTTGGTGGGTTTTGTAATGTGATTTAATATTAATAAAAGAATCAGGGAAAAAATCAGTATTATTACTTATCGTACTATTGTAAATCGTATAAGGTTGTAAGTCGTACTGAGGTAAAAATTTTGAGCTACCTGTGTAGATTTTTGACTCCTGTGAAACTCAAATGATATGAACTTCTTTCTTTTACTGTGTTTGTGTTTTTAATTCAATAAATTCTTTTAGGGAAAAACGTATCTAGAGATGAAGTTTTTTTTTCGTTTACATTAAAATACCATAATTTTTTAATTATCCTCTATCTTATATAATTAAAATAATTGGGTTTTTCTTTCGGCCGGCCGCCAGCCTGAACCCCCCAACCGATTCCGACAAACCCGGTCTCGATCGAAAGCTTTCCACCCCCTAGATGAGCCAATAATATAACACGTTCCTCCAAAACCTTCCATTTTAAAATTATGCGTTCTTTTCGTTTTGCCCCCATGTTAACTCTATGGAGAGGTTCCGTTCCGCCGGCCGCCAGGCCGAACCCCTGAACCGATTTGGACAAACTCGGTCTTGATCGAAAGCTTTCCACCCCTAGATGAGCCAATAATATAACACGTTCCTCCAAAGCATTCCATTTTTGAATTAGAAATTTATTTCAATTTGCCCCATTGTTTTTAGTTAATATTTTTATCAACACAGGCAAAACGACCTTGAAAGAGCGTGAAGAAAATCTACATTGAAATTAAATTTCAAAGTTTTGACGGTTCACTAGATTTATCCTAACGGGATACTAGAGCCGTATTGAATTTTTAAAAAATTATGGTACTTGTTAGATTGTTTATTTCTTCTTTCCCTTTACACAGCAGGGGATAAACATTTAACTTCAAACAATGAGCCAAATAAAAATCAAATAATAATTTAAAGTGGAAGGTTTTGGGAGGATGCCACCTAAAATGGGTTTTTACAAGGGTAGTAAGATTTCATTTAAGAACAAGTTGGTGTTAGGTGGATTGGGCTGACGACCTGTCGAATTTAAATGACAATTATTTCAATGTGATAAATTTGTGACAATGCCATGTGAAATCGGAGACAAAACGTCTTTCGAAGATAATGAATTAAAAATGCATATTTAATGATAGGGGATGAATAAATACGAACAGGTAAGTAACGAGCGAATCTCGCTTCAGCGCCAAAGAAGGCTAGCTGTAAAACCCGGCTTTGCCGGGTATTAACAGCTAGTTACAATTTAATTTACAATCTATTAGTTATGAATAACTTTGAGTCATATTATATTCCTGAAATTTTTAAGAATTTAAGAAAATTCATGATTTTATTCGGCAAACAGTATGACGCGGAATTCCGATGAAGATCATCAAATTTAATTTAAAAAAACGCCCACAATAATTTAATGAATACCTATATTTTCTCGGCTCACTAGTATAAATAATTTCTTTTGCCCTTAATTATTTACATATTCCTCCAAGAACAAGAAATATCAGAGGAATCTCATAAACAGGACGAGAAAAACAGGTATCCCATAACAGTGGATACAGATAAGCCGATCCGCAATGGGAAAAAAAGCGGAAGAAAGAAGCTCAGCTTGGATTGGATAGGTGCAAAGAAACTGAGAACAAAGAACAACACTTCGCTATCAAGACGACTTATCATAATAGCATTAGAGCCAGACTCGCAACAGCCGTCTTTGGGCCAATGAAAGATTAATGACAACGGAGAGAGAAATTTATACGAGGAATGCTTTCGGCAGGAATAAAAAAGGATGGCTTTATGAATGGGATGTGTTGGTATTTCTTTTTTTCTAGTGTTTTTTGTTCCCTGTACGCATTTTTCTGGTGCATCACAAAAACTGTGGAATAATATTTTCATTGTTTTCATAAGGGTTGTTGACTTTGTTCGAAACTGAATTGGAATCACAAAATGCAGGAAAAAGAAAACGTAAACATTAAATGACTTTAAAAAATAGAGGAGATGAGGGTATTATGGAACACCCTTTATATATTTAAGAATAACTCTATTAGTTTTTAATAAAAATCCGCCGAATCATTTCAAGTACATACTATAACTAATGACAATGGAGGGCAAATGGTCAATTAAATCAGAATTTATTTTTTTAATCAAAAAATGTACTTTAAGAAAAAGTTACAAATGGAGGGTAATATGGAACAGTCGGGTAATATGGAACAGTTGGATTTACAGCTATTGAAAACTAATTAAACCTTAGAGAACATAGTTAATATTAACTAAAAAAAATATATGTGACAATTTACGTTCAAATAGTTTTGTTCATGAGTCGATTTGTAATAATCACAAACATAATCGTCTTTTTCTGCTCCAGTAAAGTCAAGATGATCCCATAGAAAACAGCTAATACATTGGATCCGAATTTCTTCTCGTTGATCTTCGGAAAATTTTTCATTACAAAAGATCTTAGTTAAAGATGCTTCAGCATCTTTGTTTTCTTGTCCTTTAGTTGATGGCACGAAGTTGGACCTAGTGTTCCATAATACCCGACACACCAGCTTGTACTATGAACCCTTTTACTGACCGATAAAACATGGATAGCTAAAAAACGACTGCAGTATAAGAAACAACTGATATTTTAGTGTACATTATGCTTAACAACAAAATCCAAGTCTCATAGTTACTGGTAGGTTAAAAGGTTTGAACATTTACCGTATAAAACTTTCGAAAATCTTAAAACAAACTTTGCTTTGCTGCGACTGATCAGACAACAACAAGAAGCTAAACTATTTGCGCACTGCATCATGGGGAATTTCTAAAGACTTTCGTGGCTTTGCCACGTTATAGCAGCACGAGGGGGAGCAGAAACTCAGGTGTTCCATATTACCCGACTATTCCATAATACCCTCCTCTCCTCTACAAGTAGACGCAATTTGGCAAAATATTTTTCTGCCGAGGACATTTTCAAAATGAAGGCACAGGTACTACTCAAAATTTGTTGATGTGTGCATGTGTGGAGGGGGGAGGTGACATGAATCCATTAAATAAATCACTAAATTTTAAGACCCATCGAGTATATGTGGAGTACGTGCTCTTTAAATCTGTGGGTCCGAAAGTCCTGTGGTCGGTCGCAGCAGTTTACCATGGGTCTAGGTCTTCTGGAGACTATTTCTCTACCCTTCAGAGACATGGCAAAATTGTGGAGGTGGCGATAGATGGTGACAGCATCTATCATCCATGCAAAAAAAATAAAGAGAGACGAAGCGGCTCATCTTAGAGTAAGCAAATGTCTTCTACACTTTCCAACTAACTAAATTTTACGACCGATACCTAAACATCGTGCTTAAACCATGCTATTGAATTGCAATTTTGTAATTGAAATACTAGTTATATATGGTAAGATTGAGAGTGTTTCCGTTAATGTTAGACCATAGAGCGAAAATTTGATGTTATGGTCCGTTTTGGGGAAATTGGCCGACATTCTCAAGACTAAACTTTTATTTGAAATTTTGTTCCTTAAAAGTTTAACCCTTAGATTAAATCTGTGATGAACATTTTCTTATAAATTGAAATTCTAGACGTTTATTATGTCATACCGTGCAAGTTTTCATATAATAAACACTGTTTTTTAAGTTACTATGTGATTAGCATGTAAAAGCATGTATTAGCATGTGAAAATAGCACTTTTTCAGACCTCAAATGAGAAAAGTTCTTAAATTTTAAATTTTTTCAGTTTTATTGTGTAGTTTTGTGTTTTTTTAGTTGAATAAAGGCAAAATTTATTAAAAAAATTGAAAAAACTTGCAAATTTACGAACTATTTCTTTTTTGAGGTCCGAAAAAATGCTATTTTCACATGCTAATATATCCACGAATATTAACGATATTTTCATGAAACTTTTTTCAGTGAGTTCTTCATAACGTTGGCAACAATACTATCCCTGAGGTTTTTGCTCTATCTCCTATAGTTTTTAAATTAATTTTTTTAACTTTTTTATTTCGCCGCTAGGGGAGCTGGAAGTCATCTCAATGGATTCTCCAGGGTCACTTACCTTGGGGTTGACCTTACTTCTGTGACCATATGACACTTTGGTTCCAAATAAAAGCCGCGAAACGGACTTTTGAAACACCCTGTATAACCTTTATATAAATCTTTTATGCCGAATTTGAAATCTTTTGAGTAAATCAAAATGCCTCATAAGTAAAATTATAAGTTAAATATATACGTAATCGATCGTAAGTTTTACGAAACTACAGAAACTTAATTAATTGTTAATTCAAGTCCGATTGTTTTATGTCTTCAAAGATTCGCATGGTGATAAATTGAAATTGTGGTATTACAAAATTCACTTTTAAAGCTTCCTATTGTTATGTTCACAAGTAAGTTCTTTAGAATGGTTAAATATATCAGCTTAGTAATAGTCATGCTGGCATACAAATAATTTACAAAACTATGCAAAACATTAATTGCACAAAAAAAAGTGAGACAGTTCGCATTGTGAGCGAACTACTGGGGTTAGGATGATAATTTTTGTGTCATTTTTCATGATTTAACTTCTTCTTGAAAATGAAATATAGTTTATGTCCTTAGGGGGCCGTCTACATATTAAACCAAGCACCAACTTTCGTTTTTCCTATAGGCGACATCAAAGATTATTCTAGATTCAGAAGGAGCACCCCCTAAAACCCCTCAAAACCAATTTTCATGTCATTTGGTCCCCAAATAAAGCCAGGAGTGGGGGTTGAAGTTCGTCGAATTTACGTTGAAATCTCGTTTTTTACGTTGAATTCTCGATTTTTATCCTTACAACCATCAATCCCGCACGAGAATTCAACGTGAAAAACGAGATTTGAACGTAAATTCGACGAACTTACACCCCAACTCCTGGCTTTATTTGGGGACCAAATGACATGAAAATTGGTTTTAGGGGGTGCTCTTTCAGAATCTGGAATAATCTTTGATGTCGCCCGTAGGAAAAACAAAAGTTGGTGCTTCGTTTAATATGTAGACGGCCCCCTAAGGACATAAACTAATTTTATTTTCAAGAAGAAGTTAAATCATGAAAAATGACACAAAAATTATCATTCTAACCCCAGTAGTTCGCTCACAATACGAACTGTCTCACTTTTTTTTTCTGCGACTGTACTTTAACTCATCACACTAATTTTATTGGACGTGGAATAAAAACTGAACTAGTATGTGCTGGTAATTGATGAAAACAAGAAAAAAAACAATAGGTAATCCTTTGAATGATAAAGATACATAAAAATGTATAGGAAGCTATATCATTGCATCATTAATAAGCATCATTGTTCCTCTTTTATACATACGCTTGTTTTTGTAAAATACTGTAATTTAAGTAATTATATTATATAATAAGTAATTATATTATTATAATTATAAGTAATTATAATTAGTTTAAGTAATTATATTCTAACTAATCGTGGAGTGCCTCAGGGGTCTATCTTGGGGCCTTTATTTTTCCTTATTTATATAAATGACTTTTGTAATTTAAACTTATATGGTAAAATAATAACCTATGCCGATGACACAGTTTTACTTTATTCGTGCTCCGATGATTATGAACTTCTAAACTAGATTGAAACTGATTTGTTTGAAATAGAAACTTGGTTTAGTGCAAATGATTTGACTCTAAATTTAAACAAAACTAAATATATTCATTTTAGCCTAAGACAAAGTGATTTAAACTTAAACATCAAATATCATTCTTTATCTTGCAATAGAAACTCCAGTAATTGTCACTGTCACATCCTTCAATCAGTTAATAGTATAAAATATTTAGGTTTATTTATAGATTCAAATCTTAAATGGAAAACGCATATAAATGAGCTAGGGAAAAAATTACGTTTTGTTCTATATAAACTTTTCCACTTTAAAAATAAAGTTGGTTTAAATTTTCTAAAATCATTATATTTTGCTTGGTTTTATTCGTTATTTAATTATGCAGCTATCATTTGGGGTGGGGAATATAGATCCAATCTTCAACCGTTAATTTCTATACATAATAAATGCTTCAAACTTCTGAATCACCAATCTAGTCCCCATAATTTTAGGTCTCTTAAGTTATTACCATTACGGCATAATGCTTTTTATCGCATTCTACTTTATATTTTTCGTAATAAATATCTTTGTAAATTTAGAACCAGGCAATATAATACTAGATCATCTGAAATTTTTGAAATTACAATATTTTCAAAGGACATATTTCGTAAACACTTCTTTTATCTTGCACCTAAATTGTACAATAGTTTACCTACAAATTTAATTCAAACAAATAGTTATTCTTTTTTCAAGAGAAATCTTTTTGAATTTATAATTAACATCGACGACCTGGATCTGTATTTCTCACTTATTTTTCATTTTAAATATTATTCAGCCTTTTGCCATTTATATTGTGTGTGATTTTGTCGTGTTTTTTTTGTGTTCATTTTATAGTTTTAATGTATTTTTCCTTTTTTTCTTTATTTTTGTTATTCAGTAATGTATTTAATTTCTATTACGCCTGAACGGGATTTTTGATTTCCCCTTGGCGTATAACATTGTTTTTCTGTATTATTGTTTATTTTATCTTTAATTATGTTAAAAAAAATTAAAGAATGAAAGAAAAAAATTGTTGTAATAGAGACTATTAAATAAATCAGACGAAGTGGGGTAAACAAACATTAATAGAGTAATTTACCATCAAATTTCCTTAAGGAAACATATGCAGAGAAAAATATATGTTTAAACGTTACATACTTTTCAAAACATTATAATAAAAATACCGTGGGATATATTGCATGCCATATTAATGACCTATCTAAAATTTAATAGAATCGACGGTCCTCCATTTAATGAGATATATTATAAATCTAGAATAAATAAGGAAATAAAAGAAGAAGAGCTTATATACAAGTGACTTTCATGCAATTAGAGGCATTCTTGGTACGCTTTTGATTTTCCAGGCACAAGGGATAAAAGTACACTCAAGTAGCGAGTCCGTCACGTCGTTATTATCTGAAGTTTTTATCCTCCGCTATTGGCAGCAGCAAATCTAGTGGAATATGCTGCCACTTGAAGCAAAATGAATATCGGTCTGGAATATGAAGTGTCTCCTAATCTTGATTAATATTTCTTAAGTTAGGTTAATTAATGGAGGTTAATCTGGGCGTGAATAGAGGGTTCGTGTCAACCAGCTGGGAAAATATTTTAAAGGTTTTTACGCTGGGACTTATTTACCAGAGCAGTTAGTAGAGTCATGAAAAACTTGTAAGAAATCCGCTTCTCCAATAAATTAATGCGCATACAGCTGCGGTGCTTGTGTATATCAAGGAGAGGAGTATTAATTAAGGCTTAAATTAGTAGAAATGTATTAAAAATACTTAGAGCTTTGATTAAAAGGATAGAGAAACTGAACAAAAGTGTTTTGTGTTTGAGATATAATTAGTGGAAATTGGAGTTAATTAATGAACTCTATTGAAGAGTTCAATTTATGGTATAGGGAGAGAATTGTTTTGGTTTTAATTTACTTTGTCGATTCGTGATTTCGTCTAACATGGTAAATTGAGTTTTGATGACAAACTGTGAGATTAAAATGAGATTGTTAATTGATGTTTTTGTATCAGCGATGAATGATAATAATTAACGATTGCAGAGGAAACCCAATCTGAATGCGTTCTAAAGAGTTCGAAGTGTTGTCACTCAATTATTTTATAAGAGTAATTAGTAGCGAGTTTGGGGGAGCCGTTTTCCTAAAATTGAAATTAATGTGATATAGCTTATGTAATAATAGTCTTACGTTTTCTTATTAAATCATTTTTAATATTATAATGAATAGTATTCTACGCTAAAGAGGTTCTCCATTAATAATAATAATCTATGATTGTTTTCTTAAGATACTCAGACAATTTCCAAATATATACATACATGTAATGATTGTATTGCCAAAATAGGTACTTACATCATTATTGATAATTACAGACGGCTTCGGAACGACTTCTGTATACCAGATGATCCACATTATATTATTAATTATGAAGGATATAAACAGATGCTTATGAATGGTGATTCTCGTGCACTGAACAGACCTAAAAATAATAAAAGAGCATTTAAACCATCTGGTACATAATTTCTATTTCCGTCTTTTAAAACTACTTCCGTGTACTAATGCAGTAAAAACGCTGATTAATTTCTTAAACTAATTTTTTCTTAGCTCGTTATTTCTGATTTATTTTGATGTTCTAATCTCCGTATCTACTTATGTTGTATTAATGTAAGGGTGGTTATAAAATAACATACCTACTTTAAAATGATCTATACAGACGAAACTACTATTTGAAAAAATCTGAAATTTTAAAAGGGGTATGTTGATGGAATGAGAATTTTTTGAAACAAAAAAATTAGTAAATTGATTAATTTAATTAAGTTTTTACCTTGGATTTCGGACTGTCGCCAGACGTCTAGAAGGTAAATGTTTATCAAAACTAGCATATCAGACACTTAAGGAAAAATAAATTATAACTATCCCCTTTGTTCAACAAAATTGCGTGATTTTTTTAGGAATAAATAATTTTGTTTCCCTTAAGTGTCTGATTTGATTGTTTGAATAAACATTAAAACATTTACCTTTTAGACTTCTGGTTACGGTCCAAAAGCTAAGACAAAAATTTAGAAAATTAAATGAATTAATTAACATATTTTTTTATTTGAAAAAAATTTCCATCCCTTCAAAATGCCTCCATTAAAATTTCAGATTTTTTTCGACTATTAGTTTCGTCTGTAGAGAATTTCAAAGTAGGTATGTTATTTTATAACCACCCTGTATGTTTTCCAAGGATCCGATGATATCTTTATCAATTTCCAATGATATATTTATAAATTTTATGGATCCGCTTTTTTTCTTCCTGAGTTTTTAAACATACATAACCGTATTGTTAATTTTAAGGAATTTCATACACCACAAGGGCATTGCGGATATTAAACTTTTTTTAAGTCAATATTACTTTCTATTGGGAATAAAGTAGACTTCCATGATATGATCTACAAACGAGTCGGTGATTATCAAGGGGTTGGTACAATACTATTTTGTGAAAAAAAGGTTAACAATTTTTTTAGAAGTAGTATTTACTTTTGGAACTTTTTGAGGAGGATCAATTGATTTGGTAAGATTAAAAATTTTTTAACATGGGAAACCAAATCCTCATATCTTGCATTTCCTATATTTTATTATCATCTTCTATTTTTATAACATAATAATATTCAAATTTCAAAGATAAATGTTACCGCATTAACATGTAAAAAAATCTACTACTTGTATTACTATCTGTATATTTGTATTTGATACTCATGTAGTACAATATTTTTCAAGGTTTAAGAACTCACCTAAAGTAGAAAAAAATTCCTAGGGAGACCAGCAGCGCTATAACTGAAGTTGAGTATCCAGAGATGTAAATATTAACAATGCGTTGACGAAACTAGAAAAGAAACGATGAATGAACAAAAGATGAATCATTTTTTACTGCTTGACAAAAAAAAATTTTTGCACTATTTTAAGAGAGTTTATTCAAAATCAAATCGATCTTCTACTTAATGTTTTTTATGATTTTATAAAAGAAATTAATCTACCTAATTAACAGGGTGTTTCAAAAGTCCGTTTATATTAGCATGTGAAAGTCTAGAGATATTAGCATGTGAAAATAGCACTTTTTCAGGTCCCAAAAAAGAAACATTTCGTAAATTTGCAAATTTTTAAGTTCTATTGTGTAGTTGTGTGTTTTTTAGTTGAATGAAGACGAAATTTAATCAAAAAATCTAAATAAAACTTGCAAATTTGAGAACTTTTTCTTTTTTGAGGCCTGAAAAAGGGCTATTTTCACATGCTAATATCTCCGTGAATATTGGTGGTATTTTCATGATTTTTTTCAGTGAGTTATTCATAATGGTGCCAACAATACTCTCACTGATGTTTTTGCTCTATCTCCTTTGTTTTTAAATTAATTTTTCTAACTTTTTTATTTCCCCTCTATGGGCGCTGTAAGTCATCTAAATGGATTCTCCAGGATCACTTACCTAGGGGTAGACCTTACTTCCGTGACCCTAGGACACGTTGGTTTCAAATAAATGCAGCGAAACGGACTTCTGAAACACCCTGTATATCACAGTTATTATTCTGTACACCTTTAAAATAGAGTTTTTGACTTGTTTTATAAAATAGTATGGATTCAACGTATTATACCTTTGTTTTTTAATAAAAATATTAATATTAACTTTCCTCTATTTTCATGCAATAAAAAGCCGTTCTGTGTGAGGGAAAATAAATTTTCTGATATTAACTTAAACCATTAATTTAAGTGAATTGTAAAGTTTAAAATGTATTGCTTAAGGCTAAAAATAGCCATATTCATCCCTCCCTGGAATCTCAAGTATCATATATCAAAACGTCGATATTTTTTAAGCAAACTTGAGAACTAAGAAAAATAAATATCTGAAAATTCTTGAAGCCAGTCGTAGAACCCAATACCAATAATATATATGGGTTAAGTTAAGCTAAAATGCATGAAAGATCCAAAGAATGCAGTCCATCTATGAATTTCAATACGATTTCTTTATACCAAAGAAAAAAGGGCTTCAAATGGAAGCAAAAATTTTTCAAAAATCAGTGTATTTGGTAGAGAGAGGTTTAAAATTATAATTTATTTTAGGGATTTATTTAATTAAAAAAGAAGAAACTGTCTTTCTATGGGGAACTATTTCCTGTGGCGAGCATTATGTCCTTAAAGAATTACTCAGTTTCTTACTACAGTAAATTTAGGGGTTAGTTTCATTCAGTGTTTTGAATTTTTTTAGTTTCCTAAATTGTGTAAAAAACTAAACACATTGGCTTGAAAGATTCATTGTTAAAGATGTAGCAAGTATATGTAATATAAGCCGCATATTTAACACTTGTTAACCTTTGGGATTAACTGCTTAGCAAAATATATTACAAACATGATGTTTATGTACCCTGTTTGGAACAAGATACCAAGGGGGCTGCAAAAGGTAGTTTGAGAAGAAAGTTCTAAAAAAGCTAATGATCTTGAATTAATTCTTTACATATGAATGTGGTATTTGCATGAGAGAGAGATTTGCTTGATTTTATACTTTTTTGATACATTATGTTTTAAAACTTCCAAATTTCAGATTTTTAAGTTCAAAAATGTGTTTTAATTATTTAAAATTCAATTTTATTTTTTCCAAAACGTCAGAAAAGTCACGTGATCAGAAAACGGGCTTCTATTGGATGTGACCTCACAGCGCATGATTTGTGATTCGAAAGTGTTTTCACGCCCAAACAAAAAACGAAATTTCAAAAATTTATATCTCAGAAACTAGGCTATGAAAATACTTGATGTAAACGTCATTCTTCATGGTTTTTTATCTACTATTTTAATAAAATTTGATCTCAAAACGTGAAAATACCTCATTGACAAGGAAAAATTATGAGTTAGTTTTGAGGGATAAGAGTGCTTGAGTTCTTTTGAGAGGGAGAGAAGGTCATTCTTAACATGGAAAATAGTCATGTAAATTACATCGAAAGTAAGCAATCTTTCTCAACGAGGGGAGTACAAACCACCGGTAGGGAATAATTTGATAAAACAGGAGTGACAAACTTTTTATTCTTAAAGACAAGTTGTATACAGTAAAATACCCAATTATATTTTAAACATTCGAAATCCATATAGAAGATAACAATTTATAAAAACTTTCTGAGAATCAAGATTACCTTTACTGACCTAATACTCGAACTAACCACAAAAAAACTTGATGCTCCAGGGTTCAAATTCTACCCCCTTTGGGTTTCCATGAAGTTACACTTACCTCTTAATGAGAACAAAGAATTAATACTATTCTAATAGTTACGGGTAAAAATAATTGAGGTCGTAACCCCTTCTCTTTCATTAATAAAATTCTAGTTATGACCCTGTTAAGGGTATAAACACTTATGAAGGACTTTGGGGGATTGTCATAAAAACGTTAAGAAAACCTACTGTAAGGAATCTAGAAAAAGTAGAGAATTTTTTTATTTACTTGAATAATGAATTTACGGTTGAAAATTACTTAAAAGGGATCGATTGCTTGGTTATTTAGCAATTAATTTTGAATTATATTGGATTACTATTAATAAATACTCTACTTTTAATTACTATTAATAAATACTCTACTTTTAAAAGAAATTTATTTAACTTCTTAATTAATATCGACGATCCGGATTTATATTTTTCTCTCAATTGAAGCAAACTATTTCTAATAACATTTTTTCCAGCTTATTGCCATTATTTATTTATACATTTCTAAAGTTGTTTTAATTTCTTTTTGTATTTGATGTAAATTTATTCTATGTCGCCTGAACGGGATTTATCAATTTTCCCCTTGGCGTCAAATGTATTTTTTCTCTTGTGTTCTGTAAATATTTTTTGTGTAGTAAATAAACTTATTATTATTATTAAGTTAATTTGAAGAGAAAAGAAGAGTGAACTCATCATAGAAAAAACGCTGAAGAGCTCAGATCCGTGTGGATAATGAGTTCCATTTGTCCCGGATCTAATTCGAAAGTGATAACCAGTTTGGAAATAAGCCATCCGTCAAAATTTATAAATGTAATCAAACACAAAATTCGCTTTTGAAGGTCGCAGTTTTTACTCATCCACAATAAATAAAGTACGGGAACATCATTCATCACTACAAAAGCGGCGGCGGACTATTCCAGTTTGTGCGAAAAACTCGATTGCATGCGGATGCCTTTAGTAGTTCCATCCTCAGCTATTACCATGGAAAACATATGTCATCATTATTATTACGGGGCTATTTTTGAACCACCGTCGACCTTCCTACAGAATCCGTCTTCCGCACGTTTCCAGATGACAACACGCTAGGTACAGTCACGATGTTGTTTCTTTGTTGCAGCAGCTGTACCTCAGAACAGATGGGACAACGATTTCTCGCAGTGGCGGATTTAACACTAGCTACTACGATACAAGCGGGATTAAGTTTTGTGTCCGATTATTGACGATATGTAACGTGACCTTTCACGAAGATGGGTGGTTTTTATTTGATTACATTGCTCTGAAGGACTTTAAGGCAGTCTTTTAAGTAGTTATATAGCTGTTTCTACACAACGCCAAGATTTTCTTGTTACTTTTCATTTCTCAATACTATAGTAAATTATGTTAATTTTTATAAAATTTTCCCTCACTTACAAAATTAAAAAGCATATTGCTCCTCTGAAAAAATGTATTTCGTTATTTTATTTTAAATATTAAAGGTGGTGGTAACTAAAGGATCTGGTAAGAAAGGCTAAACAACGGTGAAATATTTCAAGAAGCACTTCAAAACATAGTGAATTCCATCAGTACAATAGTTTGAGAAATTTGAGGAAACAACGAGGGATTCTATGCCCTAAATAATGAATCATGAGCTACCCTGGAAACACCTGGATCCAAAGGAATGCACTCTAAATAGCAGTGCATAACAGTAGATAAACTATATATAAAATTGCAGTAGTAAAATCTTGCAGATAAACCAGATTTGTAATTTTGTAAACACCTTTGAAAGAGAACAAATAAAAAAAGTTAACAAAAATAATTCAAGATATTTTACTCTCCCCACATTAACTTTTTTCTTTTAAGACCATTGAATAAAAATAATACATAAACATATCACTCTTCTTTTAATAATTTCATTATTTTCATAAATATTGGGGGAATTTTGTATAAGTATTTAAGATTGTAGATTTTTCTGAGATGGTAGCTGACTACCCACAAAATCTTTCATACAGAAAGCTTTAACTAGTCTTAATTCTAAGGGCTGAAAGCTGAATCTTCCTTTTAAAAAAAAACAAGACATTTTTCCTACGAAAATCTTATTAGATTTTATAAGCTGCTAACAAGTAATTTTCATTGAAAACATATAGTTTTAAAAATAAAAAAAACCTACAAATTCATTCGCTTTCAATCATTTTTAAAAACCTTCATGGCACTACAGGCAAACTCTAGAATTAACTTTAGAAGTTTATATTTCACCTTCTTTCAATTGGAACCAAACTAAATGGAAAAGCCCTAGAGCAAGGATTTGATACAGTTTTTTTTTCTGGACATCCAATCCATGTCGTTCACTCCTTGGATTTTTTTCAAAGATTATACTTCTTTCAAAGTGTTTCGAGAAGTATTGAGGGAAGTATCCTGCAAATGGAACTTTAAAGCATCGAATGTTGTCGCTTTCTCAAGCCCCTTCTCGTTGTACAGACGATAGACAGGAAAGCGTGACGCAAGGAGTCACAAAGGAAGAAGTTTCTCTAAGAAACTCTATCCGATAATGTGTTTCTGAAGAATTTATGTGGGTAGAGCTGTTTAAATAGTATGGACCATTTTATTTTTAATTTATATTATTACAAAAAAGTTATTTGAAAGGTATTAATCATCACCTGCTAACGATTTTTTTTTCAAAGGGACAACTTTTTTATGAAAGTATTGCATTAATAACCTTTATCTTACTAAACCGTAGTAAAAATTATAACTTTAAACCAGTGGTTCCCAAAGTGGGTTCCACGGAACCCTGGGGTTCCACGAAAAACTTTAGGGGTTCCATGGGAAAAACTTTATTTCTTTTAAACAAAATTTGAATGAGGTGTAAAAAATAAGAATGGACAGCGCCACCCCACTTGGACCCTAAGATGTTCTCAAAATGAGTTAAAACCATACTTTTACCAGTCGAATTTAAACAATTTTTCTGGGGGAGGACCCCCAGACCCCCCCGCGGTATCAGAATGGGATCTTGCGCGATACTTTTTGGAAAATCCACAACATTTTGACCCTTTTTTTCAAAACATAAAGGTTATGTGCTGGAAAATTTCCCTCTTGGCCCCCAAAAGCTTCTTAAAATGAGTTAAAACTCTACTTTTACCAGTCAAATTTCGAAATTTTTCTGGGGAAGGACCCCCATACCCCCCAGCGGTACCAGAAGGGGATCTTGTGTGTTACTTTTAGAAAATCCCCAAGAATGTGACATTTTTGCCAAAAGGTAAAGGTGATTGTCTGTAAAAGAGCCCACCTGATTTCATTTAATATCATATATTAAATTTTGAAAACTCGTTGATTAAAATATATTCAGGGTTCCGCAATCATTGGTAAGAAATTTGGGGGTTCCACGACCAAAATAATTTGGGAACCACTGCTTTAAACGAATCTATATTTTATAATTTATGTTCCAGGATGTAGTAGATATCAGGGATTACGAACGCAGTAGGAATACTAGAGGAAAATTCAGATATACCGGTTTCGACACTACGCGTAGTCATACAAGTGTGATATTAAAATCAGTAAAAAGAAATATCCTTTTGTTTTATGAGATGTGAAAATGTCTCGATACATACGTATTACCCCTTTGAGAGTTTAGCTACAGTCTAATTCAACGGCAATGCTATAGAACCGTCGGTGGACTTTTATAAAATTTTCGAATTTAGCGGTTAATTTTACATACGTGAGATCAATTTTTTGTTTGATTTAAAAACAGGTACTAAGAGATCGTCTTAATCCATAGACCGGGATTTCACTCCTCCAATTACTCCAAACGAAATTGTAATGACTTATGCCGACGATTTCCTTCTTACCAGTTTACATTTGAAAATATCAAATTTAATGAAAGCTCTTAACAATAAACTGTTTGACTCTTGAATCTTGACAAACCCTTCAAAATGAAGAAAACCTTTCTATAACGGAATGAAAAAGTAAATATACAACTATTAATAATAATAGCATTTGTTGAATCTCTCATCAAAACAAATTTATTTCTAGCGAGTACTCATTTAGATCTTAAAATGGTTCATAATCGTCAATGTTTTATACGATCTATTATGATAGACTGCATACAACCTTGAGGAAAAACCAAACGCATTTGCGTGATTCGTACTTTTATGTCTGGGGATGACGTTTTTGATGAATACACGCTATCTATAAATAAATTAAACTAAAATAAACTCAAACCTTCATATTTTCTGCATTTTGACTGAATCGTAATTTGAGACTAATCTTTTGCATTGCGACAGCTGTGACAATGTGTTTTAAAAAGAATAAAGAGTCGTTCTGTAGGGAGGGAGCTTACAATAGGTACCCTTATAAAATATAGGTATATTATATAGGTTTTATTATATATTATTATATAGGTACCCTTATTAAAATATAAATACATTATTCCCCACTTAAATAATTTTAAATTAGTAAATAACAATGTTTAAAATGAGGATTTATTATTTTGCTTTATCAAAGGTTTAAAGATATGTTTTCCTAAAATTCACTAAAATAGTAAATTTTTCTGAATAAAAAAAATGATCAAAGTATTTTTTGACAACATTGTTATTAGTATCAGAGAAAATAGTTAAAATTTGAACATTTCTATCAGTTTTTTAAAATATTTAACCAGATATGTTGACTAGAAAAATTACGAAATTTGTTAAACGAATGATGAAGTAAAATGTTTCAGATCATTGAGATTTATCACAATGCTTAAAAAAGGAATCAATATTCCAAATTTCAAAAGTATCATAAATAATTATAGGGGAGAGTGGGGCACGTTTTGGGACACCCCTCTTTTCAGGCGAAGTTTTTGACGCGTGTTTATAAGTACTAATATAATATATGGTACTAAAATCTAACTTCAACGTATTTGGGAGTATTTGATATGTTTATAAAATTATCTACAATACATTTCTTTTTATGAGTGGTTAAATTTAAATTTGTAATGAATTTTTACATTCTTCCTCGATTATTACCATAGTATTTCATACATAAACACAATCTATGAAAATGTTTTAGGAAGCAAATATGCTGTTTTCGAGACTACATAATCTTTCACTCTAGGTTGTTTTATTCTCTCTACCTATTCCAAAAACGCACATTGCATTAAAAACTAACATTTCCATTCCCTTCCAAAAATAACTCATTTTCACCGCCTATTCATTTCAAGGCCTTGGATGAGAAATAATTGACTATCAAGTACTTCCTGCAGCAAATTTTCTGCACGTGCAAAAAAAGGACATTGTATGAAATAACGTATATTCAAAAATGGCAGAAATCGGAATTAGCGTAGTTTTGAATCGGGATTCCCGGAAATTTGACGATGCAAAATGGAGAGAATAATTGAATTAAGTCAATCAAAATTTATTCAGCTACTAAAGCACCCCAGCGTCAAAAAAGCGGTTTATTTTGTTCAGTTTGCTGGTTTATTGATTTTTAATGGAGCACAGAATAAAAACGCTTCTGAGCGCAAAATGAGAGTTATTTTTTATTCAGACACGCAGCAACATTTTCTGTGGAGGTTAAGATTAGGAAAGAAATTTAATGTAATGCAGTACAGAAATGCAGGTAGAATCTCAAAGGGGATTTTTTTAAGTGATGGCCAGTTTTAACATTCTTATATTTTGTTGATAGGGGGTGTATATTCTGAATGCATTTCATTCTTTTCTTATAATTTAGTATTTTTACTAATATTTCTGAAATGTCCACATTCCTTTGTTTTATTCGAGGTTAGTATTTTTAAAATTAATAACTTAATAAAGCTAATTTTCTAAAACACAATTATACGAAAAAAAATCTTAGAAAAATAAAAATACATCGGTATAATGCGATAAAAGTTTTGGTAACACACGTGCAAGATGTATTTTTCATCTAGATATATATTTCCTAAAAGAAAAATATTTAACCATATCTAAAATCAGGAAGTTTGGTGTTCAGAATACTTAAGATTTTAATTTGCGTCTTCCAAGTTTCCCATAATCATTCTACGTATTGAGGTGTACTCAAACCCTCGAACTTTATTAAGAAGTTTGCAACCAATCAACCAATCATCCAGATGACTTTTATTCATTTTTGTGGCATCACCTGTAAACGATATACCTATAGCCATTGGCTAACTTATTTTTGCTATCTTTCCTCTTGCTCTGCTGCAGCTGGCTTTGTTTCATATTGATATTTTAAAATTTTTAATAAAGAATATTGGTTAAAATTATACTTAAATATTTATGAGGTCGGACGGAGTCATCTAAAGAATTGGATGTTTAAAGGTTAATTTTACTGATTGCATTATACGCGTGTAAAATTATTCTACAGTATATTATGTTATAATAGCATATTTCGAGGACTTACCGTTAAATCTTCCTTGTCTATGCAAGTTGTGTAGTTCGACCATGTTCTGTTAGTGTCAGGATGTCTGTACCACGTTCCATCAGGGTTGCATTCTTTATGACCAGATCCTAAAAGTAAAATCACAAACTCACAAATTGAACATTCATTAAACCAATATTTTGGTTGTGTGTGGATTTTGCAAATTTTTCAGTGACAATTCGATGGTAGCACACGTAATGTATTATGTAAGATATGGTTTTATAAATAATTCAAGGTTAAGGCAAGTCTATTAATGTAGTGTTCTTGTTAGAGGTCTAAAATAAGAAGCGATTCATTGTAAAAGCTTTAAAAAATCTTAAAAAGAAATACCGCCTTTTAACAAATAAAAAACTAAGCCTAAGCAATAGAACTAGTAAGTTTAGTCTACGTAACTTGTCCAACCAAAGATCTAATACAAGTAAAAAAATACTGGGAGTTTAAGGATACTTTTATTAAAATGATATAATATGAATAATGTAGAAAAATATATCCTCACTTTCTGGGAGGAATCCAGTGATGAAACTAGGACAAGGAATGTAAGCAGTTTTCCCAGCAAGAGTGTCATTCCAACAACCCCAACCATCAAAAGTCCTTGGACAATACAATTCTGAAAGAAACAAGACCATCCACAAATCTTCACTCGTTCTTTTCAATGTTTTTGGTTTTGACAGTCACTAATTGTTTTATGAATCAACGTATAAATTTAAAAACGTATAGATTAACTTCACTAAAAAAATTAAAATTTTAGAGAAAATTATGAGGGATAGACTTACTAACTTTTTAAATTCTACTGAATTTATTGCAGGAAATCAATATGGTTTTAATAAGGGGTATAGTACTGAAAACGCTCTGAATGAATTTTTTACTTTGATATACAGGGTGTTTCAAAAAACTTGTAACGATAGGCTATTTCCTAAAACATTTCCCCTAGACCCATACTTCCAATGGAAGATTTTCTTCAAATGAGGTGAAGAGTTATATGACACCAGTTTCAACTCCATGGGGGGTCTATTTTAGAAGATGCAGAAAATAAATTTTTATACGGCCCCCGTAGATTGAAACCCCCAATGAGAAAACATTTTTCCATTCATTTCTTAATCAGATACAAAAAATTTCATCTCCATATCTTCAAAATTCACCAAGATATTAAAAGCTAAAATTCGAGACTTACACCACTTTAGCATACCTGTGAGTGACATACTTTTACTGCAAAATAGGGGCCATCCACAAACTACAGTTGAACATTTTAGCAACCAAACTACCGTAAAACTTTGATTTTTTGAGGTGACAAGACAAGGACTACATGAAAAACTCCTCCAATCAGCCATGGTGTTGTGCTCGCTCAACTACGCTAATCCAGATACCTGTCATTGCTACTCATATCAGCTATGCCAGGGGTCAATCCAGGCGAAAATTGGGGCCGTTTTGCGGCACCTTCACAAAAATAAGCTTGGATAAAACGGCCCCTTCACAAAAATAAACTTCGTAAAATCGGCCCTTTCACAAAATTTCTAATGACAAAAAATTACCACTTCCAAATTTCAAACGAAAGCCTTCAAATTCTCCGAAACGAACGCGATTCTCGGTTGAGAAAGAACTATGGAATCCATAGATCCATAGATCCATACAATCCATAGATCGACGAAAACAGCAGTTTGCGTTTTCAATCCAGCAACCCTATGCTCTCGGATTATTCGTAAAATTTGCGGATTTCAGCTAAGTTTTGCGGATCAATTCTAAATTTTTACGGAAAATGCACGTTTTTTTTCCATTTATTCTTCTCAGAAACGTTTACAAATCTAAAAAAATCGTGATTTTTTGCGAAAGTTTCCATTTTTTTTTTCGCGGAATGTTCTGTTTTTTCCGCAACCCATTCCTTGTAGGGGCGTCAAAAAATGTCGGCTTTTCTCGTGTCCGTAATGTAATTAAAGAAACACCCCAGCGTTAACATAGTCAAAAGCCAACATGTCCGATGTTCAGAATCTCTATCTTGAAAGCCAAAAAGTTGCGATTCTACTAAAAAATTCGCTGGTATTATATCAAATCGATTTAAAGAATGTAAAGATAAAATAGCAAATCAAAAATTCTAGGTTTCACGTAAAAAATATATTTTTCACCAAAAAAAATTCCATTTTCACAAAAATATGTTCATTTTCACAAAAAATAATTTCATTTTCACAAAAAATAATTTCATTTTCATAAAAACTAAAAAAACAGGCCCCAAAAATTAAAACCTGGATCGACCCCTGGATGCCCATCAGAGGGGGGCCATCAGCTCTCATTTTGCGTTCAGATTTGTGACGTCATTGGTTTGAAAGTAAGCCTCCTACCAATCAATACTTATACCTAAATCAATACTTATTTATAAATTACCTTGAGTTATCGAAAAGATTATAAAAATATTTCTTGGAGCCCCGAAATCAGGTACTCCTTCATACCTATTAGCTACGTAAAAAATAATCGTAGCACGAGTGTGTGACTCCCAGAAACACTTGATACTCAGGAATCAAAACCTATAAGTTCTAATTTAGCCAAACACTGCTTTATTGAATAGAATGACGCGCTTTTTGACTTGCGGACGGTCCCTTAAAAATATAAACCCTCATATCTCAGTGAATTTTGAAGATATCGAGACAGACTTTTTTCTATCTTATTGAGAAGTGAATGGAAAAAATTATTTCTATTGGAAGTTTCAGTCTACGGGGGGCGTATAAAAAGTTATTTTCTGCATCTTCAAAAATAGACCCCCATGGAGTTGAAACTGGTCTCATATAATTCTTCACCTCATTTGAAGAAAATTCGCCATTGGAAGTATGGGTCTAGGGGAAATATTTTAGGAAATAGCCTATTTTACTATTAGCCTATACAGGTTTTTTGAAACACCCTGTATAGTAGTATAAATAAAAACCAAAAAAGTGTTGCAATTTTTATTGACGTATCTAAAGCATTTGATTCAATAAATCATAATATATTACTTTATAAATTGTCAAGAGCAGGTATTAGAGGAATTCAACTTAAATGGTTTAAATCGTACCTATAAAATAGAAAACAATACGTAAAACTGTTTGACAGATTAAGTGATTTTAAATTTATAAAAAAGGGAGTGCCACAAGGGTCCATTTTGGGCCCTTTGCTATTTATAATTTTTATTAATGATTTATGTGAGTTCAGACTTTTCGGAAAAATTATATCATTACACAGATGATACTGTTTTGGTTTACTCAGCTCAAAATTATATTGCATTAGAAAAAATATAAACTCGGATTTAATAAAACTAAAGGATTGGTTTCAAAGTAATGATATTTCAATAAATAGTAATAAAACAAAGTATATAAATTTTAGTTTAATCCATAGGAATAGCCAAGACCTGAATATTAAATATCATGACTGTTTAATTATTTTGAATTGTAATTGTCTAAATCTTGAAAGAGTGGAAAGTTTTAAATACCTAGGATTAAATATTGATCAAAATTTGAAATTTAACACACATATCCAGTATTTAAGGATTAAACTTCGATATAACTTATATTTATTTTATCAAACAATTACGTAGACAGATCCTTTTTAAATATTTTATACAGCTCATGGATTCAATCAAAGTTACAATATGGAATTATTTTTTGGACAGATGATTATATTACAAATTTAGTTCCACTAATAAATTTACAAAAACGAATATTCAAATATATTGATGATAATCAGCAAAATAATTTCTTATCTTTAAAAAAACTGCATTTCTTTAGATTATTAATTTTTATTCATGACAATATCAATTCATATGAAAGTAATATTACCCAATATAATTTGAGAAAAATGCCTTTAGGGGTCATCCATAAATTACGTGAGGTGTTTTTTCCAAATTCTGGACCCCCCCTCCCCCCTTGGTGAGATTTAGTGAGATTTTGCTGGACCCCCCCTCCCCCCCACGTGAGATTATTCAAAAATAATTTTTCTCCTTCCTTCTTATACAGGGTGATTCTAAATTACGTGGACAAACTTCACATGGGGGTAGAGGGGACCTAGACAAGCATATTTCGCATAGGAATGGGGGAGCGCATCCTTAACGTTTAAGAGCTAGGACCTAATGTAGTGCGAGCGCGTTTCAAGAGGCCGTTTTTAGGAAGCCCGTGTGACTAAACAAAACATAATAAAATGAAAAACATTATTGCATAAGGTAAGGAAGTATTCCTACTACTTACACCATGAATTCGATACAATTTGAACCACTTTCTAAACCATGGAGTAAGTTTCAAAAGTGCAATATTAATCTTTTAGTCAAAGAATGGACATCACTTAATGGTATTTAGAAAAATGACGTTTGGGGAAGGAATTTTCAATGATCGTAACATTGATCATTGAAACTGTTTGATCATTGAAAATTCCTTCCCCGATCATTATTTTTCTAAATACCATTAAGGGAACTCCATTGTTTGACTGAGAGATTAATATTGCACGTTTTAATACTAACCCCACGGTTTAGCAAGTGGTCAAATTTCTATCACATTGAGGATTTAAGTTGTACGGATACTCCTGTACCTCATGCAATAATGTTTTTCATTTTATTATGTTTTGTTTCGTCACACGGGCCTTCTAAAAACAGCCTCTTAAAAACGCGCTCGCACTACATTAGGTCCTAGCTCTTAAACGGGAAGGATGCGCCCCCCATTCCTATGCGAAATATGCTTGTCTAGGTCCCCTCTATCTCCATGCGAAGTTTGTCCACGTAATTTAGAATCACCCTGTATATTCCTTTCTCATACTTAAAAAAGAAAGAAAATCGTTAATTTCTTACCTAAAAAGTTGACGTGAGATTTCAATCGACCCCCCCTCCCCCCTTGGTGAGATTTGGTGAGATTTTTCCAAACCCCTCCCCCCCCTTTTTGACCTCACGTAATTTATGGATGACCCCTTATTGAAAATTCCTAAACCACATAAGGAAATAATGCACAAGAGTTTTTTGTATCAAGGTCCACTTCTTTATTATTATTTAACCTCAAATACAAACAAGATATTTTTAAGAAAAATTTGTTTTTATTTATATTGTATAGTCCTGATTTTCCTCCTAGTTAATTTTTTGTGTAATGAAAAAAGGGAGAGATTGGTCTGTTATGTTTATACAGAGCCAAAAAAAGGGATTAATTTATATTTGTGCTCTGTCTTTTGCCATTTAATTTTATTAATTATCTTGAAAATGTATATTTATGTGTGTTTATTTGTGGTTTGGTTTCTTATTTGGTGTATAAATCTTTCTTTTTATAAATTTGTTTTCTCTTTTAGCATATATGTATTGAACAAACAAAATGTTTTCACTAGGAAGGGCCCTTGGCCCCTTAGTGAACAATATGTGTTATTTCTTTTTCATTTCTTTTGTGTTTTTTTATATTATTATTTATTGTTAATAAATTATTGTTATTGATATTGTTATTATTATTAAAAATAACTAATCATAAAATAACAGGTATCCATTGAAACCACGGCATTTTTAAGGAGGTTTCTCTTTTAAAAAGAAAAACTAAGCCAATAGTTACAATTCTTAAAGACACATTTTAGTAGGGGAGAGTGGTCAACAATGAAACACTGTACACAATGAGACAAAATGTCTTTTAGTTTTGAATCTGGCTGCACAACATTTGTATTCCTATGGGAACATGAGAAGTAGAATCTTCAAATTGTCATTCTGTTTTGGTTTGTGAGGCGCCATTTTTCGCAATCCTATTTACAAAAGACTGTTTTCAGGTATGAAAAGTGAATTTCATTATTAGTTTTTATAACTTTATAAATTTTCATATAACAGTAGAAAAAAATTGGTGTTTTATGATATACCATAGCATTTAAGGAACAAATCAATGTATTATAATAACCCCTATTCCTATAACTGCCAAGATGGCTTTTTATTAACTTCTGTCATTGCAGCTTGTACACAATGAGACAAATTGAGATTTTGTTTCATCAGACGAAGATCTGAATGTTGATACCAGAGCAATTGTTAACGATGATTCTGAAGATGATATTTTGCCTCTGACGGCCCTATACGGGCTGAAGATTTTGAGGTTATGGATAGAAGTCCAGTAAAAGGACACTATGTCCTAGTGGAATTTCATGCAAAGAAATCTACCTTTTACATTGGAAAAGTTCTGGAAGGCAAAGACTGTAATGGGGACTTGGAGTGAGCTTCCTGAGAAAAAGGGAAAATATTATTAGGAAATTTGTACAACCAAATGTTCCTGATGTAGCATCTGTTCCAGAAATGGACATAAAAATGATATTACCCCAACCTGTAATTTTAGGTTTGACTAAACGACAAAAATATCTAATTTCATTTGAACTTGGTTTTCGATTCATTAATATCAAATAAATGTATAAAATTTAAAAAGAGTACTTAGTTCCTTGTTCCATTACGAATTTCAAAGCTGTTTGTATTGATAAATGTCAGATCTGTAAAAGTTTTTTTCATTAAATAAATATTTTAGTATTGTAAATTTGAGTCTCATTGGGTACTACCTATCGTCTCATTGTACCCCATATATGGGGTACAATGAGACAAACTTAATGTATGTGGAAATATATTTTCATAGATTAAAATATAAGTATTATTTTTATAAACTGTATATCCTTGTATAACGTGTTCATCTAAAAATATTTTTAGAAAAAGTTTAGCTATTATAGTGTCGAAGCTAAAAAATAAAATAAAATTTCTGTCTCATTGTTGACCACTCTCCCCTAAATGAAAAGAAATTTTTAAATACAAACTAGACCGTGAAGGTTGCAGAACTGAAAAGTTTGGTAGTTATTATTTTTGCGCTTCCTACCTTATTTTATTGCTAACAGACGATAGTACCTAAAGGTTTCCCTAAAAAACATTAGTTTTCAAAGAAGAAATTTCTTGATAACACTTAAAATCTTTCTTTTCTTCGTATTAAAAGTAAAGTAGTATTTTAAAACCTTGATGTAGTAACTAATAAACGATTATTACCCTGTTTTTGTGTTGACGGTTAATGATCTAATATAAGTTTTAAGCACACACACTTTACAAATTGTCAATTCTCTTTGTTTTACCCATGAGTATGAGAAATCAAATTTAAAAAATTGCTTCTTTAAAAAAGAGATGTTTATGTTTACTATCAAAAGAAATGTAAGAATATAATTTATTCTTTTGTTACGAAGTAATGAATGTAACAGCTATATTTTATCACCCTTATAATAAATTTTCTTTTTGATATTTTTAGTTATGTTTATTTCTTAGTCCTTTAAAAATTTTAACACCCTTACCATAAATTTTCACTTCCATCATTTTTTAGTTATGTTTCGTGGTTTAAAAGTTGGAGACATCAATTATTTTTCAGTGTATTTAAAATTTAAAAACTTAAGTTCTTAGTAAAGAATTTCAAATGTTATAATCATTCCTAGCTTTCAAGTTAATCTTCATGCATAGGGAATTTCTACATACCTTCGCAATGCGTCTAAGAACAGTTATAAAATGGAGAAAATATAAAAAAAAATAAAGAATATAACTTTTCTTTAAATGGAGGAAAAAATTAAATTAAGTTTGAAAAACTATCTTAACACTCTGTGCTGCTCATAAAATTTTCAGAATTTCATTTAAGATTAATTTTTATTTACTACATTTATATTGTGTACGATATTTTTAAATCGAATTATATAAGACAATAAGGCTTAAGTAATATATTTTGAATTGCAAAGAATCTAAATTTTGAAACCTGTAAACATAAAAAATCATATTTTGCAAAGATTTTTATTTAAAATCACGTTTCAATCTTTAGTGGGCTTAGATTTAAGTTGATATGATACTAACACCCTTTTATGCTGATCTCATTTGTTTATAACTAAGAAACTGATTTTTTTGACAGTTGAGGAATCATGGAAGCTCCTTCAAGCGCACTTGTAATTAGTTCCCAATAAACTCAAAAGGAAACAAAAAAAGGGACAAATATTTTCCTTAGATTTAGAAAAACATAAATTTAAAAAAATGTGATTAAAATTTTATTGCTTTTAGCTAGAGAATAGAAATTAAAATATTTTTATATGATTGAATTTATTTACAGCCGTATTCACCGGTAACCTGACCGGCGCGGCGGTCTGGTCAGGAAACCATGGTTACAGCCTCTGATTGGTGGAAGGAAAATATTGAATGAATTATTTTTCCACCAATCAGAGGCTGTAACCATGGTTTCCTGACCAGACCGCCGCGCCGGTCAGGTTACCGGTGAATACGGTCGTTAAATCTTTGTAACCGTAAAATACAATATCCCCCGCAAGTATTTAATTTGGATTTAGAAATAACATAATAACAAATGTGTGGAGTAGGGTTTTAAGAAAAATTCCTAGCGTGGAGCAGATAAAAAATTATGCATCAAGAACTTGCACGTCTGGATTGCTTTTATTTTACAAAAATTGTGAAGTCACATCCAATAAAAAATTATTTTATTCCAGGGTATGAGCAATGTATACATTGTACATAGTATGAGGTATATTATCTGGGCATGAGGTATATTATCTTGGCATTTTTTATGTAAAAATATGTCCTTACAGAATTCGATAGGACTTGTTGAAACACCTTGTATAATCTCTCTCATTATTTTACATTGAAAAAATATACAATATTTAGTTATATTTTCTATAATATTTTATGAAACTATAACTTTTAAGTGAATTCAGTTGCTTAGGTAATAGTTCCATATGACACAACCTTCCATTCAATATGAAGGAAAAAAGATATAACCGATGACTTTTATCCTAAACGGTATAATCATTCAAAGTCAAAGTGCAAGTAATGAAAATTCATACACAAAAAAGTATACAAGGACTTAAGAATGAAATCATGAATCCTGAGTGATCTTTACCAACAAAAGTCTGGCAATGGCAACAGCAGGGCTCAAGTTATATACGATGAGGGACAGTTCGGTCAACGGTTTCATGGGAAATCGAACGACAAATTACGCCCTAACGGAAGCAATATAGCGCCAAAAATCGGAAAAGCGGACGCCGTATAAAACAAGAGGGTAAACAATCGAATAAGCAACAAATTCAATACCTTCCTAACATGACCAATAAATCGAATAGATTTAATAAAGGCTCTCGAAAACAGATAACACGACAGTTTATCCACTTTTACAGGAAAGAGAATACGGTACACGGGAGGGGAAATGCTTTGAACATGGTGGGGATTTTGGACCTGACTTGGGGATAAAAGGTCGGAAATGAATGGATTTTCTACAAAGCTATATTTTCACCATTAAAATTTGTGTGTAGTTCCTTGTTAGGATAATAATTTGATTCTTCATCATAAATACATTGCAAAACCGGGAAAGAATTTCCAGATTTTAGTACAGCTTATAATTATTTATTGTTGGAATTATTTTGAAAGATGTATTTGTTCCTAAATTTTTGTTCTTCTCATTTTTAATCGAAAAATATATTTCAATCATTATTTTGTTAAAAGATAGCTTCAAGCCAAAATATGAGAACTCATTTTATAAGCGCTGGAAGTAGTTTAATGTAAACTAGTATTCATTTGAGATTGAACAGATAATTTTTAAACTTAAGCGATTATTAATTGTTCTTTAGGGGTTAAGGTAAAATCAATTGAGTTTCCCTTAAAAAAGTTTTACTTGTAATTTACTTAAAAAGTGTATATGTTACAGTTAAAGTCCGGAAATCAGTTAATTTACAGATAACCTAGGTAATTTGCAGATTAACGAGGGTGATCCGTTAAAGAGCGAATTTTTTTTCAATTTCTAAGATTACCTAGGTAATCTTGAAATTACCTAGGTATTCTGCACCCTACCGACTAGACACTCGTTAATCTGCAATCTGCATACTACCTGTAATCAGTTATTTTACATATTAACGAGGGTGATCCGTTAAAGTACAAAATTTTATTTTATTTTATAAAAAGTTTAAGGAGGTTGGGGGGGCTGCCGCCCCCCCAAACCCCCCTGCCCTAACTATAACCAAACTCGTTTTGGGGGTAAACAGTAACAATGACGAATCAAAAAAGGGGGATCGGTACTTTTTTCATATTACACAAAACACGCAAATCCCACAAAAATAGTAATGAAATAGCAATTTTAAAACTAGAATATAAAAACAATAATAATAGAATATTAAAGTACCAACTGAGATTTGTATCAATTGTGGTTTTCGATCTCGATTTGACAGCGTATTTCAATGAGCACTTAAACTAGCAAATCTTAATGAAAGCGCGGTGTAATCGGCTGGCAGCCTGCACTGAACTATTGCTAGGATTCGAGATCGATTACATATGTTAAACCATTGCCCAGGTTCCAGCGATTGTTGAATTAACGTTTGTTGAAAAGATATTTCAACAGCTGGGACATTTGCTTTCGTTAAAAGAAATCTCTGTCACTCTGAAGTCGGAGCTTCAACACAATTGTTTCAAAATACCCGTTTTAGTAGTAATATACTGTACTTAATCATGTAAATTTACAGTACTTACTTGCTTGTATTATTTTGTTTTAACATTCAACATGACAACTACCAGTGCTACGCTCTAAATTTGAAATCAAAACACCAAATATGACAACAAACTACGTATTGAAACCCAACTGCGCAGGGGTAAGCGCATGGCGCAGTAAGCACCTCAACATTTTAACAGAAAGTATTGAACGAAACAAACTATTTTGAACTTTAACGATCAAGAGGCCGTTATAGTGTAGATTCCCTAGGTAAAATGCGAAAAACTCAAAAATCCGCACATTAACGACAGAAATCAGTTAATCTTAAGTTTACCTAGGTATTCTTCAGATTAACTAATTATCAACTTTAGCGGTAACATATATATTACATTTTTTGAAACTTTTAAACATTGACTTTACAGATTAAAAACTATGAAAACAAATTTATTTTTTACTAATGAAAAACGTGTGATTATTTTAAAATAAAGACTTCAAAAGGAAAAAGAAAACATCTGGTTATTCCGATACTTATTCAGTGAGTTATTCGGTAAATCCGAAAAGAATGTTTAAAGGTAGGGGGAACAAAATTGCAGATCTATAATATTATTAAATGTATAAGGTAAAAAGCAATGGTATTTATCCGTAACTTTTATGAATAATTAGCATTATGAAATCTTCAAATCATATTTAAAAATGTCTGCATGAATTATCACTTTTTTTATTTTAACTTCTATTACTTAAAATAGCGCTTTAAATGTGAGTAAGCGCTCCAAAATTCACAAAAACTTTCCTTGGTTCTTGGTTGATTGGGTAGAGACTTTTGCCTACTCCGAAGATTCGCTTCGTCTTCTTATTTTTCTTCTTCTTTATCTTCTTATTTCATTTATATATTCATAGAGTATGTCCTATTCAACATAAATGAATGAAACCATGCGCAGCTGCTCTTAAGGTTACACTCAATAATAACCTACAATTTTAAATATGCGGTCATATTTTTTTACCCAGAGATTAAAAGAATTTACTTTTGAATTTGAACTAAAAAAAACTGGGTGCACGCAACCGATTGACCACTTTTCTATCATTCCAAGCATAGGAATTTTGCTTTACCACATACATATTTAACGGAGATGGGCACCGCCTGATGGGCCACTATAGGCCCGGGCAGACTTTGATTGATTGATTGACATACATATTTAATTACGAAAAAGACCTTTGAACTTCATGTTTCTGAAGACTTTTAGACATTCTTATAGGAATAAGTTTAATATTTTCATTATCTATTTATTTGCTACTCTAATATTCATTATTTTTTAAAGTTACTTTTCGTATTGTTTTTTTAATGATCAGCACTTTTAAATGATCAATTTCAGTTTATGTACTTGTTTTCCTGGAAAATAAATACATTTACTTAACTTTCAGAGGGATCCAAAGCTTCTCGTTTGTGTAACCCTTTAAATTCTTAAGCGCCCGAGATTACCATTGGATGCTGTGGAGAATTTGAGGCGTCTATAGAACTGAAAGGTTTAAGCGAGAAGGTATGCGCGTCCTTCGGGTTAAGTTCCTCTAAGTGTTATTTAAAATCCTATTATATGAGAGTAATCGTTTTGGAAAGTCCTTAAACATAAGTCAATTAAAATATATTGAAGTTACCTGTTCCAGAACTTAATTTTGGAGCTGCGAGTACTGTATCCAAGCATATTTCGAATGCCTCAGCTGTTTGTTGATCAGCATATGGCGTATTGTCCAAGGTCTTCAATTCATCAAGAACTTGTAGAAGAAGATCATGATCTCCTACCTGGAAAATAGATTGAACTCGGCATATTGACTCAGTCAGTTAAAGTCCTAAGCCTTGTCATGTCGTGTGACCATAGCTGAATAAATGTAAAAAACTTTTCAGACTTGATGATCAGGGATTCTTAAACTTATCCAAGTTATGGCACCTTTAAGATAATTAGAAAACATATCTTCGCCCCTTAAATAAAGTAAGTGACTTTATTTAGTGTGAGGTTCAAAGGGAGGACCCTCCCCGTTTTGGCAACCCGGCGGGTTGCCGGAATAGGAAAGACTTTTTCGATGTTTGTTTTGTTGTTTTTTTTTGTGTTTATTGTATGATGGAGCTTGGAGCGAGAGGTCGCGTGTGCGACGAGATCTGTAAATTTGTCAGCTTAATTATTAAATCTTACTTTTAATTATCAAGGCTTGGTTTACTTGAACAACGAACCCTAACAGTGGCGCAGACGGACAGGATTAAAGAGTTTTAGCTTCAACGACGATTTCCGATGAAAAACGAAAAAGGTTTCGAAAGGAGTTGGTCCGAGCTAGTGAAGACGTTGGATTTGTGGGTATAGTTTTGAATTATAGTGTTGAAATTTAATGATTCTTGATTTTGGTATGGTGAGGGTTTTGAGGAGTGTGTCTCGAATTAATATGGAACTGGATGATGAGTAGTGTGATGAGTAGTTTCGTTTTCGGTGAATTGGATATGGTGATTTCGTTTTGGTTTGTTCGAGTTTTCTTTTTCGGTGAGTGTTGTCATTCTAAAATTAGATCGAGGTCGGTTTTTTTTGTTATTGAGGGAATTTGCTGTTGTTTTGGTGGTTGAGTTTTTTATGGAGTGCGTTTTTTTTGACGGAATTATTCGAAGGTCTGCAGGATGGCGTTGTATGGTAAAGGGAGAAAGGAGGACCTCTTTATTTTAGCTAAAGAGCTTAGCTTAGAAGTGGATGAGGAAATGACAGTTTATGCCATGAGAGAGAAAATACTCAAGGATGAAAACTATGATGAAGCGTTTGCTAAAGATTTTTTTGCATCCATCGTTGAGGAAAGGGAAGAAATCGAGGAAAGAAGGAGACAAGAAGAAATCGAAGAAAGAAGGTGGCAAGAAAAAATTAAGGAAAGAAGGAGACAAGAAGAAATCGAAGAAAGAAGGTGGCAAGAAAAAATTAAGGAAAGAAGGAGACAAGAAGAAATCGAAGATAGGGAGAGATTGTTGAAATGGGAATTCGAAGAACAGAAAAAGAAGAAGGAGAGACAGTTGGAATTAGAGGAAATGGAGAAAAGGAAGAAGGAGAGGCAGTGGGAATTCGAAAGGTTAAAAATTGTGTTCCCTGAATTGTTAGAAAAGTATAGGATTGTGCCTCAAGAAGACCTATCTTACAGAAGTTCTTTGGAGCCAGATACCCATTACTTCCAAGATAAGAACTTTCCACCAGCAAACAAGACTGGTATCCACCGTCAGGCTGATCGGAGTAGGGGATCGTTCAGATGCTTCGAGTGTCTGGAGGAAGGACATTTGAGAAGGAATTGTCCGAAGTTAAGACGCTCTCGCAGAACAAACCGGAAGGTCTGGACGGGACGGAAAGATCTTGACAGAGTTTCTGTGAATGTGGAAAACTCACGGTTGGAAAAGACAGTAGACGATGCGGAAAGGGGACTTCAGAAGGCAGTGTTTAAAACAGGGAAATCAGTGGAAACAAAGCTGGTCAACCCTGGAGACTATCAGATATTGAGGGAAAAAGAAAGTAAATATCTGGGAGATGAAGGACCGGTGAAAGACGATATGTTAAATCTGGAGGAGAGGACTCTCAAGGAAGTGGACGAACCTGTTCGACATTTAGAGGATGACGATGATATATTAGGTGTTGAATTCATCCAGTGGGATCAGATTGAAGTGGAGGTAGAAGAAGAAAATAGAACTTCGGAAGAGAAGGTAGTCGAAGATGAGCGCTTGGATGAAGAAAGAGAAAACGAAGTTCCTGGCGAGAATGGATTTAACGTCACAGAAGAGTCTCTGGAGGTAGAGACGGGAAACGAAGTTTCCAGAGAAAAGGAAACTTATGCTGGAGAAGCTGTATGTGGAAATCAAGGTTCGGAAGGAGAGGACGTGGATGAAGAATCTACGGAAGAAGTGGAGGAAACTGAGGACTCTGGATCTGAGGATGAGGCTAAAAAGGATGATGTGAGTTCCGAAGTAGGGAAGCCTTCTAAGAAGCGTCGAAGGCGACCTGCGAAGTCTAAAGCTAAAGTTACCCCTGCCAAGCGACGAGGCAAAGCTGCTGCTTTCAAGTATGCCGAGGATCCTGGCTCGGAAGAGGAGATGGATTTAGGTTCAGAAGATGAAGCTCCTAAAAAGAAGAGTCGAGAAGCTGAGAAGAAAGTCCCTGCAACTCCTATGAGACGTGGTGGCCGTCAGAAGAAATCGACCAAGTGCACTGAAGACTGTGGCTCCGAAGTCGAAGAAGGCCAGGCCCCTGAGAAAAAAGACTGCAAGCCTGAAATGAAGGCTGACACCAAGGAGAACCCTATGTTGGACTTTCGAACTGAACTGTGGTGTTTTAAAGGTGGAGGTGGAACTCTATCCGACGACTTGGATGATGACAACAACGACGACTTGGAACACGATGATGGACCTTTTTCAGATGAGTGACATTTTTTTTATTATTTGAAATTAATTTGTGCTAACTTTTATTTTTTTGAAGTGATTACTGAGAAGACTGTAATTATCTGATTCCCTAAGTTAAGTAATTTTATGAAGTGGTATATCACTAATGATAATTATGTAAAATGAAATTGAAGGGTTACTTAATTTTTGAAGACTTTTTCTTTTGGTTTGTTGTGGATTTTTTTTAGTCACTCCCGTAGATATTAGTTTCTTTTTAATGTTTCTTCACGAGAATATTTTCTTTTTATTGGCTCTGAGTTTGTATTTGATTCTGGTTCTGTATTTTTAAAGTTTAAGATTTTGATATTGCATTTTTGTATTTTGATTATAGTATCCGGTATTGTTAAAAAGGCTTCTGTACGTCTAGAATTATTTTTTTTGTCTTGTGATTGTTTTTCTTTTGGTTGGTCTCCCCTGCAGGACATGGTCCGGCAGGTAAGAGACCGGAGGGGAGATGTGAGGTTCAAAGGGAGGACCCTCCCCGTTTTGGCAACCCGGCGGGTTGCCGGAATAGGAAAGACTTTTTCGATGTTTGTTTTGTTGTTTTTTTTGTGTTTATTGTATGATGGAGCTTGGAGCGAGAGGTCGCGTGTGCGACGAGATCTGTAAATTTGTCAGCTTAATTATTAAATCTTACTTTTAATTATCAAGGCTTGGTTTACTTGAACAACGAACCCTAACATTTAGATTTATTTGAAATATCCTATTGCAAAGATAAAAGTATTTGTAAAATACTGAAATTTGAATTTGAATAGACAAATATATAGAAATGTAACACTCTAATTTAACTATCGATTTTTCTTTGACTTTTCTATCAGATAAGAATAATAAAGATATGTATAGCTATACTATTTTTTTAGAAACTGTTATAAATAAGAGGTTAAATTTGTATTGTTTAAAAACAATAATGATGTGAACGCTTATAATTAATTAATGACAAATTTTTATTTTTAACGAAAATTCGTGTGCCTATAAATACTAAAACATATTATCATGTTAATCAGTTTAATTTACCTAATTAGAATTGAGCTCCCTAAGGGTAAGAATTCCCATTAGCTTAAGTAAGATGTCCCCTTGTTAAGGGTTAAAGAAAAGAGCTTAATTAAATGGAATTATTTATGACGTTAGTTGTTTTAACCGAAAACTATTACCGGGGAAACCATTGACTTTTTACTGTAATTCTTGGTTAGTAAAATGCAAGCCTGAACTCTCCTAAACATAATTCACTTTTAACCCAGGAAAACGGTGCTAAAAAGTGACGTTTTAAAAATTTTCATATAGAAGTTTTTTTTTCGACGGTTTTATATGTTTTCGAGGGCGCTGATTACGAATATGAAGTTTGCTCCCACGTGGGGGGTCGGCTTCATATCGAAAATCGCAAAAAATCGATAATTTTTTGCTCTTTTTTCGATTCTTCGCTTTTATTTGAAAAACTTTAAATTTCTCGAAGATAATTTTAGTTACAAAGTTGAAGTAAACAAAATTTTCTACAAAATGCACTGTTCAACTTTGATTTTCTGAAGAGTGGTTTTGCCACTAGAGCTCGCTGAAAAACATCGATTTTTTTGCCTTTCCGCAAAAATGAGGAAAACGCGCGCTTCTACCCTCTACAAAATGAAAACTATTCACGTTATCAACAAAAATTTTATACCACGTGAAAGAGAATTTAATTTTCTATAAATAACGTGCTTTACATTATAATTTTTTTCAGAAGGGGGGAGGGAGTGAAGGAAAGATAGATAACAAAACTGTTGAGCCTCGCAGACAAAACAGACTTTTGCGGTTGTTAATCTGCAATTTTCTCTTTATTTCCGGTATATTACCAATTAAATGGGTTGTTTTGGATTTATTGATGAATAACCATGCTTAAAAAAATAAGTTTTTAAATTTATTTATGAAATATTGGGTGTTTTAGGCGGAATTCCAATCAATTTTTTAAATTCATATATTAAATTATGGGAGTGTTTTAATGAACGAATTTATATGTTTTTTGTATCGCTTAATCCGAATTTCAAGTTTATTTTAATTTTGAAAGTCATCTTCACATCAAAAATTGCAAAAAATATTAAAATTTTGCTCTTTTGTTAGGTTTTTCATCGATTTTTTAAACAAATATTCATTTTAAGAAAAATAGCTCAAAATCAACTTAATGTACGTAAAATTTCCTATAAGATGCACTGGTTCATTTTTATTTTGCGTGGAGCGGTGTACGTTTTATAGCGTTTTGAAGAAAAGCAATTTTCATGTTTTTGTGTTAAGTCAGGAAACAGCTGTAATTCAGCGCGCTCTAGCGTAAATACCTCTCATTATAAAATTAAAGTTAAATAGTGCATTTTGTAGGAAATTAAATGTACTTTCATTTGGCATAAACTATTTGTCGGTAACTTGAATTTATTTAGAGCTGTAGTGGGAGAAATCGAGCATTCATTACTTTTTGTAGAAAAACATGAAAATTGCTTTTCTTCAAAACGCTATAAAACGTACACCACTCCACGCAAAATAAAAATGAACCAGTGCATCTTATAGGAAATTTTATGTACATTAATTTGGTTTTGAGCTATTTTTCCTAAAATGAATATTTGTTTAGAAAATCGATGAAAAACCTAACAAAAGAGCAAAATTTTAATATTTTTTGCAATTTTTGATGCGAAGATGACTTTTAAAATTAAAATAAACTTGAAATTCGGATTAAGAGATGCAAAAAACATATAAATTCGTTCATTTAAACCAGTGGTTCCCAACAGGTGGTCCGCGGACCACTGGTGGTCCGTGAGGCCTTCTGAGGTGGTCCGTGAGAAGATTTTTAAATAACTTATCCAAAAAAATGTGTGGAAAATTAAAAAAAATAGTTTTCCTAATCACACATTCCAGGAAATAGTAAAAACCATAGGTAAAAACACTACAGATACAAAAACATAAGTAAAAAATCATATGTCTCATAAATAAAAAATGTTATGTTCTCTTTCTCTCCCATGAATAATTTACTCATTTCTATTATTTTGCACAGTTTTATTCAACAGTAGTTTATTACAGAGTAGAAATGAAATGTGATGATGTGGAAAAGTATTGCATCAGATAATTTAAAACTGAGAGCAACTGAGAGGCGTCGGGGTGGAGCTAATAAAGAATCGAATGATCGGACTTATACTTGGTTTGATACGAAGCGAAGCGTGGAAGTGTTGAAAGATACTTCAAACTGGGATGCTATGGTCAGACAGAGGGTCATCGAGAAATCGCGGTATGAAAAGAGGAAATTTCTGAGATACACGTGAAATAGGTTTGTTCGAAGATATGAGAAAAATTTATTGCTGAAAATGCGAAAGTTTTTGAACACATAAATTATTTTCTATTTTAATCGCTCCTTTGAAAATAATTATTGACTTTTGACGTGGTTTCTTTTGGGAGAACATCATCCTCACCCACCTCGCCTATAGAATTTCCTCTGCCACAACTCACAGTCAGTGCATGTCCAGTTTGCTTTTTGTGATTAACAGAATTCCTGATTATCTCATTCGTCCTGCAGTTTAATTTAAAGCTAAGAATTGTTTCAAATTTAAATCTACTAATAATATATTACCTTATTTGTTTATGAAAAAGAAGAAAAATAAATATTTTTTACTGTTGTTTTTTAAACCTGTAACTTTTGTGTAGGTGTAAACCCTTCTAGGGTAAACAGATAAAAAGGCTTGATAAAAATGGTTAAATAGTCTTTTATAAAATGTATATTTTTAAATAATTAGATATAAAATTAATGTAACTTTAATTTTTCTTTTAAGTTTAATAGAATATTTGATTTTCCAAGTTCTGTTTCCCTTACTTCAGAAAAAAAGTCAAAATTTTAGACCCTGCATGAGGAATGAATGCACTGAAAAAAAGTTAAAATTTTGAAGATACAGTTAGGGATAGAGATGGTCCGTGGGGGTTCAAATTAAAGTGAAGTGGTCCGCAGACATATTTGAGTTGGGAACCACTGATTTAAACACTCCCATAATTTAATACATGAATTTAAAAAATAGATTGAAATTCCGCCTAAAACACCCAATATTTCATAAATAAATTTAAAAACTTATTTTTTTGAGCATGGTTATTCATCAATAAATCCAAAACAACTCATTTAATTGGTAATATACCGGAAATAAAGAGAAAATTGCATATTAACAACCGCAAAAGTCTGTTTGGTCTGCGAGGCTCAACAGTTTTGTTATCGATCTTTCCTTCACTCCCTCCCCCCTTCTAAAAAAATTATAAAGTAAAGCACTTTATTTATAGAAAATTAAATGCTCTTTCACGTGGTATAAAATTTTTGTTGATAACGTGAATATTTTTCATTTTGTAGAGGGTAGAAGCGCGCGTTTTCCTCATTTTTGTAGAAAGGCAAAAAAATCGATGTTTTTCAGCGCGCTCTAGCGGCAAAACCACTCTTCAGAAAATCAAAGTTGAATAGTGCATTTTGTAGGAAATTTTGTTTACTTCAACTTTGTAATTGAAATTATCTTCGAGAAATTTATAGTTTTTCAAATAAAAGCGAAGAATCGAAAAAAGAGCAAAAAATTATCGATTTTTTGCTATTTTCGATATGAAGCCGACCTCCCACGTGGGAGCAAACTTCATATTCGTAATCAGCGCCCTCGAAAACATACAAAACCGTCGAAAAAAAAACTTCTATATGATTTTTTTTTGAAAAACTACCGTTTTCCTGTACTATTTTACAGCCTTTAAAGATTAGTTTTACAGTAATTTTGACTGATATTTTTATGAAAACATTTATGAACCCTTTATTCAGAGTTTCTATTTTTATTTTAATTTGTATATCTGGAGATCGAAATTTTTATTTACTGAGTCAGTGTTTTCAAATGTTTAATCTCTCTATTCTAAAAAAAAGTTTTTAGTGAACGGTTTCCAGAGAAAGGCTTTTTAATTACTGATCCGTATAACACATATATGGTATCAAACTGTCCGGATTCTTTTGAGGATGTGCAATAAGCCTTTAGAATTTCTGAAAAAAATCTTAATTTTAAAATATTTCCATTTTTTTAGATTATGGATATGGTTGCAGTTACAAAGCAAGGAAACTATTGATTTTAAAACAATTGATCACATATTTCACTGGTTTTTTTAATATTAAAATATATTAAATAATCATCTTTCTATTTATAACACGAATTTAAAATATATATTTTGGGTTATTTTTAACAATATTTATATTTTTGTTGTTCAAACGGTTTTAATTATATTTAAAACTAATGTATTATTAATAAATATTTTATTTTTAAATAATAAATCGATATTTTTATTATCTTTGTCGTTGTGGCAACCTAATCTTTACTTTATTTACAGTAAAATAAAATCGCTTTCGGAAATTTTGAACTTTTGCATTTATTTTTTCCAATAATTTTTTATATCCTTTTGCAAGTATGTTTTTTAAGGTAGTAAAATGTAACTTTTTATTTCATAATGCTAAAACGCAAAAAACTAGATAACACGGATGAATGTTTTAGAAATAAAGATAAAAATCGAAAATGTTTGAAGTCCAGACATTCGTGTCATTGCTATGAAACTGACACAACCTCGACGTTTGTTTGTTCTCATGAAGATAAATTCTAAATTTTCGCGATGTTTATGATAATTACTACATTTTCACATCCAATCGATAAAAATCATTAAAAATTTTGAAAGTTAAATTTATTCCTGAGATGTCTGAGTGCTTCTTAATGGATCTGTGAAAAAATATTACCTTGGGGAAATGGTAAAAGAATATTTAAATTGCTCTGCTGTTAATTTTATTGGAATTATAGAGCAATCCGACAATGAGGAAGTTGCATGATTTTTTTAAATTTTTTTAATCGATTCCTCTTGCAAAAATAAGCAACTACCCAAAATTTGAGGCCGATCGAGAAATTTTTTGATTGCCAAAAAAATTAACAAAAATCCACTTTTTAAAAGCGCGCGTGAACGCCAAGAGTTTGGATGTGACGTCATCTTATACTAGGCATTGTTGAAAAGCAATGGAGTTGATGGTATTATTGTTGACGTCATCTTATAGTTTAAACAATAAACGTTTTCAGTCACGTGTTTTTTTCTCGACTTTTAAATTAAAATATTTAATTACCTGTACATTTTTTTGAAAAACTGACTAGATATTTCATTTTACCATACAAAAAACCATACGGAACACTTGTTTGTTTTTGAAAATCTGACACATGCAACTTCCTTATTCATGTTACCATAAACCATAAAGAAACTGTTAAAATTCCGCCACTGAATAGATATCCGACATTTTTGAAAGAATACCCCGGAGAAGTACTACCCCTGTTTTAAGAATGTTTTATAAAGTGAGTAAGTGCCGTGAGTTGGGTTTTGTTAGGATTGCGAAGCGGTCCAAAAGTTTCTGCGCAAGCAGTTAGCGGGGGTTGGCGAGCGATAGCGAGCAGGGGGCGGTAGCTCCCTAGTGATAAAAAAATTTAAAAAATAGTGTCGTATGAATTGATTCAACGTAAAACGGAATATCAAAATTGTTAAGACTTATCTATCAACCCCCTGTCACCTATTTGTTCTAGTTGTGTGCCAACCGGGGTAAGAATTCCCATGTTTTATTTTTAAGTTTATATGTTTGACATTGGCAATTGACTTGTAAAATTTTGTGTATATAAATTGATGTAGAAGTGTTTTTTAGAGACCAGCACTTAAAATGTCTACAGTCCGATCTGACGTCATAGAAAATCAACGAATGGGAAGAAAGCAAATTAAAGTCAACCAACATTCAAGCACAATATCGGATCAATCAAGTTCAGAATCAAAGATCGGTCTGTGGGCATTTTAAGCGCTCGTTTTTTAGAGAGGCATATGTTAAGCCTGAGCCGAAGCCTCCGTAATTTGTCTCCCTCATCTTATTTTAAGTTACTTCGTTCTTTAATAAACCTGAGTTTATTTTTTACCTATTTGTTTTTCCTTCTTGATTTAAAACACTCGTGTGGTGTTCACACACCATAAGATACACAACACTGGTTATGGGCCCAGCACGCTTCCACTGCGCTTTATATTTGATACCAAACACACTTACACTATACTAAGAAAATTTAAAACTTTTCAATGCATACAAATCCTATTATTTCTCAATTGTTATGCTAGCAACTATCAATATAATCATAGTAATACTATGAAACATTAAGTTCTTACACTTATTTTTTTTATATTTATGAGCTATTAGATCAATGCACCGCGAAATCTCTCACACAACCCTTCTCCATCCCCAAATGAGACCCTCCAACTGTTTCCGTTGCCCCATTCCAAAACCACCCCCAAAACGATTACCGTTACCCACAAAGCCTCCTTTTCCTGAGCTTCAAACTTTTCAAACAAGTGGCTTACGTCCGAGGTGTCCGTAATCCCCAGTGCCAGGCCACGAAATGAAATGTTAATATTTAAACCCCCATAATAAAAATGAGAGGAGGGGAACTTTACGATCACTTACAGAAACATCGATGTTGCAGGCCCGATAATCCACCTTCTCTTGCCTGGTCCTCATGTTTATCTCCCATTTCCCTTCTTCTGTGCATCGTTTTCTCGCCTTTTCTGCAAGAGAGGGAAGGAAGGATGCATTATAGGTCGTGCTTGGTTTTTCAAAACAAAATTAAACCATTATGATGAGAAATTGCCGTGAATGAGGTGGGGATATTCACTTTAGAGGTGAATATGCAAATTTATATCTGCATGTTTAAGACTCGAGTGCTTTGTTTTGGGGGGGGAGTCTGGAGCTGTTATGGGGTGTCATTTTGAAGGAGTTTCGATGGAGAGTTATTGAATATGAAAAAATTGTTTTGCACTTATTTTCGGTGGGGCTATTTTTAGACGCTTAAAAGTTACTTAGTATTCATCTGATAAAATTTTATCCACAAATTTGAAAGGAGTAGGGAGATTCAAAGTTTGTGATAAATATTTTGTTATAATATTACACTCGGGTAACTCGAGTAAAGGGCAGTAAGTAAAAGTATAAATAATATTGATCATTTTGAATTTGAGAGACCTTTTTTGGCTATATTAGTAAATAAGAGGACACGATGGCATAATGGAGAGAAATCTACGGAATATGAATACTAAAATCTATGAATAATGTATGAATGCCATTAAAAACTTACACGGAGCCTTAAGACATATATTTAACTCACACTGAAAACACAATTAGAATATATTACTTTTTAAATATAATGTTGACAAACGTATTTCAATGGTGCACTAAAATAATTAAACTTTAGAAAATACTTAGAACCAAACTTTTTAGTGCTTAACAAACATAAAAGTACACAATTTATCCAGTGAATGAACTCAACCACTTAAAAGTAATTACCGATTCACGCTTAAGAGCAGTTCTTTGTACTTCTAAAAATCTCAAATTCATAACTTCCACTAACTTAACGAGACAGGAAACTCGGATCTAGAGCAACCAATACCATTTTTAATTAGAGAAAATAAAGACGGTTACTATTCCGCCCAAGCATTAAGTTTATTTATTTGATAAGGATCGGCACACTTGGGATAAAAATATACTTGTAAATCATTGAGAGGAAATGGTACGGAAACGGAACTCCCGAAAAGTTTCGCTCAATTTATCCAATGAAAGATGTTTCTAAAAACTCGTTTCAGCTTTGAAACTTTTAAGCTTGACTAGTATAGTTGAACTTGTTTCCATTTAACGTGAAGAAAGTATGATTTTCTTGTTGGTTTTTTTTTACTTTTGTGGTAAAGGCAAAAGTAGGATGATCTTAGGGAGACACGTTTAAAATTTCTTTAAGAGAATTCAAATGATCATTTCAGTTTTCCTTAGAGTAAGTAGATAATTTACATGTTTTTTCTTTATTCTGATTTTTCTCTCATCTTTTGGTTTTAGAATATTTGTTAGAGGAGCATTCGGTATAAAAGACTATTACGAGTTTACTTTTATTCCTTGACACTCGAAATCTAAAAACACAGTTTAATTTTAATGAAGAACTTGACGGTGGAAGTGTTTTAAGAAATCTTGAAACTTGGAATTACCCTTCAAAAGTGAAATCCTCACATTCAACGCAGTCTTTAAATTCAGTCACTTTCTCCACAGGCATGTAATAGTAGAATGGACAATACCAGCATTTTTTTAAAAAGGGGGAATGCATTTTTCCAGTAAAGGAAATAGGCCTAATTTTAGGAATAATTTTTCGGCCTTCCTTAAAGTGAAAACTAACAATCAGTTTGAATTGTTTAAACAATTGAAGCATTATAAATTGATAAAAACTTCCACGACCTGAAGAGTAATTTATTCCATTTTCCGGGATGGATGACCGTGCTTGTAGGACTTTATTTCATACGTTTCACTCTCTTCTTTGGAGAGCATCATCAGTGGCGAGTTCACCTCTGATCCCGAAAAATGGAATAAATTGAAGCATTGTTTAAAATAAATTTTTGGATTGAAGTACGTCACATTTTGACATTTGACGTTTTCACGCTGTTTTAAAAAAATCAAACTTTGAAATTAAATTAAAAAATAAATAATCATCGTAATTAAATAATTTTGCACGGATATTTCTCTCTTGTGTATACGTGCTCTCTCCATATTCCTCTCTATAAAATACAAAAAATAAAAAAAAATGGTATTGCCCATTGTTACTACAATTGAAATGAATTTTTAACTGTTCGAAGTGAATATTTTTGTAAACAATTTTCTCTTTAACTATTTTCCTCACGATCGAATTATAAAGAATTTCTATATAAATTTGGATTTTTTGACCAGAGTAAATATAGTTATAATACAACCAGTATCACATTTGAAGATGGCTTTATATATAGGGTGTTACAGATAAGTGTTTCATAAGTTCTAGGAGGGGTAGGGTACACTTAGACGACTAAGAATAACCTATGAATGGGGGTGTGGAAATGCACCCCAAGCGACCTAGGGGTTTTTACAAACCGGCATGGGAGGTTGCATAATCCACAGTAGAAATTGACATGCGACCATATATTATTGGATTAAAACCAGCAAAATCGTTCGGTTCCGGCATTTTTTACATAAAAACCTATTTAATAACTGAAATTTAAGTTCTTTTATTGGTTTTATGGAATAAATACTTGAATCGATGGTTTATATTTAATTGTAAAATATAGTTTAATTAATAATATAGTTTAATTAATAATATAGTTTAATTAATTTAAAGTATAGTTTTAATTTTTTGATAAGTTTCAATTTCCCCATGGAAATTCACAACTTCCCATGCCCTCTTATAAAAACCCCTAGCTCGCTAGGAGTGCATTTCAGACCCCCCCATTCCTATGTCATTCTGAGTCGTTAGGGTTTGCCCTATACCCCTCCTAGAAATTATAAAACATTTATCTGAAACATCCTGTATACAGAGCGCCCTTTGACCGGTCTGAATAAAGTGTGAAAGTACTCTTGACGAACTATATCATCTTACTTGAAGAGTTCCCTTCTGATGGACAAGGAATCTCAGCCACGTCACCAGGGGCTGTTGCATCCCAGCACCCCCAACCATCAAACGCCGGAGGACAGAAATCTTCTATATCTACAAGAAAGAAATTCAAATTAAAGAAAATGTAGTGTCATAAGTAATGTTTTACATTAAATTCTAAAGATTTCTGTAATTTGGGTTTTTTTTCCAAGTAAACCGATATTTTATTAAGGTTAACCTATTTCATACTGATTTAAGAAAAGAAAGACTTAACAATTAAAAAAAGCTAATTTAAAATCAGCACTTGCGGCGTTTTAAATCATTTGGACGTTATTTATGAAGAAAATTATGTTTTAAAAAGTATTTTTAAAAGTTTTATAAAATACCCATTTAAAAGCAAAAATACCATCAAAAGATAAAACTCCAATTTTTAATAAGGAAGTTGCATGTGTCAGATTTTCAAAAACAAGCAAATGTTTCGTATGGTTTTTTGTATGGTAAAATGAAATATCTAGTCAGTTTTTCAAAAAAATGTACAGGTAATTAAATATTTTAATTTAAAAGTCGAGAAAAAAACACGTGACTGAAAACGTTTATTGTTTAAACTGTAGGATGATGTTAACAATAATACCATCAACTCCATTGCTTTTCAACAATGCCTATTGTAAGATGACGTCACATCCAAACTCTTGGCGTTTTCGCGCGTTTTTAAAAAGGGGATTTTTGTTAATTTTTGTGGCAATCAAAAAATTTCTCGATCGGCCTCAAATTTTGGGTAGTTGCTTATTTTTAAGAAAAATCGATTAAAAAAATAAAAAAAATCATGCAACTTCCTCATTGTTGAGATTTTTATTACATTTTTTTGTTCTAATTTAAAGAATAACTTAAATTTAACTATGGATTTTGGAAGAGATGTGTTTTTTTTCTACTTCAATACTTTCAATTCATTCTTAAAATTAATTACAGAGCAGGTATGAGGAATAAAACATTTTGTTGGCTTATTTCTATCATGATACAATTAAATGATCTCATTGATTGTATCATCTCATCTCCATCATTGAATGATTCACCCTTTTTGCCATTTTAATTAAAATTTTTTGCCATGGTATGAAAGTTACATTTTAGAAGCACCTTTACATTTTTTAAAATACAACTCAATGCTAAGCATCGAAGCATAACATGAAACAAAAATTGTTTTCCCTTTCATGCAAATGAATGAACCCAGTTCAACTCTGCAAACCATAAACATAAATAACCAAACGAAATCATTGCTCCTAAGACTTGTCAAAGAGAAAGTTTCAAAAAGACAAATATTAAGAAAGAAGAAAAAAAGGGGTCACGGACCTCTGATCTTCCCCCTTCGATAGAAAGTACCAGACGACATTGGGTCATGGGAGAGCGTCCTTGGGGCAAGCCTTTGACCAGTCGAAACGGAACTGGGATCTGGTTTTGCCCACGATTATGAGTCAACCATTGATTGAGCTCGACAGTTTCAAAATCGTTTGCTGCTGAATAATTTTCAACCTTGAACGATGCTAGAGGTGAATGCCAGCGTGTTTAAGGTTTTCCTTGTTCCATCTCATTAATTCTTGCGTAAGAAGGAATAAGTTTGTGTCATTCTTGTCTTACTCAATTGGATATTGTTCCTACATTTATTGTTAAGTATTTTTATTGGTTGTAGATTAACAAGTTTTATTGAATTTCAGTTCAAAGGTTGTGTGGGACACAAAAGGGGAGAGTGATGTACCTAAGGACGGTTGTACCTTCAGTCACCGCATTTTAAAATTCGGGAAAAAATGGAAATTTGAATTTGTGGTTGAATTTGAATGTAAACAGATGCTATCTAGTTGCTAACGTGAAATCAGCTCTTTAAAATAATATTTATATTTAATATAATAAGTTTGCTGTTTTTAGGTGCTCAAAGTTTTTTTTAGTGTATCACTACATTAATATTTTTCTTCCCCTTAAATTTTAATACGATAAAATGAGATATAAGGGGCGAATCCCCAAGATTTTGACTTTTTATTTTTGATATTAGAAATTGCCAGACCTCAATTATTTTATATTTTTTATAGAACTTTAAATGCAGAAACACCTGGTGTTGTACCTTCGGACACCATACGTGTTGTACCTACGGACACGTTCTTGTGGGTGTCTGTAGCTAATCGGCGTTTTTGAATCAAGTTTCATTAAAGTGAATGCATTTTACTGTATATTAAATTAATTCTAAATCGTTATCTATTTGTCGGTGATTCTTTTCAAGGGATTTTTAGAAGAAAAATCAAATATTTTGTGATCTAAACTACCTTTTAAAATTTTTGATTTTATTTTGCATTTAATAATAATAATAATAATAATAACTTTATTGACAAATAATAGGAAGAAACACATAAAATAAATACAAATAAAAAACACTATGATACGCCCAGGGGAAACAAAAGATCCCATACGGGAGTAATAGAAATTAATACAGTAAAAATACAATGGAAAATATCAAAAAAAAGAGAAGACAAAAAAAAGAATACAAAAACACACACAAAAAAAAAAGGATTCTAGAACAAATTGAAATAAATGCATTAAGATTTAAATATCAATTAAAAATACATTGTGATAAATAATAATAATAAAAAAAATAAGTTTCAAAAAAAAGTATATTGAAATTAATTATTTTTGTTTTCTATTGACAAAGTCTGGCTGCTGCAAATATACTATCGCTTCATAATGATTTAAAAATATAAGTCTATGTCGTTTAAATTAATAATAAGAAGAAAAAGTTCGCGCTTAAAAGTAGAACACTGTTCAATATTTTGGAGATCTCGGGGCAAATTATTATAAAATTTGGGTGCTAGATAGAAAAAATGCTTACGGAAAATTTCTTTAAAAAATCTAGGAATTTTATACACTTCATTTGGCCTTCTTTGGGATACGTTTTCTTTTAAGTTACAGATCGATTTATTACGGTGCAAAAAAAGTGAAACACGGTATAAAAAATTATATCTTAAAGGTAATAATCTCAATGTTCTAAATTTTAAAGGGTTTGAGTACCTAGGTTCAAGAATTTTAAAACACTTATTTTGAATTGAAATTAAAGGTAATAAATTTGATTTGTAATCACCTCCCCATATTATGATACCATAATTAATTAAAGAATAAAACAGAATTTTTAAAAAATTGGTGTCTATTTTATTTTTTAAGTGGTGAAACCTAACCAAAACAAAACGTAATTTTTTACTAAGCTCACTAATGTGAGTTTTCCACTTTAAATTAGAATCAACATGCAAACCAAGATATTTAATTGTAGAAACAGAGTTTAGAGTAAAACAAGTGCAACTAGAATTTTTATTACAAATTTGTGTGTGAAATTTAATTTTAAGATCAAATTCTGACTGCCTTAGATTGAAATAAATATATTTTGCCTTATTTAAATTTAGGCACAAGTCATTTGCAGCAAACCATTTTCCAACTTCAATCAAATCTGATTCAACTTGGAAAAGAAGTTCATTAATATTGACACATGAGTACAGTAAAACAGAGTCATCTGCATATGTAATCATTTTACCAAATAACTTGAGTTTGCATAAATCATTAATAAATATAAGAAATAACAATGGGCCTAGAATTGAACCTTGAGGAACTCCACGATTTATAGTAATATAATTACTGAAACTATTATTAACTTTGACACGTTGTTCTCTATTGGAAAGATAAGATTTAAACCAATTCAAAATATTTCCCCGAAAACCAGCTGAATCTAATTTTTTAATTAATATTGAATGATTTACGTTGTCGAAGGCTTTGGAAATATCTAAGAAGATCGCTACTGTCTTTTTACTATTGTCAATACTATTATAAATAAATTTGGAAAAGTGTAATAGTACAGATTCGGTATTTCTTCCTTTAATAAAACCATATTGATTTTCTGCAAAAAAATTTATTTTTAACAAATAATCATACATTTTGATAGAAAGAGCTTTTTCAATAACTTTAGAAAAACAGGGGAGAATAGAAATAGGTCTGTAGTTTTCTGGAGCGTTCTTATTTCCAGATTTAAATATAGGAGTTATTGTGGCTTTTTTGAGGGAATTTGGAAATTCAGATAAAACGATTGAGGTATTTATGAAATTAGTAATAAAATCTATATTATTATGGGCTATATTTTTAATGAGTTTCATACTAATTCCATCATAGTCATAATTATCAATATTTGAGAAATTTTTAAGTAAATTTAATACTTCCAAATTACTAAATTCAATGAAAAGGAAAGAGTTTAGGTTTGGAAGTATATAATGTCTGAAATTCGTCAAGTTCAAATCAGAGTAATTAGAATGCAAATTGCTAAAGAATGCATTTAATTTTAGGGCAGCATCTGAGTTATTAAAATTATCAGGTAGAGTACAAGGCCTTGAATCCTTACCAATAATATTATTTATGACATCCCATTTTTGTTTAGCAGAGCTACAATTTTGAAATTTATTTCTGAAATAATTAGATTTATTACTTTTTATCATTCTTTTTAATTCGCTAACTATACTTTGATATGCAGTTTTATAAATTATATCCCAGGGATATTTCCTGACTTTCTTAAACAGTTTTTCTTTTCTTCGAATTAAAATCAAGATTTTAGTGGTTATCCAATTATTTTTGGGTTTTTTAGAGCTTCTTGAGGGGTATTTAAAATTATTTTTTATGTTATTTACCTCAAATACTAGGGATTGATATTGTTGATCTAGAGATTTTTGATAATTGCAATTGAATTTGTACGTATTCAGGTATTCATTTAGTTTTTAAAAATTTATAGCGAGAGAAGAGGTATTAATTTTGGGTTTGGATATAATATCTTCGCTACCTTCTAATCTACATAAGGTACTATAATGATCAGTAATATCACTCAGAAAAACTCCTGTAGAAACTGAAAGTTTTTTAATTTAATTTAATGTAAAATATGGTATAAATATTGAGTAACCTATCGCATTTAAGTATGATTATTACAAAAAACTTAAAATTTCCAACGAAGAAAATTTGGGAAAGTTATTACCACCAAATGCTTGCACAACAAAGTGTTGATCGAATTGTTTTTTGAATCAGTGAAGTGATCATGATTGATGAAACTATTACCTCAAATTTCGATCTAAAAATCCCATGTGATTTATGCATTTTTTGTAAAAAATCAAGACTTTTATCAATCAACTTCGTTTTAATGATCATTTACGATCTAAAACTACATTACTTAAAAAAATCTAAATGCTTGAAATAGTTTATTAAAAGGTAATACACCAGTAAAAATGTTCATTTTAAGCTTTTTTCAACTAAAAATTTCTTTTTTAAGGGTGTCCACAGGTACAACTGGGTCTGTCCATAGGGAGAGCTCGTTGTTGTACCTATGGACACAAATTTCGTCAAGTTATTAAAATGAATTAAAAATCCAATTTTAAATATTTTAGCTAATAAAAAATATCCTCCTACTCACAAAGGTAAGGACTATAGGTTGGGCACTTTAAATGTTAAAAATATGATTTTACCTGTCTTAGAAAAATCCAAACGTGATTTTTGTCCATAGGTACAACACTCTCCCCTATCAATTACGTTTGACAAAGCATACATAGAAATTACTATCATTGCTATTAATTAATTATATCAAACAAATCGGTTTATAATAAGGTGTAAGTGAAAAATTATAAAAATATTTCATTTAACCCGGCGTTACTCGCGTCGGGCCTGCGAGGCCCGATCAGTTCTTTAAAGTTCTGTAAACCCTACCCTTTAATACTGAAATGAGCCAAACCCAGTCTAGCTGAGTTCTAGATGGCCTTCAACATAAAGAAGGCATATTAGGATTTTTGTTTCATTCTATTCTGAAAAAAACGGTTTTTGGTTATCTCGAAATTAGTAACCGTGTTACTAATTTCGACTTTGAAGCGCATGGCATTGAAGCATTATTTTTCAATTTCGGACCCAAAAAATTTAATTCTTAATTACCTAAATTTAAATTTGGTAAATTTTGATACAGAAAAGTGCAAAAATAATTGTCCTCGAGCTAATTTTGCTCGCTTTACATGTGTTCAAACTTTTCATAATTCGCTTACTCATCTCCAGTTTCGCCGGGTTAAAACTTCTTTCACATTCACTATTATAAAATGAGCTCCGACTTGGAAATGTTTATTCAAAACATCATTTACAAACGAATTTATTTAAGAATATGTTTCTCTGCTTTTTATGGTGTTTCTTTAGTGCATAATTTCGTACATAATGTAAAATGATAAAGGGAGTACTTCACTAATACCTCTGGTTAAAGGACAATAAGTGGAAACTCCAAGTCTCAATCGTCGTCTCCGTTGCCTTTCGGGAATTAAATATGTTCTAGGGAATACGCAGTTCATTCCGGCAGATAGTGGAGGACAAATCAATGGTCACAACCTTTTCCGTTAAAGTCGGCTAGACTAAAAACTTGACACCTGCTCACTTGCGTTGCCTTCCTATGCCGTGCTGATGAGTCCTAACAAGGACGAAACCGGTCCATGGCTGGAGGCGACGCTTGAGAGTTAGAGTTTACACATAATACAAAATGTTATTTTAATGATTTGTGATGCACTTGCACTACAGATGACAGTCCAACTTAAGGTTCATTCAGACTTTTCGTTTATGATCTTCATTTTATGGAGGAATCATCCAAAGTGAAACGTCTGAATTTGCGTTTCACTCTTTACTACTTCACTTTTCTATGAAAACTAGCGAATCACTTAGGATAAGGACTGAAAGTGCAAATGAGACTTAACATGATTCAACTTACCTTATCCTAAACATATATAACGTAACTGAATAATATTATTTAAAAAAACATTGGATCTCAATACATCCATCCCTCACTGTCTTTCAAAATGAAACATTCCATGGAGAATCATTACTTTACCACAAGCATCATTCATAACTCCCGCGTTTCTTCATTCACTTATTCCAACCATAGAGTTAGAAGGAAAAGAGAGTCGGTCGAACTTCCTTTCCTTAAGAGTCGTCACGCCAACATATCTCGTCCCTAAAAGTACTCAGTTGCCAGAATGAACGATTAAATTGCTTAATTTCGCTTTTATGATTTGTGTGATTCTTAGGTTGTTAGAGAAAAGAGGCTAGCCAAATATATTTAAAATTATGAAAAGAAGAGTTCTTCACCAGTAACCTCTGGTTAGAAATCATCACCAGTAACCTCTGGTTATTTAAAATTCTTCTTACAGATATTAAGGCTAAGCGCGCACTAGAGACTCCTGTCGCGGCGACTTATAACACTAGGTCACTCGAGAGCAATGCATTTCTATGTCGAGATTCTTGGCAATCGGCCAAGAGTCTCGTCGCCTGATGCGCGCGCTCTAGCTTCTTGCAACAGCCAGGGTGATAATTTTGTCTCAGTCAACGTGACAAAAGTATCTAGTGCGCGCTTAGCCTAAAAGACAATCATATCCGTAACAATGTCTATTCAAATGGCATAACATTGAATCCAAGAACATTGTGTTAGCAGTTATTACTAACAATTTTTGCAGCTAGGTAATAACGACTATGTTTTCAAAGTGAAAATATGTCTGTTTAAAATATTCAAGAACCAGTTAGTAAGAATTACAGTTGTGTGCACTGTAAAAAAACTGTAGAAAAACAGAAAGTTTCAATAAAAATGACTTTATGTTTACAGGGATATTCTGTCATGTAACATTCCCACCGCACTTCTATTTATTTTATGTAAAAAAACTGCTTTTTTCTAGTTTTTTAGCTTAATTGTACTTAAACAGAAACTTTCTGCAGCGAAAACGAATAAAGCTATTGGCAACACCCAACACGCTTTGAAGCCAAATAAAAGTTTCAGTTCGTGGAGAAAGAAAGATCTTCGGAAATTTGTACTTTTACTAAATCCTCGTTTGAGCAGAGGTAGCGTGCGTGCTTAGCATGTGGTTGGTCGTGGGTTCTATCCCGGTTATTATTTCATTAAAATCGAAAGAAAATTACTGTGAGGCAACATAAAAAATATGTAGCTCTCTTGACATAAAGTTTCTGTTTACAGCATTTACCTGTAGGTTACAGCTTTTTTCTGCTTACAAATATTTTCTGGTAACTTTTGCTGCCAGAAATTTTCTGTTTTTTACAGGATTATTTTTTACAGTGTGTTACGATGTTTGCAGAAATGAGATATTATCACAGAGGGTACAAAAATGTTTCTGAAAAACGATATTTGGTGATTGAATAAGCAAAACTAATTTAACAAATGGAGAAATATTTTGGATAAACATTTGGGAGGAAAAATAACTATAAATCTTTTAGATAGATTTCTTGTGATTCTTCAGTGTCTACAAATGACTGCAAATAAAACCTATCTTGGATAGAAAAAATACTATTATGCTTTATGGCAACTAATAAATTTTCTATCTATAGGAAATTTCTCTCAGCCTTTACACTTTACATATAGTACATAGAATCTGCTCTCTAACAAGTAATTATTTCTTCTATGACAGTGGTTTCTTTTTCAATAAAGTTCGGTATAAACTTACACTTTAATTGAGTCAATAACGAACCACCAATATTTTTGAACCTTTCACTTTAGCCAAATAAAATTCTAATTGGTGCCATTAATATAAAAATCTAGAAAAATGATAAAATGGATGAGATTGAGAGAGACAGGGCGATTAAAAGGGGGGATTAAAAGGGTGATAGGGGTAAAAAGAGGAAGATAATAATAATAATAATAATGGGGATACATGGGATGGATAGGAAGCAAATAATGCAGTGAGTAATGAAGATAAAAAATATTAAATATAATAAAATGATCAACCTCTGTCAAGAGGGATGATGAGGAAAAGAATTATAAAGATGAAGATGATTAGAGTGATGAGAATGATTTAATGATTAAGAGGATTTGAGAGATAAAAGAAATGACTACGAAAACTCGATGGAGGGTAAGAGTGACCATGGCTATTAATACGGAAGTTAAAATTCATTTAGGAAAGCAATATCGAAAATGTTACATGGAGTACGAAGTAAGAACAGTTTTACAACATCTAGTCTAGTCTATGGGCAATATCTCATTTTTCCTACACCACCATCCAATAGCCACGCAGGGTCACAAACCGGATACGCGTTCTAATTACCGTTATCTCTACGGGCGAAACAAAGCAGTGCGCAACTGGCTGATTGTGCTCTGTTCCGGCATCGCCCTAAATAATTCATCTCCCCGGGTCTGTATCGGATTAATCCCGCCGGAACGTCTGCCCGTCCGGGACAAATCCGTCCTTTCACGGGGGTAGCAGTGGCCTGCGAAACGCACTCCCCTATATTAAACCGTTAAGGGAGGTGAGAGAGAATATTTCATGTGTGGAAGGTTTAATTTATGCCCGGTGAAGAGTTGACTTGAATGAATTTAGTGGTTACCGGCCGATGGACTATGGGTGGTGAGTGGGATCTTCGGGAGTGGTCCGTGGTTGGGTCCAAGATCACATAAAAATTGTTTTAAAAACAATGAAGATAAAATGAAAAATGGTGGTTAATGATTTAAAGTATCCAGCCATTAACCCAGTGACATATATATTTCAGAAAAATGGACCAAAAACGAAAACATTTTTGACTGTTTTATTTTGTTCTTTATATTATTGTTAAAGTTAGAAAATGGTTTTTTATTGCAAAAATAAAATTTGAAATGCCATATTTACTGTATTTATAATTTTAGCATACACATAAAAAAGTAATGGAATACACACACATCTTATTCAATTAGAGCAAATTAAACAAAATTTTAAAGCTAAATATAATATAACTAATATAATATAATATTAAAACACAAAAATTTGATTTTCAATACATAAATTTTACTAAAATCTTTTACAGTATGGCATATCCCAAAACACGGTACTGCACACAACAAGCCCATATCGCACCGAGGAACCTAAACTGTACTCCTAATCGGACATATAGAAAAAAGAAAATCAATAATTTCCAAAAAACTCACTCGTAATCGAGGACCACTAATACCATCTATTAGGAAAATAGTGAATTAAGTATCCTAAACATGGGACGTCTTTTCAGTTTTTGGTTGGGGGGGGCAAGGATTTTTTAAGTGGGTCTGGACCACGCTGTAACTAGACTTTTTTTGGGAGAGTTGCCTAAACTTCATTTTTAAGGTATCCCCAAACGAGCATATTTATAGGTTAAGTGTTAGAACACTGAAAAGTAGTTTGTGAAGGATATTACATATAATGCCAAAATTTGTCAACGTGAACTACAAGATAAAAGGGGGTCTGTGGTTCTACCCCCAGGAAAATTTTGATAATTTGCCTCTTAAAGCTCATTTTAAGCTTGTTTTAGCTCATTTTAAGACCCTTTGGGCTACATCTAAAGAGAACAGTTTTTTTAAACCACAGAATTATCTAGGGAAAAGTGTTGTAAATAAACGTCAAAGTTTGAAGGGGGCTAGGAGTCCTGCCCCAGGAATTGTTTTTTAATTCTCCTTACAAGTGTTTTATCTCTTTTTCAAACTCTTTGGGGAGCACTAAAAAGGAAAAACTTCTTACAAGCGGCAGAATTTTCAAGAGGAAAAACAATAACAGACGTGATAATTTTAGAGAGGGGTTGGGGGTCCTCTCCCAGAAATTTTTTTGACATTTAACCCTCAAAAGTAGTGTTTTAACTCCTTTTGAGACTTTTTGAGTTGCACCCAAAGCTTTTTATGAAATTAAAGAATTTCCAAGGGACTTGCAGCTATTTTTCACATAACAGTGGAAACCTTGGGGGGGGGGGCGGTTGCCCCCCTTCCCCCCCAAATGACGCCCATGATCCTTAAGTAGAAATGAACTCAGCTCGGACTTTACAAAATAGAAACGTTAATTTTTCTTCTGCCCGAAGTCAGTTCGGGCATCAAAAATACTGCACGTTGTGATTGCTCAAACTGGATTTGGGCGACTCTGGCAAACGTTTAATATTACACTACACAAGCAACTGTTACTGCTGAGGTAACATGAATTTTCTATTTACAAGTATTTCATGTTCGATTATGTTGTATGAATAGCTATGGGAAAAGTATGATGATATCCCTACAAAAACTAGGTAATTTTCTAAAAACATTACTTTAAAAAATAAATCTATTATAAAGTTCTCCTCAAAAAGTATTTTTTGCTAACAGTTTCTGTCATTTTTAATTGTGAAAATCGCAAATTTACGATAAAAAAGAAAGCTAATTTTCCATCATGTTAATAATATCTTAAAATTAATTAACAGAGAAAATGCAGGAATAAATTTTCGCGTGTTCTGTTTTCCACAATAAAAAAAGGTGTAAAAAATCGTAAAAACAACTCAATAAATGACACAATAATTCCAACTCTCACTGAATGAACTTTAAATGAGAAAGGTATTACGGCATTTAGTCTAATAAACCAAGTAGTAACAGGAGACGGAATCATTATCCTCATATTTCATCCCTCACACTCCAAGAACTCTGACGAATTGATCATACAATACAGACCAGACAGAATCCAACAAAAAAAATTCCCACAATCCATAAGCCAAACTACAGAATCAATAAATTCCAAATAAGAACAAACAGGGCTTAACCGACACTTCAACTATAAGCGCCTTTATCTCAACGAGACATTCATCAACAAGAAAAGCGCACAAAAAGCATAAGGTTTTAAATCAAACAACCCCCACTGTAATTAGGCCCATGGACGATTTGTCTCAAGTGTCTGACGCTTCAAACTATCGACACCTAAGCGTCAGGTTGACGACAAAAAAAACTCAAAGAAACCCTCAGACTTCGACTTACTGCGGTCAGACAAAGAATGAAAGAGAATAATGCCCTGTGAGGGGGTATAGAGCAGACCATTATTCATCTAAATCGATTGGAGGGTATCTTATTCGCCAGGAAAGAATTAATGAAAGATGGAGGGACTGGCTGAAAATCCAACTCAAGTTAAATGTGTAATTTTAGGGGAGGGGATCGGCAGATGAGATACTTTTGCGGATTTTGGCTGCCGGAACTGTTATTAGCTTGGATTTTTTTCGGGATGCTGTAATTGAAGCCACTCTTTCACTTTATTTTGGTGACTTGGAAGGTACAATTTGAGGTAAGGGTGTAGCAATGCGATGATGCATTTGTTTCATTTGGAAGGGGTTTTAAGTTATATTGCTGTCATGGTTAGTTGTTTGGTTGATGGTCAAATTGTTTTTTTTCGTCTTTTTAAGTGTGTCGTGTATTTCGTAATGCGTCGATCTCAAATTTGTCAAACGAAAAATATGCTAATATTTGAAAGTATGAAAATTTTAAAAGAAGTAAAAAATTGGACCGAAGAGATATATTGCAAATAAAAAATTACGTTGCGTATTAAAATGCTTCTCATGTTTTTCACTCGGTTTTTTATTTTGTAAAGAGGTGAAGAATATTTTCTTTTTCCATTTCACGCAGTACAGGGTAGAAATTTTGTCATCAATAGAAGAGTTAAGAATTTTGAAAAATTAATAATATATTGAAGGCAAATTGAATTTGAGTTGTCGGTGAGAAAGTTTATACTTTACACCTAGGTTTAGTACTCACCTATAGTCTGACCACCATTAGAGAAACTTTTGACGTCGTCCATTATTTGGGGCGATCGCAGTGGAAGCGGGTTGTTCCAATCAATTTTGAGGGTAATTGTAATTCATAAACGCTGAAAAAACGTCTAGTGCCAAATATGTGTGCCTATCATTTTGAATTGAACTTCTTTTCAAAGTTTTTCTTCTGGAGGTCAGACACGGACAATAAATTATTTGAAAAAAAAGTGTGCAGGGCTTTTTCTTTGCTTATTACTATCCTTATCACCAAGTTCTACTTACCCCTCCATTTTTAGTCAGGTAAAGAGTCAACCCAAACGGGATTACAAGCTGGAAATAGCTCTAGGCGGTTCTTTTCCACACCCAAAACAATATATTCCCTACCTACATAAACCCTAACTCCCCATACATCAGAAAAAAATGGTTTAACTCACCAGTGTCCTCGTCGGCCGTCAAGGGAACTCTCCTCACTCGCTCGTTGCACTTCCAGTAGTTGCGGATCTGTCGCGTCAGCAGCTTGGAGTTCCCTCCGCTGTCGACGGACCGCGTCCCTTCGGGCACCCCGATGTGAAGTTTGGCCTGCGAAAGACATAGACACTCGAGTCAGGATGCATGCATACTTCAGCAGTAGGGATTTGGTGCTTTGCATAGTGGAGAGGGGACTTGTCGGAATCAATGTCGGAAGCGTTAGGAACAGTTGTCTCAAAAGATTTTACTCTGATTGTAGTCATTGTTGGGAGTTTCAAAAATTATCCAAGTCAAAAGGGTTTAAGGCAAGGTTTTTTGGTTTAAGTGGATCATCTAATTTTAAATTTCTAAAAGACCACGCATTTTAATGATGTTTCAGACTTTTATAACTAATTTTAAGCTTTATAAAATTTTTCATTACCTACTGAAAGTTAAATATAATTTCATTAATTATGTGTTTGACACAAACATTTATGATACGTAAAAAGTAACGTATAAAACATTTTATCATCGAAGTGTATATTTGGACGGCCAAAACGGCCAGTGGCGCATGCGCTGTAGGTCTCGTGATTACGTAGCAGTCTCGGCGCTTAGTGATTGAACCAATGAAACGCCGAGCTGTAGCCTAGCCGTGGAAATTAGAGTAGAGTTTAGTTGAAAAAAGCCGTCCAAATATACAGTGCCTTTTATCATGAAATATTAAAGTTTTTAATTCGGTTCTTCAAATTGCTATATTTTAAAGGACTGTATTTACGGATAACTTAACCGGCTGTTAAACGCGAGTCAAACCTCTGATTAGCGGAAAACTATTTTTCCTTTAACCGTTTATGTCTCGACTGGACTTGTAAGTCCCACTTTCCAATGTTCCAAATTCGTCCAATTTTCGTCATGTAAGGCCAAATTTAGTTTACTTATAGTTGCAGCTACGTAAACTTGACATATTTTGGATGAAGATGAGGAAAATAGTTTGGGGCATCAAGGGTTAACCGGTAACCGCCAATCAGAAGTTTGGCTACTGGTTAACCACCGGTTAGGTTAGGGGTGAAAACGACCCGGTTGTTGAAGCTTAAATTAAAATACCCTACTTTGAATTCAGCAAAAGTACAACATTTTAGTTCAAGTAAGAAAAGGTAGAAGTAGATATATTATTCGCTATTTAACACATTATCTTCAGTAAACCATGTACACAAAAGAATGATAAAAAAACATATCTTGAAAAGAGAACGCAAGTGCGTAAATTGTTTTGTTTTGCATATTGAGATACCAAATATTAGAATGAAATAAGAAAAAGGCGAATTTCTTTAAGGGAAAAAAAGAGCTATAAGAAATAAAATTTAATTTAACCCTTCAAATGATGATGATTATCTTCTTTTTTAAGGTTGTAGTTTAAATCTATCATTCACTAAGCATACGCCTACATCAGATTTAAAATGTATGCTTTAGTTAATTAAATTCATGCGCTCCTATACACCCACCCATTCTAAGTTACAAGGTAGGGATTATAATTTCTTTTTGACGCGATTGTATTTCTTTTTATGTTAATTATATAATTTTTAACTATTATTCTCCATCAAAAAGATTGTAAAATAAATCCTAGAAGAAGTGTTCCTTTGAGAGTAAGTTTAAATTCCCGCTATTTTTAGCTAATTGTTTTTATTTGACTATCCGAGTGTTGCAACTAAACATGAAATTCGGCTACATTTTACAACTAACATAGAATTTTTAAGAAGGTACTTATTCATTCAGAAAGGTTTCATTTGAAATTCTTCTTTGAAATACGGTTCTTCATAAATTAGTAAGAGTGATGATACTGCTCAAATGAATTGAATAAACCCAAATAATTGTATAGTTAGGATAAAAATAAACATAAACAAAATTAAACAGGGAATGGACAACAACAGTTTTAAACAGGACTGCATTATTTAAAAGGAGACTAGAAAATAAATAAAAGAACAGAACACTTTTAAACAAGCTGGTTTGACGTATAGTTTATAATGGATTCGTAAAGCCAATTTTTAAATTTTATATAAGTAGAGTCCGATAAAAAGGCAATTATTAATTTTCGAAAGTACGGTAATTAATATTTAACGTGTGGTAACACAACTATTATAATAAAAAATAATATTATTTTAAATAATACTTTTGCAGAATGTTTGAACGTTTTGCGGAAGTTAAAGCATAATTTTATTTTGCATCAAATATGTGCTTAACCTTTTACCTGCCGATGTTCCCAAATGGGAACATCATTTTAAGGAATTTTTTCACCACTTAATTTTTCATGCAGGAATTTGATACTTGGTAGAAAGCAACTCAAAGATATAAAATTATTTTACATGCAAAAGTTTTTCATGTGCAATTTAATCCTTTTTGTAGAATATACATCAAAATTAGAGATTTTTGGCTCTTCCAAAAGTTGCACAAGTTTCAACTTGTGAAAATTTTAAATAAATTTAGTTTTAAATAATTTTGCTGTGTTAAGGTAGCTTAAGTACACATCTTCCGATTTGGCTTGACAGAATAGCTTCATATTCTAATTTTGGAGAGTAATTACCAATACAACGTATATGTTCCCAAATGGGAACATCGGCGTTTGGGGTATAGTATTTGAGGGGATTTTTATAACATGCAAAAATTCAAGTTATTTCCTATATTCTTTAATTTTTTGAACCTTTTGTGTCTCAAAGGGTCTAAACAGGTTAAGAATGATGTTTTAAATTGAAAAATATGCAATATTTATTTTTTCACCTGATTTATGGAGAAATAAATTACAATTCTATACAGGGTGTCCCATAAATAGTGGGCCACACTTCTAGAGGGGATAGTAGACACCTAGACGAGTCAGAATCACATAGGAATCGGGGGTCCCAGACCAAATCCCAGGGAGTTAAAAATGGAGCGACACCACAAAACAATTATTGAAAAATTCAATCTGTAGAAGAACTACTATTGGTAAAAACTTAATCATGGTCTCAAATTTTGTGGTTTAACATGATCTTTAAAATCATTGTAAAAGTTTTCATTTTAAAAATTTTTTTACTACGAAATAAAGTCAAAAAAATATGTGAAAAATCTGCCAAAACTTTATTTTGTATTTAGAAATCCTTTCTTTTGATTTGATAATCTGAAAGATCATAGTTGAAAACCCTTAAGTCCAAAGTTTCACGTAAATACCATCGATATTAAACGCTTGAGATCTAATTAAAGTTTGATTTTTGCTTGCGAAAACAGATCCAGAAAAGAAACGTTGAGGGAAAATCTACGAATTACGGATTGATGCTCGCTAAATAGACGAGATTAGTGTGACGTTTTTTGTTTTGTTTGGAAACGTAAATTCAGTCTGTGATTGGTTCCGTGAACTGTACGGACAGTACGGATCCGTATGTAACCAATCACGGATCGAATCAACGTTTCCAAACAAAACAAGAAACCGGAAGTGACGTTTTCACTAATCTCCTCTATTTCTCGCCATTATTTGCGATACGAGATTCCTCGCCAACTTTCACCAACAACAAATCTCCCAAGCTGTCTTGGCGATCTGTAGGAGCTTGGTATGTTTCGCCAAACTGGGAGAGAAAAGAAAGTTAGCGATTACACTGTTCTACACTGAAAAAATTTCCTTGATGAAAATAGTCATTTCTTATAGATTTTGGGTCGCTGAATACGAAAAACACCATCAAAATTCTCAACTGACTCAGGATTTTCGGGGAACAGCCCCTCCCCCTTTTCACGTTTTTTAACGACTTTATAACTTTGAACTCGATTTTCAGGGTCAAAAAGCGTTACTTTAATCTTCAAATTGCCCCCCAGGGGACAAGAAATGTTCAAATTAATAAAATATGATAAATTTATAACAAATGGATAGGTTTAAGGGGTAGTTAACACCTTAAGAATGCAAAAAATTAGCTAAAAATTATAGAGGTTTTTATACGCAATTTTTTTCTCTTATTTTATACGCAATTCACGTTTGAAGGGTCCTAACCCTTCCCCAAGGACCCAAATTTGATGGCAATATGCAGCAATGATTTTTGCTAAAAGCGGTTGAGGTGAGAGCACCCCCAGAGCACCCACGGAAGGGTTCAATGCCGCACTTAGAGTTTAACTGTGCTGTACAAAAAAAAATTTGAAGCCACTTACTGAATTTCAGCTGATTCTTGTGTTAAATGATCTGCTGAATTCAAATATGACACCCATTTTCCTCCATCACCCTCAGTTTTTAAGGGGATGCCCCCTAATTGTTTTCCACAGCCGTGCATCTATTATCATCTTGAAACATGGAATCCTCACTCCCGAAAACCGGTCAGTTTTTAAAGATTTGAAGAGTTTCTACTTAGGATACACCCAAAATATAAGAAAAACGTCATTTGTAATCTTTTCAAAATCATCGATATTAATTCCTGAACTCGCGAGCGCCTTCGCGATTCTGGAAGTCTTCCGAACTCTTCCGCGGAGACTTCTGGGAGGCTAACACCTCAACCGCTTTTAGTAAAAATTATTGCTGCATATTGTCATCAAATTTGGGTCCTTGGGGAAGGGTTAGGACCCTTCAAACGGGATTTGCGTAAAAAATAAGAGGAAAAATAGCGTATAGAAACCTCTTTAATTTTTAGCTATTTTTTTGTATTTTTAGGGGGTAATTACCCCTTAACCCTATCCATTTGTTATAAATTTATCATATTTTATTAATTTGAACATTACTTGTTAACTGGGGAGCAATTTGAAGACAAAAATAATGCTTTTTGATCCTGAAAATCGAGTTTAAAGTTATAAGGTCGTCGAAAAACGTAAAAAGGGGGAGGGGCTGTTCCCCGAAAATCCTGAGTCAATTGAGAATTTTAATGGTGATTTTCGTATTCAGCGACCCAAAATCTATAAGAATTGACTATTTTCATCAAGGAAAAAATTTTGAAGGTCAAATTTGTAGAACAGTGTTATCTATCCGTAACTCGTAGATTCTCCCTGAAGGTTCGTTTTCTGGATCTGTTTTCGCAAGCAAAAATCAAACTTTAATTAGATCTCAAGCGTTTAATATTGATGGTATTTACGTGAAACTTTGGACTTAAGGGTTTTAAAATATGATCTTTCAGATAATCAAATCAAAAGAAAGGATTTCCAAATACAAAATAAAGTTTTGGCATATTTTTCACATTTTTTTGTAGTTTTTTGAATTTTTTTCGTAGAAAAAAATTTTAAAGTGGAAACTTTCAGCATAATTTTAAAAATCATATTAAACCACAAAATTTGAGACCATGATTAAATTTTTACCAATAGTAGTTCTTCTACAAATTGAATTTTTCAATAATTGTTTTAGGGTGTCGCTCCATTTTTAACTCCTTGGGATTTGGTCTGGGACCCCCAATCCCTAGGTGATTCTGACTCGTCTAGGTGTCTACTATCCACCCTAGAAGTGTGGCCCATTATTTATGGGACACCCTGTATAGCAGATTCTTACACTTGTATATTCTTCTAACTCCCCGATGGATTAATTTTCAGTAATTATCATTACGGGTTATGCAAAGAGCATATTTGGAGAGATTTTGAGGATTTGAGTACATATTTTTGTTCAAGTACTTTTTTTACATAAAAATTTTAGGAATAAAATTGAAGAATTTTGAAAATAAGGAAAAGTGCGTACATCTAAAAACACTCTTCTAAAGTAAGTTGGATGTAATTCGTTGGATGTTCAGTTCGGAATCTTCCATGAGAAACACAGCTTTTATGAATCAATGGAGATAATTATAACTATCAATTTTGAAAGCTAATTAGATTTGAATGCAATTAGTGGATTTTATGCTAGATATCCGTATAGAACCGTAATTAAAACTAATTTTTCTCGAAGAAACGTAACTGTTTAGCTTTTAAGAGCATGGGAACACTCTTATGTATTTTTTACACCAAAATATTACTCATAGTGGAAGAAAAATTTACGGAAAAGCTTCGCGAACGTAATAAACATGTCAATTTTTTCTAATGAAAATCTTTAAAATGTTACTTAATCGTAAAAGTATGGATAATAAAAATGAAAAAACCGTCCGCAATCATAAAAATGGTCATAATTATTGATTAGAAACCGATTTCAATCATTTTATTTGAATTAATTGTAAAATATGTGCTTTTTGGAAATCCCCCTAAAAACTTCAACCCAAACGCCGATGTTCCCAAATGGGAACATCCTGAAAATGCTACTTAGGATTTTTTTTCCGCCAAAAAATTACTAGAATGGTTTTAGTAATGATGAAACAAGACATTTAAGCCAAAAATCAGAACCTTTATTTCGAAATTTGAATTGCGGCGTTTAAAAGGTTAAATCTCAAACGTTAGAATTTTAAAAAAATATTCACACTGCCCCTATTAATGATATTATCTATATATTAATCTTTAAATAATTGAATATTCATAGATATGGTTGTTTATCGCACGGATATCTTTAAAGAATCTAAAATATGATAAACAATGCCATAATGGTAAAAATTGCCTTTTAAACGTAAAATAATTTTATTTAGTTAAACATTTTGCTTCATGAATTATTTTTAAAATCTAATATCCCTCAAAAATGCATTCTGTTTACATGTTGTATAAGTTTAAGAATATCTAAAAGTTTCAAACATTTAGAAGTATTGCGCAATTAGTCCTGAGACACTAAAGTAAAACTATCTTAAATTAGTGATAATGAAGTAGAAATTCCACACAATTTCAATTAGAGCAGCAACGAAAAACGCGACACCCATTGTATAATTAAAGCACGGACCGGGACACAACACTCACGCATATTAGGATTCGCTTCAGTTCAAACAAAACACAAAACCTGCCAAATTCTTCGCACTTAATCGTTTCCTTGGATGATATCGCCCATTTGCGAAAGATAAACAACACAAACGAATCTTTGCAATCTTATTCAAAGTAATTATTCTTCCAAGATGGCGACCGTTCGCTGTCATCAAAGCGTTTAACATAAAAATAATTCGCGAGATTACTTATTTAGAAAACAGATTGAGATAATGACAGGAATCTGGAAGTTATTCTCTAAGCTTTATTATTATTATTCTTTATCTCACTTAATAGATTTCTAATCCAATGCTATCTGGAGATAGGGGCTGTTTGCCAAAGGACTCTTTATTTTTCTAGATTGTTCGAGCTCTTATAATAAATGCTGGTTACCGTCTCCTATTATATCTTATGAGCTATTTAAGTGAGAGAAGATAATAGAGTATTTCTACTCATCAATTTATGTCATCTTAAGATAATTAATTCTAAAATGATTCTTATACGTATTAGTAACTGAGGTCTAATATAACACGCCATTTTTTGCAAAGAAAATCATGCAACTCGAGTACTATTTATTTTTTAAAGACTTGCGTGAAATTTTAGCACTTTAAATTTCAATAGAAACATTAATGCTATTTTGGTATAACAATATTACAAAATTCTATGAAGTTTGATACAAAGGTAGTTATTTTAGGGCAAAAACAAATGAGGAAAATACTTTACCACTTTGTTCTACAGTAAAAATGTGATCAAATAATTGATGAATCGAATGTTTTCTCCTAGTTATATCATTTAAATGTTTTAGAGTTATTTTGAAGTAAAAGTAGTTTATATGGAAATTAGGTAGAATACGTTAGTACTTCATTCTTCTTTTATCCAATATATAAATTTGAAATGTTTTAATAAAAAACGTATTAAAAATTCAATTAATGAATGACAAGTAAAACTTAAAAACCAAACAAAATTACGTGTGTTTTTATTGTACACCAAATGTACAAGAGTGTTTTAACTGTTACTTATATGAATTTATTTCATTGTAAAAAACCTAGAACCTTCTTTCCAATTCCTATCTCTACGCAAGCGAATCCTATCTCTATTCATCGCGAATTATATATTTCAGTTTCCTACTTTTAAAATAGATATTAAAACATTTACTATCTTTCATGAAAGTGTAAATGAGATTGGTAAGGAATAAAATAATATTTATTGAAACATCGAAGGCAATCAAATCGAAGAAAGGAAAATAGTCGTTCTTATTAGAATCATCAAGTAAAATTGAGGAATCTTAAAATACTGTGAAAATAATACACCAGTTTTGAATTATGCAATTTTGAAAAGAATACAAAGGGTTAATACCTGTGCAACAAATATCCAGCTGAAGAAAATTAAGGCCAATAGATACAGCCAGTTCTTCGTCATTGCAAATGAGTTTCAGTCCGCCATTCGGTCTAGTTTACTATACGATCAGAAAATCCCAAAGGTTTTCAGAATCTCTTGTTCCAATTTCAAACGACGTTTGCTTTTTCAATTTCTTCAGTGTGAGGGTACTCGGCGTTTAGCAACAAGCCATTGATTCTTCATCTGAGCAGATACAACGAGGATCCTGGAAGAGATAGAAAAGGAAAACTTGAATCAGGTGCATCATTTATTTTTCAACTCATCAGTTTTGTTGAGGATAGAATGGGATCTTAAACAAGCTTAAATTGTGGGAAAAGTAGAAGAAGGGAGTTTCAGCTCGGGTTTTAACTCGTTATTTTATAGGTAATTTTTTATAAAAGTCACAAATTGTTAAACAATTTTTATCGGTATTTTCAATAGTTTGATTACCTAAAAGTTTTATGAATTTTTTTAGTAATAGTTTTTAAATAAGTCAATTAACACGGCTTTTATGCGATTTCTAAGATAATTTAACAAAGGGGCAAGTGGTGTAAAATAATATTAATTGGACTAATTGAATAATATTATTGAAACTAGCTACACAAACACCCCTTCATGTTTTTAATTTACACTCCATCGGCATTAAAACATATTTTTATTAAAATTATTTTGTTTATTTGATATAGCAATCCAATTTTCCCCTTTATATAGATAAGAATTTTTAAATATTTTAATAGATAAGATAGTATTCTTGATTTTTAATTAAAACTCCCCTTTAACCTGCCTCAAAAACACCATGGCTTATGTGAGAAACAATTTATACACAATGAAATCTCCAAAACGAATTGTCAGGTAAATTTTAATTGGATATTTATGTGAAGGTTGAGAATACCTCCGCTCGTGTCGCCTCACTTAAACGCCACCAAACAGTGCGAAGAAGGCACTTAGCAACTCAACATCGAGATTTCGCCGGAAAGGCGAGAGAACTTTTGTGTATCAGTTTTTATTTGGATCTGAAGAATGTAGCAGGGCGAGAGGCGGAATGCGCCAGCTCTTGTATATTTTATTGTTATTCTTCATTAAACTGTTATTATTTTAACGATGGTGTTCTCTATGGCTGGCGTCTTCCCCCTCACATTTATAGCATGGAAATAAAGAAAATTGGTTGGTACTATAATCAGAAAAAATACCCAGAGTACGTTTAAAGAGATGCGTAAAAGAGCTGACTATGTAAGGTTTTTCTTTTCAAAATGTTACTTTGAATGTTATTTTTAACGTTATTTTATGTAAAAACTAGCTGTTATACCCGGCCTTGCACGGGTGGGGTGTTTTAAATTTATTTTTTAAATTTTTCTTAAAATACATTTATAATTTTGTAAATTAGCAATATTACAAATCATCCCAGTATCCCAGGCGCCTCTTTCCTATCCCGGTGTTCTCGGTAATTTTCTAATCCCGGTGTTCTCGGTAAGTTTTCCTATCCCGGTGATCCTGGTAATTTTTCTAATCCCGGCGTTACCGGTAATTTTCCTATCTCGGTGTTTCCGGTAATTTTTATATTCCGGTCCGGTGTCTTTATGGTAAATTTCCTATCCCGGTGTTCTCGCGGTAATTTTTATAACCCGGTAATTTTTCCTATTCCGATGTTCCCGCTAATTTTCCAATCCCGGTGTTCTTGTCACTTTTTACAATCCCGATGTTCCTGATAATGTTTAATATCTTGGTGCCTTTATTAGATAACAAATTTGAAACTATAATAAAAAAAGTCTAGTAAATGAAAAAGTCTAGTGATCTGTCTCATTTGAAACAATGTTTTATTTTTAACTCGTTTTCCATGAAAAAAAATTGTATTATTCAGTAAATATATTTATTTCAAAGGAAACAAATCTTGAAATGGAGGAAATGTCCACGCCTTCGGTGTGGTCTAAAAGGAGATGTGGAACACACATACATATACACACACAGCCGCAAACATTTTTATTTATATAGAGATTAATAAAATTGCCTAGTAACTACAACACGGATACTACTAAAGTTTCTTATTATTGGCTTGCATGACTGGTAAAACAGGTTTTCAAACATGGTAAAATAAGTGAAAAAAAGCAGGAAAATGGGAAAAAAAGAATGAAGGACTGATTTTCTCTTTATAAATTATAGCCTATGTCCTATTCTAATGTATAAGCTAAATTACTGTAAAATTTCATTAAAATCCATTCAGTAGTTTTTGCGTGAAAGTGTAACAAACATACAAACTTTCACAATTATAATAGTAGTAAGATAGTCATTTTAAATTGCTGGGTACGTTTTACTTTTCTAACAAAAATAATAGCACTATACCAACATAAAATTCCAAGATGAATAGGACTTAATAAACAAGTACAATACTAAGTGCAATGAAATAACCCGCTTTAAAACTTTGCTTTTGATTAAAAGTTTTTCTGGTCACCAGTGACATGTTTTTCTTTCAACTGCGTCTGAAAAACTGTAGAATATTTATGGAAGCCACCAACTTTCCAGAAAAAGAAAAAACAAAGTGTTTAAAAGATGGCTTCGAGGAAATAATTTGTCACAAAGTGCTCCGACAGTTCAGTAATAATCTTCACCTTAAGCATGTTGAAGTTTTTCATTACCACCGTTAGAGGGTACCTTGGAATAAATATTTTTGGCGAGCGAACAAAATTTCCAGCCGACTTTATTTCTTTCTCAAACACGAACTAGGAAGTGAAGAGAAGAGAAGAAAGATAAACATTTTAATGTTTTCCTTACCCTTTTAAATCTAAAAAGTCATTTGGATATATGCGAATTTTAAGAGATGCTTTTTCTCTTTACTTAATTTCGGAAAATCTTTTCGAATTTCGTGATGAAATTAAAGTTTTAGCGAGGGAATACATTCAAGGAATGCGTTTTTCTCATATTGTTTAACTTTTGTTGCTACTTACCAACTAGAACATTTTTGATGCTCATATAGTTTAGCGCAGTTTGGTTTGCTTTTCTTCTTAGATAAAAGTAAAGTTTTCAGCCATTTAGAAGTAAAAAATGTTTCAAAGAAATTGTTTTGAAATGTTGATGGTTTTTTGAGATTATCTTGTATGCGTTTTTGCTTTCTTTTCAATTGGATTTAAAATATATTTTTACGAAAGCAGATATGTAAGTGCTTAAGAAATATGTTTTGTCATAACGATTCTAATTACAAAATAGGAATGTGAAACATTGTTAAAAATTAAAATTAACTTCTTAAAGTATTATTAAGAAATATTATAAAGAGCAGTTTAAATACTATTGAAACACCATTAGCATTCTCGTTTTTAATAAAAGCTCTAAATTATTTGTTTTAATTTAAACAATTTCTTATTCGTATTAACCTTTAGAAACTAAAAAAATAGTTCACAATCGATGATTTTTAAGTTTATACTTTAAATAAGCTATGTTCATAAGAAAAGTTATAAAACTATGAGAAAGTTAAACAGCGCCTACTTGGCAATTTTTCAATTATTTTCATTTTCAAAGTAATAATAAATTAAAATCCCATGATTTCAGATGAATATATACCTACAATAAAATAAATTTCATTTGAGGGTACTATATCTTCAATCTGGAATTTTTACCTATTTTCTACAATGATCTATGTATTTATTTCTACCATAGAGTTAGTACTAATATAGAGACAGCTTAAACATCTGCCCCCTGTTCTAAGCGTGGCCGGTCTCCCGGTTTCGCTCTGCCACTCAAACTTGACTTTTTAAACCAACTGTGCCACTAAATCCCTCTTTTGGCGTTTTCGGTTCTTCGCGTGGATTTTTCACTGGTAAAGAAACTACGGCAAAAACGCCCACCAAGCGCCAAGCTTTGCCAACTTCCAGTTCTTACCTCGACCACTAAATCAGCGATTTTCTCCCTTAAATACTTGTTTAAATGAATCGGAAATAACTCGAATCGAATCAAGAGGGTTCATATTATATAGTGTGAAGCTTTTTTAATGAAATTCACACCGCAACATTATAAAAATACAGTTTAAAACTTTTTTCCGAATACGCGGAATTTAAAAAAATTACAAGTTAAAAACTAATTGAGGTAAATAAATTTTTTCTTCACTGAACGATTTGTCATTGCTTTTTCTTGAGTTTCAAATTGTCGGTATCTTTTTTTCATCATTTTTCTGGGAAGAAGAGCAGTTTTTATACCTCAAATTCCACCCGCTTACTGGAGCTCCCATGTTAAAAATTTCTTTCTGCCACTCACACAGGTCCGACTCTTTTCGACATGCAGGGTTGCCTTACCGATAAGAGTAAGCTGTCTCTATATCTGTACTAACTCTATGATTTCTACATTGTGAACACAATAGCTATGTAATAATACTAATAATTTTAAAATTAAATGTATTAAAATATCTAAAAACCTTTTTATTTTGCATGTCCACATCCTTTTTATGATGAAGCATCAAACATCTTAGTGAATTGTATGGATTTTATTGGAAACAAAAAAGTTTTTTGTTTAGCTAGACTAAGCCAATTTCTCGAAACAAATCTTCAGGAAAAACACAAGGAACCCCACAAGACTAAAATGTAAAATTTGATAATTTTTTCCCTCACAGAGCGAAAGTATTCACTATTGTGTAAAAGAGTAACTATCTTTTTGAAGAATATTGGCAAGAATTGTGGACACGGACTTTCACAGGATGTAAATTTTCTACTGAATATCCAACTGAAAGTTTATTGGAAACACTTATGTAGCAAAAATAATTACTTTAAATTTTATTTTCTTATTTCATTTTTTTGTGTCAATGAATGTATTTGATAAAGAAATATGTCGCATAATATAAAAATGTTTATTCCACTACATTAAAATTATGGAAAAATTCTTGTTTAGGTCATAAGTTTCAAAACTTTAAAAATAGAAAGATATTTTTTAAACAGAGGAAATAGGTGTAAACAATAGAATGCATAAGGTTTATTTACCCAGATGCTTTAAAATATGTAGGTAGAAAAGATGTTTATTTCCGCTTTCAAAACATATAAATCAAATACTTTATTCTTTAGAATACTATTTCTATAAATTATTTATTTTTTCATGATATGCAGATTAAATTTTAATGTTCTATAACAAAGTATAAATATAGCCTCTTTCCATTTAATAGGTAATAATAAAAATAATAATAAACTTTAAAACAGGTGTTTTAAAGCTATGTAACAGAATAAAATTACGATATTCCAACTGCTTTAGTAAAAATGGAAGTTTATTAGTATAACGTATAAATTTCAGATCAAATAAAACGTGGAAACACTAAAAAATATTATTTTATACACTCAAGTTTTATAAAAAAAAAAGATTAAAATGTTCAACTTTTATAAAATTATCGAGAAATCTCGACACACCTATTTAAAATTTCAATTGAAAAAGAGGGGTTTCCTTTTTTAGCCATATATGTACACTCCTCATAAACTTAATTGCTGTACTTTGCTACGTAACTTCAAGCGTGTTCTCCCTTTTATAGCAGATATTCCAGTTGGTAGAATTACTCTCACGTAATATTATTTCAAAAAGGGAAGGAGTAAAGAACAAGAAAACTAGTTCAAAGCAGAGAAATATAAGGAATAATCAAGAAGAGTTGCTTAAGATAGTTTATAAAGGATTTTTTCCATGCAAACAAAAAACAAAATGATCATTAGAAACTTCGCATTAAAAGCAATGTTATTCGATTGAGTATATTTGAAGTGTTTCCCATTAGTGATAAAAAAGACACTGAAGTAATCAAGCGATGTTTTTAATAAAAGCTTGCTCAGCTATAAATGTTTGATCAAGTGAATCAAAGGACCGCTGATGTGCTGACGCGAAATTGCATTTTTTTCCGATGCGAGTGAATTGAAATAAAAAGTAATTAATATAGGATCCAGCTATGTAAAAATAAATCCATCCAAGCAATAGAATTGTATACAAAATCTGAAATTTAATTTTATCATGTTTTATTAAATGGATTGGTTATTGAATTATTTCAGAATAACACTAAAAGTTAAATTATCTATACATATTTGCCTATAAATAATAAAAAATGTAATGCATCAAATAATTTTATAAAATTTAGAAGTGAATAAAATTTGAATAAAAAATAATTTTCAAGAATTTACTAATAATCGTATTTTAACATTAATTTTCTTATATCGTGTGGGCAAAAATGATTGATAACAAGATTCATTATAGTTAAAATTGTAAGATGTCACGAATAAGAACAAAAGCATTAACTTTTTATAGCAAAGTTCTTAAAATAAATTATGTTTGAGTTCACAGTTGTTAAAAACTGCCATTCCCCCGACTTTTAGTAAAGGTTACAAATCTTCATTTATTCAGTAAAAATAAACGACTTGTTTGAAAAAGCAATTTGTACTTAATACTTTCCAATAAAAAGTTATGCATAGCTAACTATTCATTACAAAATCAATACCACTAACGGAAAGTCGCTAGATAAAAAAAATATCTTAAAAACAAAAATAATACTCCTAATATTTTTAAAGCAGATAAAAATAGTTTCTCGTGGTTAAAATTGTTGGTGATACGCAAAAATGAAACTCGTTTTGAAGATAAATTGAAAGACACAACTTTTTTGTCCTAAAATAAATTGACATTCGGATTAGGAAAAGTGCATGACGACTAAAGCCACGTTTGATATCCCCTTTTTTTCTGGAGTAGGTGATATAATTAAAAATTTTAGAATAATTAAACATTACGTGTTATGCTTTTTTGTAGTTTTTAAAAATATAAATAGCTGAAAACTAAATTTTAATAGATGCAATTTGTGAAGGCAACCGCAACCATCTTTTAAAATATGGTATTTAGGATCGGAATTTCATTTCTACTCCCCAGTTCAACAAATTGAACAAGCCCAAACTAGACATCTTGAGTCCACACTTTCATCTCAGGGTAGCGTCTGAGACCACTTTCTTCCTTATGTGATTCTGAAATGTTTTGGGTAGTTAACACTCCCTTGAAGACTTGGTTCCAGAGATTTTATAGGGCTTTATCTGTAATATGGCGTTTGTGGTGTCCAGGCACACTGTAAGGAAATTCGACTTTTTACTCTAAATTTTCCATTGTATATGATGAAAGTTATAGATTTAATAGAAATGGTTCACACAGGGCTACTAAAATGTTCAAGGGTATTTTTATTACTGTAAAAAAACAAAGGATCACAGAAGAATTTGATTTTAGAATAAGTATTACAGAAGGATGGATTTCAGATTCAAACTATAGTCTGTTGATTTAGAATAGGCGGGTGAAAAAGGAACAAAAATGCTCAATAACGCTCATCATACAACTTCAGTGACCGATTAGTTTGACAGTATTTTAACTACTTCGGTTTAGGTTTAGACTGTCTAGTAATTGCACAAGAAAATTGTTTCAATGATAATTATTACAGTAATTGCTTCTAATACATTATGTCTCATACACCTATTCTAAATGAACATACTATAAACAAGCCTTAGTTTAATCTGCACTGTAAAAAATAATCCTGCAAAAAAACAGAAAATTTCTGGCAGCAAAAGTTGCCAGAAAAAATCTGTAGGTTGAAAAATCATGTAAACAGAAAAAAGCTGTAACCTACAGGTAAATGCTGTAAAAAGGAACTTTCTGTCAAGTGGGCTACAGATTGTTGCCTCTCAGTAATTTTCTGCTTGTGCGCATGCACTTATTTTAGTAGAGTTTTTTTAATTTTAATTAATTGATATCCGGGAATAGAACCCGCGACCTACCGCATGCTAAGCACGCACGCTACCACTGAACCAAAGAAGATTCAGTATAACGTTGCCAATAGCTGTATTGGTTTTCAATGCAGTAAGTTTCTGTTTAAGTACAGATAAGCTAAAAAACTAGGTAAAAGCTGTTATTTTACATAAAATAAATAGAAGTGCGGTGGGAATGTTACATGACAGAATATCTCTGTAAACATAAAGTCACTGTTATTGAAATTTCTGTTTTTCTACAGTTTTTTTTTACAGTGTGGAGAGCAGAAAGTAATATTTAACTAACACCGAAGTGGATAAATGGTGAATGAATTTCCAAAAGTAATAGAAGAAAACGGGAGTAGGTGTAAAAAGTTGACATTCAATGGGAATTAGGACTTAAGAATAAATGAACTATCCTTTGTTGGTACCTATGTCAACCCTATTGTATTGTTTTGCACTACTTATTTGTACTTCTATTTGATATCAACCGCAGTTAAACAGCATAAAAACACAGACAAATAAAGGGAACATCTCCCTATCTTCCTAAACACAAGTAAAACCATCTTCTACTGGTGTTTATCGCGTCCCGATGATTTTAAGATTTATGTAGCAGACAGAGTTTGCCGTGCAGCAGGTGCAACGGTGAAGTTTGCACAGGCGAGGAAAGCGAAAATGCCTTTGCGTAAAAAGCGTGCAGATAAAAACCCAATGCCGTCCGCCCCTCGTTGTGATAGCCTTGGTCCTCTTTTCGCCAACGTCCGCTTATTTAAACAGTTTATTGCGTGATTGACTTCTGTTAATGTTGAATACGACGCATTTAGATAAGGAGTAGGTAGATTTCTGTTCTATAAATGAGCGTATTAATCGTTTTGGAGGATGTATGAAAAAATATGTTCGGTTGGGGAAGTTTTTTTTTGACGGATACATGTTCCGAAGATTTATGTATCGCTATTCAATTGACGGTTTTTACGTACTGGACAAAAAGTATTCAACTTTATGTTCGTTCATTTCTTTTTCTTTCTTTTTCATACATTGTAAAGAGCCACTGTGGTCTGATCAATGGGAACTGTGCCTCCGATTCGATCACGTTTGATCTGATTGGCTGGTAAGATATAACCCGCAAAAAGTCCCAACATGCATTAGAAATCAAAGAAACTTAGTTTGCGCAGACACATTGCCCTTAGACTGTTGTTAAAATATATTCAACTTGCAAAACTTTTAATATTCTTTTTTAAAATTAAAATGCAAATAAATGCAAGTGCATACTTAAACCAAAAATATGAAAAACATGCATCAACTTAATTTAAGGCATTTTTTCAAGATTTCAAGGTTTGTTCCGTTTATTATGTCTAATGCTTAAAATTTAAAAAGTTATGAAATTCATGGTGGTTTCTTTCAACAAATAAAAGTCGAAATATATGTATGTTTCATTATGTCTAGTTTCCAAAAATCTTAATCCTAATAAAATGAAACAAAACAAGACGTTTTTATAGTTTAGAATTTTTATGAACTATAAAAACATCTACAACTAACAAATAAAATATTTATCGCAGAATTTCAAATTTTGTTTTCAAAAATCTGAACTTTCAAGCATAAAGAATGAAGTTGAACAATGTATGCAACAGAAGCGAAAATGATGAAATAAACGGATGCTAAACAATCTTCTTTATCAAGTTAATGATGCACCCGGCCTTGACTAAAAGACAGGTGTATGTTGTAAAACGACGGTATAATGATTGTTTGGCAAGTAATGTAACTTGAACAGATAAACTACTTATGTTTGACTTATAGTATCAGAAACAACAGCAACAAGGATTTAACTGTTTGAATTATACTTCAGTATCACAAAAAATCATTTGATTCCTACACTGTAAAAAATAATCCTGCAAAAAAACAGAAAATTTCTGGCAGCAAAAGTTGCCAGAAAAAATCTGTAGGTTGAAAAATCCTGTAAACAGAAAAAAGCTGTAACCTACAGGTAAATGCTGTAAAAAGGAACTTTCTGTCAAGTGGGCTACAGATTTTTCTGTTGCCTCTCAGTAATTTTCTGCTTGTGCGCATGCACTTATTTTAGTAGAGTTTTTTAAATTTTAATTAATTGAAATCCGGGGATAGAACCCGCGACCTACCGCATGCTAAGCACGCACGCTACCACTGAACCAAAGAAGATTCAGTATAACGTTGCCAATAGCTGTATTGGTTTTCAATGCAGTAAGTTTCTGTTTAAGTACAGATAAGCTAAAAAACTAGTAGGTAAAAGCTGTTATTTTACATAAAATAAATAGAAGTGCGGTGGAAATGTTACATGACAGAATATCTCTGTAAACATAAAGTCACTGTTATTGAAATTTCTGTTTTTCTACAGTTTTTTTTTACAGTGTACCTGAAATCCATTTTAGTATCTGTGTGTTAGGTTTGGCAGTACGCGTTGTATATATAAATTACTTACTACGTAATTCTAACCACATAGTATCTTCGTTTGCTTATGAGTAACTGTTTGTGAAGGGCTTATGAATTATCCAGAAATTTTTAAATACATAGAGGAGAGGAGGGTATTATGGAACACCCTTTATATATTTAAGAATAAATCTATTGGTTTTTAATAAAAATCTGAGGAATCATTTTCAGTACATATTATAACTAATGACAATGAAGGGCCAATGGTCAAATAAATCAGCATTTATTTTTTTAATCAAAAATGTACTACTTTAAGAAAAAGTTACAAATGGAGGGTAATATGGAACTGTCGGGTAATATGGAATAGTTGGATTTACAGCTATTGAAAACTAATTAGACCTTAGAGAACATAGTTAATCTTAACTATAAAATTTATTTAACAATTTGCGATCGAATAGTTTTGTTCATGAGTCTATTTACAGTAGTCACAAACATCGTCTTTTTCTTACCCTTTGCTTATGGAATATTCTATAACACCCGACAAGCCATCTTGTACTATGAACCCTTTTACTGACCGATAAAACATGGATAGCTAAAAAACGACTGCAGTATAAGAAACTACTGATATTTTAGTGTGTATTATGTTTAACAACAAAATCAAAGTCTCATAGTTACTGGTAGGTTAAAAGGTTTGAACATTTACCGTCAAAAACTTTCAACAATCCTAAAACACACTTTACGTTGCTGCGGCTGATCAGCCAACAACAATAAGCTAAACTCTATGCTCACTGCATCATGGGGGATTTCTTAATACTTTCGTGGCATTGCCATGTGATAGCAGCACGAGGGGGAGCAGAAACTAAGGTGTTCCATATTACCCGACTATTCCATAATACCCTCCTCTCCTCTAATAACTCCGGCATTAGCATTCCCTTATTATCTAGGTTAAGTTTAATTTTGTTTGATTTCTTTATGTATTCAATAAGTTAACTCCAAATTAATCGGTAATCGTGAAATATAATAATTCTGTAAGTAAGTACTAAGTACCAGTAAGTATCTAAAACGGGTTAGTACGGAAAATATGGGAAACATTCAGGAATCTTAACATTAAGTTGTTATCTATCGCACATCCAATAGTTCGATGCTGTGACGCAATAGAGATTATAAAGGAATTCTTGACATTCTGCTCTACAGCATCCCGCTCAATATACCAAGCCCATGATAAGTGACTTAAATGAACTACTGGCTTCAAGGCGTAAGTGCTAGAAATGACATATCACAACATTGGTCGGGAAATCTTTATATGAAATGATACAAAACTAATAAATAATTAAATTTGCATTAAAATATGAAATTTTAATTGATATTTGGATCGTCAGTAGGAAGAAGGGAATAAGTCCAAATCAAGTTAGGGGAGATAATGCTTTGTTTTCAATCTTAGTTCACAAAGACGATATTCACAACTTAATCATATTTGAGTTATAAAAGAAACCGGTATAATCAACTGTGTAAAATATTTAATAAAATTCTTTAGCAAATGTTCAGCATATTTTTATTTGCGTACATAATGATGTGATTAAACTTATTTTATTATTCATTAATTTATAATTTCTAATAGTATAAAAAGATAGAGAAGAATTTTTTTTAAAAACAAGTGATCACGTTATTTGAAGCACATCAAACTTACATGAAATTCTAGTCTAGAACTTTTTCGGTTCAATTCCGTTGAAGTTCCCGCTAAATATTGCCATGCTCTTTTAAACACCATAAATTCAAATAACGACAATTTTTTTCAGATTTTTATTGATAAACTAAACAGCTGTTGATCTAACTAAGTATTTTAATGTATGAGTTTGAAATTATTTAGCAATACTTCTACCTTTTGGTGTCCAAAAGAGCATGGTGGTACTTAGCGGGAACGTTAACGGAATTGAACCCTTTTTTCTAACTCTTAGTCTGAACTTGGGTGTGAAAACTTACTGAAGAAAATAAATGTAATCAATACACAAAACATAAACATGAACATAACATTTATTATTTTATATAGCAATTTTACATTGAACACATAATAGGAAAGAACAAAACACAGAAACTAAAAATGTACATAAGAATATATATATCTACTATAAACAATAGAGAAAAAATATTAATAGAGTTGTTTGTATTACTCAGGGGTCAGCGCAGTAACCCATACGAGTAACTAAAACAATTTAATTAAAAATTAAAATTAAATTATTTTTAAATTATAAATACAATTTAAGATATTTTTTAAAAATTATATATGATTAAATACAAGTGAAAACTATCGCAAGGTGAGCTTCAGTATTATAATTCTGAATAAAAAGAGCGTTTGTGGGGAAAAATAAAAAAAATCCTCAATTTTATCTATTGTCATAATAAATAGTTTTAGTTGTTTCTTAAATTTAAAAGGAGATCTTTCTGATTTTAGGTCTTCAGGTAAAGCATTAAAGAATTTAGGTGATAAATAAACAAAATTTTTATGAAATATTTCTTTTTTTGATTTAGGCACGGAATATAAGTTTCTTGATTGTAAATTATAACTAATGTTTCGTAATTCAGAGCTATTGTCCTGTTTAACAAAGTAAATTATAGTTTTAAAGAAAAAAAGGTGGCGAATTGGCAAAATATTCAATTTTCGGTATAAATCAATTAAAGTAACATATTTCTCATTTACAAAAGAAAATATATAAACACCGCAAGATGCTGTTAGGTTATTTTTGTCACATACTCGGTAAGTCTCTGTAAGGTTTGTCTCTGCTAGACAGTACATTCGTCAATTAAGTTTGGTTACGAAGTAAAGTATGTAATGTTATAATAAACCGGGGCAAGAACAAACAAATACATCAGGTAAACATTGGTTTACATGGAAAAATTAAGTTATGATTTATGTTTGGAATAGAGTTATAATTTCGTATGAACGTTTTTCATTTTAAACATGAAAGCGCTACTGCTCAATCAAAAACACTTATAACTACAATAAAATCTAGCAATCAAGACAATATGAATAACTATTTAGTAGAACTTTTATTATTTAAAATCTTGTTTTTCAAGTCTATGTCTACCTTATAAAATATTCCTTTAGCTATTGTATGCCATTATAATAGCAGTCCGAAAAAGTTTTACACATTACGAAAAACTTTTACACAAGATTCTTCATAAAATACAGGAGTTTGAAATAGTCTTACACATCAAACGCGCTCAACACAAAAATAAACAAATTATTATAATACACATTTTTTTCCTCTTAAATTTTTTACACACCCTTTTACAGCAATATCTTTTTTCACCCCACTACACTGTCTCAACATAATAGCAATACATTCAAAACGCTTTTGATTAAGAATTGGAAATTATCCATATTATGTTTACTTCGCGTTGCAAAAGTGTTCACGTATTTTTGCAGAACATTAATTAGGAATAAACAATTCCAGGTTATAAATTTTGAAAAATCAAAGCAATGTAATAACTTGGGTAATAACTAAATAATAATAGTAATAACTAAATGGGAAAAATAAAGTTTCTTCGACAAATATTTTTTCTCTATAAAAACCGAAATGCATACTTGTTATACTCTATTCATTTTGAACTGGCACGTGAAGAATAGCGGTTTTCCTCCGCTAGAAGACTAGGATCTCTATAACAATGGCTAGGCTCTCATAATTAGGTGTTCATAACTGTTCATTAGTAGTTCTAGTATAAGAATAAGTAACTTTAAACAAAAATATGAATTTATCTTGTTTGCTGGTAATTACTAGTAACAATTATAGAAGTATAATACTAGTTTTAGGTTAGTGGTATTACAACATTCCTATCACAGATTATAGCCCTTACAATCCCAAACAACCTAATTCAATAAGAACACCATCATTCCATCATCCTCACAAATCCAAAAGAATAATACAAAAATCAGACATCTCCTCGACTTATTCCAAACAACACTCGCAGATCTTCACCCTTCTATCCCAAACAACAACACGAACCCCAAAGCTATCACATAATACCCGAGGCCGTTTCCCTAAAATACTATACGCACATCCTTTCGATTTTCTTTCCAATCTCATTTCAACAACGTATTCCTCTCTTTCTCTCTCCAAGATCTTTTGTTTCTTTTTCCCTACTCTTTCGCATTCTGGGCCACATAAATAATTGAAATAACTTTCCGAACACCATCCCGAAGCTTTTTTTCTTCTTTGTATCACATGCAAAACACTCGGTGAGTTGGAATCTTCGGGAGAAGTCGCCTGTGCGTGTAGCTTGCCGTGCGGACGTTTTTTGAGAGGGAATTTCTTCGCGAATATGTCGGATGTATTTCTGGATTGGCCGCGAGAGCGAGATTCTAATAAAGCTGTTGTTTCTGATGTATGTGACGGTTAAATGAGTTTTGTTTATCGAGAATAGGCTTGGGTGAATGCTTTTGTGATAATGCTAGTTTTCAAGTTTTCGATAAAGATGATTTTACAATGAAAAACTCTTTGCATTTTTATAAGAATTTAGCTTCAGTCTGTAGTGTTTTTGAGAATTTTCCAAACATATGAGTAAATGAATTGCTTACTTGTTCAGATTTATAGGCAATGGTTCATAGATTTATGGTCACAATATGGGAAAATAAAAATCCAATGGTACTCGCTTGTAACGCGAGCAAAAGTATTATTTAAAACAATCTGGTTTACGCGAGTATATAAAAATTAAATGTTTGGGGAAAACTTAAAAAGTTCTTTCTTCTAATACTGGAAATTAACCGGCAGCAGTTAACTGTAGCCGCTGACAGCTGCTGATAGTTAATTTTTGCACTTTGAGGAAATATCTGTTTTTTTACTTTTCACTCAAAGGAGATAAATTCGTTATTTTAAGATGCTTGAGAGTTATATTGAATTAGTTATAGGAGAAGGCTTCTATAACAATCAATATAAATTTAAAAAATTTCATAATCCCTAATAATATTCCGACGGCAACCTGCAAGCATATTACAAGCCTTGCTTAAAGAATAATCTTTTTTAAAACAATTTATCACTAATAATTTTGCCTTGAACATGCTTGTTTTAAAAATTTATTCTTTCAGTAGTGATTTTATTATATCTAAAACTGTTTGTGGAAAAATTAACGGACAAGGCACATTTTCTAGGCATATGGAAATTTTCGTCAAAAACAATAAGGCAATATTTTTTAATATTGAACAACACCAAAAACTATTTATTCCGTTTTTCGAGATGGATGGTCGTGTCGGTTGTAATTTTTCTCCAAAAGTTTCGCCCTCTTCTTCGGAAAGCATCCTCAATGGCGAAAACATCATTAACTACTAAAAGCCAAATTGAATAAAAATAACTAACAACTACTGCGTGAATCCCCCAAGTAAAAACGAGGTATGAAATCTGTTACTTTTGCACTATTGTTGTGATGGCTTTATCCGGCATACCTTAAGAGCCGGGTGCCAGACGCTTGGTATGGAAAGTTAATCCTCTTTCCTAATGAAAATATTTTTGTGCATGAAAACTTCTATTGATTCTCTTACTATTCTAGAGAATTGATGGTTGGTGGTCTCTAGGATTTCGGTACGGCTAAATTGTACTTTAGGGTTCCCATACGGTAATGCACGTTCAGTGTCTGGCACCCGGCTCTTAAGAAATGCCGGAAAAAGCCATCACTGCAATAGTGGAATAGTAACGTATTACATACCTTGCTTTTCATGGAGCATTCATGCAGTAGTGGTTTGTTATTTTTATTCAATTACATTTTTTAATAGTTAATGATTTTTTTGCCACTGAGTATGCATTTCGAAGAAGAGGGCGAAACGTTTGGAGGAAAATTCAAATCGACACGACCATCCATCCCAGAAAATGGGATAAATAGTTACTCTTCTCAGGTCGTGGAAGATTTTATAACTTCATAAAACTAAAGTAATAGTTAATTGCTATGGGCCCTGATCTGTCACTGCAATGCTCCTCCCCAAGATTTGCCCAAACGGCTCTATCCTGACTGAGGACAGGCCATATAAAGATATAAAGAGCTTGAAATTCAGGGAGAAGGGAAAGACGCGTCTCCCTCTCACATCCTATAATGTATTGATGGTGCCGCATTGGGGAAACTGATGAGAGAGGAAAAGACAGTATTTGATTTGCTTTTGCGAAACGATCTTTTGGACTTGGTTTAGGGGTACCTAAACCAAGGGAATAGGAAGCAACAGCAATGTAATAATAAAAAATGTTTGACTTTCTCATCAATATTCCGGGATATTGGTCAATATTGTTATAACGCTTATTTTGATGTTCTTATTTTACTGCTACTCTTAATATCCTTTACAGCTCAGGAGTGATAATAGTCCCTTCACATGTATTGCTTGATATCAAGAATTGACTCTATCAGCTTTCAAAATATAGAATGATAAATGATAAAATATGGGACAACTTACTATAACGAGTCTTTTTTGTATTCAGTAAAATAATTGGATGTGAACCGAACAATGAGCTATTAATCGCCAATGTTAAAGAACTCTTGGGGTAAGTGAATTTGTTCATGTGTGAAAACAATCAGAACAATTGCTTCGTCACGTGTCAGTAAAAGTTGTAAAAGTGACTTATATTTGTTTACTTACGTAGTGTAAACTGTTCAAATTTAAGATAATCGGGTGTATAACTAAGACCAAAAGAATGATTGGAATGGAAACCTGAGTTTATTAGCTTCTTTGTCAAAGCATATTTAGATATCCAAGCTAGTTCGACTAGAAATTTAAAAGAGTTACTTTTTGAGATTATCATAATAATTGTTTTAGTAAAATAGTAATTACGAGTAGTTATTATAAATATTAGATAATTGTATGTTACTTTTCAAGATAAAGATATTAGAACTTCGCCGAAATAACTGTGAAAATACCATATAAAATAAATTATTAACTTACTTTGATTCTATACAAAATATCAAATCTTTAAGATATATATATTAACTTCTCTATTAAAATATAGCCTTGAAATTTTTTCTTTTGGTTGTAAAATGTGAGGTTGTCATGCTAAATTTAAAGGGTTTGAATTATTCAACCAAGCAATAAGAAATATTTCTAACAATTTTTCTTTTTCTTCTCTTTAAAAATATTTTCCCTAATTTTTAAGTTTCTATCATCTGATGCTGTTTTTAAATCTCCATTACTGATAACAATACCACTGCAGCACTGAAATTGAGAAATAAAAGGAAAATTTTGAGAGAAAATGATATATTTCATTCTTCATTTTGCTAACTTACTTTTAAAACAATTTAGTAAATAGTTGAATGCGAATTTCCACATGTTTAGATTGCATATTAATACTTAAATGCTCATATTTTTCTTAAAAAATAAAAATTAGAAAGCAGTTCCTGTAGCAGTCATGATATCCTTACCACACTTCCCACACTTTATTTAACAATCATCCTACACACAGAAGTATTGCGATTAGCTATTGCTAAAGTTACGCATCATCACAAGGGAAATGATGAAACAGTTTGGAGGATAATAAATGTAAGAAACAAATATCTCTTACAAAAATGGTTATTGTGAACATAACATGCTTCGTTATTAGATCGTTTATAACAAATTTTTTATATCACCCACGTTATCCTTAATTTAAAAAAGAAAAATTTAACTAATATGATAAGTTAGTTTGATATAGGCAAAAAAATATTTTAGGAAAAGGGGTGTGTTTTTGAGTAAAGTATCTTATTGGTTATCGTGAACATAACATCCTTCGTTGTTAGATCGTTTATAACAAATTTTTATATCACCCACGTTATCCTTAATTTTAAAAAGGAAAAATTAAACTAATATAAGTTAGTTTGAAGTAGTCAAAAAATATTTTAGGAAAAGGGTTGTGTTTTTGAGTAGAAAAGTATCTTATTTGCTTTAAAAATGTTATGAAAAAAATGATTGCTGTTGGGGTTTAATGTTTTATACTGAGATGATTGTGGATGGCAAAGGCAGTGATCACATAGATCAACTTAGTAAGTTTAAAGTGGGCTCGGAAGCAACAAAGTAATATTTTTAACATTAATAATAATTCAAATATAACTAAAAAAGAATCTGTTAATTTACACTATAAGTAGTAAATGTTACACTAAAAGTAGATTGTTTCACAATTGTTATTCCTCCTTCGTATTTGATTGGTTGGTTGATTCAATTAGAGTTTTAAAGTACATTAATCATCTTTGAAAAATTAGTTAAAGACGTATAAGTATTTCAATGTTTCTCATTTATATCTCAATATACGAATTTAGAGGGAGTGATTAGAAATGCAACACTTTCGCCAACATTCTTCTCTATGAAACAAAATAAAAAACTTTCCATTAAAAAAAATCCTTCCACCCAATCAAAGCCTTCTATCCACTCTTCTCTTTTATTCTTCTCATCAGGAGGAGGCTCAAAGAGATTTCCATCCCCGTCACCCCCGCCGGTTGACAAAGAATATTGATGTCCCTTAAAGAAAGGGTCTTTCTTCACCTACAACTCATCTGAAGATCTCCCTACAACTCATCTAGATCACAGAGATCTCGAGATCGATCCTGCTCATTCCTAATTCAGTCTGAAGTACACCTCATAGCTGCAGTTTGGCGGTATTTTCGACTCAACTGATAGGTCCTTCAGGGAGTTATGCTTCTTTGCGATGCAGCGAGATTTTCCCCTTCTTGTTTGTCAAAGTTCAAAGTAATGTCGGGATGGGAGGAAATTTTCTTAATGCAAGGATATATCTCTCGGAATTATTTTTTGGGTGCTTTAGGATATGAGTATGATTTGGGTTTTTGTTGAGAATAGCTCGTGCCAAAGGATGTTTTTATGGTAATATACAGGGTGTTTCAAAATTGCGTTGCACGGCTTTTATTCGGAACCAGCGCCTCCTAGGGTCATGGAAGTAAGGTCTACCCCTAGATAAGGGACCCTGGAGAATCCATTGAGATGACTTACAGCGCCCCTAGCAGCGAAATTAAAAAGTTAAAAAAATTAATTTAAAAACTGTAGGAGATAGAGCAAAAACCTCAATAAGAGTATTGTTGCCAACGTCAAGGAGAACTCACTGAAAAAAATTTGATCAAAATATCTTTAATATTCGCGGAGATATTAGCATGTGAAAATAGCACTTTTTGAGTGGTCAAAAAGTAAAAAGTTCGCATATTTGCAAATTTTTTTGATTTTTTGATTAAATTTTGTGTTCTTTCAACTAAAAAAACACAAAGCTACACAATAACACTAAAAAATTTGCAAATATGCGAACTTTTTACTTTTTGACCCCCGAAAAAGAGTTAATTTCACATGCTAATATCTCCGCGAATATTCAAGATATTTTGATTAAATTTTTTTCAATGAGTTTTTCTTCACGTTGGCAACAATACTCTCATTGAGGTTTTTGCTTTATCTCCTTTAGTTTTTAAATTAATTTTTTTAACTTTTTAATTTCTCCACTAGGGGCGCTGTAAGTCATCTCAATGGATTCTCCAGCGTCACTTACCTAGGGGTAGACCTTACTTCCATGACCCTAGGAGGCACTGGTTCCGAATAAAAGCCGTGCAACGCAATTTTGAAACACCCTGTATATAGTAAACGCTTGATAGTTATTTTTACTGTACGCTAAGAACTCTTTTATAAAATTTTAACCTTTCCCTCAAAAGTTTTTTTGTTACAAGATCACAAAATTGAATTGAATCTTTCAGACAAGTAATTTCCAACAAATGCTGGAGTCGGATGACATATTACATTTCTTTGACCATAATTTGCAATAAGAACAAATAATTAAAATAATGCAAGCAATTAGTTCAATAGCGAACGAAATGTATAAAAAGTCTCGAAAATAGCAATTTTTAAATACTATTTTTGTAAACTGCCAAAACTATGTTCTGCTAATACTATGAACCATCTACTTAATTAAAACTAAATATAATTTTCCACTAAAAACTTTATCAAACTTATTTCTTGTCGTTGAAATGAATCGCCAGTTTGAAAAAGGGAATAAGTCCAAATTATGGCAGACTTTTTGTGCTCAAAATTATCGCCCAGCTTTTCTCTATATATGTGTGAAAATAGGGGATATATAGCTAACCCCTATAGACGGATATAGTCCGAAATCGATGTCCATTAAATTCATTTTTTATTTAATTTGGAATTAAAGGCAATTTATCTTTTATTTCTTTTTTATTGTACTGCAAACTAAGCCAAAATAAAATTTGCTTTTTATTTAAAAGTGTTTTTAAATCTTTTTATCTATGGGGGAATATTTTATTCCAATTCATAATCACTTACTCCATTGATACTTCCTTAATGACTCAGTTTCAGAATAATTGTTAAATTTATTTTTCTTAGTATTTCTATTCCTCACTTTCGTGGTGTGAACCAAGCAGAAATAAAATTTAAATGTCAATTTAAGCAATTTTTAAGATTTTTCTTCAGTGGAAATTTCATAAGATTTAAAAAGGGAATAAGACCATCAACTTTTTTCAATTGTAAAATTTTTTTGCATGTACTTTCTTTTCCTAGGATTGATTTGTTTTCTAAATAAAGTCCTGAATTTTCAATAAAACTTTGGCGGTTATACAATAAAAGTTCCATTACTTATACAGTTTTTTTAGACTTTCTAAAAACTTTGGTTTTGGACTTGTTCCCTTTTTCAAATTGACGATTCAATAAACATCTAAATTATTCATTTAAGTTAATTGTTAGGCTGAATTTAAGGACAGGATTTCATAAAATAGCATTAACGTTTTGAAAATGCACATAAATGAATTAGATATGCATTCTAATACTGATTTAATGTTTAGGCATTCTTCAATTTAATATATGTATTTATGGAAGTAATATATTAATGAACATCAAGTACCTAGGGAATCTTAGATTTAAGTCAACTTGTAATCAAACCTACAATATATAATTTTTTTCTAGCTACATGATTATAACATGCTTAAAATTGTTTAACCAATTGCTTAATATACATTTAAGCAGTAATAATCTCATTTCCTAGTAGTATGTTAAGGCTTAAAATACGTATGATTCCAAATGTATGTTCAAAACAAAAATGCATGATAAGAAAGATCTATTACATGTAAATAAATATTTGCACCTCAAAGTTTAAAAAATAAATAATACATGCTATAACCAATTATACTCAATTTTTAAATATTAAATAACACGTTTATTATTATATTAGAAAAAAATTCTGTTGTATAGGCTTTTCAAAATATTATTTGAAAAAGACTTCTATAAGAAATGATTATTCGATTAACACAACTACATAATCAAGCCCTTACGTTCAAACTTATGTTTTGAAAATTACGCTAATCTCTCTACCTCAATATATTTTTCATTCACATTTTTTAAAACTTACTTTAGCAAAGAGGAATAACACAAATAAATTTTGAACTTAAACACACTAAAAAACACGCAATATTAAAACAAACCCCTAAAATAAAAACCTCAATTGACGTTAAGGAAACGATAAAATACTTATTCCACAAAAAGAGTTACCAAAACACTTTATAAAAACCATCAACACAACCCAGAATCAAAATCAACCACTCACCTGTAAAAAACAGAAAAAATCTGGCATCATAAATCACTCAGATCTCACCGTAAGCCCGGCGTGGTGCATTCAAAAAGCGAAACGGGACCGCGACAAAAAAGCCCGCTTCCATCAGATAAAACATTTCAACTCGTTCTCTCTTAATCCACTGCCCGTGCCGATTCTGGCGCACTCGAGAAGGGAACTGAAATCAAGGCTCGCGCGGCAATTCTTCTCCAGGGGTGGGTGGGGGAGGATTTGAAGGACTATTTATAAACGCGCAGGCTTAAAACGGCGGAATGGTACAGAGGGCAGCTTCACACTTATTTTGTAAGGTTAAATGGTTTTTTATTATTGTTTTCCTCCTTGATCAAAACAAACGATTGCGGAGAAGAAGATGAATATATTAGTTTCACTCCAGTGCATTTTTGATAGTCATTTTTAGATTTCAGGTTGTTGTGACGAAAGAAATCGAGATTTTTTACTTTGTATAATTTTGAGAAAAAGAAATGTATGTTATAGAAAAATTCGGGAAAGGAAATAAATAAATTTACTCACCTTTTTTTAAACACAAGGTAGTACATCGCAGTACATAGAGGATACTTTCTATAGAGAGTAGAATATAACTTCTAAATACATTTTTCAAAGTTCTCATTTGATTGTTTTGTAACTTATTAAAAATACCTATATTTATATGATTAAAAGTCAAAACACATTTTCTTTCAAATATTTTGTCAATTTTTTAAATGAAAGTGTTACTAAATTCGAACAAAAACTTATTTCTTCTTAATTCAAAAATACTTTTGACGTAAAAACACCAAGATATAATAAATGTTGAAAATTTTAAAAATATATTTATACCTAGTTTATTTTAACAACTTGTTGTTTTGTATTGTTTTCTTTGTAACAATGGAGTGGGCAGATCTCGTCTAGAGGAGAATTAAAGTAATTTCAGCAACCTGACCATAAAAAAGGCCAAAAGATGGTGAAGGGGACATTTGAAATTTTTGAAACATAGCTTATGTTTTTTATTGAGTTTTTTTTACGTATGTACGTCAAGTTAGGTGCATATCGGAAGAAAACTGTGGGTTTGTGTAAAAGACAAATATACACACATTGACTTTTATTATTTTAGTCGTTTCCCATAATAGTAAATAATGACGCAAACCACCCTTATAAATTTCTGATATTAAAATAATCAAATTTGTTCGTAACATTGAAAATTTTAAATATATTTCTAATACATCGGTTCTGTTAGAAAATGAAAAGTAACAAAACATGATTTATTTGATACAGTAAAACTAAAAAAACTTTTTTTTTCTATTTTTACACCACTTTTTCAATCTTTTGTCTTTTGCATAGGGAGTTTTTATTGGAATTCCGATGCCGGTATCTTGGAATTATGACAAAAGTTATACCTAAAAGTCAGAGTAAAAAAGATAAGAGTTCGTTTGGAAGATCTGTTGGCGATAGTATTCAGTCACTTTCTTCTTTATCTACGGATATAGGAGAAGTCATTATGTTCTTTATGGGGGACTATTCATTTATTAGATATGGCAGAAAGAAAGAAATAGGGTGCATGCTGTTTGGATTAAAAATATGGTCTCAAAAAATTTAATTTATCCTGTATGATCAAATATTTTATTCAGTTCATCTCAGCTCTTCTTACAAATAAATTTCACAGATTTTCTCAAAAAATTTTAATTTAATTTTTGAAGGAATTTAAATTTTTTTTAGAAATTTTCTTACAAATAAATACTTTAAATAAATTTTTTACAGCCATAATAATTTTTTTACCATAAAACACACATTTACTCATTAAAATATCAGTATTATTTCTATCCCCGAAATTTTATCCATTGATTCAGTTTGGATAATAAACTCTTAAAACGACAGTCTCAAAAATGAGTAAAAATTACTCAAATCTGAGTATGTCACGCACTCAAACAGGCTTCTATCCAAATTTACTCAAATTCGAAAACATGCACGTGCTCATTTTTGAAAATGTGCAGATACTCAAAAATAAAGCATCATATACTCATTTTTTAATTCGTCCATGACATTCTTATAAAGAGGGTGTAGTTATGATGACCATATAGCCACGTTACTATGACGTGGGAAGAAGATCAGTAAGTTGAGTGCGACATCACAACGTTGTGTTTCACGTTAACACACCAACTTAATGTTACTTTCGATATATTGCAAATATTTCCATTTTCAAACATAAACTAAAATTAAGCATAATTTGAGGGGTGACTATTAAATTATTTGAAACTGAGTATGTCTGGTGTTTCAAAACTGAATGCATTGGGTCGTCATATTTCAACCAAAAGGTTTCATACCAAAAGGAGAACATCGATTTACTCAAATTTGAAACTGTCATTTCTCTCAGTGTAGCATTTTCTACGAAATATTATCAGTTGTTAGGAGGTTTATCATTCTAGATGATTCATTCACGATGATGAAAACTAGTGGTTAAAAGCACAATGGATTTTATACACTATAATTACGTTTTTATAGCTTTTGTTAAATTAATAGGTAATATGTTTAGTAAATATCTTCTAATAGAATTTAGAAATCGTTCAAGGTACACATGTTTGATACAGCACACTTGATTTATATCCAAGTGGAAAATGAATCACATAACTCCTATTCATTTACTTCCTCCAACAATTCATTAGTAAATTGACTTTTAAATTTAACTAAACTAATTGCAAACTGAATGAAACATTCAAAATATAACTTTCTCTCCATCGTACACAAAAACCACAAAATGACCATCATCAAACAACAGCTGTGGCGACACATAAAAGAAAACAACTTCGGCTGTCAGGGCAGAAGACATAAATTTTGAGGTGATGAACTTTTTCTGCAGCAGCCGCTGTTTTTACGGAAGTGACGTCATAATGATCTTGAACTTGGCAGAAGCGGAGGAAGTAGGCAGTTTCCCGTGTCCGGATATTAGGCCCTGATTGGATTCCAGCTAGGCCCGAACAGGTGACGTAAACGTATTTGGGGGACGGAGTTTCTTTTTTTAATGTTGTTTGTTTTGGAAACAGGCCATTCCGATGGAGTTTTTCCCTCCTACGTCAAAAGCGCACTTTCTTGGACGCATGAGTGAGCTTTCTGTGAATCAGACCCTGAAAGTGTTGATTTTTTTCAAGGTTTGGCAAGGTATCATGGTCAGGGCTTGACACAGGTGGATTTTAAATTCATTCAAGAAGAAGAAGAAGACGGTCAAAAAGACTACTTATAAGTAGATACATATGAGCTAGCCTTATGTGAATAGTAGATACTTTTAAGCGCACTTTTGGATAGGGTATGAATTCAAATCCTGAAGAGAAATTAAATAGATTTGGTATCAATAGAAGAGGTGGATGGATAGATGACGTCAAATATATCGACACATTGGACTGAGACAAATTTCCAGGAAACTTGATTGGGGAGCTTAAAAGAAGGTCTGAATACACAGGGTGCTTCAATTTCACGGCTTTTATTTTGAAACAACTTCTTCAAGGGTCTGTTGGTTGCTTGGTTGGCACGGAAGTAAGGTCTACCATTAAGTAGGTAAGTGACCATGGAAAATCCATTGAGATGACTTACATTTGTCCTAGTGGAAAAATTAAAAGGTAGGGGTAGACCATACTTTCGAGACCCTAGGAAACGTTTCCAAATAAAACCAGTGAAAAGGACTTTCGAAAAACCCGTGTTGTTTGAAAATTGTTGGATATTGTTGTTTGGATATTGTTGGAAAATGCAGGAAATTAAAATATATTTTGTGTTTTCTTATTTCCCCATTCTCCCCTATTGTTGATTGTTGTTTTCCGAAAGAATGACTCTTTTCATCTAAATAATCTGAATAATATACTTTAAGGCACTGACGTGTCAGAAATATTCAAATAAAAATGTTTTATTTTTCAAATTCAAATTAATGTTTTATTTCTCATCTTCATTTTTACTTGAATATTTCAACAATATATTTCGGTAAAATCATTTTAATGACGAAACTCAAACAAATATAGTTAAACCCCTTAAATGGTACTAAAAGCTTTGTCAATATGTATTCGATCTGAAACCTGAAATATATTTTCACAAAACTGATATTCATACCTGTAAAACTATCATGTAGCTATTAATACTACGTAAGAAACTGGTTAGGAAAATATGGTTTCTTTGAACCTAATAAAAGTAACTATTGTAACTAGTACGTTTAAGAAATGTAAACTGTTTAGAATGTATGTCTCTTGTATTTCCTTTTCCTGAAAAGATAGGCAGTAGTTTCTAGTTTAAAATTTTTAAATACATGCATCAGAATAAACTATCAGATAAAATTTTTAATTCCTACCTTAAGACTCCGGATACATCTTTTTTAAATATCTAAGATGAAGAATTAAAGTAAGGAAGTCACCTCTTAGTTTAAGGAATTCTAATATTTCAAATATTTTAGATATACCATTTGAAATATACACGATAAACAACATTTTTATTAATTTAATTACCACACTTGTTGTGCAGATCTGCTTTAAAACAACGTTTGTCATAAGTTTCTTTAATAACACTTAACGTTTATTAACTGTCATGTAGTACCCTTTCTAAATTAAAATTTTGAGTTCTGATAAAAGAATTAAAAGATATAAGCATTTTTCTCATAAGCATGAAATATTTTATATCAACTATAAAAATTTCTTAAACGTTCGATGAAACAACTATATGTAAAGCTCTGCACCCAAACACACTTAACTTACATACACGTAAACTTACTTAGCAATAAACATTTTCCTGTTTGAAATTTCACTTCAGTTTAACACTTTTAGAGTATACTATCACCACATTTAAAGAACTGTTGTAAAGGAGTTTAATAAATTTCAATATTTCTGCATCTTTTTTGATATTCTTAATACCTTAAGAAGATAACAAAAGTCCTACAGAAATTAAATTTTTCCGGTAAGCTGATTATATATTCAACGAAAACTTAATGCATTGGTCTTAATGCGGTTCTTGTAAAATCCCTTAAGCTTCTTATACCTTCTAATTGTTACGAATTACTCAAGAAAAAACCACTTTTAGGCATTTCTTTGAAACATGACTTTTTATGACTGCTCTGTATATTTGAAGTTTATAGACGAACTCCGTCTCTTATATTTAATTGTGTATAAATGTTGATTCGTTAAATCTCCTATAGTAAATTTACATATTTTATATTGATTTGAGATTGATTTTTTTTAGAAAATTCTCTAAGAGTAAATGAGATAGAAATGGTAGGTTGATTATGATTTAAAAACGGTCGTTTTTTTAAATGATAGGGGAAAGAAGGGCATGCGTGCAGAGTCTGGTAAAAGTAAGCAAGGGTTTTTCTAGATATCTCATACTCTAGTATAGATTGTTTAAAGTGTTAAAGTTGTTTTCCCATTAAAATATAATAATTGACATCATAAGTTAGAAAGAAAGTTGTTCAAAGTACAGTATAACTGTAATCATTAGAATACAGACTGTATTAAATCCTTCCAGAAAAAAAATTAAAATTACTACATATATTTTACAGTTTTATATAAAAATGGACCATTTCACTACAGTGTACATATTATAAATATAATTACGCACAGAATTGTAAGTATTGTGGAACATTTAAGTAGTACCGTTGTTTAAGCTAATACAGTTGAACGGTTAATGTTATCAGTGTTATTACGGTTAACGTTATCAAGCGCATAATGTTATCAAAATAGACTGGTCCTGATCACTCCTATTTAAATTAATGCAAAATATTGTTTGTAGCTTTATTGTATAGAACCGCTTATTATTATCAACCTAATATTGTTATAATTTTATTTTTGGACAAATGTGATCACATTAAGTGGTGTAGACGGTATTAATAAATGTTTTTTTACATAATCCTGTATGTGTAATCTGTTAAGTAATAACTGTTTTTTATTATTATGTTCGTACTATCTAAATATTTGATAACTTACGGGGCCAAATAATTCAGTTGATGGAGTTCTACTGTATTTATACGTTTGAAGTGCTAAAAGATTTTCCGAGTTCATGAAAAACTGTTTTCCTTCTTTAGTAGATCAAAGAACTTATTCATAATAAAACGCAATCAATAAATCGCTTAATCACAATAGGAAAAAAAAGCTCTACCTAGCATCTCCTTTGAAAGAAAAGCATGTTCCGGAAAGCGCTCAACGGTCAATAAATCACCACTTCACTTCAGTCGGGAGAAGGTGTTCAAAGAAAACTTAGTGATAAAAGAAGGAAGAAAGGGTTTCCCTGATAATTTAAGGCCTTCGACAACCGAACGGGACCATAAAACAAGTGGGGAAGGGGCTTGTTTTCGATGATTTGCTCGCATCCCCGTGCACTGCAAATGAAGAAGTCACCACGAAATCAAGATACATAATTCAATAGGCATGACAAATGGTCGGTATAAAGTGTAAAGTCTTACGAAGGAAAGGTGTGTACATCAGTAATGTTATATCGATCAATTCGGGATGCTTTTACGATGTGCAATTATTTCACGCGAGATTGTTTATCATGTTGTAAATATGTTAAAGACAGAACATAAGTCCTTAACAGAACAGTTTATTTTAATACAATTTTTATTTGAAAACCGCTAATCAACATTGCAATACTTCTCCTATACTCGAATGCAACTTAAGTTGAGCCTGACGTCATGGCCACGCGGAAGAAAATCTGAGTAAACAGAAAGCCTGCTGGGTTGCTAGAAGCTCTTATTGGCTGGCGAGTTTGAGAGCGAGTTATACTACTACGCGTTACGCCACTTTAGCTCTTAATTCAGACACCTTGCGGGGAACTACTTTCTTTGGTTGCTCTCAGCATATTTCTACAGGCTCAAGTTGCAACTGAGAATAACTTACATTTGTTTGTCTTAAAGCATTTACTCATATATTTACTTATATTTAAAAATAATTGTTCTTAGAAGGCAATTTTACTCTAACAACTTTAAAAACACTGCAACAAACATGATAAGTTAACAAAAAACAAAGCTTGCAATAAATTTCGCTTCATACTAATTTTTATAATAACTTCGCCATAATTTATTTTATACCTCATTTAAAACCTTAGTGTGTAATGATGTTAAAGAAATAAATATTTTTCCTGCGTCGAAAAGTTAAAAGCTTTCTTTGTCATATATTAGGTTAATTATTTTTCTGGAGAATAGATAACAAAAGTTGATCATCATTATTATGCAAGACCTTTTTTAGTATAGCATATAAAGTTTAATAGCAACAAAGTTTGAGTTTACTTAAGTTCAATGGGTATTTCTAACTTACAGGAAGTATACGCATTTTTCACTCTTTGATTCATGTAGCTAAAACATTACATATTTGACTGTAAAAATCTGAGCAATCCTTGTGTTCACTTTGCTGTGGTGCAATTTTAAGGACACTCACTTTTCCACACAAAAATTAAACATTAAAAATTAATGCAATAATAATATTTTTTCATAAAACCAAAAACTAAACTAAACCATCGGCGTGACAGCCCATAGTGGGCCAAGCCCTACGATGCCCATCTTCGTTTTCTTGACCGTGTAGCCTGGCGTTTTAGCCAAATATCCCGGTAAAGTGGTCAGAATAACGCGAGACCCCCAGTGTTTAGTTCCCAAGCACACTTGGCCCTCATTTTATCAACCCAATAAAGGGATGAAAGGCTGAGTCGACCTTGCCCAGCCCGGGACCCAGGAATTGAACCCCAGACCTGTGGCTTGGGAGCGCTAAGCGCTACTTCTAAGCCACTGGGCTTCCTCATAAAATAAAGCAAGAACAAAAAATTTGAAGAATGTGAATTGCAATTTTTAAGATTGGAAACTTGTTGCACACATTGAAACAAGTATTGCCTAAAACCAGGATCAATTTTAATTGACCATGTTTTGCCACCATGACCTTTGCACGAAAATCCAGCAAGGCTGTTCTTTTTTATTGTGTCAAATTGATGAAAGAATAAAAACGTACTATTCTGGTATTTAAAGTATTCTTCTATTCTAGCCTTTCTTCTATTTCTAGCTAGCAAGTCGAGTGGTTCGGATAGATAGTAATGGGACACTTCTTGGTAAAAAGATCATCGATTTCTTTCCTTTTACCCTCAGAACTTTTGTTTTAGCATTCCTTCAGTTCTAAACATAGAAGCATCATCTTCCTAGCCTTCTCCGGAAGAGAAAGGCACTGTCACTTAAACCGTCACTGTATCCCTGTCTCTCGGCAAGTACCGGAAGGCAGGCCCTGTCAGAAAAATGCCACTCAAGTTTCATAAAAGGAACTGGCAACACTCGGCAATTTCTTCCTCGAGAAATGAGGGAAGTTGCAGATGTTACTGATGTGCTGATGTCTCTAAGATCACTTCTTCATATATGAAAATTTAAGATATCTGAGAAAGAGTTCGTAAATTTGTAAGCTTTTTAAACTTGTCGATTAAATTTTGTCTTTATTTAACTAAAAAATATAAACCTACATAATAAAATTGAAAAGTTTGCAAATTTGCAAACTTTTTCTTTTTTGATGCCTGGAAAAGTGCTATTTTCACATGCTAATATCTCTGTGAATATTCCTGGTATTTTCATGAATTTTTTTCAGTGAGTTAATCATAATGGTGGCAACAATACTCTCACTGAGGTTTTTCTCTATCTCCTTTTGTTTTTTAATTTTTTAAACTTTTTTATTTCTCTGATAGGGGAGCTGGGTTAATAGATTCTCCATGATCACGTACCTTGGGGTAGATCTTACTTCCACGACCCTAGGAGATGTTATATTTAAATGAAAATATAACATCTCTCCTCTTTACAAACAAACCAAACCTCAGAAAAACGCATTTCCCCAATATTTAAACATCAAAACGTTGTAAATGAGACAGATAGTCTACTTGATAAATACTCGTTGAGTTTTTTTTATATGAAGGTATAATTTCAATACAAAAGAATCAGTTTCTTTAATGTTTCTGCCACTCTGTCATTCTCTGACCACAGCCAAACTTCCATATACCATCAACACCTTAACTTAAGTAAATGAGATGGAAATGGTATAGTAGTAGTCTAGTTGAGATCACTATATCCATGCCACACCCATATTAATCACATATTCGGGAAAAACAAAATCCCCATATCAAATCATATCTCACTTCGGTAAAACTCCCATCCCCCATCACAACCGTCATAAACGAGAGTAAAGAAAGGAGAAACCAAGGGCCAGAACAGAAAATCCAATAAAAGTATGCTAATCCCCGCATAACACACACATTACGCTCGGAGTGTTGCCACGTCGCCCTTCCAATTTGCGTAATTTCGCAGCCGATCACGTCACGGATTATCGGAGTCACGAGCTCGGATCGCGTGAAGGGATGCGATCCTCCGCACCGGGGTGTTCCTCACGTGCCCAAGAACCACCTTTTATCGTTTGCTGGCTGCGGAGCTGCTATTTTGGCGGGAGTTGCCGCAGCTGAGAGGAGAAAAAGTAGTTAGGGAACTGGTGATGGTCAAAGTGTGCGTATTGATTACAAGCCGAGATGTTTTTGTCAGGATTTAATTATGTATTTGTTTGCCTTGGGAAGTTTTCCTCTTCTGGTGGAAGTTTTTTTTATCCCATTTATGATTATGGACGCTCATAAGAAGCGTTATAGATAACGTGTTCAAATGAGAGTGGTGTATCTAGAAAGATCTAGAAACAACAATTTATTACCGTCTAACGTTGTGGAGGCACCACACCCTTTGGATGCTACACCAATTTTCTTATCTTAAATTAAAAGACAATGAATATCTTTACTTATGCGGATTAAAATAGCTAGTCAAGTAGAAGATTTAACTAAATCCACCAAGATGAAAAATTCAACTTTTCCTTAATTCTTTTCTCATCGCCTTTCACCGTTGCACTTTTTTTATAGATTTGTATTTGGGTATCTCAATTCCTTCAAACATTTGAATACCTTTCTGGGAGGAGAAACTCTGCTTTCAACTGTTTCATTGAATGCGCTATAAACAACATTTCTCAAACAATATAAACAAACATTCACAAACACTTCTGTGAAACTGTTAATGAAATATAATACACATCTTGCAACGTAAACAAATATTATCAAGATCTCTTTTAAATTGCAGACTCTCATTGGCTTTGAGAAACTTAGAATTCGGCTAAGTATTCGTGTGTTAAGATAACGAATCCGAAATCCCAAGCTATTATAAGAATTTAAACAACTCTTATGTAGACTTACACTTCATTAAAACCTACTACAAAAGTTGTATAGCTTACCCCCAAAACTTGACTACCGTAAGATCCGATATCAATATTTAAGCCGTAAAAGCCTTGCAATATTTGAAAGAATCTGACAAGGATAGATTGTATGTAAATCGTGTGTTGAAAGATCGCAAGATGTTGAAAACTATTTTCAAAACTCCTGTAGGTAAGTGATAAAATTAAAAAATAACCATTTAGGATAATGTTTGAGAAAGAGTTTACAAAGAGAGTAAAATTCATTCGATATCCCGTTTTTTTACTAGCGCCATGTTAACTGTGTTGGGATTTGTGATAAGGTACTTTTAAAACTACAAAAGAGGAATAACTTTAACCGTACTTTTCAGAACAAACGGTTCTGGAATTGATCCATTTCTCCAAACCATATTCTAAAAATGCACTTTTAGGTATTTGAGTTCATCCAATTAAAGTAAGGTTATATTAAAAATTTCTCAAACTGGAACTTGATATTAAATCTTCTCCGTGAAAAGTTTTGAAGGAGAAAGATAAAAAAAACAATAGGGAGGAATCGATTAAGTGTGAATCTTTTTAAGCCCATGTGCACTTAAGAGCTTTTAGCAAAGACTTTTATCCGATTGTACCGGAATTCGAACACTTTGGATCAGAGACATTCCAGACTTAGTTCATCACTTTGAGCATATTGATCGCAGGGAGAAATCCTCCCTTCCACTTTTTGAGAGACTGTAATTCAGAAAATGGCCGTTCTTTTTTTTGTTAAATCTTCAATTTAACTTTTAAGATTTAGGATTCAAGGTAATTTTTATATTCTAAAACTTAAATGACGAAGATAGAATTATCATTGGTGTGTGTAGGTATAATTAATTCATGTCAGTTGTTCAAATTATATACGTCGACTATTATCGTTCAGGAAAGTAGTTAAAATTGTAGTTAACATTTACTTTTGCCTAATAAAACGTTTTGGAAAAAAATAACTAGATGGCAACAGCATTTTAGTTAATTCATAGAAAATTTGACCTTAACGATAAGCAGCATACACACGCATTCCTTCGTTTCTTAACAAACAACCACACAATCTTTACACTAAAAAATTTTGCAGAAAATTGTGCCCTCTGCAGGAAATTTTCAACAAGAAAAACAGCAAAAAAACTTTTTTAGTAATTTTCTGCATCCTTTTTTTATCTATAAATAGTTCTCTTGTTTTTCGCCAAATATCCGTCCCAGGCTTTCTATTTACACAACAACTGCAAGGCGATATTATCGGATCTTTTGGAATACGTGTATGAAAGTTATTATGTTAAGAATTAGTAGCATTTTAAAAGAAGGGGACAGTCTGGGCATTTAAGAAACAAATGTGTCGTTATGTTAGAAAGAAATGTGTAAATTCTTGCAGAAAACTTTTTTTGAAAAAAAATTAAATTCACGGAAAGGTTGCTATTTTATGAGTATGAAAACACTGAAATATATACTTTTTTATACTAATTTTCTTTCTCCGTTATGAAATAATCTAAATGCTTCAATATAGTTCGTTTCCGTATAAAATGTTTGTTATAATTCTGGGTTAAGGTGCTATTCATAATGATATCAAATTAAACAAAACCTATCTTTTTTAAAAGAGGAATGAGAGTGACAGATCATATTCTGACTATTTTCTTTGCAGTAATTCTCCTAGACATTCATGTTTAGAAGGCCAAGACATTCAGCTTGTGCTTTCCTAAAATGCTTTTAATTAAATGCCAATTACTAAAATTATTCAATTTATTGATTTCTCTGTTTCAATGCATCTAGCTCTAATTACCCTTCAAACATTTTTGATAAATCCACCAAGATTCTATACTTAATGAAATTTTCCTAAAGGCAAACGTTTGCAGTAATTATATTAAGGGTTCTTAAAAGGACTAAGCTAATTCAATTCAAACTTACAAACTTTGGAAAATCTAATAGAATAAAAGTTATTATGTAGCAAAATTTTCTGCTGTAGAGTGAATCAATATGCTTATAAACACACTAGTTTTGCGTTAATATTTCAAAGGAAACAAAATGCTGATTATAAACGGAAAAGAAACTACTTAGGGAAATATTTTTATATAACGCTTTTTTAGACTGGTGAGTCAGTCAATTTTTATCAGTCAACTTGGGGGTTCTTCCCCCTGCTCGCTAACTTTTCTTTATCTTCCTAGAAAAGTAAGACTTTATGTTGGGGCTAAGTATCGTTGCCTCTTTGCAACAATAATTTGAGAATTCTGTAAATTAATTATACCTGTACTTTTGTATTCAGATGGGGCAAGGGACATATTAGTACTGCATATTTCAGTTTTTTATTTAAATATTTTTCATTTAATAACTCTATTTAAAAATCTTTAATCATTAAAGGGAAGTCATGAAATTAAAAGAATTAATATTATTTTCTTGTTTATTTGAAAATAGAAAAAGTACAATGATTATAATTACTTAATAGTTTTAGATTGATTATTTAACACAATTAACTTAGATAAAAATATTTTTGATTAATTTAACTCCTAATTTTCAATGAATTGTGTTTAATATCTGTTTTATTTTTTGTAATTTATTATGATTCTATGTGAGAGTAGGGCATTAGTTATTGCACTCAATATGTCAATTTTTCAATGAATAATCCTTTCACTTTTGAATAAAAATAATTGGAATGGGGTCAATTCATCGCCAGAGGGCGTTAGTATTGATTATCACATGATAGCTACAAAAACAAAGTGAATTGATACAATGCTGGGGACTGATAATGCATTCACTAGTAAACAAAAAAAACAAATACCAAACAATTACAGGGTGAATGCTAACGTGGAATGAAAATGAGATCAGATACTAATACTATAGTTGTGCTGGCTTAAGAAATGCGGGATAAAGCCAGCACAACAGTAGTATTAGTATCTGATCTCAGTACTGGTCGTACTCAGTACTGATCGTAGTACTGGTATTGCCCATTATTATTTATGATGTTTAAAAATTAAAAATCACCCTGCTAATATTATTTAAAATGCCCAAAAACTGTACTTCAGAAGCAAAAAGTTCTATAGCTTAGTATCTCCAAGAGAGTAAAAAATATTCTTTTACAGGTTTTAACTCTAATTTTTAAAGTAATTATTTATTTAAGTTTTATCAAATTAATTCATATAATTAATTTTGACTTCGGTTTTTGTAATTTTTGTTTTGATATAAATAAATTTGAATGACTTGAAAAAAAAAATTAAGTAATTTGAAACTTGCATCAATATTTTTCAAAAATTCGAAGAAAATTCTAAAATTTTAGTTTTTTTCTCTCTTGAAGATGCTAATCGATAGAACCTTTTGGTTCAGAGGTACAGAATTTAATCTAAAAATTTATTAAGGATTTAAGTTGAGTTGCGATCAAAGATCAATCGAAACTGACGTTAGAACTACCTATTTGAGTTAATTTCACATTTCTCGGGCCTCATAAGTCTAGGTTACCGTGAATTTACCTACCATTACATCAAAATGCTTAAGAATTACCATGCCTAAATTATTGCCAATGATTTTTTTTATAGTGAAGAATATAAGATAAACGCCATGCCTGTGTTCTAAAACTAGGAATGTATGCAACATTTGCCTATCATTAAATAATATTTCCCAAATTTAAATCAACCGTACGGAGTTCAACCATCTTTACGCGAAACCGAAATAGCTCCTTACTAGAATGAACGAAAACGAAACTGAAAAACGCGCTCTATTTAAAGAAGCCCTCATTCAAACCTCGCCAAAACCACATCCACAACAGCATTCCCGGGGAATTCCTTCCCTCCTCCGAAATCTCCCGAAAATCCCCGTCTTCTTCTCGTTAAACAAATCGGGATAACTCCGGGATCCCAGCCGTGACCCAGAAGCCGCCGATTCCCGAATAAATGAATAACTTGCCTCATCTCGAAGAACGTACCAGCAACAAATCAGCAAGCTGGAAGCTGTCCAACAGTGTTAATGGGTCGAAAGTTGGGATTTCTTCGGCGGCTGGAAGTGGGCGAACCACCAGCGGGAAAAAGTGTTGGGCTTGCTTAGGGTAGATCCATATCTCGCGTGGTTTTCTATTTACGATGTTTGCGTGGTGTCAGTGTACTGAGTTTGTTGGACTCGTGTAGGATGCCTCGTTGGGAAAGCTCGTTTCGTGGAAGCTTTGAATTAAATTAGAGGAATGATCTTGTTGTGTGTTTGCTTATCTTGGAAGAATGTTTTTGGTGTGGTTTTTCGTTTTCGTCGTTGTCATAACGCTCAGAAATTATTGTGTTGGAGATCCTTTTCACAGATAAGGCGTATTTATGCATCATTTTCACGTTTGAAGGTCAAATAAAACTAAGACGATTCTTAGAAGACGGCAAATCTAGAATGTTTTCTCTTTGATTGGGAAATTCACAATGAGTTGGTGTGGGCTAGAAATCCTAAGAGATACCATGTTTCTTTAAGACGACCAAAAAAGGACAATATCAATAAGCTATACTTCTTTAAGAAATATGGACATATTTAATACAGTTTTTAACAGTCAAATTTTACTGATAATATCGATCTAAACGAGATTGCCTTCAAACATTTCAAAAATAATAATTAAATTTAAGGTAGTTAAGAATCACTGTTTAAAAAATTCAATGTTAGATTACTTCATATATTTATTTTTTTATTAAATAGACCGAATATTATCCCTCACATTTAAAAAAAAATAAAACTAATAATTCTAACTTTGTTAAACGAGCTTTATTACTTTAAAAACTCTACTCTTCGTGCAAAAAATACCTAAAAAGTAAACCAAGATTACTATTAAGGCAACTACAAGTCGTTATAAATTTGATAAAATACCACATCATCTGAAGACTCTTACAATACCAAACACGGAGAAAAATACATCCCAGTATGTGATCCCCTATCAAAATCACCTGGGAGTGTTCCGAAAAAAAATTAGATATAAGGATCTAATATCCGGTAGATAGGGGCTTGAGGTACTCTGCTATGACATTAAAGGGGATCTACGATCCGGAAAGGAAAATTTAGGAGAGTTCGTGAGTCATTACATAGGATGGAATGTGGAGTGACGATGTTAAAAGAGAAAAAAGCCGTAAATCCATTGCAACTTTTTATTAAGTGTGATAATTAGGAAATCAATAGAGGTGGTGTTTTACACAGCTTCTATTCTATTGTACGAGAGTCGTGCCGAAGAAGTCAAGTAACTAACCACAAACATTTTAGATCTAATCGTAATGGGAAGTAAAAAGAGAAGGAAGTCTATTTTCTTTGAAATTAAATAGTAGTGTCCGTGCAATTCGTGTTTCCATGAACTAAGCATCCAGAAAATCTGTAGAGATACTCACATAGCTATCGTGAAAATTTGGTGATTCAAAAGATTGTGTAGATTTGAATAGACGTTAGTCAAGTTTTTGGATTACCCAGGTTCGATGTGTAGAATTTTATTTAAAAACGTCTTCCAAATTAATATGCAAGATTGTCCGTATCTTAAAATTTGAAGAAACCGGGTAATTATAAACAAGTGTGGCCGGCATTGGCAAGAAAAAACCTTAATAGAACGTTTTCAGACCTAGCTAAACATTTTACAAGACCCTGTACCCAAGTTGTCAGTTTTAGACGAGTCTGGTCAGTTTGGTTGGTTGAAATTTCTCTTGGATGATAAGAAGTTTATTACAATAAAATGAAAACCTGGGATAGAATCCAGGAACTGCCGCAAGCTAAGCAAATCTTACTTTTGCTCCAGGGGACATTCAGTAATCTTATAACTTATTATAACATCTTCCTTATTGGATTACCTTTTGACGCAGATGAAAATTTTGCGGATTGCTAAAACTGATAGCTTGATAATATAGTCCAGTAAACATTTTCAGAAGCTTAAGCTAATTCAATGCCATCAATAAGAATAACATATGTGAATATGCCACCCAGTGTTCCCACCACGAAATTCCTCTTGATGGGGACAATCTTCCACACGGTGAGAGCCACTTCATTCTGAGCTGCGGCCAAAAACCTCTGCTTCGCCGCTCCCATGCAATCTCGGCCATCTTCTGGCAGCCCTTCCGCCACATCGGCCACTTCGAGGGCAGCCTCGTTCACCGCCGAAGCAGCTATCGTCATCGCCAAGAACGACGCCAAAGATATGCCGAAGTAGGTGAAGACGGCCGACCTCATCGGCAAGTTGTACTCTTCGGGAGGATGCAACACCAGTCCCACGGCAATGAACATAAGCAACGAGCTGAACACGATGCTGCACAGCATCAAGAACGATAGCTCGTTGTCCAGGAACCCCGCCACGCTCTTGATGGAACGGTAGGTGGCAAGGAGGGTCCCGAAGTCTTCTCGTCCGTTCTTCAAGGACTTAGCGAAGTCTTGGATGATTAGTTCCATACGGTTGCAGACCAGGACGTAGAAAATAGAGAATGTGTTGATAGGGAGGATGAAAAGAATGACATTGCCAGTGTTGAAGCAATACATCCCGATTCTTATTGCCGGGACGTCCTCATCTAAACCGAACATGCTCGGGGTTGTGTCTGTGTTCACAGACCAAATTGTACACGCGATCAGGAACACGTGCATTGCCGTGCTTATGATCCCCCATACGTATATCCACGTTTTTGTCTTGGAGTGTTCAACCGCTTTCTGACCTTGCATGAACTTGGCTATGTTCTGAAGGCGTTTCATCCTGTTTCCTACTATGGTGCGATGGCAAGTACACACAAAGTTGGTGATAGCGTTGACGACGTTCACAGACGATGTTCCCCAAAACATGATCGTCATAAAATTAGGAAATGTGTAAAACATCAGTATTACGATACCGTATGCCGACATAAGTTTATAACGGCAGTTGCTTCTTGATTTGAAACTGATTGGAACTACCGTGCTGATCTTAAACAGGATGAAAACGGATTTGAAAGGGTTTCTCAGTTTTACGTTTTGTAGGTGAGAAGAAATCAAAATCGGCTGCATTACCGAGTTGTTATTCTGGAGAGTATTTCTCTCGGATTTTGTAAACATGATATTTCAAGAATTACCGATGGGTGCTTTTCAAAGATTGAGACTAGCTGATGGTTATGAAGCAAACATAAGCTTTTACTTATGTCCCAACGAAATTGGTGATCCGATGACATTTTACTCTACTCAAAATTATTATGTAACCGAAATAAAGAATTTGCATTACAAAAGGAAAATAAACATATCCCATTCGTTGATAAAATAACTAGCCTACATGAAATTTCGAACACCCTTTTTTAATCAATTTTGTTATTATATAATGTATTTGACATCTGCATATAAATCTATATATAAAAATTAAGATAAAAAGGCATTGAATTATTTGCGATACAAAATCGATGAACCACTCAAATTAAAAAAATTACTTTACTTAATCGGTTTGTGATTATTTTTTAATTTCGAAAGCAAGCTGTTTTCTAACTACTCTAATTCTCAATGCCCTTTTAGTATGGCTTTGATACGAAAAAAAACAATCATTGCAAATTCAGATGCAAATAATTTGTTTTTTAACCAACTTTTCATTACTTAGTTTTCTATTGAACAAAAAGTGCATTTCCATAAAAAATGTGTATTTGAAACATTTTGCTGTAAACATAAAATTCTAGAGAAAAATATAAAATTTTTTTAATCATTTCAGGGACTGTGTTTCATTATATTGAGGTACAATATAAAAAACGAATATAATTTGAAATAAAAAACCTTTACTTTTTCGATTTAAAAGTAAAACTTTTGTAAAAAAATGGAATCCTTGGAACAAACTTTTAATCTTCTACAAATGCTTCATCAAAAATCAAATAAATGGTTTCTAATAGGAAATTTAGAATAATTTTGAGTTTAATAGTTATAATAAATTTTTTTATACATCAAATGAATGAAAATGCTTTAAATCACGTTGTTTTTTAATTGCTAAAATCTATTTTTTTAAATCTAATTTTTGTAATATTATTTCTAAGTTTTTTTTACAATTTTTTTAGGTTTTAAAAGAAGTTATACTTACAGAAAAATATGAAAAATTACAGTAAAAAAATTTTGCAATTTAGATTTTGGAACGATTTTAGTCCAAAATTAGAAAGCACCGTATGGGTCCATAAGAGGTGTGACAAAATCGCCCGTGTTTTGAATTATCATGAGTTAACTAGATTGTTAATGTATTTTTCATCGGGAAAGTAATTAGGAAGGATGAAAATTAATGCCTGATTCCAAATCTCCCTTATCTTTATTTTAAATTTTATATTTATGCCTCATTAAGAAGGTCATCAAAGAACTTCATTTAAGTTTCGCAACGTTGATCTAGTTTTTGCAGATAATTTTTATTTAAGTTTCCAGTCATAAGACACATAACTTCTAAACATTTACCTGAGTGTAATTTTTTTGGTGATTCTGATAATAAACCTTTTTTACCCACTTTTTACCTATAGAAAATATTTTCCCAACGAGAAGTTTCTTTCTTTTAGACCAGTATGGTTTAATCTTTATATATCCGAGTGCCAATTAAACCCTTAATAGGCTGGCAAGTGGCGGAGACGGTAATTATTACTTTTTAATATTTTAAAACTAGCAAATATCAAACGTATTACTTACTAAAACTTCAACATTGGAACATTTACTTCAACTATAAATATCTACTACAAGACGCATTTTACTTAAGAAATATCCTTCTTACATTTAAGATGCAATGCAACATATTGAATTGATAGCGAAAAAAAAATACTGCATCTTTTTATCATTAGTGATTCATCAATTATTAACGAACTACTATTAGCAAAATCTGTTATAGTGAACTGTTCCGGTGCCAGTTCACTACAGTCAGTTCACCGGATTTCTCATTTTATTCTCTTCAACAGTGAACCTCCTGAACAAAATAAGCCGAAACAGGTACCACGAACAATACAAGAGTTTACACAACCGCTGTGATAAAAAAAGAACCTCAATCCCTTGACCATAAGATCTCCTCGGGTCTTTAAGGATATATCTGCCAGACAGGACTTGTGAAAAATGAAACGAGACCAAAGTAACGAGTCGCCAGAGACGCCTGGGAGGAGAAATCGGAGATGACACCCTCGGGGTGGAGAGATCACCCCCTCCTCTCTGTTCGATAGAGAGATATCAAGTCGTAATGACCTGGCACGCCGGCGTGAAAAGTACGCCGTTCTTTGTTAGCAGAGGCTTCCGGACACTGCTTTCTTGTGCTCTTTGGCAGGATGAGTACATATTTGTCACTTGTCAACAGTATGAACGGGACTGTATGTTGGAGTTGAATTGTTTTGGATGTGTTGGGGGGATTTGTTCGGAAGGGATGTGATGGATTTTTATTTTTGGGGGGTCAGTGGCCTTTTCTCTTGGTGGGGGTTGGAGTGATATGTGGTTTCTGTGTTGTGAAGTTTATAGAGGATTTGTTTGCGACTGTATCCAGGAATAGCGTTTTATTTGGATTGCATATTATTCTTTTAGCTTCAATGAGGAAGTTGCATGATTTTTTTATATTTTTTTAATCGATTCTTCTTGCGAAAATAAGAAACTACCCAAAATTTGAGGCCGATTGAAAAATTTTTTGATTGCCAAAAAAAATTAACAAAAATCCATTTTTTAAATGCGAGCGAAAAGGCCAAGAGTTTGGGATCATCGTATGTTGACGTCATCATACGATAAACATTGTTGGAAAGAAATGGAGTTGATGGTATGATTGTTGATATCTTTAAACAATAAGCGTTTTCAGTCACGTGTTTTTTTCTCGACTTTGAAATTAAAATATTTAATTACCTGTACATTTTTTTGAAAAATTGACTAGATATTTTATTTTACCATACAAAAAACAATACTGAACACTTTTTTGTTTTTGAAAATCTGACACATGCAACTTCCTTATTGACTGAATTCAATGATATAACAAAGTTTTAAAAGTTTTAATGCATTTGAATTTCTTTAGATGAAATAGATTAAAAGTATTATGTTTTAAAAGTGTTTTGTTGTTTTGATAAAAAGATTAGGGCTATATATCTGTTTAAAAATTAACACTAAGAAATATATTTGAATAAAATGTAATTTGCTGCGGGCACACAGCATATAATTACATTTTAATAACATTTCTCTGATTTTTAACTTCTTCCTAACAACAAAAAACCTTTCCCATTTTTGTGACCATTAAAAGAAATCCTAAATTTGTAATTCCGTGCCAGAGCATTTGAAAATTTCACTACTAAATTTTATAAAAAAAACTATATTCTTCCAAATTTTAATGCTTTGCTCAAACTTCATGATACTTAACAATAAGTTTTATAACTGAATGGATTAGGAGCACCAAGGAAAATAACTGTTTTATAAGTTTATTCATAGTTATTCTATAGATAAATAACAGATGAAAAAAGTGGAATATCGAATCCGGAATAACTCCATGTAATAATTTTACTATCTTCAAAGAGCTTTTACAGGTTTAAAATGTAACACGCGCATAATGCTCACATATGTTTAGTCAATTACTATCCTAAGTAAAAATAAATAAGAATGCTTAAAATACAAATACAACCTTGTATTGCCTCCATTAATCATCATATTTTCCCATCAGCCAGAAAGAAAAAAAACTCAGTAAATCCTTTCCAAGCTGCAAAAAAAGCACTTATAACTTCTCGAAGAACAAAAGACACGATTTGGCAATCCCCTGACTTCACTAATAAACTCCTGGTCTCAGGGAAAATGTCTCATCAACAAGTTGGACCCAGCAGCTGATCAAAACGTGGCGGCCCAATTAGTACGTATTTCGCATACAGATAATACAAAATAGCAGGCGCGTGAGCTGAAACCTTACGTGACAACTTCTATAAAAAAATATATACTTTTAATAGTGAAGTTTATCAAAGAGGGAGTTTAGTTTAAACAACCCCTCGAAATTCATGAAAATCGTCCAGGTCCACACAATTCAAACTACAAGTGCTGCCAAAAATTTAGAAATATATGGAACTATAGATTTAGACATATAGATGATACCAAATTCACAAAACTGCTGAGTCACTTAAGAATATTGATAAACGTGGGAAGGAGCATTGAGAGATGAGCTTTAGAAAGAAAATATCTAAGATTAACAAAACAAATTTTAAAACCAATTTTGCTAACATAACATATTTTTAAATATTTCAAAAAGGATGTTCTTAAGGAAACATTCGCCATATTAAATGCAACGATTCAATAAAGAGTTAATTTTTCTACTCCTTTCTGGTTCTCATTCAATTGCATTATTTTTCCTGACATTTTTTTTCTGCATTCCACCTCTTGTGATTCGGCTTTCCGATATGATTTTGATACAAATTTGGGCTGTTCACCTTTTGAAAATATTTTTCTATGAATTCGAAAATACCTTAGACAACAACCTTAGAATCACCTTAATTAATGTAACGTGTAGAGAATGACAAAATATCAATAGACCACTTTTGACTTTACATCTAAAATGAAACAATTCTATTAATATCCCTATCTTATTCAAACTAAAGCACTCACAATTCGTTTACATCACAAATATTTAAGTTTTGGATGTGGTAAATTCATCAAGTTCTATCTACAGCTCTTAGCTAAAAAAAATAAGCAAATGGAAAAACAAATCTGCATGACACGGACGCTTCAGCGAGAAAAGGAGTCCAAAGCACACTCTACTCCTTCTGACTCTACGGTCAGCCAGCTTAGCACACCGAGAATAGAAACTAATAAGTTCCACCGCGTAAAACCTTTTTCCCAACAGGCCTGATTCCCGATTTCAATATAACTCCTAATTGGGTTTGCCTGTGAGTTTAATTTTTAAATAATCTACAAGGAAGTTAATTGGACAGACCTTCTTCCTGGGCATCTCCTCACTCCATTGTCTAATGGAAGGAATTATTTGGTGTAAGTGTTAAAGCGAAAGTTTCCAACAATAGTGCGATTGCAGTTGAAAGGGTGCTTGTGTCAGCACGCATTATTACTGGAGCTGAATGTGATAATTTATGTAGAGTACCTTTTGGGAAGGCTTCGATCCAGCCCAAAAGCTGTTTACAGAATACTTGAATCTTTGATAACTCAAATGAATACGTCGTCGGATAAGTTAAATAGTTGTCTTTCGAAAAATGTTTTCTAACTATAATTTATCTGAATGGTAAAGACTTAAATTTCTATTGGATGATTAATTTTTAATTACTCGCATTATAAATGAGAAGGATAAACCTTTTATTAGATAATGAAGAATATAGAAATTTAGTTATAAGTCAGTACGGATGATAGTGGGTTTAAAAGTAATGTTTAGTTATTCTTAAATGTAATTTTTGTGCTTGGGCATTTGAAGAGAAAATTTGTTTCAGGCAGGGAGGCAATTTTAAGCTTTTTTTACCATCAAGTAAGTTATTTTTAGTCTAAACTGTTTGAAACTCTTGTTAGTATAGTAAATTCAGAATTATCACTATCATTTTAAAAACACTCACTACCCTGACATAAAACTAAATTTATCACAAAATTCATTTTTCAAAGTAAGTTTACATGGGTATGTGAAATTAAATGGAAGGGTAGAAAAAACAGTGAACCATTTGACAAATCATCAGTCAGACTTAGTTATGAAAACCATCTTATAGTGAATATAAGTAAACTAATCGGGAAACTGATAAACCTCATAAAGATCAATGGCTTCTGAAATCTTAGTTGACATCCAGTACTTAAGTCAATGTCAAATCAATTCATTTTAGGAGAACAATGCCGACATATTTGATTACTTTTAATGCGGTCAATAACTATTCTTCAGATATTGTATTAGTATTATTCAGTAATTTCTGTCCAAAAGAAGAAAATTGGACCGAAAATCGGTATAGATCATACTAAAATTACTTCGAATAATCTCTCAGCATATTTTTAACTAGATTATTATTGTTAAAGAAGAAATTTTCTATTAACTGTAAAATTTTTACTGGAGCTTTTCAAAGAATCTGAATCTTCACTATGTATAACACATATTATTTTATAATTTAATAAAATGCTGTGAGTTGGTCATAATAGTTACTGACATAGAAAAAAATTCTATACAATGATCACTAATATGTTTCACAGTATATTTGATTGCACTGCTTCAAGATTACTGGTGATAATTTTTTTTTCTTTAAGAAATGTGAAAAAGGTCTTAAATTAACTTAAATAAACATAGCATAATCGGATAACTTTCATCAACTACCCCAAATGATTTTGACATTAAATGATTATAAATTTTATCCAGCATCCTACAAAAGCAGATTAACAGCCAACATCATTGCTTAATCTACTTAAATTTGAAATTAAATCTTTATATGATAAAAATAAAGATTCATACGATTTTAAAACCTTTATCTCTCAAAACCGCAACCTTAACTTCACAATCGACTGAATATCTACTATACCCAACTCTTATTAGGAACGCTCCATAAAATAATGAAACATACCCTGCCATGGTATCAGCATGACATAATAGGATGTCATGGATTATGTCACGGAGCGATAATATAGAGTGAAGATACCCCCACGCGCATGGCGGAAAGATACCAGCTGCATAAAGTATTCACGGTCGTGGTGGAGAGCATTTAATGTCATCTTTTTCAAATATATTATTCTTTTTAGCAAGATAATGAAAAAATCCACTTTCCATTGATCGAGTGTTTTTCTCTCTAACAATAGCTTATTTTTTTTCTTTTAAAATCCTTCAAGCTAAATATTTTTTTTCTCAAGTTTCCAACTTTAATATCCCGATTCATTTATTTTTATCGCATTTTGCAATAAGTCAGGAATTTGTGTACACACAAACTTGTATTAAAATCTGGATCACTCAACCGTAAATAACTGGGTGAAATGTAAGAAAAAAGTGATTTAAAGCGGGTTTTTTTAGTTTAACCGAAATAATGCAGACTGTCTGCAGTGAAAAAGGTTTTCATTGTGCTACAAATGCTTAGTTTTGTCATGCTTTCTGAAGCGTTGAATACTTATCTGAGTTTAAAATTGGTTCACGTTGTATTGGTAGGGAGTGGAATTTTTCACTATCTAAAGAATGAATAAAAACACGGATAATCAAATACCACTAATTTTATAAATGCGTTGAAATAATTGATTAATAATTAAACTAGAAAAATAGGTGTTTTTTCCCAGTACAAATAATGTTATTGAACTATAAAAAAATGATTAGCTAAAGTGATAAAATACCTTTTAATATGAGTAGAAGACATTTTTAAGAAAACGAATAAATTTAAATTATTAATATAATAAAAGAAATTTCAGCATTGCATAAAAAAGCATCTTATTTCCAAAACTCATTTCAACAATTTACTCCCTATCACTGTAACTTAATATTTTTACTTTTTGTACTATCAGATTACGTACGTAATTTGACGATGTGAAATAAAACGTTTTATTTCACATTTCAGTTCAAAATTAAAGCATCTACAACGTTATAGCAATAACATAATGCCCTGCCGAAAGTTTATCGAAACGTTCATGATTCATTAACACATTTTTACTTGCACTCATACATCACACCAATTTTTTTTAAACTCCAATGGAAACAAGTTTGATAGAATACTTTTATAATCCAATCCTGCACAAAAAATACTTCAAAAAACTACACCGCTCATTAAATATGAGCAAAGAACCTTGCAGATATCAGAAAAAAATGCTTTTTTAGTTTTCTTACAATCGACACAAAAATAAAAAACATGTTATTTTATTAAATTTCATATATAAAATTGAAATTACAGTAACAGATATATGCATTTTAAAAAGCGCAAACAAATTATATTCATTTCAAAATCCTGCTCATAAGTAAAGCACCATCAATATCATGGCAAATTGCAACCATGTAGCTTCAATTATAAAAACGAATTTGCAAACAAAATGCTAACACCCTCAAAGGCAACAATCTTAATTATTAATCAGCAACCAAGGTCAACCAAGAATCCCTCCCACAAGTACACAGCTGGATTCTTAAGTATCATCTTCCAACCACCGGCATTCTCCCTCTCTGTGGATGATTGATCGATGACAGTAACTCGATACCAGTGGCTCTTTGTTTCTCGTATAGATTGGGCTGGCCTCTCCAGTAAGTTGGACGCCACTTTGAGGAGGACAGTTCCCCTTTTGCAACCTAACCCGATCTCCTTGGATCCTTTTGTAAGCCTCTAACGAGGAATCAATTTATGTAAAACGCTTCCGGAACTTGTGTAGGGTTATATGGAGTTCAATTAGGGAGTGCAAATTTTACTCTGTTAAGGGATCACTCAGATTAGCTTGGCTGTTAGTTTCATGGGGGATTGTTCTTATGTTATCCAACATGCTTTGGATATTCCTTGAACTTATTTGGTTTGAAAAATGCTATGAAATATTTTGAAGAGTTTGAATTTATTGATAAACGATCGCAGATTCGCCCGGGACAAATTGTTGAAGGTAAGAATATAATCACTAATTACGTTTGGATGAAAATACACGTGTTCTGGAAATATTTAAATTTAACACAGTACAGTCGCAGTTAAGTTATAGCAATAGTGTTCTTTAGAAAGATACGGCAGTGGCTTGAATAGACTCGGGAAATCGATAGTTACGTAGAAAATTTAAACAGAAATATTAAAAATACGTATAGGAAATGTTGTGTTTTCAAATGTTTTTTTTAAATGGAATACTAATATTCTGAAGGCAAAAAATTTCGTTCACGTAGTAGTATTGCACAAAACTAGTTAAGTAAAAAATGTATTTGTCCACTAGAAAATATGTTTAAAAACAAGAAAACATTATTCAAAATACGTAGTCTAGAATAGAACTTTTATAATTAGGTCTTTTTTGAAACGATATCTAATGAACTTATTTGTATCCTTCGAAAAGAAAAAACTAGGTCCCATGTATACTTTGATAGTTTTTTTTCTTTCTAAACCATATTCAATAAGTTGCATTAAATTGAAAGAAGTTAAAACACGCATAATAATGTCGCTATTGAAAATTAATTTGATAAAGTACCAATTGTTCAAAAATTTAATTACAAGCGAGAAAAACTTCATAAATTGATGTATAATAAGTGTCAAAAGTTTATTAAAAACCCTATTTTTCCACAAAATCTATCATTATGAAACACATAATTAATTTTATCAGTGCTTTGTGTCATAGTGCTTTTAAACAGATAGCAACATGTTTAACCAATGTAAATGCTGTAAATGCGTTTTCTACTTCATTAAAATAATTAATCGTTACAGGAAACTTCACTTTTAGTGATTTAAATTCATAATCATAACAACATATAAATTATTCATGAATTATTTCCTGATAACTACTAAAATATAATTCTCATAATTCAGGTTACTTTAAAGACTTTTAAACCCGTTATTGTCATTAATTAGCTTAATAAACGAATAATATTTTGAATATTTAAAATAATAATTTTAACTCTTTATTAGTAGATAGGTTTTTATAACATAAATTTTCAGTTAACTCATATTTTATGATACAACCTGTTTTTTTACAATCTAACAATGATTTTAAAATTGTTTTATATTAATTTTTGATAAAAATGTAATGAAAGGAAATTTTTAAATTATTTTTAAGAAAAATAGGAACACAAATGTTTCATGTTTTTCTTTATACATTTTGAATACATTTAAAATTGAACCACCAGTTATCTACAAGGAGTTATTTGATACACCTTGTTAGAGAGCTGCTGTCTGCGTTTATTTTTAGTCTACCTTAAAAAAAAGGATCTTAATTTCCCTTTGACGGTGCGAATTTCAGAAAAAAAAATGTCCAAAAAAGTGAGCAGCGTAAAAAACATTATCCATATATCAGATGAAAGTTTTTTTATGCTTTTAAGTAATGATGATTCATTGAAAAATAAAGTAACCTTAAGGCGATGCTTGACTTTATGCACATAGTTTTACGAAGCATTAAATTTTTCATCATTAAAGTTTTAGGATGCATTAATGTTTATTTTTAATTTATTATATACGTTTTGTTGCATTTAAAAATTATTATTGATATTTCTTTCTGTCCCATTTTTCAAAATAATTAATTTGAAAGTATGTCCACATTCAATTTAAGATACAAACTGCGTTAATTTGTGAAATTCTATGAAATATTGCTTTCTAATTGTTTCAAATGCTCAATTATTATCAATGAAATTTTATTTGAAAACATAGATTGTTTTTATCCATTCAGATATTTGAAAAGATGTCTAAATGAAGTGATTATAAAGTGAGCTTACCTTTAGATCGTGTTCATAGCTTACATGAAGGAAATCAATTGGAATTCAAACCAATGATGTGTCGTAAAATCTGTAAATAAATACACTAATTAAAGATACTTATAGAAAATATAAAGTATACATATTTTATAAACACAATCCATTTTATATGCATTTTTAAAGTATATTTTTGAAAAAAAAGAATCAAATATATTCATTTATGCTTAAGTATACAAGTAAATAATAATTTCAGTATTTTTTTCGACATTAGACTTAAACATTTTCACCATTAAATATAAAGTTTTAGTGAAACTCTTATCAAATACTGTAATATATTCTTAATGTGAAAAAACATCTACTTCTCCTTACTATAAACGCGTGAATTTTCATATGATTTACTAATATAATCAGCTACATTAAAGTATAAAATTTAATGTAGTTGTCTCATAAAAATACGAAAAATTCTTTACTAGGTTTTTTTAGAGATTTAGTTAAAATAATTCAGTTCTCCCTTTTTAACCAAATTAGAATATCTTACTAATTATTTACAAAATTGTATTTTTTCGCTTCATGCCCTTTTTCTTTTGACGTTTTAATTTGTATTAACTGAGTTTTATTTACATAATCTGCATAGGGCCTCTTAAAAAAATTACGTAAGCACCTGAAGGGGAGAAGGGTTGATCGTAGCTTATTTTTCCTGACAAGGGGTAGGGGGTATGAAGAGTATGAGTGATGCTAACGAAAGATGTTACAAACACTGCATTTTCAAAAATCTCTTGTTTCTTGCATAAAAATTTAAAAAAATTAAATTTTACTACAAAAATTGAACTAGTAGAAAACTAAAGCATTTTGACTTTAATTATGAGAAGGGTTGTGGTTTGCTTACCTTTGCTGACAAGGAGAGAGAGATGAGGTAAAAATGACCAAAATCATGCTATTGTAATAATTTAAAAGGCTTAGCTATTTTACTCATCATACACATTTTTCTTACTTGGAAGAGTCGTAACTCCTTGGTGAGCAATAATATTTTATTGTACTATTTTTTGTTAATAAATTATTCTTGCAAATGACTCATTTAACAAAAGATATAGTAAGTTTTTGACAATGTTCCTATCTCAATTTTTAAAAAGCCAATTTTTAATGGACAATATATCTGACACATATATGTAGTGATATACAGGGTGTATCTGAAATGGTGCAACAAACTTTCAGGGATGATAGTACTCATCAAGACGAACAAGAATCGGTATAGAAAGGGGGGTCCCAGACCAAATCCCAGGGAGTTAAAAATGGAGCGACACCCCAAAAAATCATTGAAAAATTCAATTTGTAGAAGAACTACTATTGGTAAAAACTTAATTATGGTCTCAAAAATTGTGGTTTAATATGATCTTTAAAATTACCTCAAAAGTCTTCACTTTAAAATTTTTTATTATGAAAAAAGTTAAAAAACGCAAAAAATGTGAAAACTCTGCAAAACCTTATTTTGTATTTCAAAATCCTTTCTTTTGATTTGATAATCTGAAAGAACATAGTTGAAAACCCTTAAGTCCAAAGTTTTACGTAAATACAATCAATATTAAACGCTTGAGATCCTGTTAAAGTTTGTTTTTTGGGTGCGGAAGCAGTTTTCTAGAGCTGTTTCCAGAACAGCTGTTTGCGCACGCAAAAAACAAACTTTAACAGGATCTCAAGCGTTAAATATTGATTGTATTTACGTGAAACTTTGGACTTAAGGGTTTTCAACTATGATCTTTTAGATTATCAAATCAAAAGAAAGGATTTTGAAATACAAAATAAGGTTTTGGCAGAGTTTTCACATTTTTTGTGTTTTTTAACTTTTTTTCATAATAAAAAAATTTTAAAGTGAAGACTTTTGAGGTTATTTTAAAGATCATATTTAACCACAATTTTTGAGACCATAATTAAGTTTTTACCAATAGTAGTTCTTCTACAAATTGAATTTTTCAATGATTTTTTTGGGGTGTCGCTCCATTTTTAATTCCCTTGGATTTGGTCTGGGACCCCCTTCCTATACCGATTCTTGTTCGTCTTGATGAGTACTATCATCCCTGAAAGTTTGTTGCACCATTTCAGATACACCCTGTATAGTGACACATATGTAGTGTACCTATACCAACGATTGGGAAAAAGTCTAACACTAACAAATTTCCTGCAAAATAAAATATAATAAGTAGCATAATTTTTTAGGCATTTCAAATTAAATGTAAAATTATATTTTTGAAAAATATTTGAAAATTCGGCTTATATAATTAGGAAAAATAAAATGAATAAAAAATAAATTAAACTAGGAATTTTCTTTTAGTAATGAAAGATTATGGTATTATCATGACTGAAAATGTTTTAGAACTTGCGTGACTTTACTAAACAAATTAAACTACAGTTTTTACACAAAAAACAGGGAAACTATGAGATATGTTTCGTATAGCAAGACACGCTATTATATAAATGTTCTACTAAAGAAAAGTTTTCGAACATATCTTTGAACTTTCTTTTTCACCACGCAATATAACGTTTAAGTTATCAGTAACCAAGGAGTGTTATAAGAAATCTTTGGAACAACATTATTAAACGTTCATTTCATCTCCTAGTTAGTCTTTCGTCTGCAAAACTTAATTGTTCTATTTTGATTGAAATCATTAATGATTGATTGCAATGAGCTTTTCGAACTATTAATACTGATGAGAAAATGGGTGAATATAGGTTTGTTATTATTCATTTTTAAATAATCCATAATAACTTTAAAAGGTTAAATATTTTCGCACCTGAATAAATTTACGATCGTTTAGGGTATAAACTAAGCATAATAAGGTAAAAGTATATAAAATATTTATACTAATAATAACCATCATGGTTTAACCGAAAAGATTTAATTTTGGAATCTTACATTACACCAAATTTTCATGAATACCTTATCTTGTGGTTAACATTTACATTTCAAAAATCATATTGTAAAGAAATAGTTACTACGAAAGTGAAAAGTTATTTGATCCGGGGGAAATATTGAATATTAAATTATAAATTATCTGTAGTTTTTAAATTAGAAATAAAAGGGGGATTCCTATTTATAAAAGTAATTTGGGATGAATAAAGTAATAGATAAATATATGCATCAAACTATATGTAATAAACTATTGAAAAACACTTAAGAAAAAAATTAAAGAAAGGTAATGTAAAAATTATTAATGCACAGTATAAATATTTTCAACCAACGATAAATTAAGATGACTGGGTTCACGCTGGGGTAGAAGGAACTCTTGTTTTTTATCAAAAAATAACGATTACAATGTTTGATAACAAGGGCTATGAAAAGAAAAATGAACAGAATGGAAATATCTATTGCATACACAAATAGGTGGAACAGTCTTTTTAATAACAAAGCGACACATATTTATATTATGATTTTTAATTTCAATAAAAATTTAAAAGGACAGATGACAATTAAAAAGGCAAAGCAATAAAAAAAAGTTAAATAAGTTTTAAGTAATTCTATTTTGTCCAAGAATTAAAAGAATAAAGTTTGTTGGCGAATTCTTTTAAAGTAGGTTAAAAAAGTCTACCACTCACAAATATTTGTATTATTCAATTCATCTTTTAACAGAGCAATTTCAGGAAGAAAAATAAAGGATCAAAGGATATTCCAGAAAAAGTTATTTTTAAACATCTTTCCATTTTCTAGTTCAGTTACTTATACGTCGAAACAAAGGCTAGCTAGATTTCAGAGGAGTCAAGTATCCTAGGTTACCTGGATCGATCTCTAAAAGTTCCCTGCTGGAGCAAATTGTAAGTGTCATACTTAATTTCGATTACTGTATCTTCTTTAGGAGATTCAAATAGAGTTTGAGAGAGAGAGAGGCATGGCAGTATTTTACGACCAAAGGTTGTTTTTCATATGGCGCCAGAGTTAAGGTTTAATTTTGCTTCCTACCGTGATATTATTTTATTATAAACTCTTAAGGTTACTTTATTGGGGAGGAGAGTTTGAGTAAGTAGCAATGTGGTGTTGAACAAATGAACTTAATAGGGAACAGATAACTATTTTAAACCGACTATGGATTAAGGAAAAACCAAAATAAGTTAAGAACACTTTTTAACAATCCGTAACTTAAAATAACACGTTTGGCTGATTTTTACAGCTAATGTGTGGGTATAAAATAGACATAGAATATTTTCTTTCCTTTTAATGCGTTTTGGTAATGCATAAAAAGATGGTAGATGTAAACAGTATTCACATCAAAAGTCATCTACTAGCAAATCTAACTTAGAATTGAATGACAGAAAAGGATTTTTTTTACTAAATTATATTTTCAGGGACCTACTTAAAAATGTAATAAGCCGTTTACAATTTTTAAGATTAAATTATCTTTGAGTATCATGCTTTTATTAAGAGAGGAAGCAATTTACAGGTTATAGCCAAAAGTAAAAAGGAATTTTTAAATAATTTATTTAGTTCTATACGAAATTCGGTAGTTAAGTATTTTTTTACTAATCTCTACTTCAAAAACCCATACTTCACCATCGAAATCAATTTACATATTTTTGAAATAAGAGGTAAATTTTTAAGAATACTTTTTTGTCTACAAAGGGAAACGTAAATAACAGAATTTACCTCATATTTTCAATACAGCACAGACAAGTTTTTTAAAGCATCTTCCAATAGCAAGCCCTCTCAAAACCCTTCTATTTTAGACGATCAAAAATCAAATCTGACAAAACCATTCTTCTCAAAACGTGCAACAATCAAAAGCCCTTCATCGCAATCAGCAAAAACCGTTCAACAAACCTCTCAACAGGAAACCAATAATCTAGAAAGCGGCCGAGAAGAACTCGCCCTTCACAAAACGAGACTCGGAAACTCAGAGCTTTCTGTGCACCACTCCAATGCATAGAGAAAGAAATACATAGAGGGGGCATGCAGTCAATCTTTAGAAACATGATATCGTGGTCCTTTTGCATTTGAAGACGTCCTGATATAAGAGACATTAACTCCTTTTGGTATTCATATCAAATTGACAAATCCATCTTTTTGTCTCTGTATTGACGGATTTTCAATTTATTTTTGAATTAATATTAACAATTAGACTTAAATTTATTTAAGTAACGGGGATTTTTTTGTTTTCAAGGATGATTTAATCCTTTTATTCCTAATCGAGCCAAATTCTCCATAAGATTCAATAGAAATCTTGGGTGGGTTGGACTGAAGGGGTGAAAAACCCTTTTTTTCTGAAGACGCGTTTAATACAGCCATGAAACTAGCGTGTACTCAAAGTTAAGTGACTATGCTGAATCTATTTAGATGGCTGACAGCGCTTATATCAGTAATATAATAAAATTTATAAAAAACTTTAAACCAAAAGAGCTCTGTGCAATATCATTGCAAACCCACAGTAAGTCAGCTTCATTTGCCTTTTAGGGCGAGACAATGTCGGCGATTGTTGATTATTTACCATTTTCTATCATCATTTAACTAATATTCAACTAATATTAATTATCAATTGCAACTGGCCACCTGAATGGAACTATGACTCCTTGGTTGCTTACATGTAATTTGTTTTTCATTTGTTTACTTTTTAGTATATTTCTTGTTAAGTTTATTTTCAATAAAGTTTTAAGTTATAAAATTACAAACTGAAATATGACACCGAATAAACTTGTAATGTTGGAATAATTATTTGAAAATCCCCAAAAAGTGCAAATTTACAAGCACCGTCAAAAAATACTTTTCATAGTTTTTGAGAAAAAAACTGAATAAACCATTTAAAAGGACATCTAAATCATCCTCCCAACCTCCGAAACTTTTTTTTTCGGTTAGCTCTATGGACACCTTCCCATGCCCTCTAGTTCAATTCCACTCTATGCGTCTCCTTCCAATCTCTTCCTCTAGCTGCCTCTTCCTTTGTCCGGCAACCATTGTCCGTGGTGGGGCTGAAATCCGGCTAGCGGTGATTAGGACCTTCCCTATAAATAGCGATGATTCGCAGTCCCCGAATGAAGAATATTTGGTCTTTTGGAAGTTTTGTGGGGGAAATGAGCAATTACGAGTTTGCTTGTTGTTTGTTTGTGGCGCTGAGAGTTAAGTTCTTGCATGGGAAATGACGAAGTTGTGTGGGGAAGTTTGTTTGAAAGAGAGATTACGTTCTATGGTATGTTATGAGTTTTGTTCATATTGGGACAGAAAACGGTCAGTAGTTATGTGCGAGAGCAGTAAAACCATCGTAATTCGTTCCTGCGACGATTTTCTGTCATAATAAACGTTGATACAGTTCGAAGAAAAGCTAAGAGCGTGTTAATTCGGATCTTCAATTCTTTATAAGTGTATTTGTATCGAACATGTGTGCTGAAGTTCACATCCTTCATAGCCACTGAAATGCTTTAATATTTTTAATATGTTTGATATGGTTTTTCTTTGTAATGACAAAATGGCATGTATTATGTGCCTTGTTCCTTTATCGAAAAATGTATTTACTTTTTACAAGCATATGACTTTTTTATAGCCCATGGGTTGATTTTTTTTGTTCTTCTCTTATTTTTCGGGTATGTTTTTTAGTTTTAATTTTGCTCTGTATCTGAAAACAACTTATAAATTTTACGATAAAGTGAATATTTTATACTTATTGAACAAAAGTTTCTAGATCCCATTTAAGATAATTAATTTTTAAAGACAGATAAGTGTTAAGCGGTTATATAATGAAGAATTTATAAAACTTTGTTTCATTAAACTACCTATTATACACTATAATTAAGCTAATATAGTTATATAAATCTTGAATCTTGTGCGGAAACCCTTAAACTGTCATTTAACTTGAAGGATAATCTTAAAGTGGCTTAATTTGAAGCTCTAAAGTAAACATGGTTCCTAAGGAAGTATAGCGGTAAATTAATTTTAAATTAAAATGCTTATAATGAACATATTTTAGCACTTATCTACTAATAAAGCAGAATATCTAATTAATACTAGCTTTTGATAATATCATTATAATTCAAAGTGATAATGTGTTTTGTTTGTTTGAAAATTAAATTAAAATTTTAAAATAGATGCATAAATAACTCCCTTTAGGACTACAATTAATGTAAATTAGTATTTTTAATTAAGCATGTTCACCTAACAGAATACATGCATTTGCTTTACATAGGCATTATGGATTTTATCCCCAATACGATGTTGTACTAATGAGTTTAGTAAAGTTATAATTAGAACATACTAAATTTAAATGTGTTTTATAAGATAATATTAATATGCAATTGTTATATTCAATGAAGAAATTTAAATCACCCAAATTATTGCATCTTTTTAAGATTGTTTTGAAATATGAATAAATAGAAGAAAAAAAACTATAAGGTTTTTTTTTGAAATAACGAATCATTTGTTTTGTCTGTGGAGTTGCAATAAATTTTGGAACAATTTCAAATACAATTAATCATGAACTTCTTTAAAATAATATTTTACAAATATTTTGAAGCATAACCCGGGTGTGAAATATTATTTTAATGAATATTAATGCGTGTGAAAATTAGAAATGGAAAAACGAAGTATTTTTATTGCTATGTTACAAACACAGGTTGCGAAATATATGTGATTTTTTGGAGTATATTTTAATCTTTTTTTAAAGACTATTTATGCTAGGCATAACAATATAGTTTTTTCAAGAGTAATAAAAATGTAGTTAAACATAGTTGTATAATGTTAATTAGGTAAGGCATTAAATATTTAAATGTTTATTTAACTAAAACTCTACAATTCTTAACTTTTTTAGAAAATATATTTTAAATACTTGCTTCGACAATAAAATTTACAAAATAAACAAATGAATAAAGTATTAATAAACTCCTGAAGCTATCCTTTATGTTAATTAGGCCAATTTGGTCCCATTTAGTAAATTGTATGTCGGTGTTTCGGTTTACGGATATTGTATAGAAAATTTCTAACGGCCGTATTCACCGGTTACCTGACCGGCAGTCTGGTTAGGAAACCATGGTTACAGCCTCCGATTGGTGGAAGGTCAATATTGAATTATTTTTCCACCAATCAGAGGCTGTAACCATGGTTTCCTGACCAGCCCGCCGGTCAGGTTACCGGTGAATACGGCCGTAATTTGTGTAGAAAATATTTGTAGACTAAACAACAAATTTTAAGTTGATGTCTGTACGTTAATCCTTTTAAGTGTATACAAATGCTTATGCGCAAGAAATATAAAAACATAAATCTTATAAAATTAACAAATGACTACATTAAACGTTAGTAATTCTAAGTTAAAAAGTTTTATGAATAAAACGCTAATAATTTCAATATAATTTTATCCCCATGTACTCTGTCTTAACACTGTAAAAAAAATTCTTAAACGTTACTTAAAAAACTGAGCATCTGAGTTGCCCATTTTTTTAAAGTAATGTTCCTGGAAAATACCAGGAATGTTACTATAATATACTAAAACGTTCCGCAGAAAAACCAAAAAGCTTTCTTTGAATAACAGAAGTGTTCCTGGGTTTTATAATAGGACTGAAATGATTTATCGCTTGAAGCTCCGGCAAATGCCTCATACCTAGAACCCTCATAAACAGTCATTTTGACCGCTAGGTTTTTCTTAGCGAAAATAATCTTTAGTGCTAGAAATTGCGTGATACGCTTGTAGGTACCATTAATAATATTAGTTATACGATATTTAAAAGCAATTTTATATCTTTAATATCACTTTTTGGTAGTAAATTACACAAAACGATTATTTTCAATTTAACATACATCTAATAACCTTTGTAAAAGGTAAAGGACATTTACCAAACGCATACTTTTAATAATTTTTGCATATATCAGTATTTTGGTGCTGTCAATACATTGCATTTTGACCCTGGTGACGTATTTATGACGTCACTAACGCATGTTATATAAAAAGAAGTATTAATAAACCTTATATCCCCTAATTTTCTCTCAATGAAAACATACATTTATGTTTACCAATTATTTTACTAATTTTCTTTTAATATACAATCTAGGGCCGGATGCAACTACGTTCTGCGGTGATTTTGGGACCGGTCGAATCCTACCTCCAAACAACTCAACTATCGTTGTCCCTGAGTCTTTTTTCCAGCATGCCCCTGAATGGTTTTCAAGAACGTCACGAACCACGTGCATTTGATTGTACCCTGCCTTTCCTGCGCTTTGCGCGTCATGCTACGTAATGGGACCCTTCAACCAATCAGGAGGAAAACGATACCCCGATCGTCGTAGAACGCCAACTCCTGAGCAGGCGTTCTTGGGCGATCATTATTAGGTGATATACGGATCTTTAGCACGTCGCAGAACGTAGTTGCATCCGGCCCCTAAATGTGCATTGTAACCAGGGTTGGCCGGATTGGACCCAATTGAGTTGGACCCAATGGGTTTTTTCAAAAAAACCCATGTGAAAAAACCCACATTTTGGACCCATTTTTGGGTTTTTTCAAGAAAAGTCAATTTCCAAATGTGGTTTTTTTTTTCAAAGTTTAGGATATTTTTAAAATTTTAATGCGTTTTTTTCAAAATTTAGGACGTTAAAAGTTCAAACTAGTTATAAAAAATAAAGAAGATTTTTTTAAATTTCAGTGTGTTTTTTCAAAGTTTAGGATATTTTTTCAATTTTAGTGGGTTTTTTCAAAATTTATACCAGGTTTCAGTAAATAAGGGGCGTTTTGACAATTTCAGTGGGTTTTTTCAAAGTTTCTTAGCTTCTTTCAAAGTATAAAAACTTTGAAAAAACCCACTTAAATGTGGAAAAACTGACATTATTTTGACAGAACACATTTAACAAAGAAAGAACTCACTAAAATTTGAAAAACCCACTTACATTTTAAGAGAAAACCACTTAATTTTGAAAAAACCCACACTTTTTCCGAAAAAACCCAGTTTTATATGGGTTTTTTCAGGGTTTTATTGAAAAAACCCGAAAAAACCCAACCCACTTGGGTTTTTTCAAAAAAACCCGGGTTTTTGCCAACCCTGATTGTAACTATACTTAGATACAAAATTTTATCACCTGCTTTCATTCTGATCCGTCAATTATTGTGCATATCCTAACCATTTCATCAGCGGAATAATATTCAGTTTATAAAATACTTTTTTCAGTCGAACAATTTTATTAAAACTCTGGTATGCTTCAAAACATTTCTTAAAACACTGATAACTTTTCAAAACTTAATCCAAGTGGAAACGGAGTGCTTCACCACTACCTCTGGTTAGAGGAATATGTGTGTAATCCAAGTGGGTTTCAATGAATAAACTATTTGCTTAGTATAAAATGATGTATCTTGACAGATATTAGGCATGTGTATAGAATTTACCATAGCAAAAAAATCTTGAAACACAGTAAATTAGTTTAGCATTGAATGTTTTTAACCTTCGAAGAAGGAAACAATAAATATTTCATTCAAATTGATAAAAAAAGGCGTGGGAAATATAAAGAGCTTAGCAAAAGGGATTTGCAATAAAACGAAGATAATAGGATTTTATACAGTCAAAGCACTAAGGTTATTTTTAATTTAGTAGAGGAACCCCCTTAGGTACGTCCTTGAACCGAATGATAAAAAAATTTAAGCCATAAAGTAGAAAAAAAATACTTAAAATACTCAACGGTCAAAATGACTGTTTTTGAGGGTTCTAGGAAGTTCCTTCAATATCTCCGGAACCCGTCATGCAAACCAAACCAAATTTGGATGGCAATAATAGCAGCCTGAGTTAGAAAAAGTCATAAAAGCAGAAGTCCCTTACTCAAACTCTTTTAAAGATAATTCATTTTAAAAACAAAAACCCTTCAAATCTTCATGAAACAGTAAAGGGGACATCCATAAATTACGTGAGGTCAAAAAGGGGGGAGGGGTTTGGAAAAATCTCACTAAGGGGGGAGGGGGGTTGATTAAAATATCACGTCAACTTTTTAAGTTAGAAATTATACGATTTTCTTAAGTGTGAAAAAGGAATAATACCCACAGATTGCCATCCAAAATGTCCTTTTCCCCAACATCATCAATAATGTTGTCGTTACTTATCCCACCTGGTGTAGGAAAGCCTACACCAGATCCAAAAGGCCCCGTCGCGCCAGATCCCCATAGATGAGATCCTGCTCATCCCACAGCTGCCTCCATGAGGCGCAAAGACAATTAAGTAGGTGAGCAGGACTGGCAGGGAGAGAACACGAACAAGGAGGGAAAATCCTCTCCCCATTCATGAACCTCGTACCCCTTATATGGCCACTCCTAAACCTCGCCATAGCTGACTGAAGAGGCCGGGGGCCGCTACAGGATATGGACAAACCAGGACTATGGGCAGCATACCAGTGGAGAACCGGTGGATTACGCCAAACAGAGAGCAATTGCTGTCTGTTTAAGGAGTGGATTTCCGAGGGAGTAAGCTCATTGGAATTTATTGTTGGAAGATCACAACCATTTTTGGCGAGTGTATCCGCAATCTCATTACCGTTCACTCCAACGTGTGATGGGATCCACTGAATAGATACAGGTTTCTTCAGGCTGATCTCATAGAGAAGCCTCATAATAATCTGGTCAGGGATATTAAATATCTGTGGCCAATTTTTAAGATACTGTATAGCACTCTTGCTATCAGTCAAAATCCAGATACTATCTTAGTCAGTGGTAAGGGCGCGATTTAGAGCTGCTCCAATAGCTATGATCTCTGATCTAAACACTGAACAATAGTCAGGGTTCCTGATGCTGAGTCTACTTTCGTCCTCAATATTATTTACGAAAACACCACTCCCAGTCCTACCATCTTCCATTTTGCTGCCGTCTGTATAGATGACCAAGGCCTTGGGTGGGATGTTATTAACCACCTCTAAGGCCAACTGTTTTAGAAGGTCTGGGTGATCTACCTGTTTGTTGGCGTGGGACCTCAGTACATCATTAAAACTGATATTCTCTAATGTTACAGTTGGAGGTAAACAATCAAAGGTGGTCATAGGAACAACCCCAAAATTTATAAAACCCTCTTTCCTCACATATTCCAGTGGAGTGTTTCTTTTAACCCATTACTGCCTGACGTCCCTTTTTAGGGACGTTTTTTTAAAAAGCCTCCTATTTCTACAAAAATTGTTCGTTTGAATCAAAATTTGCACGGATGTATCTCTGATCTTCATAGAACATAAAAAACACAAGAAGAAAGCAGAATTTTAAAAAATTTTCACTTTTTTTAAAGTTGGAAGATAGAATTTTTCAGAAAAGTGCTTTTTTAAAAATTTTAAAAGAAAAAGCTTAAAAATCCTAGTTGTTATTTAAAAAAAATTTCAATGCCGATATATATTACTGTTTATACATTAAATCAGTTGGGGTATTTTTTTATTTTTCCAAAATATTTTATCTTGACCTTATTTTGGACCCTCGAAAAGCGTCCCTAAAAAGGGACGTCAGGCACGAATGCCCCCGTGGTTTTCCCCATAGTGAAATGCTAGTGTTTCCTTCAATTTTTCATAAAAACGCATTCGATTTTTATGAAATGAATTAAATAACTGATATTTATAAAATTACTTTAATTTTAGCTAATAAATTTATTATTTGTGTTTATTTTTTTGGAAAATACTGTTATTTCTGCTAAATTAATGTAATAAAAAGTCTTAAATTATAAGAAATTAATTAATTTCTATTAATTAAAAGGAATAAATTAATTATTTTACTATATTTATTACTTATGCAAATATATTCTGGTTATTTTTTAATTAAAAATTTAATAATTATTAGTTAAAATGACCTTTTGTCATTAAAATTGCCAAAAAAGTCGCTTTTGTGATAAATTTTCGGCTTTTTTTTCTAATTAGATGTCGCTAATCATTGTGTTCTATACTGCAGATCAATCTATATCATCTGGCTTGCTAATGTACATCCCACTAATGCTTGATTTTTGGGGAGAAATTCGTGTTCCGCACAATTAAATTAAATAAAATGAAAAAAGTATGGGCATTTGAAAGACTTAAACTTCACAAATTGAGATATTCTGATGGATTTGAGGTGTGTAAAAGTAATTAATACTTAATATTAGGTAACATATAAACAAAGAATGCCTTTTTCAATTAAAAACCTTAATTAATTTGCAATTAACATAGATTTGGGAGGAAAAAACGTGTTTTAGAGCATAAAAAATGCTCAAATTACGTTAATTAGGGTTAATTTTACAGTTAATTGGATAAATAATTAATATTTTTTGTTCATATTCATGTTACAGTATGGTTCCGATCACTTTTGCTGCACTTAAAAAGGTAGAAAATGTTTTTGAGGCTTTAAAAAAGTTTTCTACCATGCGTTTACTATAGAGAAAAACAACGGGGGCATTCGTGCCTGACGTCCCTTTTTAGGGACGTTTTTTAATTTTGGTGTAGAAATTAAAATTTTAACCTGGAATTTTTTTTCACTATTTTTCCAGTTGTTTTGGGGCTATTTACTATGTTTTTACCAAATATTTAAGAAAAATAAAAAGTTGGGCATTAATGGGTTAAGACGTTGGTTACTTCTCCAATTCAAAATGAATTTTGAAGTCCTGTTAAAATCTCCAAGACTGTTCAGCTTGTTAAAATATTTAAAAGAACCAATCCTAAATCTTGTGGTCAAAGGTACTATGTCAGCCTCGAAAAGTACCACTTCATTTGGGCAGCTATTTCTTAACCCTGTGATAATTCTTGCTGCACTTAACTGAACTCTATCCAAAATCTTTAAATTAGAGACCGAAGCCGTTTGAAATATCTGGTAGCCATACTCGAGGATGGGACGTACAAGTGTGCAATAAGTAAGTCTGAGAATGGAAGCATTAGCTCCCCAGTCTCTACCTGAAATGTACTTCAGAACCCTAAGACGCTTTCTAGCCTTAATAGCTATTTTCTCTATGTGTTTCTTACAATTTATTTCAGATCCAATGTAAAACCCAGGTATGTCGGATATTTGTCACAGTCCAGCAACTGATCAGCAAAATAAACTGCAGGAGAATAATTATAGAGGTGTCTATTTGTAGTGAAGAAACAACTAGTTGACTTGGAAGCATTAAAGCTTAACTTGTGAGAGCTGGAGAAGTCTCGAACAGCCTCCAAAGATCTATTCAGGTTAGCTTCTAGTTCACCAATATCTGAACCCCTAGACCATAACACAATATCATCTGCAAAAATGCCAATCTGGCATGGTGTTACTATTTTTTCAATACCTGCTATAAATATGGAGAACAGTGTAGGACTGAGAACGGAACCTTGAGGTATTCCTTGGAACAAGCTGTAATATCCTGATTGCCTGTTTTGGTAGTTTACACAAAAATTTCTGTGATTCAGGAAGTTTGAAATCCACGGAAGAGCTCTACCTCTGATTTTAAAATCGTTATAACATTTATTTATTAATCTATACTTCCAAACCCTGTCGAATGCCTTTGAAAGGTCCAGAAAAACCTCCACGGAATGTTTTGTTGGTTTACAGTTTTGAGCGTCTCTAACACTCTGGCTGAAAAACAATATCTGGTCCATAGTACCATGGCCTCTTCTAAATGCATATTGCTCAGGGGGAATTAAGTCTTCGGACAGAAGATGGTGTGTTAACCTTCTCAAGACTATTCTTTCTAGCAGTTTACATATTATACAAGTGAGGGAGATTGGTCGGTAGCTATCAGCTGAACTGGCTTTTTTGTTAGGCTTACGAATGGGGATGCCTATAGCAGACTTCCATTGCCTAGGTAACTTCCCAGTTGACCAAGATAGGTTGAAGAGATGGAGAAGCCTATTCTTTCCCAAAAAACCTAAATGATTTAGGAATTGACCATGTATTCCATCCGGGCCTGGAGACTTAGTCAGATCCTGATGTTGAAGAGCGTGAGATAGCTCTTCTGCTGTGATATCATCATAAAATAAAGGGTTTTCTGCCCTGGCATCACGGCAGGATTTCACGAGGTTTCTTGTTATCCCTGACAGTCTTTTGTCTGATATGTCGAACTTCACTTTGCTTTCCCCTGAATAATGTTGGGCCAAAACCTCAGCTGCCTCCAGGTCATTAACTGTGACAGAACCATCATCCCTCATGATAGCGTTGGTATCATCATTATTGGCTGGTACTTTATCAAGATTTTTTGCCAATTTCCACAGCCTTGAATTTGGGGTTCTGTGATCTAAATTCTTGCAAGTATCCTCCCAGTTTGAACGCTTTAACTGTATGTACTGTTTCTTGATTTCAGCATTTAGTTTGTTTAATTCAATCCTATTGTCCATACTAGGAGTATGTGCTGCCTCCCTTTGGAGTTCTGTTCTCCTATGAAGCAGTGATTGGACGGGGTCGCTCTTGTGTATGAAAAAGGGCTTATTACCTTTATGCTTACCTCGAGGAATAGCGGCCTTTGCGGCTGAGAATATTATGAACTTAAGACGGAACCATTCTCTCTCCAAATTCTCAGAATGGGAGATCTGAGCAACCAAATACTCTGAATGCCTTTCAAATAAAGCCCAGTCAGCTCTCTTAAAGTTCCAGTGGAGCCTATTATCAGAACAGCAATCCACTTTAAGGTTAATTTCAATCAGAATTGGATGATGGTCACTACCCACCCCGTCCAGGACTCTCCAGGAGGAATAAGGAAACAAGCCAAGACTGATTATAGAGACATCTAAAGCGTCTGTCGAGTTATAACTATGAGAGCGATAGGTATGGCTCCCGTCATTCAGAAAGAGGAAAGCCTTGTCATTTGTCAAATTAGCAAGTTGGGTTCCTCTATTATTAGAGGTGGAACATCCCCACTCAGCATTTTTAGAATTTAAGTCTCCGAGAACAAGCGTGTTGTTCTCAAGAAAACCTTCCATTACATCGATAGGAAGTCCCTGATTATTCGGAGGGTGGTAAGTATTTATAATATCTATATCACGGTCTTTGGAGATTATTTTTAAGCCCTGATATTCCAAGTCACCAGAAGATCCATCATCAATAATGGAAAAGTTTAAGGTGCTGTGAAGCACAAAATGCAAACGAATAGGATAGAAAATTATTTTTAAAGGTTGTAGGTAAATCTCACGTGGGGGGAGGCCTAGCAAAATCTCACTAAATCTCACCAAGGGGGGAGGGGGTCCAGATTTTGGAAAAAACACCTCACGTAATTTATGGATGTCCCCAAACCTATAAATGCGTATACCAATGTGGCAAATGATAATCCACGGAAGGTAGCGATCTGTAGGTCTTACGACTCCTGTGATCAGAGTTTACTAAGTTTAATCCCGAGTTTTACAAGCTTCGGTCGGTTCTTACACTTCATCTGAATAATTTGACTCTCTTTGTGGTGAGAGCGAAAAAAAACAAAGGATGTATGTCCGGCAGGATTCAGAAAAGTTTCAGAAATGGAAACCAGAATTTTCCCGGAAAATTTTTAATTGCTGTAAAAACTTATAAAAAGCAGGAACATTTCTGGAATTTTTGCGGAATGTTACTATTATTTTTTACAGTGAAGAGTTTCTAAATATCCCTTTCCCTTTTTATACTATCTTGTTTTTAATATGTGTCTTACTTAAGTTATTCGTACCAAATAGAGTTAGGAAAAGTTCTCTGAAATAATTCTGAAAATTTTTAATGGGGTTGGTCAGGGAATATTTTCGAAATAAACATGCTTACACACATCACAGGAAGAAGACGAAACGGCCCGAGTCGGGCGGTATGTGTCTCAAAGCTTTCCATCAATATCAACACACATCACACATTGTTTTTTAAACAATTGATTGTTGAGTGAACCTCATATTTTTAATTTTGTCATTTTTTCGAATTTTCACCATGTTCCGTCACGAAATTTTGTTCGGAAACCTCAGATTCGGATTCAGCACCCCAAAAAAAATACAGAAAGCGAAAAATTTCTTCTGCTCCAAATTTTGCCCATATAAATACAATTTGACTGGACTATTGTTGTTTTTTTAAGATAGCGTGAGAACTATTGATCTCAAAGACTTGTTTCAGGGCATAAATGAAAGCTTAATAAATGCATTATAAGTTTATAGCCTTTACTTTCCTCTTAGATGGGTAATATAGCCAATAAATTGCTTTAAAGACGACTTTAACTCAAATGTTCGAATTGTCCCCATTTTTGAGGAGATATAACTCGGAATCAATTGAACGTATAAACCTGGGAATGGTCTTAAATTGTTGAAAACTTTATCGTCTTTAAAAAAGATAATTGAAACTTTTTCGTGGGGATGCATTTTTTAAGAGTAATAAGCCAAAAACTGAAAAATTAGACTTTCGAACACCCCCTCCCTCCGGTTTGAGGACTACGGATGGGGACTTTTGATATGTTCACCTCCTAACTAGTCCAAACAAAGTTACGAAGTCAAAATTTGTGACCCTAGAATTTCCCTCTATACCTTTTCGTTGCCTGGGCTATCAGTGTTTTTAAGGCTTTTAAAAACTACAAGTTTTGCACGAAAACTATCAATTACAAACTGTTTCTTCCACACGACAAAAATTAATTTGAAAGATAATATATTTCGAAAAAAACCCCTCACCACACGTTGAGTAGATTATTATCCTTTGAAAATTATTTGTAAAATCAGTAAAAACCTAAATAAATCCACAATTTTACCCTAAAAAGATGTGTGTTGATTTGAAATATATCTCTTATTGTTAAATACCTCTAACTTATCGATATTAAAAAAGGAACATTTATTCATGTTTTAACCAGCTCGAATTAGAGAGTAATCACATACTTTTGAATACATTATACTCTACCACATTTCAACAACAGAAGGCATTTACAAGTTGCCAAGTTAAGTAAGCATAGTGCGATGGACACAATTCAGCTAATTCGATTAAAATAAGTTTAAGCAGCGGATGGCTTCAAAAGGAAAGAGGATTCGGTTTATTCATGAGCTGGCTAGGAAGATATTTATCTCGTAAACTTGAGGCCATTTGCATTTGATGAATTGAATTTAATCACTGATTTAAATGTCATCTCTAATTCTACTCCCTTGAAGGTAGCTTTGGAACAGAAGGACTGTAATGGTAAGTGTGTGTTATAGAGTGTTTAATGAAAAGTTTATAGCATATCCGTCTTTTCACGTAAAATACACCATATTTTTTGTTTAAAAATGTATTAACATTAAGTATAGTTCAAAATCGGTTATGTAAGCAGACAAAGTAAATATAGATAATTTTATTATATTTTTCAAAATATTGCATTTTTATTATGTAATTCGACCCGAAGACAAATTTTTAGCAACAGTGTGTTCAATAGCATAAAACAATTATGATTTTAAATTATAACCGAAATAATACCTAAAAATATGAAAAAACTTGTATTTTATACTAAATCGGAGGTAAAATTATTTGAGGTTTCAATAGGATTTTCTTTTACTAGATAGTACAAAGTGATCCGTGGTAAAATACTTCATTTATTTATAAAAATGATTCTACTACGCAAGCGTTAAAACAATTTTCTCCATGTAACTTCCTTTACCTTTCTATACCCATAAGAAATTAATCACTGTATTTTGATATTTTCTATACATAGAAGTTTTCCACAACTTTATGGTTTGATTTTTTAACTATAAGTTAATACTATTTTTGTTCGGTATTTATGTACGTCATACTTAGTTTAATTATCTAAATCAAGTCAAGGTATATACGGTAAAAATACTTCTTGTTTAGATCTACAAAAGCAGACATTTAAATTTTCCAATTACGATTAAATTAAAGGTGAGTTTTTAACGTTGGAGCAGCTGATTTTGACAGTCAAACTGTTAACACAAATAAAAGTAGTGAAAAAATGGGCTTCTTATCTTTCTATTTTCTCTAAACAAATACCTCCATGAATTAAATTTTAAAAAAATATTGGGTAAGATGATTTAAAAATACACATGAAAGATAATATTTGTAAGCTTTACAGTTTACATAACTGGCTGATCTTGTTTTTAAAAAACTAGCTTAAAGCGTCATTGATGAAGAATTTCAACACCCAATTAATTTCTATTTTCAAATAGGTTTGAAACGGAAGAATTCTATTTTTACCTTGGATTTATTCATAGAAATGCAGTCTAGCTTCATTAGTGTACTTTTCAAAATCAGGCAATCTTTCCATTGTTTATAACAACTCTTCAGAAAAAAATAACATGTTAAATGCATTGTGAAAACGTTTTTTCTCTACGAAAATTCAGACTAAAAGTGTTTTTACGAATACTTTTTACTTATACGGCAGAAAATATTTTTTCTAGAAGGGATCTTTGAAGCGATATTGAATTTTGGACAAGGGTTTCAGGGCTTTACTTTAATTGAAGTAAAGAAACGGGTATCAACTACAGTCCAAAGAAACAGAAACTGTTGAAAGGCGTTTCCGATGGTACAATTCCTTTGTATTGTCTTAGTTTTGATTAAAGAATCGCAGTTTTAAATAAATGCAAATTCGAAGGTTTTGTAAAAGGTTTGTTTAAGTTAAGCTTAGCTTATAATGCTGTGAGTCTTCCATTGTTTAATATGTGCCTTTTTCCCTAGGTTGTTTCACGAGGTGTCGTATTAAGAATTGACATTTTTGAAAAAATCAAGAGTAATTAATTTGTTATGCAACACTACTAGGGAATTTCAATATTAAACATTCTTTTCATTTCATCATACCCTTGTTTAAATAGATGTTCGCATTGAGTAGAAACATTTTTCAGTGCAAAAATGTATTCAAATATGATATATTAAATACTATACATGTAATTAATTTAAACCTATAATTACACAATTAATATTTACTTTATTAACTGAAAATGTGAAATCAGTGTTTACTTGTAAGATTTTATTTCCATTCAAAGTTATATGTTCGAAAATATTTTTGATTTATTTTTTAAAAAGGAAATAAAATGTTTTTTATTGACAACTAAAGAGTTTAGTTACCCAGCTCAAAGATTAGCCATTTAATTGCACTTTCCAAATTACTTTAAAGAATGATTCTTTTGAATTTAAAACAAATAGCCGCTGTAAAACGAAAATATGTAAAAATTTAAATAAAAAACACTAATAAATACATAAACAATATAATTTTAACTTTGAAAAAGTAGAAAAATATCCAAGGTTGTCAGATAAAAAATTAACGGTTGCGTGAGGTTTGAACTCGGTGTCAACAACCAAGAAATTGGTATAGATCACTCAAAATCAAATGCAGGTGACTTTTATGAAGGTAATTAATCCCTGGAGAGAAATAATTAGAGAACAAAAACGAAATTATGAAAAAAGGTCGCCATGGAATTTAATCTCTTCACTTCATTTTATGGAGTGTTGTTTACTATATCCTTTTCATGCGTTCGAACTTTTGAAGTAATTTATGGAACAAAAAGGAGTTAATTTTCATTGACTTAATTAAGAGTTTATTTTAGGAAAATACGACGCGACTGGTTCGAAAAGTTTTTAGGGATTTGTAATTAAAAAATAAATTGCTTAATTGTTCATGGAAATAAAAAAAATAATTATTATACAGTAAATTTTGAATGAATACAAAAATACTATATAGGTTTGTAGGGCATTGTGAGTAAATAAGGAGTATTGGCAATTCCACCATTTTTTAGAAACCGAAAAAATGCAGTTTTTCAGTAAACTACTTTTCAGTGTTCTACTTTTAAAAATCGACATGAAAATTTAAAACAAATTAGTTAATTCAATAATTTAAAATAAAAATCGATGATTGCTTTGCACTTGTTTCGGATTGAATGACGTCAGATCTGCTTCGGCCCTACTTTAAAGTAAAAATCAACATTTGCTTTAAATCCTAAACCATGGTTTAAACCAACCTTTCAAATTAAATGACGTCACAGGCTTTTTCTATGCCCTTATCAAATATCAAACTTTGAAATTAAATTAAAATGTAAATACGCATCGCGCATATGTGTGCGAATATTCCTCACTTGAATATCTTTGTCAAATAAAAAAATAAAATTATGTAATTACGCATTTTCACTGGTTTAATATACATTATATGCCAGAAGAATTGAAAAGAGGAATTCGGAAATAATTGTTTTAGATTGGTGGTTTGGATGGATTTTTATGGCAAATCTTTCTTGTTACTCAAAGGAAAGTTAAATAGTCTAATTTTGTCTTTCAACCATTCTTTCGGAGAACAGTGCAGTTCTTGATTGCCAAGTCAATGTGTAATCGCGGGCAGTGGCGGATCCAGGATTTGCTTTTGGGAGGGGCTAAGAATTTTCATAATCCAATTGAATCTTCTTATTAATGGTAATATGGGAAAAGTAGTAAATTATCCTACTCAAACCACTGTAAGGGGGGTTTGGGGATCCTCCCCCAGAAAATTTTTGCAAATTTAAGTCAAAAACCCCACTTTTTCAACTCGTTTTGGTACGCCTCATCCGAATTTCGGATATAGATTTTTTGCGTTTTGACAAACTTAGTAAAATATTAGACGTTTTGGGGGGGGCTTCAGCCCGAAAGCCCCCCCGTAGATCCGCCACTGATCGCGGGTAATGAGTCGGCAGACACTCTGGCCAAGGCTGGATCAGACCTTCCCCAGCCAGAACTTCCTCTCCTCTTCCACAGTGAAACCATTAGAAATGTTACGAATGGGAAGATTTGGGGTACCATAATGGAAAATCCCATCCCTCGTGACCTACCTAGGCCAGTCGGGGTCGCCAACTTTAGAGTTAGGACTGGTCATGACAACTTTAGAAAGCACCTCCACAGATTCGGTCTCTCCAGACTCTCCAACTTGCTCACTTTGTATGACTGTTGACATGAGTAGGGACCACTTGTTGTACTTGTGTACTGGACTTCTCGACGTAGCAGATTTTAATGCTGCTAGAAATATTTGTAACTTTGTGTGTGTCTCTGAATTGTATTGGGCTGCTCGTGATAGACTAGTGGCGGAAAAGCCTAGGTCTGGCGTAGGCTATAACAAAATTATCTTTCCATGAATAGTAGATCAAAGTAGTCAAAGTACCCAATACATATTTGTAATCACAAAGAGGAAATATCGGACCTAAGTCCGCTTCTAAAGCGTTAGAGAGGCGACACAAGTTACAGATAGTATAATGAAATAGAGGCAAACCAGTGCATCAAAAATTTAAATTTGGTGAAAATTTGTATGATTTATCGTAATATAAAACGTATACAAGGCATTTTCTTTTGACTATCCCTTCTTCGTATTATATCAAAACAGCGTTTTTTTCTCGAGCAAAAACCGTCTGCTCTATACTGCTCTGCAAAATTTTAAAAAACGTGTAATCTAGATTAAAAAAATGCATAATTTTTACAATATTTTATAGCATATAAAGCGTAACCCAATCTTAAGTACTTTTAGTATCCGCTAATTTTGGCCTCTAGCAATTTTTTATCCGCAATCTATTTATTTATTTATTTAAACACACTCTAGTATTTATTCTATTATAGTCTATTTATTTATTTAAACACACAATCTAGCACTCATGGAAAGTTATTATTTACTTTTAATTGTGATTTCGACCACTATTATGTGATTTCGACAACAGGAAGACAAAAATTCCCGACGTACGTTTCCTGCACGGAGAGAGCAGTGTTTGATATTAAGTTGACGATGTGGAAACAGTCCTTGATAAATTTGAGCAAAGAACTCGTAATTACTCTGTTGATACACATTTCTCTTATTCTAGAAGCGAGGGAAGAATCCACCAAACAATTCCTCTCAAGTACCCACAAACACTTAATCAAAACGAAATCCTCCGAACGTCTCCACCCCGCCATTCTTCCCAGAAAACGTGTTTACACAGTGTAAACACCTTTTCACCCTCCCCATTTAAACGGCGCGTCAAAAACGCCTTCACAAAACAACACGTGACGTGGCATACGACAAAACACCCACCGGCTGTCATTCGTCAATCCATAAAAACCGAGTGACAAACTGAGACGTCTCCCCCTCAACTCGAAGACGTTCCTCGTAAATTTGGAGGAAAAACAAGCAAATTAAATTAAAGCCCACCCCCCCCCCTTCGAGAACTATAATTAGAAGCCGAAGCGGAGATGGCGCTAATAGCGTAGAGTAGGCTGTTGCAGATTCGCACTTCGTTATCTGTATCAATAGAGACTTCGGCTAACAAGTGGCGGAGCTGAAAGAGAGATGATGATGTTCGAGAGAAAATTTGAATGGAATGTTTGCTTTTGATGTACGACGTGGATTGTAATGATGAATAGTCAAAACTTTTGTTTACTAGTTCTTGCTGGGTTTTGATGGGTTAGGCTAAGCGCGCACTAGAGACTCACAGTGACTGAGACACAATTATCACCCTGGCTATTGCAAGAAACTAGATCGCGCGCATTAGGCGACGAGACTCTTGGCCGATTGCCAAGATCTCGCAATAGAGAAGCATTGCTCTCGAGTGACTTAGTGTTATAGTCGCCGTGACATAAGTATAGTGACTAGAATAAGGCCTTATTCTAGTCCTTATTCCTTTTGGTTAGATGTAGCCTAACACTCTTTCAGCTAATGAATAAATTTTTCCAGCAGTGAAATCATCTAGCCATTTAAAGAAGGCAAAAATAAAAATTTTGTGAAAAGATTTGAAACCAATTCAGCCCTAAAGGGCGGAGTTTATATCGTCTGCTTACAGGAGAAAGGCACTAAGCCATTTGTGAAGAGGAAGAATGACGCCAACGTACGAGTACACTCTTAAAACGACAGTTTCAAATCTGAGTCAAATTTAGTTAAACTAGCTCCTAATCAAATTTACTTAAATTCGAAAACATGAATATACTCATTTCTGAAAATGTGCAGATACTCAAAAATGAAACTTCTTGAGTTAGTGCATGGCATTCTCACGAATCGGAGTGTGGCGATAGTCACTATTATTATGAAACTACAATGTTAAAAAAAGGGTTCAACCTTTCACCTGTTTAGGGCAGTTGTTAGGGCACCTGTTAGGGAAAGGTTGGTCAGTTTCACCACAAACGTGGCTCAAATTAGTTGCAAACGAAAAGTAGCAAAAATTTAAATTTGATAAAAAGCACCAAAAAACAAGTTTTTGGTGTTTGAAAACACCGAAAATGTGGTTTAACTTTTCGCGACATTTCGGTTGCAACTAATTTGAACCACGTTTGTGGTGAAAGGTTGAAGTTTTTTTAACAGTGATACTTAGCACGTCATAGTGACTATCATCACACTCCGATTCATGAGAATGCCATGCACCAACTCAAGAAGTTTCATTTTTGAGTATCTGCACATTTTCAGAAATGAGTAGGTATATTCATGTTTTCGAATTTAAGTAAATTTGATTAGGAGCTAGTTTGAGTAATTTTTACTCATTTTTGAAACTGTCGTTTAAAGAGTGTAGGTTCCGTATGGCTAGCTATTCATGAAATTGCATAGCACCAAAGAAAACGGTATTAAAACGATAAAAATATATCACCAAATTTGGCCTAACCTCGTACAAAGTAGTTGAGGCAAAAATGACTTAGTTTCTTTCTCTTGTAATCCTACGATTTGTAAATGAGTAGTTTAGGGTCAAATAGGCAGGATTTTGTTCAGACAATTCCATTTTTAACTTATTATAAAAGACCTATAAAGCTTTTTTTCATTAAGAAGCCATATTAAAATGCTACAACAAAATTTTCACTCTGGTCATAAACAAGATTAAGAAGGAAGTCTATTGCTTCCCAGAGGAAATGTTTGGGAACAACATCCATAAATATAATTATTATAACTTGTCTTTCTTCGGAAGACGGCTGAGTATTGTGAAATCTTGAATTGTGGAAGGCACGTTTTAGGGTTGCACTACCGCCTGGCGAGAAAAAACAGACTATTGCAAAATTTCCATGGAGGAAATCATAATTTAATAATTAATAAATACTAGAAACCATTTAATTCCAAGTAAATAAGCTCTCACCCACATAAAATGTGCGAATATGACAAATTATTATCATTCTTCTAATTCTAAGGACAGGCCCTTAACGACTGTGTCGGAGAAGAGTCATCACCTTGTTTGTTTTTAAAAGGTTTTCTACGAAGCAAAGATGTTTTTCTTGCCAAGCTTCAACTCGCCGTTTCCGACCGTGAAACCATGTTGAGTGCGTTTACATTCAAGTCTTCCTGAACATTTGGAGATATCGCGTTAAAAATTCCAATTGTTTTCTATCTCATACAAATTTTTGTAAAAGTTGTAGCAAGGGAAAATCATTTAAGAAATGTTCTTGTATTATGCATCTTGCACAGACTGTTTCTTTCTAAATGTCTAACTATAATTAGGCATTTATTTCCTAACTAGAATCTACTAAAGTTTATGTAAGATGTTTCACAAACATCCCAGAACTGTATTTTGTTTTTGAGTTTTTCTTTGATCCTCTCGTAAATTTCAATTAGAAGGATAAGAAAAAGCGTTCTTCATACTAAGGAACGCTGGTATAAAATACATTCTAATCTTTACGTTGTTTATTGTACATTTAAGTATAAAAAGCTTTCTTAAATTTTTTTCAAGCTCATATTTTTTTACATAAGTTAAAAATTGTTGCTAAGTTTCGTGTTCTACACATCTATAGTTACTCAATACTATAAATAGAAAAACAAAAAAAATTGTAAAATAGAAAAACTTTTCCGAATTGAAAACACCTGGAAAATTATTTTCTGACAAACTACAAAAGGAAACTTTTTCTCATAAGATTTAACCTATAGAAACAATTCCAAAACCAAACACCGGTAAGATTTCTTCTTCTGGAAAAAAATATTTCCTAAGATTTCTCATAACACAAAATTTTTAAAAACTCACCAACACGGTTTACGACAACACAGGATTTACGCCTGAAATACTCAACCTCCCAACAGGAAATAGCCTCACCTGACAAAGAAAACAAAACTACGAAATATTCGGGAATATAATCTCGAATAAACGAATTTTCACTTCCAAGGTAAACCCCAAAAGCATGGCACATCTACTCCAGGTTATTCTTCGTGAATATGGAAGCCAAAAACTTGAAAGAAAGAGAAAAAAAAACGATTTTTCTTTCCTGGCCCAATACCAAAGCCCCTCCTTTTTTCACTAGCTTTGATCCCGTTTGAACTCACCTCGAAATAGGCTCTGAGTCCCACCACATGGGGGATAGAGTGAGGCATTTTTGGTTAAATATCCGTGACGCAAGTCTTTCTCTCTAGTGTCAAATTTTTACTTAAGGATGACGAAAGTTCTTACGCCTTGCGCTGTCAGTAGATATTGGTAATGAATTTTCATTCGGTAGTAATATTTGAAGGATGATTTGGATGGAAATCCATGAGGACTTTAGGGCAGTGGTTCCCAACAGGTGGTCCGTGCGGCCTTTAGAGGTGGTCTGTGAGAAGATTTTTAAATAACTTATCCAAAAAATGTGTGGAAAATTTTTAAAAATAGTTATACTAATCACAGATTCCAGGAAATAGTCAAAGCACTACAGATACAAAAACATAAGTAAAATATCATACGTCTCATAAATAAAAAATGGTATGTTCTCTTTCTCTTCTATGAATCATTTGTTCATTTCTATTATTTTGCACAGTTTTATTCAACAGTAGTTTATTACAGAGTAGAAACTAAATGTGATTATGTGGAAAAGTATTGCATCAGATTAATTAAAACTGAGAGGCGTCGGGGGGGCTAATAAAGAATCGAATGATCGGACTTATACTTGGTTTGATACCAAGCGAAGCGTGGAAGTGTTGTAAGATACTTCAAACTGGGATGCTATGGTCAGACAGAGGGTCTTGAAATCGTGGTATGAAAAGAGGAAATTTCTGAGATACACATGAAATAGGTTTGTTCGAAGATATAAGAAACATTTACTGCCGAAAATGCTAAAGTTTTTAAACACATAAATTATTTTCTATTTTAATCGCTCCTTTGAAAAAATTATTGACTTTTGACGCGGTTTCTTTCGGAAGATCATCAGCCTCGCCCACCTCGCCTACAGAATTCCCAGTCAGTGCATTCCGTTGTCCAGTTTGCTTTTTTGTGATCAACATAATTCTTGGTTATCTCATTCGTCCTGCACTTTAATTTAAAGCTAAGTAATTTCTTTCAAATTTAAATCTACTAATAATATATCACCTTATTTGTTGGATATGAAAAAGAAGAAAAATAACTATATTTTATACTGTTGTTTTTTTAAACCTGTAACTTTTGTATAGGTGTGAAACCTTCCAGGAATAATAGATATAAAAAGGCTTGATAAAAATGGTTGAATGGTCTTTTATAAAAGGTATATTTTTAAATGATTAGATATAAAATTAATGTATTGTTAATTTGTCTTCTAAGTTTAATAGATTATTTGATTTTCAAAGTTTTTCGGTTTCCCTTACTTCAGAAAAAAGTCAAAATTTTAGACCCTCCATAAGGAATGAATGCACTGAAAAAAGTTAAAATTTTGAAGATACAGTTGGGATAGAGATGGTCCGTGGTGGTTCAAATTTAAGTGAACTGGTCCGCAGACATATTTGAGTTGGGAACCACTGCTTTAGGGGAAGGGTAGGCTGCATAGTCTGTGTAATTAAAATCGGCGGTTGAAAAATCACGTGATTTCCCCAGTCTCCCCTCCTTTCCCCTGTGCGTTGCCATGGTTTCCACCAGTCTTATTTTTTCCCACATCACGCCAAGCCCACAACCGACCGAGATTGTCATTGAATCTAACTCGTGTCGCAGCAGCCAATGAAATAATCGGAACAATTTTTTTCTCTCTATATTAAAAAAAAGTAACAGTGACCGCCGCCGCCGCTGTCGCCGCCGCTGATTTTGAAAATTTTATTTTTGAACATTTTGAACTCTAACTACGCAAAAACTATTTGAAGGAATATTATGAAATTTCGACCATTGGTAGACAAATGTATGAGGGTCATTTCAGTTTCCAAACTTAATTAATTAGATAATTAGTTCTGGAGTTAATTAATGTCAAAGTCGAAAATTATTTTTTGCATACACATACTCTTAGGCATGAAGTTTTGCACCTCATCGCTCTTTTTTTGAATTTCGAATTAGTTTTTGAGTAATTCAATTTTAAAGTTTCGAAATTTATGACAATTTTTCGATTTTTTCGTTATAAAATAAAAACTAATCATGATAGAGGTACAATATTTTAGACACATATACAGTTATTTTTTATAAAAATATTGGCGTTTCGTTTTTTTAAAAATTCGAATCAGTTTTAGAATTATTGAGATTCAAAGTTTCAATTTTTTTCTTCTCTTTCACTAGGGAAACAGCTTATTTTTATGAGTCTTATTTCTTTAATTTCCAACGATTCACTAGATGTTTACGTGCAGATTAAAAATTTAAAGTTTCTTAAAGGCTTGTTTTTACTCTAAGTTGGTTGATGATAATTGGTAGACTTAATTGATATTATTTTAAAAACATTTCTATTCAATAATTGAAGAAAGAAGAATTGAAGTTAAGAGATGAATATATTAGAAACAGTTTTATTTTGATATATTCGAGGGAATGAATGATTCGAATTAAATCATTGATAAACTAGAGAGATAAGTAGCTTCGGTATCAAAGGAGCATTAACTAAGCCAACGAGCCTGGATTGTTGAGATGAAACAAGCGAGCTCTGCTCGCTAAGATCGCGAAGCGATCTTCATAGAACTGCGAAGCAGTTCCGGGGGTTGGTGAGCGATAGCGAGCAGGGGGCAGAGCCCCCTAGTCGTTATAAAAGAAAAACTAATCATGGTAGAAGTACAAACTTTTAAACAAATATACAATTACTAGGGGGTTATCGCCTCCTGCTCGCTATCTCTCGCCAACCCCCGGGAACTGCTGACACAGTTCCCCAAGGATTGCTTCGCAATCCTGTGCTCGCTACGCTCGCTCGCCATACGCTGGTACAGCCTAGCTGAGATTCATTACCAACTTAATTTATAGGTGAAAAGATAGTCTCTCTATATTAAAAAAAAGTAACAGTGACCGCCGCCGCCGCTGTCGCCGCCGCCGCCGCCGCCGCCGCTGATTTTGAAAATTTTATTTTTGAACATTTTGAACTCTAACTACGCAAAAACTATTCAAAGGAATATTATGAAATTTTGACCATTGGTAGACAAATGCATGATAATCATTTTCGTTCCAAAACCTAATTAATTAGATAATTAGTCCTGGAGTTATTTAATGTCAAAGTCGAAAATTATTTTTTTCTGCTGCGAGTTCGCCTCCAGCAAAATCTATTTACAGCAGAAACGTGATTTTTTGCATACACATACTCTTAGGCATGAAGTTTTGCACCTCATCGCTCTTTTTTCGAATTTCGAATTAGTTTTTGAGTAATTCAATTTTAAAGTTTCGAAATTTTTGACAATTTTTCGATTTTTTCGTTATAAAATAAAAACTAATGATGACAGAGGTACAATATTTTAGACACATATACAGTAATTTTTTATAAAAATATTGGCGTTTCGTTTTTTAAAAAATTCGAATCAGTTTTAGAATTATTGAGATTCAAAGTTTCAATTTTTTCTTCTCTTTCTGGTCTTTCACTAGGGAAACAGCTTTCTTTTATGAGTCTTATTTCTTTAATTTCCGACGATTCACTAGATGTTTACGTGCATATTTAAAATTTAAAGTTTTTTAAAGGGTTGTTTTTACTCTTAAGTTGGTTGATGATAATTGGTAGACTTGCTTGATATTTTTTTAAAAACATTTCTATTCAATAATTGAAGAAAGAAGAATTGAAGTTAAGAGATGAATATTTTAGAAACAGTTTTATTTTGATATCTTCGAGGGAATGAATGATTCGAATTAAATCATAGATAAACTAGAGAGATGAGTAGCTTCTGTATCAAAGGAGCATTAACTAAGCCGACGAGCCTGGATTGTTGAGATGAAACAAGCGAGCTCTGCTCGCTAAGATCGCGAAGCGATCTTCAAAGAACTGCGAAGCAGTTCCGGGGGTTGGTGAGCGATAGCGAGCAGGGGGCAGAGCCCCCTAGTTTTATAAATAGTAATATGCAGCAGGGAAACGTAAAATACAGTGTATGAAAAATATGTAAACAGTGTTTATAAAATTCATCGTACTGTTGCATTAGTTCAAAGTTTCAATTTAATTTCATGCCCTGCCTTAACTGATGTGCAAAAATAAAGCAGAACCGCTTACGTTTTCTCCTTCGTTGTCAAGACGACGAACTTCAACTGATGACGTCCAATCTCCTGTTTTAATTACTCAGACTATAGTCGCGTTCATAAATAAAAAGCAGCCTTTATGGATAACGTAAATAACATTTATTTTTGAATCATAAAATACCGTTAAAACAGTTGTGGAGTTTCAGAGACATTTGCTTGCTTTAGGATGAGCACCTCGTCTCTATTCTTTGTTGAAACAGTATCAACCCCATCCAAATAATCATCAGACCAAATATATTTTAAAATTCGAGCAATGGGCAATGCCAGCATTTTTTGAAAGCAGAAAAAATGTATTTTTCCAGTAAAGGAATTAGATCTAAATTGAAAAATCGACATGAAAAGTTTCAAAAAAAATTAGTTAAAATAAATATCGACACTCACTTTATCTTTGTTTAGGATTGAAGTACGTCACATCTGATTCGGCCTTACTCAAAAGTGAAACCCAACAAGGACTTTGAATTGTTGAAACAATTTCTTTACCTTGCCTTTTGGGAATTAAATATGTTTTAGGAAGGCCAAGTCATGCCAGCAGATGAGTTGAGGACTAATCATTGATTAGTAATCAATGGTCACCAGTTTTTCCGTTACAGTCGGCTACAATAGAACTTGTCCTCCGCTTTCTTGCGTTGCCTTCCTTGTCGTGCTGATGAGTCCTAAACCAGGACAAAAAAAGTCCATGGTTGGAGTGGAGTTTACACTTATTGTCCGCTTAACAACGATATAATGAAATACTGCCTTCATTTAATTAAAGGATTTTTTTAAATCAATGTATAGGATGTAAGTAAGTCCCATTTTGACCTTTGAAGTTTTCAAGTCTAACTTTGAAATTAAATTTCAAAAAACAATCATCGTAGTTAAAAATATTTTGCGCAAATATTCCTATCTTGGATACTTCTATCAAATAAAAAAAAAAATGTGGGAATTGCCCATTGTTGGCGCTTGAGAACCTCGATAGAGTCAGTCCCCTGACCAGCCAGGATTTGTTAACTATGCATTCGCCGCAGTAGTAAAAATAGATCCTTTTATAGATTTTTCTGATATCATGAAATTGTTAAACCAAATAGTATGTACAAAGTTAAATTATCATGCTTTGACATCCTACTACAAAGGTTGATATTTTGAAAAGAAAGTTACGATTAAGCGGAAAGTGTATAGAATAAGAATTAATACATTAATTCTATATTTTTTATTATCAAAATATTCAATTTTCAGCACACATGTCTTCACTAAAAAAAAGAATCCCTTTGATACAAAAATTGTTGACAGAAGACGGCAACTTAATGCAGATGCTGAAACTTTATTGACATTGACTAAATGACGTAAAAACGACGATACAAACATCAAGTATTAAAAGTATCATATAAAACCCTCAAAAATAGTAAACATTTCATTTCGTCGAAATCTATATAAATATATTTCTCTTACGTGACGCTGAAATTTGGCGATATTTGTTTTCTCCCGTTGGCAAAGGTTGGTTGGTTTTGTTTACGTTTCGTAAATTCAAAAGCAATCTAAGGATGTATTTAAGTCGAGCTAGAAAGTAAGAAAAAGAAAAAAGGTTTAGAGGAGTAATGAATAATAAAATAATGGAGTAAGTAAAAGCGCCTACATAAACTTTTAAGTATAACATATACATGTTAATATTAATCTGAAATATTATACTGCTTATGGTGGTTTTTCTTGGCCAATGCAACAGACCCATGTATTTTATAAACACTGTATACATATTTTTCATGCACTGTATTTAATGTTTCCCTGCTACATATTACTATTTATAAAACTCTATGTTCACCAATAAATTTAGTTGGTAATGAATCTCAGCTAGGCTGTACCACCGTATGGCGAGCGAGCGTAGCAAGCAGGGGATTGCGAAGCAATCCTAGGGGAACTGCGTCAGCAGTTCCCGGGGGTTGGCGAGCAATAGCGAGCAGGGGGCGATAGCCCCCTAGTGTTTATATAATTTGCTTACTAAAATGCGCATATAAAATATACCGATACTATGTAATTTTATGTAAATTAGGGCTCGATTAAGGAAGGCGTTATTTCGTAAAGGTTTATGAAAGAAATACGTTGCCAAATATCACATCTCCCCCTATTTCTACGTAAGAGCAACACTGTTTCTTTATCAATGGGTAAAGGGACACGACTTTATCTCGGATAAATCTAAGAAGGGATGAAAGAAAAAGGACCTTAATGTTATTTCGCCGTCAGTAATCCTCCAAAGATTCAATGGATACCTAGATTTCATTTTTTTGTCTGTTTGTTTGTCGTCGGTGGAATAGATGCCGCCTGCTTAGAGAAACACAATATCTCCGAGCCATTAGGTTTATGATTATTGAAACCAAGATTTATTCTTTATGCTAGTGTTGTAAACTGATATAAAACATTCTGGGTATGCGTCGTTTTCTAAGCAGAGTGCGAGTAATGCATTTTAAAACTACTTATTTTTATTTGGAAGTTTATTTTTAATTTTAATTTTGAAATGTAACCAGCTTTTTACATTCCTTTCTTAGAATTTCTAATGCTTGAAAAATTAAGCCTATTTTTAGAAGGTGACGCGAAAAAACCGTTCAGTGCAAAAACCGTTCAGACAAAAACCGTTCAAAAAACAAAAAAATTCATAGCTTTACACATGTAATTAATTTTTTTATATTTTATTGAACGGTTTTAGTATTGAACGGTTTTTTCGTATATCCTTTTAGAAGTAAGAAGAAATGCTGTAAGAATAATATGCTTATTTAATGCCTCTCATTAAAAAGTTTGAATTTGAGTATTGTAAAACGCTACTTATTCTGTTCAAGTGTTTATTTATTTTGCATGTCATAAAAGGAGTATATATTATGAGTGACTGGATACTTAAGCTAGGAAAAAAATTCATTAAGAACTACTAAAACGTCGGATATTTTAATATAAGTTATATTTATTGATTTGCTTTCATGTATTGACACACTAAGTTATGTATTATAAGCAAATCAACTTAAATTTATAACACACATTACAAAAGGACTTCTTAAAAAATCCTTTTATTAACCAGAGTCGTTGTAAAAATATATGTCAAACTGAAATAATTGATTAGATACAGGGTGTCCCAAAAAGACTGACACATTTTAAAAATCAATAACTTGTCACTCGAAAACTAAAAAAATACGCGGTTTGTTACATCCTACTCCTTGGAGTCTTAGGTTTAGGAGGCAACAAACCACGTATTTTTTTTATCTTTTTTTAGTTTTCGAGTTATAGTTATTGAATTTTTAAAATGTTTCTAAAATAATTTTTTGGGACACCCTGTATATTGGATAAAAGAGTAAAGTTTTGATAAGATTCTTGTCCTTAACAATGGAGGATGAGCGGGATTTCTTATTACACAGGAAAGTTTAGTAAATGTCAACATTACTTTATTTTAAAAGTAAGTAGAATAATTACGCATTGACAGTTTAAAAAAAGCTTTAAAAACAGTTTTAACAAAATAAATTTTTAAAAGTATAAAAAAGAGAGCTGCTTGTAAATACTGCTTGAATATTAAACATTTTTTTGAAATCATTAAAATTGTCAGAAATATGAAGTTATAAATTTTAATTAAACAAAATTTTCTTATCCCGTTGAAAAAATGGTTATCCTTTTGGAATTATAGGTTGCTATTTATTGTAACGTTTAAGTTGAAAACTGGAGTTTTTGTGAATGTTTATACAAATGCCCGATGTATGTCTTCATGAATTAAGGGGTTGGAATACTTAATTTAATCCGTTCAATATTAAGATTAATTTTTAAACATGCGCGATGATTTATTCAAATAAGAAGTAAAGTAATGAAACTGAAATATATTGAAACACGAAACATTTAACTTTAAAAAAAATATCTTTTTTACATTTCCAGCATTAATATTAAGTGCATAGCAGTAAAATATTAACGTGAACTCAGCATTTACTGTTAATCAATGAAGCCTTATCAGTAAAAATAACGTTTTTCAAGCATTCATAACCGTTGGAATAAAAATATCCTACATAAAATGCAATTTCCTTAAAGTAAACTCTAATTCAAGTTTTTTTATCCGCTACGCACTTTACTTTGGTTACGCTGGAAATATTTTAAATATTGAAAGCCTAAAAACCTAATTTACAAAGCAGTGTTTAAATAATTTAGTAGCGACACTTGCTATTTTTATAGCATCCAATCTTTTCCGAAATATAAACGCAGCCTTAGGGGAAGATTCATTAATTTCGGAAAATTACGCTTAAAATATTTTATCTCTATCTTTGGTTATTGGAATGATTTTAAATCCAACCTTTGAAATTGTTTATTGGTAGTTTTCGTTTTTATATCAAGTACAAGGTTGGAAAATAAAGGCATTTAAAATTCCTCTCTTCATACTGTGAGGAATAATTTGATTTTGAATTCATTGGTTGGTTGGTTGAATTTTTATGATTGAATTCCTGGAGATAGGTTAACTTAAATATGTATACTGAAATGCTAAATATGGTAACTAACTGCTGTTGTACGTACCGCTAATATCACCATTTGAGTTAAGTTAAAAAGACACTGCCGAATTATACCGGATTGCTCTTTTTAATTCATTCAGCTTTGAAAGTTTGATTTCAGTTCATTATTGAATGATGTCAAATGCAAATAAGATAATAGGGGGTAAAATATTTAAGAACATCTTAAGAATGATGTTATAAATAATATCAAACAAAAATTAAACATAAAAAGTAAAGTAAGAATCTACCTATTCACAAATGTTTCAATATAAAATTATTAAACTTAAGAGTTTAAAATCCTGACGTATTTTCTAAAATTAACTTAACTCACTCTCACAATGCGCTATGGAATGCAAAAACTTCAAACAATACCTAGTGACAATGTTAAGAGTTATAACTTTGTAAGTGCGAAATATACAACTCTATAATTGACCAATTTAGAAAATATCTAAAAGTTTCAAAAATAAAAATTATAAATCCTAACATTACCGCTAGGATTAGTTTGAAGTTTTCTCATAGGATAGGGTATGACCACGTTAAGGGGGGTGGACACTTTTCTTGGGACATAAAAATGGTATATTGGTCGTGTAAATATCACAAGGAATGTTGTACAAAAGTGGCACAAATGAATACAATCCTTCTTTTAAAAAAAACTTAAATCCCTTTTTTTGTCTTTAAGCAGGTACTTTGCAAAAACCTCTCCATTTGATCACTCAGCAGATATACGCCCCCTTACGAAGACGCCTTTCCCTCTTTTTTCTCCACGGCTCTTCCAATTGGTTTCTGACAAATCACGTGATCCAATTACTTCCAACATCTGCAGTATATCGTTGTAATTGTTTCGTAATTGGATTAATGAAGAGTTTTTCCTAAGTGGGTTAGGAGTTGATTACTAAGCTCTTTTATTGACGATATGCAACGGCGATTACAATAAGTTTTTGTCTGCTGATCAAATAAAGGCTTAGTTCTCGATATTGTGCATTCAAACTAATTATTTTTCTGTGTTTTCTAAAAATATAATAAAAGATCATTCGGATACAAAGGAAAGTAATTGTAGACGAAATAGATTAGAAAACATTTTGTTTTTAGGGTTATTTTTCTGAAAAATCAATAGTAGATGTGCTATACATATATTTAGAAATTAACCTATCACCCAAAAAAGAAAAAAATCCAATAATATTTTATTCGACTTTTTGAAAGCGATTGGTCTACTAAACTATCTGTTGCAAATTTTACCATAGTTGAAACATTTCTTTGAAGGCATATTAATTGAATATGAACTAATTAGAAAGAGACTGAACAAGATTAAAAAGCAATAGCTTGATTGTTTCAACAATGTTTATGAGGATTACTGTTACAACACTGGATTTGAATCATTTTAATAATTTACACTTTCACGTTGTTTACGTTGTTTTTTAGGATTTAGTGGTTAGATTGACACAAAACAGGGGATGTGATAAGCTAACGGGTTTAATATTATATGCTGCCACAGTGCCACACACTCCAGAAAAGGAGATATGTAAAGGTCAGTTCGTTTTTTGCATCTGAAAAGGGTTTCTTTTAAATATTTTGACAGCCCAGGTACAACCAAAACAATTTTAAGGCATAGATTATATCCGTTTCAGTGACATTTTCCTATATAAGATTCTTTCTCGTAACATATTTAACTATATCTAACAAAGATAATGTAATTTAAATTTAACCAAATTGAAAGTCAGTTCCTTACATGAAAATGTAAATGTTTTATTTTGAACAACTTTTAGACCTAAAAACAAATATGAACTGCCTATACACTATTCCCTAACTATCTACACCAGTGTGTCCCAACGTGGGGCGCACGCCTCACCGTGGGCAATATGATTTTCCAGGGGGGCAATTTGAAAATTTTCAATGACATTGCCCCCCAGGTGGGGCATGGACCTCCAGGCTTTATTTAATTTTCAAGAAGGATTTTCGAAAAAAAAATAGACTTGGGGGCTTCGGTGGGGCATGGGCCGAAAAAGGTTGGGAAACACTGATCTACACTGTAATAATGGATTACACAAATGATAAAAGAGATTGGCTAATCAGTAGTAACATGTAGATTCTTTTCATTAAAGATACAATGATAAATAATGCAAAATTTTTACACTTAAAGTTTAATTTTAATAATTTAAATTTTATATTTCGCTTAATTTTTACATTATTGCAATTTTTTGTCAGTAACTTAATCTCAGTTATTATGTAAGATAGAAAGTAAGGTTTGAAAAGATGTCTGGTACTGTCAAATAAAACAGCTTCAACACACTCGACTTGCAAAAACCATCTCCTTTATTTTGAATCAAAAAGTGCTCTGACATCAAGGTCACACCTCAGCATCCAAAAATATTTCATCCAAATTACAAAACTGCATCAAAACTAATGCAATTCCTAAAATTTTTCTATAGCCATTCTCGTAAAATTCTCACCAACGTTTCTGTCCCAAGGTTTGCCCCTAACACGCGAGGAACGGTTCTGAAACTACCTTCAGCTTACAAAACAACTGAATAACAAAGCCATTTTGAGGTAACTCCAGTGCTGAGTAAGCAAGGACGTTTTTTATGCTATCTATAAACAAAAACGAAGCTCCCTATTTAGTGAGACTCGCGTCGGTTATGATCGTACTTGTGAATATTGATTGCCTGTACGCTTTTATTAAACTTAACGCGCCGTGCAGTCCACATTTAATGCAAATATAGAGATATGAATAGAAAAGGGGAATCTAGCCAAGTGTATCTGACCATATAAAATATACCTCATACAAGAGAGCAATGAAAGAGCATCATTTTTTTCGAAAAAATTATATTAGTAACCGTTGTTTTTTTATTTAGAATTTTTGTTTATTTTGTGGAGTTTCTGGAGTAAAGGAATCTGATACAATAACATGTAAAATTTTTTTCCTAAGCAAAGTAATCTTGATAAGGACCTATCTTGCAAAAGCTCGCATGCATTGAATAATTGCATTACAGTAAACAGATCTCATAAGAAATAGGAAAATGAATAGGAATAAACAAAACAAAAGGAATTCGATATTAGAAAAATAAATCCTGGAATCAAATCATATTATCAAATGCATTCACCAGAAGTGTTTTTTGCGATGTAAAACATAAATTGGAATTTAATCTGTTAAATGCAATCAACTTGACTGTCCGAGCTCCCCCAATAAATTATGGAATAAATAAATCATACATCTGACTACATGACTTAAAGCAAAAATTACAAATGTCATAACAAATAACAATCCTAACAAATGTTTTTTTATATAATTTATTCGAACAAGATTTTAATTACCTTATTATGATTCCTTAGTATTAAAATGAAATAATAAAGCCAATGAGACGAAAAAAATGAATGAGGACAAAGAGGTCAATGTAATTTGATAAAAACTAAACTACCTTCCCCATACAACTGGATTCAATTATTAATCTCCCCATTTCCTAAGCTTGGAGGCCCCGAATGCTAAGTCCCTTCTTATCTTCTTAAAGGTTAATATTTCTTCATTCGTGAAGATTGCTGGATTGAGCCAATGCAATTAACTCTCGCTCTCTTACATGAGAAGGTTGAAAAGTTGGAAACTCGATGGAGGTGATTGGATTTCAGTTCCTTGGTTTAGCGAACTCTACGTGTTCTCACTCTTATGAATAAAATACACTAAAGGGGTTAGGGGAAAGTATTAAAGCACACATGCAACTAAAATAATCATTTAAAATTGGTATTAGTATTTAACCCTTCAAAACCTAGACTGCCCAATATTTCCTTTAAAAATTGGAGCGATCACATGACTAAAAATGTTATATATATTTTATGTATGCTATTTTAATGTATTTTTCTTGCATACATTATACGGAGCGCCTGTAAAAACATCCTTACCAGATATGGGATAGTGGCCGTCTATAAACACAGCCAAACGAAACTTTATTTTTGATGTTGCTATTTGAATAGGTTGAATTCCGTTTTTTTGGTTATAGGGTTTTGGTACGGTTGGTAAACCGGTTTTGAAATTTTTTTGAATGTCAACACTCACTTGAATCAAATCAGATTAGCATAATCAAATCATGAAATCGAATAAAATTTTCTAATAAACCTAAACACCGCCGAAATATCGAATCCGTCCCCTGACTAAAAGACCCAGCTCATAAAAAACACTACAAAATTGAGTCATCTTCCAGCTTACTCTAATGTGGGAAAATCAGTCGAATAAATCAATAAACCAAACAATGGTAAAAAAGTGTTATCTATAATGTTTCATTTTGAGTGTTTGATCTTATAACGAACTTCGATTTCCTCAATACCACCACACTATCAGCAAGTACTAATACAAACTCCAGACCAAACCAAAATATGTTTCTCAACTTTCTTTCGCCATATCAGCGTAACCCCGCTCTCCCAAAGACAGCTGAGCCGACCAACGCGTGTCAACACCCAGATCGTGACCGAAAGACACCACTATCGAGTATGGGTATTCATTCGCGCCTGCATTATAAGAAGAGACCTTCCTCTCCTGCTCCCAAAAATCAGTAAACAATCGCTCCACACCACCCGCCGCAGCTGCCTGTTTGCTCTTTCTCTCTGCAGAGAAGGATGAGAATGGAGAATATATGAGGAATATATAGGCTGATTACAATGACAATGGTTTAAGTACAGTGAATCGAGATTTTAGAGATTAGAGGTTTTCTTGAACGTTGCCTGGGCTGTTCCAATGAAGAAGTAAACTTTGGATGTGTTATTAAGGAGATATATTTGTGTGAAGCACATAAATATTTTGAGTTTTTAAAAATGAAATAATAAACTTTAAAATAGAGTTAAGGTGTTCCCATAAAATGATTTTGCTCAAGTTTTATTTCAGAGAATGTTTAAAAATAGAGTTTATCAGATGTTATGATTTCCCAGGTAAATTCACTGGCTGAAAATTCTGTAAGTATGACACAACTGCAGAAAGGGAGAGCATGGAGGTGATGATAATTTGTATGGTATGATTCACTGGTAAATATTCAATGGTAAACATTTGACTGCTACACGAAGTAAATGAAATATCTTAAAAGTTATCTAAATCCAAGCTTGCATCAAATTTCGTCATTTTGAACATTTTGCAAGAGTCATTTTAAACACCTCATATGGCGGCGTTGTCTGGTCTGATGTAGGGTGATTGATCATAGGTTTAGAATGAACGTGACCTTTTAAAATCCTTTATTTAGTATGTACGGTAGATGTCAGTAGTTCAATAGTTGGCACGTAGAGCAAATCTGAAACGACTTTCCAATACAGAGTGTTTTTGAGAAGTCTATCCAAACTCTGCACGGAAAGGTTTCATGCGTGGGGCTCAGTAAAATATCTGAGAAACTGTACCTTTACGACGACTGTTTTTCCAGAAGAATGTGACACGATAGATACAAAATTATTTTTCCTTTTCATGCCACCCTCATGCCTGCACTGGAAATATATGCTTTAGTCTTTCGGCAAATGTATCCAGATAACAATATTCACGTTTACCATAAACCCCTTTTATAGCGTGAATGGGATGTGGCGCGTCCTACCTTTTTCTGCCGTAATCTTCTTTAAACCTATGGGTCGACAAAGTACAGTTCTTTGGGCTTTTTTATACACTCGTCGCATGTACAGGGTGTCCCACAAAGAGCTCCCTGGTTTTAAAATTAAATATCTTTTGAACAAAAATAGATAAAAATATAAAACCAACGGTATCCTTCTAGTTATGGCTTGGAATTTCTTGTGGCAAAAGTTAAAAAATTTAGTTACTATTATTTTTAACAGATGGCAGCACAATAAAAATGTCTGGAAGCTTCGTATTTCAAAACTGAGCATAGCTAATCGATTCTTCTCAAGATCGATTTATTGATTTAAGATCCCAAGTAGTTCGTACGTTCAATATTTGTCATATTTTTGCCATTTACGGCCAAATTTCGTCTTCTAGTAGGAATTACGTAAAATTGATGTATTTGGTATGAGCTGTGCAACTGGGGATTAAATTTTCAAAAGGAAATTTTCGACGGTTGGTTCAATTGTTATGGAAAGGGGTTAACTGTTTTATTTTTTTTAGGGAGTATGGTCTTTAACTCCTAAATTGCTTGTTAGATTTTTTGCGTTTGTCGATATCAATATAAATTAATTTTAAGATTATTTTTTTTTCAAAAATCGACGAGGGGAACAAGAACTTTAGAATAGTATTTTAAATAAAAATACAAATATTTAAAAATTTTCATTTACCTTTTGTTTTTTAACCAATAAAGTTAAAATTTTCTATTTCAGAAAGTTTCATTGTGATCCGATGAGTTGGATGATCATCAATCTGGTTATATGCACACAGATCAGAATTATCAGAATTTTCTCAATTTGTTTCCTTAATATAAAATTAAAACGCATATAAGCTTAATGCACCTTTTTGGGGTTTGAAGAACTAATCTCTAACAACTTAAACATCAACCTAAAGACACAACTTTTCTAATGAAATATAAAACACATAACCCCTTCCCATAACAACGAGACTTGGACCAATCTTCGAATATTTTGTTTTAAAAATTTAATCTAAAATCAATGAATCGATTTTGAGAAGAATCGATTTGTTACACTGCGTTTTTTATTGTGCTGCCATCTGTTAACAATAATAGTAACTAAATTTTTTAACTTTTGGCACAAGAAATTCCAAGCCATAACTAGAAGGATACCGTTGGTTTTATATTTTTATCTATTTTTCTTCAAAAGATATTTAATTTTAAAACCAGGGAGCTCTTTGTGGGACACCCTGTATGACTGTGTATGTGTAGGTGGAAATGATTAAACATCCTGACTAAACTACTTATGTAGTGTTGCAGAAAACCGTAAATTACTCAAAACTGAGTTCGTCGGACATAACCCACTGCCACTCTGAATAACTCAATTTTTGAGGGATATTTAGTTAGTCCATGGTGTTGGGCCAGACTGTTGCAAAGTGATTAAGTGGAGTAGACTGGAAAGTTTCATTGTGTTGAATGAAGTGGGGGAATATTATTTTAAGGATTATAAAGAAAGGAGTTGGTTTTCTTCGGAAGAAGGAACAAATACGGCATTTTGAAAGGCATAAACTTTGAAAATCTAATGATTAGTTCAAGCGCCAAGAGGAAATATTATAACCCAATTCTAAAGACTAATTAAACTTATAAAAAGAACAAAATAATGACATAAAATTTGCTAAAAATGGTCATTAATTGGCAGCAATTCGAAAAATATTCTAGAATTTAAATTTTTGTACAACGTAGAAAGTTAAACATACTTTAATATAAATATTTCTTAAAAGTTTAAAAGATCGATACATCTTAGAAATTTAACATTATATCAGAGAATAAAATAATTTATTTAAAAAAGAGATGTATTCAAAGAAGTTTCTTTGTGAGACCCTAGCTTTAGGGGTAAATTACAACATTTTTCTTAAGAAGGAGTATGTTAGCATAAAAATAGTTACTATTTAAATTCTTTTAAAATTCTAATTTTGTTGTGAACTGAGAACGTATAGTATTTATTTTGAAATAAATATTATTCATCATTTCCAAATTATTTGAAACCTATAAATGGAACTAAATTTATTGAAACTATAAACTATATATTAATATAAACTAAGTAGAAATATAACTGCTTCATAAAATATAAAGAAGACAATGAAAGAAGACAATGGTTCTCGAACACATTTAAAAGTTATGTATTCTATTCGTATAAAGTATTCTATTAGTTGATGATTCAACTAATAGAAATCTGTTCCAATTTTTTCAAATAAATGCCCTGGAGAATATCTAGTGACGTAAGTAGGGAACATTAGAAACACTATTTATTTGTTACTCATAAGGCATTGGAAATCTGTAATTAATTATTATTAGGCCTTAAATGTGGGATATTCATGGAAAAGTGAACAACTGATATTTACGAAAATAATGCTCAAAGACATTCTTGATTTAGTTTGAAGGTAGAATAAATGTAAGAAAATTTTATTAGTTTAAATGAATTCATTGTTATTTTAATTGTATGTATGTTTAGTGGATGTGATATTTAGTAAATATCTCACTATCTCAGTACGTTATAGTTACTCTGAATGGGCAATTCCCGATTTTATTTTCTATTCGATAGCGTAACAATAAAGCAGAATTTACGCGCAAAAAATCAAATGGACGTCAAAACGTCAAATTTCAAAATGTGACGTACTTACATTGATACTTTCAATCCTATACATTGATTTTAAACAATGCTTTAATTTAAATTGATGAAAACTTCCACGACATGAATAGTAATTTACTCCATTTTCAGGATGGATGGCCGTTAGGGTGGTCCTTATTTGTATGGTAAAAATTTTTTGGGGGAATTCCGTTGGTGAAGCCCCCTAGTTTTGTGTAACTATAGAAAATAATAATGTATGTGTTACAGTTAAAGTCCGGAAATCAGTTAATTTACAGATAACCTAGGTAATTTGCAGATTAACGAGGGTGATCCGTTAAAGAGCGAAATTTTTTTCAATTTCTAAGATTACCTAGGTAATCTTGAAATTACCTAGGTATTCTGCACTCTACCGACTAGACACTCGTTAATCTGCATATTACCTGCAATCAGTTATTTTACATATTAACGAGGGTGATCCGTTAAAGTACAAAAATTTATTTTATTTTTATAAAAAGTTTAAGGTGGTTGGGGGGGCTGCCGCCCCCCCAAACCCCCCTGCCCTAACTATAACCAAACTCGTTTTGGGGGTAAACAGTAACAATGACGAATCAAAAAAAGGGGACTCGGTATACTTTTTGATATTTCACAAAGCACGAAAATCACACAAAAATAGTATTGAAATAGGAATTTTAATACGAATAGAATATAAAAGTACGAACTTAGAATTTGTATCAATTGTGATTTTTCGATCTCGATTTGACAACATATTTCAATGAGCACTTAAAATAGCAAATCTTAATGAAAGCGCGGTGTAATCGGCTGCCAGCCTATCCTAAACTATTGCTAGGATTCGCGATCGATAACATATCTTAACCCCTTGCCCAGGTTCTAGCTATTATTGAATTAACGTTTGTTGAAAAGATATTTCAACTGCTGGGACATTTGCTTTCTTTAAAAGAAATCTCTGTCACTCTGAAGTCGGAGCTTCAACACAATTGTTTTAAAATACCAGTTTTAGTAGTAATTTACTGAACTTAAGCTTGTAAATTTACTGTACTTACTTGCTTGTATTAGTTTGTTTTACATTCAACTTGACAACTACCAGTGCTACGCACTAAATTTGAAATCAAAACACAAAATATGACAACAAACTACGTATTGAAACCCGACTGCGCAGGGGTAAGCGCATGGCGCAGTGAACCTCTCAACATTTTAACAGAAAGGATTGAGCGAAACAAACTTTTTTGAACTTCAACTATCAAGAGGCCGTTATAGTGTAGATTCCCTAGGTAAAATGCGAAAAACTCAAATATCCGCACATTAACGACTGAAATCAGTTTATCTTAAGTTTACCTAGGTATTCTTTAGAATAACTAATTTTCAACTTTAGCGGTAACATATGCAAAATTTAAGCTCATTCGGATAATCATAACACGTGCCTCAAAAGCCTTGAAGTTTCATAAAAATACTGATTTTTTCACAAAACATAAAAAAAAACAAAGATTAAACACTCCCATCTTCTTCTTGATTTTTTATGAGAATCTAATATAGTTATAGTTATAATATTCTACATTCCATTCTTCTATCACCCCTCTTTTGGTAGTAAAAATTTTTTTAAGTAAAAATAACTCTTGTAAAGTTTTTCCTGCATTTTAAAACAGCTAATAACTCTAGAACTATATAACTTAAAACCTAAAATTAGTGCCATTTTGTTTGTAATTTTATTATCTTTGTTTTGATGTGCAACATAACTGCCTTTCTTAAAATTTTTATTTCAAAATTTAAAAAAATGTGAAAAAAATTAAATAAAAAAAATTCTGAAAAAAAATTTTATTACGTAAACTTTAAGTTTTTCAACCCCCAAAATAAACATTTCTGCCAAATTTCAAGTTAAAAATAAAATTTTATCATGTAAAAAAAATAAAAAATTTCGAAATCCTAAACATTCCATGTAATTTAACAAAAAAAGTGATTTACTCATGGGAAATTCAAAAACTCCCTTGAGGGTGTTCATACGATTGGTACCATGCAAAAAAATTCACTTAAATTTCAGAAAATACAACTACATATTAGCCGATTCGGTGCAAAATCTTACAGAGCTAGTTTCCAACTTAATTCACTGTGCCTAATTTCACCTGAATTTTCCTTAGAATTAAGTTTTTACGTGATTTAAGATTTTATTTTATTCTTTTATCTTCAAACACTTTAAATTTCCTTTCATTTGACATGTTGGAAGTGAAAAAATTACGTAAAAACTTAATTCTAAGGAAAATTCTGGTGAAATTAGGCACAGTGAATTAAGTTGGAAACTAGCTCTGTAAGATTTTGTACCGATCGGCTGCATGGTACAAATCGTATGAACACCCTCAAGGGAGTTTTTGAATTCCCCATGAGTGAATCACTTTTTTTTGTTAAATTACATGGAATGTTTAGGATTTCAAAATATTTTATTTTTTTCTACATGATAAAATTTTATTTTTAACTTGAAATTTGGCAGAAATGTTTATTTGGGGGTTGAAAAACTTTAAATTTACGTAATAAATTTTTTTTCAGAATTTTTTTTATTTAATTTTCACATTTTTTTAAATTTTGAAATACAAATTTTAAGAAAGGCAGTTATGTTGCAGATTAAAACAAAGATAATAAAATTTCAAACAAAATGGAGCTAATTTCAGGTTTTTAAGTTATATATAGTTCTAGAGTTATTAGCTGTTTTAAAATGCAGGAAAAACAACTTTACAAGAATTATTTTTACTTTAAAAAATTTTTACTACCGAAAGAGGGGGAATAGAAGAATGGAATTTGGAACATTATAACTATAACTATATTAGATTCTCATAAAAAATCAAGAAGAAGATGGAAGTGTTTAATCTTTGTTTTTTTTATGTTGTGTGAGAAAATCAGTATTTTCTTGAAATTTTAAGGTATGATGGAACAATTTGGGGGGGGGCGTCGCATAAAGATTTCCAAACTTTAAAAATAAGGACCACCCTAATGGCCGTGTTTGTAGGAATTTATTTCCATACGTTTCCTTCTTGTCTTCGATTTGCTTTAATGCTTAATTAAAATGCTATAATTGTTTAAACAGTTCAAAGTCATTTTTGGGGTTCACTTTAAAATAAGGCCAAATCAGTTGTAACGTAGCTTCAATCCTAAACAAAGAAACAGGGCTTGTCGATTTTAATTTTTGAATATTTAATGAAAGAAATTTTTTTGAAACTTTTCATGTCAATTTTTGGTTTCAGAAAAATTTTCTTTACTGGTAAAAAGCATTTTTTTATGTTTTCAAAAAATTCTGGTATTGACCATTGTTAGAAAAATAAAATGGAGGACTAATCAATGGTCACGGAAACTGGTCCACGGTTGGGGGTGACGCTTGAAAGCTGGAGTTTTCTCACATATTCCTCTAACCAGAGGTAGTGGTGAAGCACTCCCTTTTCATACCTGTCCTTTAGGGAATTAAATCTGTTCTAGGGAATGCGTAGTTCATTCAGGCAGATAGTGGATGATTAATCAATGGTCACCACTTTTTCCATTATAGTTGGCTAGACTGAAAGCTCTTTCTCCGCTCTCTTGCGTTACCTTTCTATACCGTGCTGATGAGCCCTAAACAAGGGCAAAACCGGTCCACGGTTGGAAGTGACGCTGGAGAGCTGGAGTTTTCTCAAAAAAATCCGTAAACATAATGATAATAAGTAGAATAAAAAATTTACTATTTTTTGCAAAACATGAGCCGGTTTTGCATATTAGCTTTGATTTTTTTAAATAAATATTTGCGAAGTTTGAAAAAATATTTAACAAGGAATAATATTTGACGAAAGTTTTTCGTTAAGTTTTATTGCATTAAACAATTTGTTATGATTTATTTAAGTTCGAAGGAATACTTACGTTTAAAATGCAACACGAGTTATTATCACAGGCAAGTGAGCAAACATATAATGACATACACTAGTAAAATAATTTGAAATTTTTTTATTGAGCAGTATATATAAAAAAGATTGTTTTGACAATTTTTTTAGTCTTTTGAAACATTAGAATATTTTGCGGTTCTGAGGTAAATTTTAAATTAACAATTATTCATTACAAAAGCCTTAACGCTTTAAATCATCACCAGTTACGAGAGGCATTGACGCAACTTCAACAAAAAAGCTTTCAGCAAAATAATTTTAATAACCACGTTTCGCTGAGTAAATCCAACAGTCCACACCACCGAATCTACGTTTTAATTAGAAAAAGACAGCGAATAAATATACCCGATTGATAACATTTTTATCATTCATACATTAGTGTTCCAAAAAGAATAAAGCAGCGGGTGGCATAAGATTTTTTTCTAACGACTAGTACTTAATTATAAATATTATAAAAACTCATTTCTTTACCTTTTTGTGTTATCCATATTTTCAATTAAAGTCAAGCTCATATTATATGCGTAAAAAGCAAAAGAAAGCAAACATATTTTAAGGTCGGAGAAAAACCTTGAATACAAATGGCAGGAGTTGAAAGAATTAGATTATAAGAAGGCAGAACAAACGAGTAAAAACGTCGATGTGTTTGCCTTCTTAAATCATTTTCTTTTTTAAAGCTATAACTCTCAGTTAATCATCACCCTCATGTTTGCTCTTTTATGATTGGTATATGTTGATGAATATTCTGTTTTTAACATATAATTTTGTTCCACGTTTTATAATTAAATACTGAGATTTTTAGGGATTGAAAAAATAAGATGAGAGGGAGAAATGAACTAATTTTTTGAAGACGTTGTCGTATGTGCTCAATCTCAGTAAAATTATAAAATAGTAATATAGATGTATTAAATAAATTAATTAAAAATTTAACACAAGAAATGTAGAAAAATAGATGAAGAAACGATATAAAAATTAAAAACAAAACGTTAAATAATTATTTAAAAAGTCCGATGCTTAAGAAGTTTATTGCTTTCATAATATGTATTGCAAGTAAAATCTTCAAATATTATTCTCAACTTAAAAATTTGCTAATACAGTAATGGTTCAACTGTGAGTTTACTTATTTCAACATAAAATAAGTCTTTTGATAATAGTTGTTGAATAACATATAAATCATAAGTTTACAAAGCTTTAATAGTTTATAAATTCAGTAAACTTTATGATTTTTTAACATCCAAATTCTTGAGCTAGTATTATAAGGTAAATACATTTTAGACTTGCATTTGATGTATTTTTGAACTTCTAAATATGTTTATACATGGAATAATTATGAGTTTTACCTAAACATTCATTATAGTTAATTGGGATAAAATATAAATATACACGTATTCATTATAAAACTAACTATAATTTTTTATGGCAAAGAATCCCAATACTAACGTACAATACTGGCAAAAAAATCGACTCAGACCCTATATCTCCGGAACGGCTTGTGATATAAGGACAAATAAGGTATCATTTTTCATGATTTGAAGTATTCTATATACAGAAAAATTTTCAAGTTCTTAGGGGGTCGTCTTCATATTAAACGAAGCACCAACTTTCGTTTTTTCTATAGAAACCATCAAAGATTATTCCAGATTCTGAAAGAGCACCTTCTAAAACCCCCCAAAACCAGTTTTCATGTCATTTGGTTACCAAATGAAGCCAGGAGTGGGGGTTGAAGTTCGTCGAATTTACGTTGAAATCTAGTTTTTTACGTTGAATTCTCGATTTTGATCCTGCGGGGTTGATGGTTGAAAGGATCAAAATCGAGAATTCAACGTAAAAAACGAGATTTTAACGTAAATTCGACGAACTTCAACCCCCACTCCTGGCTTCATTTGGGGACCAAATGGCATGAAAACTGGTTTTGGGGGGTTTTAGAGGGTGGTCTTTCAGAATCTGGAATAATCTTTGATGTCGCCTATAGGAAAAACGAAAGTTGGTGCTTCGTTTAATATGTAGACGGCCCCCTAAGAACTTGAAAAATTTTCTGTATATAGAATACTTCAAATCATGAAAAATGATACCTTATTTGTCTTTATATCACAAGCCGTTCCGGAGATATAGGGTCTGAGTCGATTTTTTTTGCCAGTATTGTACGTTGAACCGCACTTATTTCAGCGGACCAAATCGTAATAGTGCGGAAAACTTGCCTACCTATAACAGAAACTCGAGTGTGAAATTTTCGCCCTGTCAAAAAATATCTTCTGTTCTGAACCTCGGCTTAAAGTTTTGAATTTTTACTAAAAATTTGCTATTTTGCCGTATTTCTTTCGGTTCTGAGGCCTTATGATGCACAGATTTTTTTCAGGAGGTATGGTAGGGATCTAATGGGATTATTCCGTGAACCCCATCCTCATACCCCCCTTTCCCCCTACTCGAACCGCGGTTTAGTGGGCGAGCGCGCTGCTGGTGTTGTTGGCTTTCCCTCTAAACGCCAACCCTGCGCCCGCCTCCGTTGCCGGTTTTTTACATCAGAACCTCTCGTAAACCAATTATTTTCGAGAAAGTGACCCAGAACTAACCATTAAGCGGTATCTTCCCATAATGTTCCATGTATTTAATATTATTTTTAAAATTTTTCATTGATTTGAACTCCTATTTCGCAAACAATTTTTTACAATCTACTTTTTTTACAAACTGGAACTACCAGTAGGATGTCATTGGGAATGCATTGCGTCTAAATAGTGCTGCTATACAGTCAGATTTCATCAGGGGGAACCTATTTCCTTTATTTATGAGATGATCTGACGAGCAAGAGCACCACTCAGTGGTATAGCTAGAAAAAATTCCGTAGAGTAATATTTATATTTCGGAGGGAATTTGAATTAATTTCAGTGTTTTCTTTTTTAAAAAAGCAAATATATACCCATATCTCCCCCTTCATTACGCCCCTGTCACTACAGACCTTGCTAGAAGCTCTAGTAACTAAATGATGTACCTTCTCCCCCCTCTGAAACGGTGACTTCGAGATTTCCCAATACACACTGTCCTATGTAAGCTCATCTATCAGTTCCTAAGAACTGGTGCAACCGTAATCTGAGCACTTTGCCAATCTATCATTTCAACATAACATTTAGCTTTGACATTCTAAGAACATTATTATGCCTAAGCTGCGAACACTTACAACCAATTGCTTCTTCTCTTGCTAACAAAATTTTGTTAAAGGCGTTTTCACTAACCGATATCTTGTAATCCGTCATGATATCCCTAGCAAGATGTTTTCTGGTATAATGTAGAAAAGACATTTTAATGCATTTGTCAGCTATTCAATACTGAATCAAAGAGATGCCACAAATCGTCATTTATGGGCTTTTAAAGTACAACATTTAACTATAGTTTAATGTATACTACACAGTAAATGACATAGACGGAGCAGGGGCCAAACCCCCTCCCCATCGTTCGTTGAGGTACCCCTTGGAGCTAAATGAGATGAGTTGGAATTTCTGAATTTGGTAATCGTTGAAAATAAGTTTGGGGATTTTACCTCTTCTGACAATCCACATTAAGTGATAAAGATATCACTCAGTTCCTCCGCATACCCTTTATTTTCGTCCCTATGCTACATCTAAACAGATAATAAACATAATGACATCTTAATCTTAAATTTATCTAAATAGTTTTAAAAGGAATGGGTCGTAATTTCGTCATTGGTTGTAAGTGTTCGCAACTTAGGCATAATAATGTTCTTACTTAGAATTTAAAAGCTAAACGTTATGGTTGAAATTGTAGATTGGAAAAGTGCTTAGGATTACGGTTCTACCAGTTCTTAGGAATTGATCACGGAATAATCCCACTAGATCCCCACCACACCTCCTAAAAAATATGTGCGTCAGAAGGCCTCAGAACCGTAATAAATATTGCGAAATAGCAAATTTTTAGTAAAAATTCAAAACTTTAAGCCGAGGTTCAGAACAGAAGATATTATTTGACAGGGGTAAAATTTTACACACGAGTTACTGTTATGGGTAGGCAAGTTTTCCGCACTATTAGGATTTGGTCCGCTGAAATAAGGACAATTCGACGTACCTTAACCCAATACCTCTAAGTTCAAAACGTGTACCAAATGACACAAAACTCTGTTTTTCACGCAGTCAAAATATTTAAGTAGGAATATTTTTTAAGGACTAAGGCAACTACGAGAAATTAACAAAATTAATGGATTTTTGTAATTGTCAGGAGTTTTTCCCCCACACGTCTTTACGAATCAAAGCTACTTTTTTTAAACAAATTTCTTCATTCCTTTTACATCGTTTTCCTTTCCACTAGGCTTCTAAAATATTGCATTGAGTGAATAGGAGTTAAAGAGATGCAGAAAAAGCTCGAAAATCTCTTAACACAGCAGAGAATGGAATTACCTTGTAACAAGAAGGCTAACTCGGTTTCCGCAACTACTTTTTTTAGTTTTCAAGATTACTTGGGCACTAATGGAATCTATTTAAAGTCGCAAAAGACGTTTTTCGGTTGATTTGAGGAATGGAACTTTTATTCCCTTCTTATGCTAACTTCATAAGATGAAACATTACGTTTTTTTATCTGATATTTTTTCAAATGGTTCAGTCATTAAAAATTGTGGTCCATTATAGTTTTCTATTATTAAAGCGCTTGAAAGTTGTTAAGTAATTTTCTATTTATACTATGCTATGAATACTAATTTTTACACAAAGTTTTTTCTTTTAATTTTCGAATGTAGGTGAACCTTCTTTAACGACCGTTATTATAATTGTTTTGACCTAAGAAGCTAATCCCTTATTAATATTTCTTGAGTTTAAAAATTTGATACCAGTATGTAAGTAGTAATAACATTTTCTGTACTTGCAAAGACACTCATAAGTCACCATTTTCAAGTAGATGTATGTTTTAAGGTAAAACATTTTGTTTTATATTTTCTGTTATTGGTTTTTAAGGTTCAGTTTTTACAATTATGTAAAAAAAAATAGAGCCCTTCCCCTTTTCCAAGTCAACGGGAGTTTGGTGGTAAATGGTTATAGGAGGGAAATTGAGTCATATGAAAATCATGAATATACTACTAAAAATATTAACCTTTAAACCCCTCTTAAAGCACAAATGAATACATTTTTCAAAGCAAGCCAAATCGTTTAAAATAGTTTAAAGATTTCACGAATTTTGAAATCAAATTCCTAAACCATAGTTTTCATGCTTGATCTTTAAATATTTTAAATAATTGAATTTTTTCAAATTATTAAAGAGAAATATAAAGTTCTACTTACAAAGTTTTGTAAAATTTTAAGACAATCTTTCTAAGACTGGCGAATCTGAAATGAACGGATCGGAAAAATTACTTCATGCATAAAACAAAATAAAGATACATAAAATTACTACCATGATACTTAAATAAATCAGTGAAAGTCCATTTCTTAATCATTATTGAATCAAATATTTTATATTATTGTATCTTACACTTCCACAAAAAAAATTATTGTTAAATTGCAAGTCTTGATGATTCAGATTTTAACAAATGGTCCTATCAACTTCCACTCCGATAAAAAAGTTTTTAAGTTTAATTTAAGGATCAGAAGCAAAAAGAAAAGAACACCCACGAATAAATAACTCGCTTCATTATAAAACAAAATAGATCATACAGAAACATATTAAATTGGGAAATACACAGTTCACAGCTATCTAATTCTTATTTTTTTATTTAACTCAGCTGAAATGTTTTTATACAAATACGAAACCTTTTATTTCTATAATGTGCGGCATTATTTATGTCGTCATCCATTCAAGGATTGAAGAATAAACTAGTTCCTTTACAAGGTTTTTTTATTTTAAATTAACTTGTGCACGAAGTATAATTGAAGGAACTATTTATGAGAGTAGTGCAAACATTTTATTCTATTCAGTTAAAAGGAACATTTTTCATCCTAGAGACGAGAACAAAATTTGAAGAGGATAAATCGCCCAGTGGAGCATTCACATTTCTACTAATAGAATCAGTTCTTCCTTGATTTACAGTGAAGAATAGGAGAAAATCGCAGCAAATAACCATTGCAGAGTTCAAAAACTTTTAGCAGAATGGAGTTTATTTGACTTCTCTTAAATTTGTGACTGTCATTATTCGAACAATATTCAAATTGGTAGTTTGTGCGCAACCTGTGTAAGGCGTTACTCTTAAAGTTCTTGTCACTAAATTGATTTTCTTTTTGTCACATAATATTAGCATAAATGAATTGTTTGACCTCACGTTGAACATTCAGGTTTTATTCTAGGAACCACCGGAAAGATGTTAGAAAAACATTTCACCGTAACTACAGTTTATCTTCTGCTTAATGCTTTTAAAGTAAAAATAAAGTAGAGGAAAGTAAAGGACTGTAGTAAAAGTAGTCTTATTTTACATTGAGTATTATTATGATCTTTGATTAATTTTGTTCCTTATATTGTATAGTTAGATATTATTTCAGGAAATGAATAAAATATAAAATCATTTGTGTATGGTATACAAACGGTATTTTTTGGTTTTAACATTTATTTTTTAAGCATTTTAACAAAATCTTTATCAAAGCAAACTGGTAACATCAGCATAAAAAATATTAATGCATTTAAAAAACAGCGTCATGATAAATAGTTAATGAAACTAAGTTTACAGTAACGAATTTAAAGTATTATTATTACTAAAAACAGCTTGATGTTATTACTTTACGTATGAGATAATAATACCTCGTTTGCATATAGCTCTCTCTCTCTCCGCTCATTTTATAACCATACTTAAGTAACACAGATAAGAAAGAATGGTTAGAAAAGACACATTAACTCTTATCCCCTTTACATGCACTATTGCAGTTGTGAATGACATGCCGATTTAGAAAGCTTTCAGAAAGGTTGAAGGTGAGATCATGCTTTGAAGGCGATCACTTCCGAATACGCAGCTGTATATGGAAATGATGCAGCTGTACATAGCCATAGACGCGCTCTTTCGTGGAATTAGTGCACCGTAAGACATAACGGAGGGTAGCCAAGAAGTTTTTATGGGGGTATAAAGGGAAGTTTTATGAAAGCAAGAGCTCTTTCATGGGTGCTTTTTTACAGACTGAGCTTTGCAATATGTCGAGAAGACACGAGATAAATCACATGATGTGTATGTGTAGTTGGAGTATGAATAGGGAAATTTATTGTTCTATCAATGAAGGGCGAAATATGGAAATTATGAACAAAATAAAATTTAAGGTGGTCGTATTATATGAAGAATAAAGTCGTGTGACGAAATAATTGTATTTGTTTCCACAATTCCGCATGTTTTATTTTTATTGTATGCGTAAATGTGTTGAAAATGAAGAAATGATTTTCTTACTTCAACAAAACTATCACTATGACGAGATCCTTCACAAATTTTTGTCTTTACAAAGAACCAGTAAAACCACAAATGAATGAAAGATAATTAACGAAAAAAAACATTTTTAAAGAACAACGTTTTTAAAATGCATTAAAAAGTATAAAATAATTTTTTGCAACTCCTTGTAAAACGAAAAACGTGGGGATCATGCAATAATATTTACAGCCACTACTCTTGTCCCTCTATTTACCATTATATCCACAGTTAAAAATTATTTAAATTAATGATGAAATTAAGTTGGATTAAATACATAATGCATGATCCCCACGTTTTTCGTTTTACAAGGAGTTGCAAAAATTATTTTATACTTTTTAGTGCATTTTAAAAACGTTGTTCTTTAAAAAAGTTTTTTTTCATTAATTTTTTTCTGGTTTTTAGTTTTGTTGTGTAAAGTTTAGAATTCGCGACTTGAACGCCTTCCAAGAATTTGATTCTTTTCTCTTTTTAATAAAACTAAAAAGTGTTTTTTTTTCTGAACTTTAACTATAACACGTGGCTTTACTTTGTTTTGTTAAAATCATTGCACAGTTTTTGCTTCTAGCTATTATTCAGTTGACGTCACTGAGCTATAAAACAAACTGGAGTGTCAACCTCCGATACTCTAACAAGGGATTGATCATGCCAGCGCGGAAGGTTACAATTCCCCGATTGCTCTCAGCAATCGGGACAAGCTTGAAGCAAAGTTGGAAGAGCATCTCCCCCTTTAATCCGCCCATGCCTGTTTTTCAAAATATTACGAGCAAAATTTAGAATGGGCGTTTCAATCTGTGCATACAACTGTGCTACCAGATGGAGAAATTTAAAAGAAGATGGAAATCCTTTCCGCGGTGTGATGCGGTTTCAGCACGCTAACTAGTCACTCCAGTTTGTTATATAGCTCAGTGGTTGACGTTGGAAATTTTTTAAACACTAGTAATATAAAAAAGTGTTTTAAAAATATATTGGTGAGAAACTTGTCAGTAACTAATTAATAAAGTCAGTCCCTTAGATGTATTACAAATACAAAACTTGCATGAAGTACTGCATGTACTTGCATGTACTGTGTATTACTTTTATTATTCTGACAAATTTTCATTTTACTAATATTTATACAACACTTCTAAAGCCATCTTGATAACGAGAGGAGGCAAACTGCACAACAATGATTTTTTAACAATAAGGTCCTATAGTTGAACTTCTAAACTGTCCCCCTGGGGGTTCAGGGACAGCAAATTGAACCGAACTAACGAGATAATATTGTATTGTTATCCAGATCCGAACTATGTTCAAAATTTCAAGTCTCTAGCTCCTGGGGAAGTACGTTTAAAATTGATTACTAAATTCCTCCCGAACAGACAGACAGATAGACAGACGGACGGACGGACAGACAAGATTGAAAGCGACCTAATAAAAACATTGTAAAATATTTTCTGGGGAGGGGCGAAAAACGCACCTCTAAATCCTTTAGCATAATTGGGATATTTTTCGGATCGGTGGAAATGACAGATCTCTTTAAAAATATACTTTTTGAAATCATATGCGGTACATGGTGAAAATAAAAGTTTTTTGTAAGTTTAATTCTTCTTTTGTGTAGATAAATGAATCAAAATAAAATTAAACTTGTATATGGAGAATATCTAAGTAAATAAACTAAAAACGTCGTTCTACGTATCCATGGTTACTTATATTTTTATGCATTTTATGCATCGCATCATGCTTAGTACTGTCAATGCATCCTAAGTACTTAGGAAGAAGATACTTAAAAAGTAAAATCGCAAATTTAAACCATCGAAAACGACAAATATTGACATAACGTGTGAGACCGGCCTCCCATGGGATCTATGACATATTCCTGGCCAGTCTTTGCTCAGAGCTTTAATAGCGACAGCTAACACTTTTATTACGCCTTAGTCCCCCTTTGATTAGAACCGTTTGTAGCTTTATGGCTGATGTGACCTTATCCACTGAGGGGGGTGATGACATCTAGCTGAGGTTCATCTTTATCAAAAGGACAGACAAGGGAGAAGCGAAATATATTTATCTTAACACTTTACTTCCCTTAGCCTTGTTCGTTTTACCTCAATTTAATCCTGGTTCTTGGAAACGATTGCTGAGAACGCGGCTTCAAGGTCTTTATTTAAACCAATGAAGATTTGTGCTATTTTTTTTCGTTCTGGAAGATTTCTGTTCGTTTAAAGCCAGTAAATAATCCAATATGTCGAACACAGGTATGTAATAATTATCATGTTCCTATTTATTTTTTAAAGGTATATGCATATGTTTAGATCATAAAAGAGATCATATATTTATGTCTAGTAATTGCTTCGAACCCTTCATCCTTCCGGGGTCGATAAATGAGGACCAAGCTCGCTTGGGGAATCAACTGGGGGTCCAGCGTCGGGCTAGCCACTCGGCCTGGACACACGCTAGTAATTAGCACCCCTGGCCCAAAGGCTACAGAAACGGAGATGGGCACCGCCTGATGGGCCACTAGGCCCGGGCAGACTTTGATTTTGAATTGCTTCGAACGTCACCTTCGTTCTTTTTGCTACAAACGTTTCTAAATGTATTATTAGTCCAAATGGTATTATAAATTTTAAGCTATTTCAATAATATTTACTGTAAAGGAATAAATCTAGAAATATAGTCAAGTTCCGAATTAATTAATGCAAAAATTTCTGACCATGAATTTTAATATTCCTTATAATGCTTTAAAATCTCAACAGTATGCCATAAAAACCCGTATTCTCCTGAATATTGTAAAGAATTAATTTGGAAACTTTTAGTTTCAATCACACTAAATGGAAAATATGCAGATACGACTAAAAATTATAATCTAACTTTTCATTAAAAAATGAGACATCAATTTATAAATTTTTCTTTAAAAATATTACCGTTAGCTAATCCATGCATGCAAAGTATTCCCCGTTATCCTGTCTCGAAAAACTATTTCATGTATAATTTAGGACATTAACATTTATCTAGCAATATTAGTTTTATCTCAATTTTAAGTATAATATTAAAGATGAAGCATGCAGTCTTGCATTATGCAAGTTTCTTTATTAAGAATTCTCCTTTGCGTTTTATAAAACCTCATTTTCTTCGCTGCTATCAATTATCCAAGCACTTATTACTCCCTTACGCTGCATCTGTGTCCAAGCACAATCATAATTGCTTTTTTTGCAAATGAAAGAAGAAAGGAAGCTCTATAATGAATCCGCATATAAAGAAGGCCTTGATACTTATTTCATTGCCCTAACTTTTTTTCTTTCCCTCTCAAGTAAATAAATTGAAACTAGTATTAGATAGAAATGGATTTTTTCTAGAAATGAAAATGCATTTATAGCTTTTTTGCAAAGGGAACATTGGATTCATTTCTGGGTGATCTCTTTGAAAAAAAAATTGGAGCTTAAGTTGGACTTCATTTGAGCATTTGAGGTACACAAGTCTTTCCGTTTTGATGAAATCCATTTAGTAAAACGAAGTATTTGCTGTTAGGATCGTGAAACGGATCTTTTGGAAAAGAAATGTTTCATTTTGTTTCATGTGGCGAGGAAAGACCGAATTGGTATTTTATCCCTGTAAATTAAACGAATGCTGGGGGGACGTTCACAAGCTACGTTGCGTTTTTAGGGGTAGGATGTGGTTTTAATATAACTTATGCAACGAACCCGTAGAAAATTTAACAAACCTTGCATTTGCATTTAATCACGATTATGCATTTGATTTGTCCATTTGTTTAAGGAAGATTATATTAGCACAATTTTATTCATAACTCATATTTTAATTTCCTTGAAAGATTTCATTTTTAAAATACGATAAATATACACTCTGTTAGATTAACTTTTATTTAGGGACTAAACTAACGACAATTCATATATTTCAGAAATAGTGCCAGGGAAGAGAAAGTTTAGGTATATTCTTGGTATTCCCTTATTCGTCCCGGTAAAACTCACAAAATTATTTTCATTCGCAAATATTTTTAACTACAGTGAAACTTGAGTTGTTTCTTATTAATATATTCACGTATTTTAATATATCATCTTGATATTTTTAAAGTATAAAATTTTGCATTCAAAACATCTTAGCGATTTTAATGGATTGTCAATATAAAGAAACTACTACATTCCCGCAGGGAAAACTTTGCTATTTCTGGAAAATAAATTTAACTATTCCCTACATTTTAAATAGAGGATACACCAACGGTAGCAGAATTGCATTACACATACCCTCATCACATTGAAGTTCGGTTTTAAACAAGATTTGGAAAGATCAAAAGAATAGACCATACACTAAAATGCGGTTACAGTGAACTTCCTTAGAACATGGGAAAATAATATGTTTTGAACCCGGCATACAAACAATCGCAGAGTATTCCCTGGAGTAATCCCAATAACTTGAGTACCTTTACAGACCCGATAAATTAGTTAAAAGGCATCATGTGTTAAAAATTTAATCAGAACAATACATCTTGGAACAAAGTCAGCCGTCATAGACGGTTAAAATCGATATTTGAGCATTGGGAACCGATATTTATACACAGCCTGGATTGTTTCCACAAGGTGTGTTGAGATTGTTAGATTTATTAAAATGAGATTTATTCAATTGTTGTAGAAATATTTCTCGTTTGAAGAATTTGTTGTTTAGATAACTAATTTTATCTAGTCTAAAGGATTATTGTCAAACAGGGGAATAAATGACCAATAAGTAAGAGAAAAATTAAATTCTACGACAATTAATCAATTCAGTCATATTTTATTCATTTTAATACTACGTTAAAATAGATTACATTCACTTAAATATAACTATTTATTTAGGAAGTATTTTTAAACAAATCTAAAGTTCAGAAAGCTTTTGCAATGGACACTTGCTTAAAACGTAAAAATACGTTATTTCAATTGAATCGTCAGTTTGAAGAAGGGAATAAGTCCAAAAAATGACAAATTGACTTTTTGTGCTCAAAACAATCTCTAAGCTTTGCTCTACACATGGGTGAAAAGAGGGGAACAATAACTAACCCCTATAGGGAGATATCGCCCCTTGAAGTTGTGAAATCGATGTCCATTCATTGTATTTTTAAGCTAATTTGGAATTAAAGTTAATTTTTCTTTCTCTTCATATTCTTTGTGCTGTAAACTAAGTTAAAATAAAATTTTCTCTTAATTTCAATGTTTTTCAAACTTTTTTTTATGTAGGGAATGCTTGACTCCATTCATATTCACTCACTCCATTGATACTGCTTTAATAACCCAGTTTCACTATAATTTTGAATTTCATTTGTCTTATTCTTTTTATTTCACCCTTTTGTGGTGTAAACTAAGGAGAAATATAATTTAAATGTGATTTTAAGGGTTTTTAAAGATTTTTTCATCAGAAAAATTTTATAAGGTGGAAGAAGGGAATAAGTCCATCAACTTATTTTGGCTGTAAAATATTTTTTGAATACACTTATATTTGTTTTGATGATTGCTCTGTTTTCTAAATAGGGTTCTGAACTTCCAGTAAAAATTTGGCGGTTATACAATGGAAATTCCATTACTTATACAGTTTTTTTTCGATTTTCTCAAAACTTGATTTTTGGACTTATTCCCTTCTTCAAACTGACGATTCAATTCTAAATGCATTCCTAAAACCTTTAATATTTGGTTTGCATAACACATTATCAGCAATCACAAATGTTTCTAAGGGGACGTCTATAAACTACTTGAGATGTGTTATACCCCTCCCCCCTCTTGGTAAGACTTTGTTAGACACCCTTTCCCCTTAAATTCTCACGAGATTTTCTCCATAACTTTTATATAAATTAATTTCTTTGATATGTTCTTGGAACATTTGTTTCGTCTATTAACAGCTACTTACTACTTATTACTTTCATCTATTAACAGTCTACTAACAGCATACACATTGTAAATTTCTGATATAAATCTATGTTGAAATCATGAATAATGCTAGAAGAAAGTTAAAGAAAAATCCATATTGAATCAATGTTTCATACGTAGTAATGATCACGGCTGACCGGCTAATGTATTCCCTGTTCTGACATATATGTTCATTTTTCATTAACTATGGTTCTAAGACTGGTGGCACTTTTCTTAACTGGCCTCCTAGTATAGATAAATAGCTAAATTTAAAAAATCGAATAAAATAGGTTACTATTTAGGACATTTAATTTATTTGGTACATTTACTTTGTTAATTTACATTAAAGCTATAAAATTCACATTCCGCAAGTACTTAACCATTCCTAAAACTTTTTGTGAAAAAAATTTATTCATTTTTATGATAATGAATATTCACTACAATCCGCACATTTACAAAATGTATATTTATTTTTATTCTCCATGAAGGTTTGTGAGTAATGGCTATTGATTCTTTAGTCATAATTTTTATCAATCTATCGTCATTTATACTCAACTAAATAACAATGCGCTTCTATTATACTATAGTAAAATATATTTAATTTAATTTTCTTATCGATCTTTAAAAATGATCCTCCAAAAAAAGGGATGGATTTTTGTATTTTTTCTGGCATCATCTTCTCACCATTTAATAGAAGATCCTGGCTCTATTAGAGATGTCAAATGCAATAAATCCACTTGGCATGCCATTACGCAGGTAAAATACGGGGCTTTACGTCCAAATTCCAAACTTTAAAAAAAAGCAGTGAGTATTGGTATATTTGATTTTCGAAACGTAAAAATTTATATAATTTATAAGAAAAATCATACAAACTTTGTTCAATTACCGAACGCTCATTACTAAAAGACCTTTAACTACTTAGGTCTACCTACTAAAAGCCTAAAATTTACAAGGTATTTGTTAAGTAGCGGGAATAAGTAAATGAAGAACTTTTACCCGCTTATTACTTATTATTTTTTGGGGAAAAGCATTTACTATAAATTGAGAGTAAAAAATATTCATTCTGTTTTTTTATTTTAAAAAACTTCAGATGGATTTTAAAAAAATAACACCAATTTTAGCTTACCCCTCTTTTGGGGTTGAAGTACTTCAAAAAAGTCAAACACGTTTGAAATAAAGACATTCGTAAAAACAATAGTGAAAACTTTTTCAAATAATTCAATTGAATTCTAAAAGCATGACGAAATTATGCGCATACATTTGTATTTGAGGCTTTTAAATCTCAAGGAATGCAAATGTGCCATTTCCAAGATTTAAATCATGACGATTTAAAACGAGTGCTTATTCTTGAAAATACATAGCGAGAAGTTTTGTGTTTGGGCTTAGTTAAACACACAGTTTAAAAGAAAACAGTGTTAGTTTTTTCCTGTTAGAATAGTATAGGTACAATGTTTTCAGAGCATATTCCTGTTTAAAGTTTGTAATGCATGTAAGTTTAAATCAAAAGATTAGTCTCGTACACTTTTGTCTTTCGGTAATTGACATATTGACTGATGATATATTTTTTTATATATGCAATCATTCTTACTTCTGGTTATCTGGTAACGTAATAACCTGTAGAGCAGGGGTCGGCAAGTAAATTTACTTGGGGTCCAAAAAATTTTGAAAAAATTTTCATGTAGATCCGGAGAAAAAGTAAGTTACTATTACTACTTTAAATTCTTATCTTCAGATAAACTTATGTTTTTACAAAGATGCTACCCGCTTAATTAAATTGTTAAAACTAATATTATTAGATGTTTTTACATTAAAAATGAGTGTCTGGGGGTTTTCTCCACTAAAGTTTTTGAAATTTGACCTTGTCAAAATAATTTTCGTAGCGTGAAAATAAATAATTATTTTCAAAGTGTTATGGCAGTGCAGGAAATAACCTCACGCGGTCCGGATGCAGACCGCGGTTTGCCATTTGCCGACCCCTGCATTAGAGTGTTTGGGATACTCATTTTACATATTTTGGAATTATATACTCTATACTCTTATATTATATGCTCTATCCATGATAGGTTATCGAATAAGCTTACATTAAAAAAGTAAAAAACATAATATTGAAAAATTTTGTGGATAAACTTTTTTTTTATGCTTAGTAATTGAACAAGATACAGAGAACAAACGTGAAAAAAATTTAAATTTAAAAGTGTGTAATAATCCATCAATGATGATCTTGTTTGTCAGCTAAAATTCTAAACAGCTCAAAGCAAGCTTACAATACAAGTTTACTTACAAAATAAGATGTACATAAGCTATTGCTTTTCTATAAAATGTATCACATTGTCATTACTTTATTTCTAAAAATATGTTTGTTTCAAGAAGTAATTGAACTAAGTAAATCAAGATAAATGTCTCATTATATTAACAGTTTTTTGAAGGTGATTATTAAAAAGTTTATTGCACATAAAATTTGTATTTGCCAAAATTCTCTAAAATATATAAAAATATATTAAAAATTACTCTTATTTTTCTAGGAGTAATCTAGCCTAGTAAGCAGTTTCAGCCAAGGGTGAGAAACACAATTTAAAGAGGCGTTGTTTAACAAAGCAAGCATTGCGATGGTGTTAACAAGCACACAATTTGAACCAGCGGAGTAACAGTATCTCGGGGTGATCGACTTTCCCAGAGTGGACAATGAACTGCACGAGGGAATAGCCAGAGAGAATAAAAGTAAGAGTTAAGAAATTAAGTACAATAGGAGATTCAATTCTTCTTTAAGGGTTAACTGAACTCGGAGTGGGGGCGATTTACCGTCAATTAAGGAGTGTTTCCGTTCTAGAATATCTGCGCGTCTTCCATTCGTGATAAATTTCCTCTCTCCAAAACCATTCTTTAGGGAAACGATCACTGTAACTGCGGTTTGGAATCCCATAAAAGGAAACCTCATGCAGTGCAGTTTTGAAGCTAAGCTTGAACGTAACTGCTCTTTATGACAAAGAAAAAAAGGAGCCAACTGTAAAACAGTAACCATTTTTTAACCTAAAATATTTTACAAATAACTTCGGAAGGGCTTCATGACTTTAGCAGATGAATTATTATTACACATTAAAAGTTGGAAAAAAAATTCTTCATTATCTAAAATTTTAATGGGCATCCAAAGAAAGTTCATGTTTAATTTCAAATTTAATGTTCAGACTTACTGTCGAACCAAAGATACTAAAAGGGTCAAGTGATTTTGACAGGCGATGGAATTATTTTGGAGGGAAGTAAGGAAGAAATTGATGGGCAGTTGATTGAAAGCGGAGAAGACATTTGCTTGCTTACTTTAAGCGGCTTTGTATTTTACTTTCTAGCTTTTTTGGAAGCTAAGATGTGGCTAAGTAAGATGAGTTCGCGCGCTTACGAACCTTGTTACATTTTCGACACTATTAATCACGAGGTCAATCGTAATGGCTTCGTCAAAGAGGGGATATGGGGATATATCTCCCTCACACTTCTAATTAGAATGTTTAAGGATAGGTTTAAAACTCAGTAATAAATTTAAGGAAATAAATAATTAGTGATTTGGAACAAACTAACTTATTTATTATACTATTTATTAATTATTAATTTTTTATAATTAATTTTTTATTTATTTAGGGGATATGGGGATATATCCAAGACCCTCTATATACATGGCCACCCAACTCCAGACGATGACGTCAAACGTGAGTGAAAATTGCCATGTTAAGTCTTTGGAGTGACGTCAAAGATGAGTGAAAGTTATGACGTTGCACGGCCGAGTTGGGAGGCCTTTATATAGAGGGTCTTGATATATCTCCCTCACACTTCTAATTAGAGTTGTTTAAGGGTAGGTTTACAAACGCAGTAATAAATTTAAGGAAATAAATAATTGGTCATTTGGAACAAACTAACTTATTTATTATACTATTTATTAATTATTAATTTTTTTATAATTAATTTTAATTTATTAATTTTTTATTTATTAATTTTTTTTGCAAATTTTCTTGCATCATAGAAGATATAATACGATCGATGATAAAAAAATTATATCACATTCTGTAAAATTTGTTTTGTACTATCGAAGGATTTACCGTGAAAACTTGAAGCCATTAAAAATAAGAGGAACAAAAATCTTAAGAAGGAAATTCGATTTTTTGTAGTATAACTGTTTAATTAAATTAAAATTCATTCATTCAAAATTCAAACGATTTCAAGACTTAAAAAATTTGAAAAAAAATTCTAAAGTAGTAACAGTATTTTTCTCTCTGTCCAGGATTGGACGTGGCTAGATCATAGGAGCGGTGGTATGGGGACGAATGAAAAATCATAAAATTTATGATCACGATCATGAAATATCATAAATTTGTATTTTTATTACCTAAAAAGTGTTCTTAGATCATAAAAACAAAAATAAAAAAAACCTTATGACCGATCCTGTGAACTAGCCACGACCTTTTGGGTCGGGATTGGCACTGTATATTTAGACGGCTTTTTTTTAACTAAACTCTACTCTAACTTCCACGGCTAGGCGTTCCATTGGTTCCATCACTAAGCGCCCAGACTGCTACGTCATTACGAGACCTACAGCGCATGCGCCACTGGCCGTTTTAGCCGTCCAAATATACACTTCGGTCGGGATCACAGAGTACTAGAACAGAGAGTCCGTCGCCATAGGCGCTAATGGAAATCGAAACTTTGGATGGGTTGGGTGGCGCTGCGATCGCATAACGTCACGAGAGGCGGGACGGAAAAGCCTGATTGGTTGAGAAAAACTTTTTCCTTCTCCTTCGAAATAGAAGATTGCGTGACAGCCAATCACAGGTTTGATCTCTCTGTCAATCATTTATAGTTCCTCGTGGCGCCCTCAAACCCATACAACTTTTGAATATATCGTGTTGGACCCTCTGTTAGGATTTTTCTCTGTGGTCGGGATTATGTATTCCATGGCATTTATAATATGCGGGGTAAAATTGTGGCAAGGCAATTATTATAAGGGTTTTCAAAATATTAGAACATCAACTAGTAAAAGCTGGAGATAAACCAGTGGACTTAACAAAACGGTAATACATTCCGTTCAATTTCGATCTAAGACGGAAAAAAATCAGAAATAGTGCCAAAAATGTAACAAGATTCGTAAACGAGCGAACTCATTTTAGCCACAGAGATTTTGGCTTCCAAAAAAGCTGGAAATAAAATTCAAAGCGGCTTCCAGGAAGCAAGCAAATGTCTTTGCTTTCAATCAACTGCCCATCAATTTCTTCCTTACTTCCCTCCAAAATAATTCCATCGCCTGTCAAAATCACGTGACCCTTTTCGTATCTTTGGTTCCACAGTACACTGGTGTCAGGCCTAATGGTTAAGAGTATACTGACTACAAATCTGGATGTTTGGGATTCGAATCCCTGTGCTTTGGCATGGATCACAGAGGAAAATCCTAACAGAGGGTCCAAAACGATAAATTCAAAAGTTGGATAGATATGAGGGCGCCACGAGGAACTACAAATGATTGACAGAGAGATCGACAGTACATTTTGGTGACCAAACCTGTGATTGGCTGTCACTCAATCTTCTATTTTCGAAGGAGAAAGAAAAAGTTTTTCTCAACCAATCAGACTTTTCCCCCCGCCTTTTGTGACGTAGATGCGATTGCAGCGCCCCCATATCCATCCAACTTTTCGATTTCCATTAGCGCCTATGGCGACGGACTCTCTGTTCTAGTACTCTGTGGCATGGATGTTTGTATGTGAAGCATAAAATAAGCACTGAAAAAATACGGCACTTTACGGTGATTAGAAATTAACTCCATACATGGAGAGATGTTAACCGCGATAAGGAGGAACCCTCCATCTAGACTAGGAGGAAGGTCCCTCCGTAGTGGAACTTCACTTTCTGAAGAGGAATATTCCTCCGAGTCTAGGTGAAAGGTTCCTCCTTATTGCGGTGTAACATCTCTCCATGTATGGAAGCAATTTCTAACCACCAGTTTCAGTGTAAAGTGTCATATTTTATACAGGGAGTAAATGTGCTCCATCTGTAAATTGAAGTTGTGCCTGCGAATGTATGTGTGGAGTGGGCAACAGTACTTCACCTTAACAGCTTTGGTCATCAGATTCCTATTGAATAACGGAGTGTTTCTTAATTAAGGACGTCGATCATAGTGTTAGTGTTGTCATTAAAACTAAAACGTACTTAGGGATTCCATATTTATTTAAAATAAGAGCGAAGTCATCTAAAATACTGTAGTCAATATTTTTTAAAGGTTAATCTTAAAATAAAGGAAGTTAAAAACTAAATAAAAAAAGTAGCTAATGAAATATTCTTTTTAGTGATGTTAAGTCTTTACTTCTAATTGGAATTGGGGCATGCGACAATGAAGTTTATACAATCTTATTGCATTCCTTTGATTTTATCTGATAAAAATATAGCTTTCAATTAAAATGTATGACTATTCATAGAGTATATGAATAGACAATGCAAGATGAAAGCGAGGAGTGTGAAAGATTCTTATTTATTTAACTCTTTTTGTTTGTCTGCAGTTTCAGACTGTAGCATAAACAAGAGAGTGAAGTTGAACGAAATGACCTGTTAGAAAGATTTTCTTGATGGGGCGCCAAAAGCGATTTTTAAAGATTATTGCAAGAAAGATCCCCTCTCTGTGCTCTTGAGAGGGGCTCTAGGGGATTATAAATCAACGTATAAAAGTAACTTGAAAAAAGAATGATAAAAATAGTAGGAGCTTAATCATTTTTGCGCAGACATGACTTATAAATGAATCACCTGATTACATACTCTTCACGTTTCATTAAGATTATCTTAATTAATTAAGTGATAATTAAAATTAATTTTCCAATACAGGTGCTGAGCATATGAATGACAAAATCAACAAAAGATGGTATTGAAGAGGTTAAAAATATTTCTCAAAATAGACAACCTATATAGCTAGGTGTCTTTCTCTGAGTAATTTGAAAAAGAATTGAAGATGAATTCAATCTGAAAATATTCTTATAAAGAATCTTGATTTATATGGTGAAATATTTTTTGAACCAATGTGTGTTGTGTTTGCTCATTGTATTCAAAACACCTAGGTAGTAGATGGTAACCTTCAACCATCTGGGTAAAAAATAACGATTATAGTTATCTCGGAACTTTTTCTTATAAACCTCAATATTTATATTCAAAAACCCATACAGTATATAAAAACATCTTTTATCAAACACTCTCATATATATTAACTCTCATATATATTATTTTTATCCAGCTTATTTATCCAAGTCTAAGTTCAAAAGAACAATCGTATCTGATTTATTTGTTATGGAATACCTATATTATACTAGTTATTATGAATTTTTTCACATAAATAGCAAAGTTAAGAAATAAGATTTCAATTCAAATTATCATTGAAAATTTGAGTATATCATCAAACGGTTTCCAGAAATTTAAGCCAGCTTAAATTAGTTTTTAAAAATTCTTCAAACCATCAAATTGAACTAAATTTAAAGAAAGTGGTTTGAAAGTACATTTGCTAATGTCAGCGAACTTTGGGTTTAAAGAAGAACGATTACCGTATAGTTTTACTGTCAAAAAATCTGTATTTGCACTTATTGAAGTGAATTGGAATATAAATGGGATCCCTGGAATTGATTTAACGTCTAGACAGATAGAAGTGGTTTACGCCTGTATATCTTCAACTATAGTTTTGAAAAATCAAATTTATTGGAGTTGAAAAGGAAGTCCATATAAAGCGACTTCTTCAGATGATTTTATCACCTTCAAAACCATTTAATCAAAGAATATATGGCGAGATGAAAGATCACTAAAATGCTTTTTGACACATTCACATAATTTGAAATCCTTGAATACATATTTCGTAGGAAAACTTGACTGTGAAAAAAAGCAACGTTTTAAAAAGTTTGTAAGAATGAATATCTTTAAATTGAAGACTTATAAAAATTTATAAAGCTGTCAAACTAACTTATTCTCAAATAGTGACATATAAAAAAGAAATAAGAATTTAAAGTGCAGTGAAACCTACATACGTGTTTCCTTCCTTCACTGGCTAGGGCAAGTCAAAGCCAGCAACTGTCTATACAGTATTTTTTCTTGGTTTCCTCTCATACACATCCAGAAAAGTTACACAGAATAAGAAATTTTTCCCTTTATCGAAAACTTATCCAAATCCAAAAATTAGGTCGATATAAAGACTTCTTTTATTTTCAGTTATTTAATGTTATTTTGTTGTTTCTAATGCCTTTTGGAATAATCAAGCTTCATCCGCAAAGCGTACATGATTTAAGACAAAGGGGGATGCAGCTCCCAAGAAAGTGAGGCCCATGAATGGCAGGAGTCCGACATAAGCCTCGGATGATAGATGCCGCCACTATCTATCGCCCCCTCCACAATTTTACCATGTATCTAAAGGGGAGGGAAATAGTCTCCAGAGACCTGGACCCATGGTAAACTGCACCATGACTGACCACAGGACATTAGGACCTACAGATTTAACGAGCACGTATCCCGCATATAATCGATGAGTATTTATCGGTGTATTTAATGTTATTTTTTACATATTCACATGATCATAATTAAAAAATATTTTTTGAAGACAACACAAGATTCTTTTATCCACTTTAAAATTAATCTTTACTGATTAAAATAATATTTCATCAAGTCCGAAAACATAAGAATTCCCATTTCCAAACGAAAACGACCCCACCAAAAATCACTAATAAGCCCCTGAGCTCAAAACGCCACTTTCTAACTGCATGCTTTTAATTACACAAGCCTTATAATTAATGAAAGCATCCTATAAATGGATCCCTCTTCCGTTTCCTCCAGGAGTAGGGGGGAGTTTTCCCTGGAAATGGGGAAAACGTGCGAGAGGTGACCAAATCCTGATCGAAAGAGCAACTCTTTCAATCAGGCGACGGGAAACGGCTCATTAACGCAGTCATTTCGAATAAATCTTTCATTTTTCCCGCCTTTTCGATGGCCTGCACTCGATTTAAAGTAAAGAGTCTGTCGTCTGGAAGGTGTTGCCAACAGAAGAGTCGGAATATTTGCGAGCCGGTGGGCGTTGGAAATGGAGAGTCTTGATTGGATGAAGACATTAGGAGGGGAGTAGACCATTTCCGGTGCTTTATGCAGTCTTCTTTGTGTAGAGAACTAGAGAATGGTGTTTCCTACGGAGGATTTTAAGTGTAGTTTTGTGGAAGTTGGGTTGTAATTGGTTAGAATGAGGTAAGTTGGTTGGGTTGAACTGGTTAGAATTAAAGTGGTTTAAGTCTATTTAACATAGTTAAGTGTAATTGAAGGTTTTCTCTAACTGCGCCTGTGGTGATCCTATGGAGAAGTTATTTTTGTAGGTAGCCGCTCTTATAGGCCGCATATTCAGTTTTTGGCTTCATCTAGGCTCTACTACCACACTAGAGGTAAAGGATCTTAAAATAAATCCAAAACCGTCAATTTTTGTACTTTTGGACTTACATTACTTTAATCCTGAGAAGCTTATTTATTGAGAAGGGGCATATATTATCTGATTGAGGGTACTATTGACTTTCAAGGGAAAATATTCTACTATACTCCATACAACTCCCCATTGCTAAAGTTAGTCATCTAGTTCATTTGAAGAACTTAAGAAATCAATATGTTTTAAATGCTATGTATGTGTACTAGGAAATAATCAAACAGTTTTAATATATTTTTGTAAAAATAATATGAGTAGTGATCTACTCATTTTTAACACAATAATCATTTATTTCACTTACTTTTATTATAAGTGAGTGGCGTGACATTTGTTTGACATTTTTACTTGCACACAGTGTTATTCTTAGGATATTTTTTGAGGAGTAAAAATACTCCTTAGCTCTTTTAGGAGGCGTGAAATTCATTTATGAGGAGTGAAATACCGGAAATAGCTTAAACTATATATAAAGAGACAAATTTTTTATGAAAACGCTTTTTTAATGGACAAACTGAAATAGAAAAAATGAGGATGCTATTTTGGTTTTTAACAATTATAGCATCTGTTAATATAAATAGAAAATATTAAACATTATAAATAAATAATTTATTTTACATTCAACATTATAAATGAAATATTTATTTATTATAAATTTGAGTAGAAAATTTTTGATATCGGTGGGGTGCCGTGTATTTTTTAAGCAAAACGTTTATTAAATATTTAAAGCGTGAAAATACGCCTGAATAGTTTTTAAAAGCGTATATCCTATTTTCAATGCGTGAAATACTCTCTCAGAGGAGTTAAAATTATCACTGCTTGCAGATATTTATTTATGTTTGAACAAGTCGAAATGCATGACTATGCTGATTATAACTCGATGGTATGTGGTATGTTACTTAGATACACTTTATGTTTATAGTAACCGAAGAATATTTGTTTATTTTTGAATATTTAAGAAATGAATCAAAAACAATTGCTCTAAATATGATGAAAATAGGAAAAAACTTTGTGTAACCCATTCGAGGCATTATGACATTTAGCTACACTTTTAGTAAAATTCGTTTCTCATCAAAAAAGTAATTTTTTGTTGAGCCGTAACTATACTTTTGTGTATGCGGGGGGTTAAATCAACATTATTTTTGATGTACCTCCTTACGAGTACTTTTATACGTTTGGTTGTGGATGACTTACACAGTGAATTTTAATTTTGGTGCATTAAATTTAAAAAAAATCAATTTCCATTTAAAATATTTTTCAATTGTGTTTGCAATGTGAATAATTCTAAGTAAAACTTCAGAGGGAATTCGGGGACCTCTACCAGAAAACTTTTGGAAATTTAGCCCTAAAATTAGTGTATTAACTCATATTGAAAACCTTATAAGTTATACACACCAAGAAGACCACTCCGCATGTGTTACAAAATATTGAAGATAAAACAATGCATAATAAACGTATAAATTTTGAGGGAGATTAGGGGTTTTTGCAATTTTTCCCTTAAAAAGTAGTTTTTTTACTCAATTTTAGATTTTCAGGTTACAGACACAGAGGACCACTCCTTTTAAAATACGTAATTTTCTAGGAAAAACAAAAATTTTAACGAAAACACTAAATTTGCTTAAAAACCTTCAGGGGGGTTGAACACCCAACCTCTCCTTGGATACTCCCCTGACTTTTGCGTATTAACAAAACAATCCGGATTAAACAGCTTCACAACCTAAAAGCATAATATAAGTCGATAAACGTCATTTCTAAAGATCTAAGCGTTTGACAACAAGACTGAAAGACGAAGGAGCAAGACGTGCGGCTAAGCGTTCCGTAGATTAATTACGCAATTTAGTGACGCGAAACATAATTTTCCAGCAATCTAACGCGCGAAGGAAAAGGTTGCGATGAGATATAAATATATCAGACGTGTTAATGTGATTGCTTTCGTACTATAATTTCCTGTTGATTTCCTGTTTAATAAGTCCAGATGGAGAAATGATACTGTTACTGCAAGGTTTCTGTGTTTCTACGAGTTTAAGCTGACTAGCGTTTTGGAATAATCTCGGATTATTAGGATTTTTAGATCCTGTTTCATGAAGATTACTGATTAAGTTTATTGCGAGAGTTATTAGAAACCCTAATGCTTCTACTAGTAGAATTCCGTATTAAAAGGTGTTTTCAATTTGTGCTAGACATTTTTAAATTCAAACTGTTATTATGACAGAACAAATTACATTGTTCCTAATTAAGGTGAGCTTGTTAAATAGAAACCATATAACCTGTTTTTTGTTATCATAGAGAAAAAGTTGTAAATTTCCTTCGAAATTTGTTAATTTTGCTTTAACCATAATGTATTTCACTGATTTTAACTCATGCCAAGCGATGATAATGTAAACAAGAAATTATATTTAATTTTTAGAATTTTATTAGAAATTTCAACCCTGTAAATTAATTTAAATTTCTTCATTATTATACTTTTCAATTTAAAACGAGGAATCAAGTATCTGTTCAATTTTATGTGGCATGAAATTTGTATTTTAATAATATCTTACGGCTATTTATAGTCTTCTATAATTTGAATAATTTTTTGAGCTAATGCTAGCTTCTAGACTAGTTGACGTTCTCAGTCCAATCACATTTATTTAAATAAATGTTCTCTTAACACAATTTATTATAAAATATTCTGCCTTTTAATATTAATATTGGAAGGAATAACTAATAATGAATAATTATAATTTTAAGAACAACTGGTAATGTTTTTTGAAAACTTTTTAGAATATTTTTTTGCAATATACCATTAGACGATAATGCAACTGAAATCCATTTCGTTTAGTTTTCTAAAAAAACGTATTCCCCTATTTCCGACTTACTCACTATTCACTAGATAATTTTAAATCAATTCCTAAATGTTTTTGATAAAAATAATCAAAATGAAAAAATTTCACCCTGCACTATATCACGCAATATCAAACTTGTGAAACATTGAAGAAAAATCTGTAGTGAGTGAAATACTTTGCTCATGATATTTGGAGCTACTAACTACCATTAAGAAAGAAGAAGCTTTAATCACTTTTAGAAGCATAAATAATTCCGAGATGCTAAACTATACCTACTAATAGTAAATATGGTGACTTCTACTTTATCACCACAACAATGAAAAGACAATTTTTCTATTAGTGTGTTTAAACCAGTGGTTCCCAAATTATTTTGGTCGTGGATCCCCCATATTTGTTGCCGATGATTGCGGAACCCTGAATATTTTTTAATCAACGACTTTTCAAAATTTAATATCTGATATTAAATGAAACCAGGCTCGAATCCAGCCCATAGGGAGGCACTTTTCCAACCAGTCAAGTTTACCTTTTGGCAAAAAATGTCAAAATGTTGGTGATTTTCCAACAAGTATCACGCCAGATCCCTTTGAATTACCCTGGGGGCCCTCCCCCAGAAAAAACTCGAAATTGGACTGGTAAAAGTAGGGTTTTAACTCATTTTGAGAACCTTTTTGGGTCCAAGGGGGGGGGCGGCACTATTCATTCTTATTTTTTTTGCACCATTCTTATTTTTTTAATGAAATAAAATTTATCCCATGGAACCCCTAAACTTTTTCGTGGAACTCACTTTGGGAACCACTGGTTCAAACCAATACGCAACTTTCAACAAGAAGTGATAAAAAGAGGTATCATAAAATGTGATACCATCGGTCCTATGCTTTGGGTGTGAAAATGTAGGTTAATAATGGCGATAAAATTCCCCTTTTGTTTTCCTCTTCTTCCCGCTCAAAATAGAAAATGTAGATAGCATGTGTACCCTATGAGGAATCTGCAAATATAATAGAAACTAAACGTTGTCAACATCAGTTGATGCTTTTAGTTCGATGCACTTCTAATACTAAATAAAAAATATTACAATTCAAAATGAAGTTAATATAAATATTTTATAACGGTAGATCCTAAGGTGGACCATATCCAAAATTTATCTATCAAATTAGGGTTACTTTAAAAAGGGTAACATTGTATACGAGATTTTAAAAGAACACTTGAATTGGCTATCATACAGTATTAGGAAATAAATTAGAAAATGTATGATAGTAAGGTTTTTCAAACTTTTTAATCCATTATAATATTTCAATTCTACTTGATTTTATTAGTTTCAAGTTAAAAGTATTTGTAGAATGTTTCATTTTTCTTATATTTGTGGCATATTACCTTCTTTTTAGTAAATTTCTAACTATGTAATACATGACAGGGGTATCCTGAAACAATTTTATGAAAAGTACATCACTATATATGATGAGTAATTTTTCAATAGAGAATCAAAGAGATGCGTGAAGGTATTTCCTCCTTGTATCTCGAGTAATAATACGACAGATATTAGTTGTTTTTTCTGAATCTGCGTAACATCACAAAGCAAATGTTAACATATTTATATTTGCCTAAAACATATTTCATCTATCATTAAATGAAAGAATAAACATAGAATTCAATATACTTAAACAAATCGTTCCATCTTAGAGTTTTCACTAGGTTATGTTATGTGCCTCTATTTAATTTCCATTCGAAAAGGACTGACTTAAAAACGATTGCCTCAAATTTCCAATTTCGCTAATAGGATCGCAAATATTCAAACTGGGAACAAAAAAAACTTGTTGTGTAGCAAAAGCTTGAATATTATATGCCCAAGTAGATATCGTTATTCCTATATCTGTTGCTATTTTGAAATGCAGATAAACGCATATATTCTCAATGACGTTCTCACTTATTGAAGCTTGTGTTATTTAAAAAGATACAATTTGAAATAGAAGATATTTATTGAAGTAACGTTTAGATTATTATTTAGATGAAGCAGAGCATTCCATTTTAATGATATTTATGATAGACTTTTAAGGTCATACTAGAAAATATTATTATAAACGTTTATAGTTTTTGTACGTCAGTAAAAATCAAAAGCTCCGGTTTAGTTTAAATTCAAAATAACTTTTTTTTTTACATTTTGTCAATATTTTATGTTAAATTTAACTTTGTATTAACAAAAAGCTAATATTTTCTTGAATATAAATAAAAGTTTTTAAGTTTATATTTTATTTCGAATTTGAGAAGACGAAGCTACAAATGTTTGTCAGCAAATCTCTCAAATCAATCTCAACTCAACTCAACTAAAAAAAAATTAGAATTTAAAAGTAAATTATTCTTAGGACGTTAATGTAAACGATTTTTTTCAAACCATTAAAGTTCACAATATTGATAAGTAACTGTACATCGAAATTTCTTGAAAATTTCCAGCTCGAGTAGATAAGTATCCAATGTTTATTAACTATGTTTCCATCCATATATAGTGCTGTCCTTTAAAAAAACCTCCAAATTGTACCCTAAAAAACCCATTGGGATATTTTAAATAAATAATTAAAATAATTTTAAATTCTCATGTCCCCTGTCTTCTTATGCTATTTAGAGTGTCAGGGAACTTAAAAACATGTCAAAGAACCGTTTATTTACTTATTTACTTGAATAATAAGAAAATGTCGATTTTTGGCCTACAATGTGGTTTAGTTATGCAGATTTTGATGCTGTAAAAATGTATGTTATAAGTATTTTAAAGCATTTTTCACGTGTTTTTGTGTTATCCCGTTACTTTGAGAATAAAATATTAAAATTTCAGCTCAGTCGGGCAATCAGGGACCTCACGGCAGTCTTTGAAACGAGGGGTGAAAAAAAACCCATAGGGTGCCTAAAAACCCACTTTTCATTTTGTATTAAATGACAAAATAAATAAAATCTAATGCAAAAAATTAATAGAATTCATGATATACAACTAATTATGCAAATAGAATACTTTTTTCAGAAATTCTTGATTTTTTTCGGTTATTTTTGATAAAAACTCAATGATACCAAAAACAGCCATTTTACATGCAAAGATAGCAATTAACTGAGTTTTACTTGAAAATAGCTAATTGAAAGTTAAAAGTTAGGGGTTTAAAATTAAGTGTCAGTGCCAATAACTATTTTTAGTCTTCTTTATAAAAATTGCATGAAGTATTTTTATTTTAATAGGTCGTTTTCAACAAAATACAACAGTAAAAACGCTATTGTCAATGCATTTTGAAGACAGAATCATGAAAATTTTGACTTATCACAGTTTTAATTTTAGAAATAACTTATAATAAACTTGGTTTTAATTATTTTAAGTATATTCTATTCTATCAAAAAACAATTTTAATCATGTTTTTTCTTTATTTTTGAGTATTTTCAAGCATGGGTTTTTTTAGGGTACATGGGTTTTTTTAAGGAAAATTGGGTTTTTTTAGGAAAATTGGGTTTTTTTTAGGAAAATTGGGGTTTTTTTTATTCTTACTTAATTGTCTACCAATTTGTAACGGAGAGCCGGAATTAAAAATACTGAGCACTAAAATGTAGGGGAAGATGCAATTTTGTTCGATTTAATTATCATATTTTTAAGCTTTTAGTGAAGGAAAAGTAAAAAAGTGAGTTTTTTTAAAGGACAGCACTATACTTGGTAAAAATGTTTTTCTTAAACCCATGAAACAGTTTTTAAAACTGTCATGTGTTGAAATATTGTTGGATATTTCAGCCAGTTCAGATAGATAATCAGGTGGCGTTCCAAGAGAGGTACTACGTCACCTGGTTATAAACACTTAAAAGCACCAGCTGAAGATGTTGTATTATTCGATGTTCGTTCTTTTAAATTGCATTTAGAATTTTATGTGCTCGGCAGAAGTGATGCCTCATAATCTTACCTGAAATAAACTATGATTATTTTACTAGACTCTGCTGGTTTATTTAGAGGCCTAACATATATGAATGTAAGTTTATTGACCTTTTACCTTCAGGAATTTCTGAGACAAACAAAGAAGTAATTGCACATCACAGAAAGATGGAATTAATGAAGACATTCATAAATAAATAGCTGGAACGTGTGAACAGAGTAGGGCAAATTGGGATTGCATTGAGTAATTGTACATCTGGTCAAACATATCTTCGGGCGTTTAAATAGATTTCGAAAGTAGCTGCCTGAGATAGGAGCAACTTACTTAATTCTGGGTCAAACACCTAGGATTTTCGTAACTTGTGTTGCACTCAAATTGATACTAAAGAGCTTACTGAGCGAATAAAGCTTTAGATAATATGTCTCTAAAATAAGAAATTCATTTTTACGTTTATGTTATAAGCTGCGGTTATTTTCCATGGTCTTTTTCCATGCAGTTAATGAGCACCAAATAAAAAAGAAATATCATACATAAAAACATCCTCAGTATCAACGCTACGAGATGGCCTGATAAAAATACCAAACATCGTCCGAAAATTCTCCACGAATTTTCTCTCTATTTTTCACGCATCACACTCTTTTCAGATCCTTTGAAACGCGGGTGAAGGTTACAGAAAAGCGAACACATAAAAAAAACTTCGAAAATGGTTTTCAAGAAAGAAAAGAGTCTATTTCTGAAGTGCATTTCCCTAGTCACTTGCAGTTAACTCGAAGTCAGGTAGAAAAAAGGACGGGACGAATTTTTTGGGATGAGAGACTATGCAAATAAGAAATCTCTGGATTCGCAGGAGAAAAAAAAGAAAAACGCGTGACTGCTAATACGGCTAATAAAAAGTTTTTTATGCAACGACACACAATAAAGAAGTCGGATTTTATTAAGATGTACGACCTGGGGTTATGTGGATATTTGCCGTGTCTCCCTTTTTAAAAGCGATGAAAAAAAAGGTTCGAATGCTGAAAACTCGTTTTTATTCATTTTTGTCAGCATTTATAAGAGAGCTGTGTACCTCAAAAAGTGAACGATTTTTTGAATTTCTGCAATATTTTGCTCCTTTTAAGTTAGAGGATGCTTTTTTTAGGAAAATCGTGCTTTGGTTAAGATGTTTTTCATGTTTTTCTCCTAAGCACGGTGTCTAAAAGTTCTAGGAGAAAAACTGATAGATAAATTACGCACTCAAAAACTGCATAACCATGGTAAACTGGATACTTTTTGATTTGCGCCATATTTAGAAAAATTTCAGGGAATTCCATAATGTGGATTTTTATTATTTTTTAAAACATTTTAAAAATGAATACTTTTATAAGTCATTTTTTTTATTGCCATGTTAATTTCAGTTTATTTAACAACAATTAATACAGTTTTTAATTGCAGTATTTTTTTTGAAAATCTATTAAAAACAGTTTTAGAAGTTCTAAAAATTCGTTAATGTAATTTCTGTTAATACAATTATCACTCTAAGTAAAGGTGTACACTGTACAGCATATTGGTATTTCAAATATCTACCTTGAAAATGAATGAACAGTTAATTTCACAATACACACCATAAACAGAAATGGTAAAGTCAACACTAACATATTTAATCTTATTTCATGTTAAATAATCAATTAATTGAGCAATATTAATTGAACAGGATGCCAACAACTCAGGTCAAATAATCCTCCCCACCTAAATCTTTTTTGTTCCCTCGGAATCTTGCAAATTAAGATGTCCAACCTCCTTCGTACCTCCTTCAAAACCCCGTTTAATATGCCAGCCCCAAACAGGATTACATAAATTACTTTATAACTACAAGGCGAGAGCAAAAGATATCATTATTCGATTAAAAGGTGTCAAAGGGAACATCATTTAATCTAATCTCTATTGCAATAGTGATCCCACGCTCTTTGTTTCCAGATTTGAAACAGAGATCTCTACAAAGTTCCCTAACGTGGGTTTAAGTGTGGATGAAACGTCATCGCCACTGATAAGGGGATTTTATGAGAGATGGTGTGGGCAAGTGTTGGGATTCGGTCACTGATTGCCCTTTATCTCGTGCGGTGATGTGTCATTATTAATGGGATACTGACTCTCCATGATGGATTGCCATTTGAGTGTTCTTAACCTTTTACCTGCCGATGTTCCCAAATGGGAACATAATTTTAAGGAATTTTTTCACCACTTAATTTTTCATGCAGGAATTTGATACTTGGTAGAAAGCAACTCAAAGATATGAAGTTATTTTACCCGCAAAAGTTTTTCATGTGCAATTTAATCCTTTTTGTGGAATTTACATCAAAATTAGAGATTTTTGGCTCTTCCAAAAGTTGCACAAGTTTCAACTTGTGAAAATTTTAATTAAATTTAGTTTTAAATAATTTTGCTGTGCTTAGGTAGCTTAAGTACACATCTTCCAATTTGGCTTGACAGAATAGCTTTATATTCTAATTTTGGAGAGTAATTACCAATATAACGTATATGTTCCCAAATGGGAACATCGGCGTTTGGGGTATAGTATTTGAGGGGATTTTTATAACATGCAAAAATTCAAGTTATTTCCTATTTTCTTTAATTTGTTGATCCTTTTATGTCTCAAAGGATCTAAATAGGTTAAGAATGATGTTTAAAATTCAAAATTATGTAATTTTTATTTTTTCACCTGTTTTATGGAGAAATAAATGCCAAATCTTTATAGCAGATTCTTACACTTGTATATATTTCTAACTCCCCGATCGATTAATTTTCAGTAATTATCAATAGGGGTTATGCAAAGAGCATATTTGGAGTGATTCTGAGGATTTGCGTATATATTTTTGTTCAAGTACTTTTTTTACATAAAAATTTTAGGAATAAAATAGAAGAATTTTGAAAATAAGGAAAAGTGCGTACATCTAAAAACACTCATCTAAAGTAAGATGGATGTAATATATATGTGGTTCAGTTTGGAATCTTCCATGAGAAACACAGCTTTAATGAATCAATGCAGATAATTATGATTATCAATTTTGAAAGCTAATTAGATTTGAATGCAATTAGTGGATTTTATGCTAGATATCCGTATAGAACCGTAATTAAAACTAATTTTTCTAAAAGAACTGTAACTTTTTAGTTTTAAAGAGCATGGGAACACTCTTATGTATTTTTTACACTAAAATATTACTCATAGTGCAAGAAAAATTTACTGAAAAGCTTCGCGTACGTAATAAACATTCCAATTTTTTTTTATGAAAATCTATAAAATGTTGCTCAATCGTCCAAGTATGGATAATAAAAATGAAAAAACCGTCCACAATCATAAAAATGTTCATAATTATTGAGTAGAAATCGATTTCAATCATTTTATTTGAATTAATTGTAAAATATGTACCTTTTGAAAATCCCCCTAAAAACTTCACCCCAAACGCCGATGTTCCCATTTGGGAACATCCTCAAAATCATACTTAGGATTTTTTTTCCTCCAAAAAATGTTTGGAATGGTTTTAGTAATGATGAAACAAGCCATTTAAACCAAAAATCAGAACCTTTAATTCGAAATTTGAATTGCGGCGTTTAAAAGGTTAAAGCATGCTATCGAGTGGGAGGATTTTAGGATATTGGTCAATATATAAACGCTATCCATGGTTTGGGTCGAATTTCGTATTGCTTAGGCTTAGACTAGGGGTTCCCAAACTTTTTTGAACCGTGGACCCCCTAAAGACATTTTTTGTGTACCCCGTAGACCCCCTGTCTCAGGGACCGTTCCAAAAGTAGCTACAAATCTTAGGTTTATGATATATATTTCTAAACCACGCATAAATTTTGTAATTTTTTTCAAGTGTTTTTTGTGCATTGATAAGCATTTAATTTCACACTTTTACACATTTTTTAAATATTTTTTTATTTTTTCCATTTATATGGTTACTTGATATTTTTAAAGAAATAACAATCAAACATTTGAAAAGTTTGAACTAAAACAAATCTAAACTTTTTCTTTATTTTTTTTAATTTGAACAATAATTTTCGGTCGCAAGTTTGTCAAAGTGAAAGGCTTATGAGTGAGTTATTTATTCACCAGATCAAAAAATTTCAGAAATAAGATCAATTATTATGTGGCATGTTAACAAACAATATTTAATTAAGTTTAACTATGAAAAGTAATGAAACTGCCATTGATATAGTTACACAACATTTTAATGAAATTTTTCCCGTGGACTCCCTAAAAGTCCATGTGGACCCAAAGTTTCCATTTTCATGCCTGTGGAGCCCCTGGAAGTCGCTGTGGACCCCTGGGGGTCCATATGGACCCCTTTGAGAACCGCTGGTTTAGACTGTCGATTATGGAACTTCCTGCTACATTTTTTATAGACGACAGATGATAAGCAAATAATTAGATTCTTAATAAGCTGTACAATTTTCGTACTTAAAAGGTCAATAGTAAAACGCAACTTCGAAGACAAAAATTGAAAATTTGAATATCAGCATGTTTGTATTGTACAAGGAAAGTAATTGGGGTGCTTGCAACAACAATGAGCTGACTCCATCAGCTTTTCGTTAGAGTTAGATTCTTGTTGCTGTAAGCACCTCGATTCTGGTTATATCCTTAGCAAGTCTATTTTTAAACAAGGATACCTATTGAATATTTCCCTTTGACACATAATTAAAATCTAAAAGTGTCTAAAAATTTCTTTTACCATCGAACTACATTTTCTAAGAAAATCCCCTTTCAAAAAAAGATATCTAACTAATATCCTGTTACTGTATAGTTTAATGTAACAGTACAGGTGGTAACCTTTGACATAATCAACGACAAGCAATATGAAAATAAAGAAAATGGTAATTAGCATACCTGCAACAATCAGAGTTTTCAAAGAAATTTCTAAAAAAAATAATTTAGTTCCAATTTTTAATTATGGAAAAAATTTAAACTATTGGCATTTGAACACAAATTCTATCCTACATTTATTCTAGCACACCTTCACATCCACCAACAAACCCGGGACCCTCTCTGCATCAATCACTGAAAATACCCAAAAAAAATTTTTTAAAAACCCTTCAAAATGCTTTTAAAGTGACATTTTAGAACCCAACTTTCGTCACCCGAAACGTTTTTACCAGCGCCCTTCTATAGAAATCTCGAATAATTCAGTTCTCCGGCTGCACATACAGAAGAAAAATTTCCCTTTACTTTGATGGAGTTCCTTGCACAGATTACTCGTTCTTTTTCGAAGTTCGCACCCTTCACAATGATTTGTATTTGTAAGAAAATGAAAATGCTTCGCGCTGTTGCACCGATAAATCGCGATGAGGTGCGAAAAAGCACTTTCCTTAATCCAGGAGCCTGATAAAAGTTTACTGGATCAGGTTTTATATGAGATAGGCTGGAGATGGGTGCCTGAGTCATGTTCACAGGAGAAGATTTCTGGATTTTGCACTGTGTCCATCACGGAAGTCTAGGAGAGGGAAATTCTCTTTTTTTTCCTCCGCTCTCTCTATATTTATTACGTGGATATAAAATGTAACTGTAGACCAAACCTTTCTAGAAATACACAAAGTAACAGTACTAATTTTGTGTGTTTTTCGTCGTTTTATTTCTTCTTTTTAAATTTATAACAAGCAATAACAGCTGGTCAGGATAGAGTGACTTATCTGTAAAGTAATAATGTAGTACTTTTCCCTGTATGTAAATATATGTTTCCAGAGCCTGATTTCTGGGAGGGCATTCGGGGCACTTGCCCAGGGCCCCCATTTCAAGGGGGCCCCCAAAAATGCTTAAAAGCCAAGAAAATGTGATAGTTTAAAATAAATTTACTAACTTATGAATTTAAAATCAATTCAACTTCTGAAGTTTTCATAAATAGAGAATTTTTATGAAGTGTTTACACAAGGATTAAAGATGATTGATTTTGCCATTTTAAGTCAAATAAATTTAAATTTTACTTTAAGACACGTCGAGGGCCCCAAGCGAGTCTTTTGCCCAGGGCCCCCAAACTTGTAAGTCGGGCCCTGTATGTTTCCTTTAATATCCGCCTGGGTGGAGATCACCCCTCTTTTGTTGGACTGCATTTACCTAGTTTGATGATTCTATACCTATTACTGCTAGAAGCCTGTAACCTTATAACGTTAATAAACCAACTACAAGTACAGATGAGGAAAAAAATGACTCAGTTGTGATTTCTGGCGAACCACTTGGGTTAGGAAGACAAAATAGGGGTCGTTTTTCATTAATTAAAGCATTCTTTTACCAAAAAAATTTTCGAGACCTTAGGGGGTCGTCTTCATATTAAACGAAACACTAACTTTTTTCCAATGGGGACCCCCAATTATTATTAGTTTTTCTGAAAGGCCATCCCCCCATACCCAGTTTCATCCAGATTGATTGAAAAAAAATTATATTTTAAAAACGAACTTAAAAAAAATTTTAAATCGTGAATTTTTTATGGTAATCGATTCTGGTAGTAATTTTATGTATGAAACCAAAATTTCAATCAATTTTATTTAATAGATTTTGATAAAACGAACTAGAAAGAGCATTTGCGGTATGCATTGGGCAACGGTATACGGCCCCTTAAGGGGACATCCATAAATTACGTGAGGTCAAAAAGGGGGGGAAGGGTTTGGAAAAATCTCACCCAATCTCACCAAGGGGGGAGGGGGGTTGATTAAAATCTCACGTCAACTTTTTAAGTTAGGAATTAGGAGAGTGGGGCTCTTTCGCACATGGGGCACATTCGGACAGACGGCATTTCCCCTAGTAATTATTAATTTACAAATCTGAAAAAAATACCAGTTGATGGAAGCATGACTACCACCTCCTGCATGAATTTTCAAAGCTCAGAGCCATTTTGTTGTATACCTACTAGAAATTTGCTAACGTTAGAAGCAGCAAAGTAAATTTTCTTGTCATTTTGTTGGCGTAAAATATCAATCAAAAATAACTCTCTAATGGACATTCAGCATTTTATTCAGTAGATGCACTACTAAAGTAAGTTTCTAGAAAGGTTTTATTTCCCTGCTTTAATTATAAATATCTTGTTGGGACGTGGTAAGCTTGAACTGGTAGATGGGGCACATTCGTACACCAAAAGATGAGGCAGATTCGGACAGTGCGAATGTGCTTCATCTTTCCCATTTTTGATTATGAAAGTGATTAATATGTTTTTAAGTGCAGTATATTTAATAACTTGAAGTTTAATTGTTTTTATTGTAATTGTTTCAAAATTTGGTGGTAATAGTAACATGTTAAAGAAAGCTTCAAAGGAATTTAGACCCAGATTTAAACCTTGAAGAAATAAATATCCCTGATAATCGTTTAATACCAATTGACTTGGACTTATGTGATTTTATTCTAGTAGAATTTTCTACTAAAAAGAAAATTTTGTTATGTTGGTCAAATAGAAAATTTGGAATTGAATGGTGCTTATTTAAAATTAATGACGAAACTTTTATTTTCCCAGTAAGTAATGATTCATCATTCATACAAAAAGATAATATCGTATTAAAAGTTCCCCAACCGTCAGTTTCAGGTGTTAATAAGCGAGCTGTTGGTTCACTTTTCTTTTCGAATAAAACCTGACAGTTAAAATATTGGTTGAACTCTTTCTAACTAATTATAATATGTGAAGTACGTCAATGTGCAATATACTCTTCATTACTACAATTGTTTTCCTCATAAAAAACTTAGACGTTCAATATTTTCTGAAGCTGTTTTCTTTTTGTAAAAAAATCTTCAATTTAGAGTAAAAATATGTAAAAGTGCCAAATATTTCGTTTAATTATCTTTACTTTAAAGTACAATAAACATTTTAGTTTGTAAAAATAATTATTGTATAATTTTTTGCATGTGTACAAATGTGCAAATGTGCAATGTGTACAAATGTGTACACATTGCAAATGTACAAATGTACAAATGTGTGTACACGTGTGCGAAACTGCCCCACCCATGGGACACATTCGCATGAAATTTCTCGTTTTTTAGATTTATGATATAGGTTAAAAATTCTAGATGAATGAGACCAGTTATCGTTCAAAAATATCGGAAAAGGTCTTAACTTTCATTTGAATCCGAGTTTGTTTCAATATCTCATCTAGATCCATAGAAATATGCCGAAATGCACTTTTTGTGCGAATGTGCCCCACTCTCCCCTATACGATTTTCTTTTTTTTAAGTATGAGAAAGAAATACACACAGATAAGATACTGTGATTTTTTGGCTTAATCCTTTCTTTCTCATTTTGAGCGAACCGTTGGCTTTTTCCATCTCTTTTACATGGCATAAATTTTCTTAATCAAAATTACGCGGTTTTGCTCGGCCGTTTGTGTGTTCATCTTTCGACGCTCCCACGCTCGTAGCCTTTCTTGTACTATTCGATTCCTCCTCTCTGTCGCCTGACTATTCATAACTTTTCTGTCCAACGTAATATTTTAATCGGCAATATTTTAAATTAATTGTGGAGATAATAATACCTTGATATAACCCATTTAAAATTCAGTAGATGATTTCTTTACTTCATTAGCAGTTTTTCTGGCTTGAATGAATGTCTATAAAATGAGTAAATCTGAATCATTTCAAGCTAGATATTGTAAAATTTTAAATAGTTTTGTGTGATTTTTATAACAAAGAAAACCTGATGATAACTTAATGTCCTTTAGCCCCACATCATTAATAATGTAAAAGTTTTAGGTGCTATGAAGCACAAAATGCAAACGAATAGGATAGAAAATTATTTTTTAAAAGTTGTAGGTAAAATCTCACGTGGGAGGAGGGGGGGGTCAAGCAAAATCTCACTAAATCTGACCAAGGGGGTCCAGATTTTAGAAAAAACACCTCACGTAATTTATGGATGTCCCTTAAGATATTAATTCGTTTTTATGAATAATATCTTCATAATCTTACTGAATAATTCACGCACTATCTACAAATTGTGTTACCTTGTCTTTTTAGATAATGCAATCCACACAAATTCATTTTTCCGGTAATGACACTCTATCCCTTTCCATGTCTTTTAAATAGTTCAACAACTCAAAAAAACTTAAAAAACAAACTGAAACAAATTAATAGGCAGAACCAAACAATAAAAAAGAAGGGTTGAAAGAGTTATCTTTTTTATATCTCTAAAACTTTCACTTTTTTATAACAATGGAAAGTACAGTTCAGCAACCCTGGGTAAAGCAATTAACAAAATAACAAAACCAAAATAAATGAAACAAATAATAACTAAACCAAATCTAAATAAGCCAAAAATAATATAAACAAACCGAAAACACACCCAAATAAACAACAACTCAACCGAAAACAACAACAGCAACAGCGACAAACGCGCGGCACCACATTCTTCACCCAGATCTGCCATTCCGCTCAGAAGACCGCATTTCATTAAGGGAGGCTAATTAATGGACTGTCCGGTCGCCCCACTCGGCAAAAAGCCGACGGATCTTTTGGCGGAATAATCGCGCTGCGCAATGCCGTTCACCCCTTCTCTGCAGATTGCATAGTTGGGTGTGGTGAAGAACCTGTTGAGCGCGCTTGCTTCAGGGGGCGGGAATGCCTTTGGAATGGAACTTTTGGTAGTGTTTGTTTCAGGGTGGCCGGTTGGTGGGATTGATGGGTATTATTTTTTTTCGGTTGAAGTGTATCGACATGTGATGTGGAAGGAAAATTAATAGCCGTCTTATTAAAGAAGACGCACCTAATGATTATCTTGTAGCCATTTTACGTGATTTTCATAAATTTTATTTTGAAAAATTTTATGCACAAATGTGCAATATGTATATTCATTAGAATTTAGAGGTACCCTCAATCCATACCATGTAGATATCAGTAACAGTCGATTTCAGGTTTTATTGTTGTTGTTGTCGTGTGCCACTTGAAATACCCAAGCTCCATAAGGATTCAAGATAAAGGGCCGCGGCTTCCTGAGACAGTGAGGCCCATAAATGGTAGGAGTCCGACTTCTGCCTCATGAGATATGATAGATGCTGCCACTTTCTATCGCACCTCCACAATTTTGCCGTGTCTCTGAAGGGGAGGGAAATAGTCTCAAGACACCTGGACTCGTGGTAAACTGCGCCATGACCGACCGCAGGACTTTCGGACCCACAGATATTACGAGCACGTACTGAGTGGATCTTAAGCGGTGTCGGGAATCGAACCCGGGACCCTCCGAAACATAAGCCGATGCCGTAACCACTAGGCTCCCCCGGCTTCAGGTTTATTTATTTGGTAAATTGTCGTTTTGTCTGTGGGTATGAAAAGGTTGAGAATCACTGCTGTAGTCCACACCACACACATTTTCCAGCACAATCTGTTGAAAGTGTATAAGAAGAACTACTTAGAAGAATGAAGAACCAGGGCTATATAAAATAAACGTGCTTATTACAACACAGCCGCTTTTTCAAACAACAATAATGATAATGCAGTCTCACTGCACCGCTAAGAATAAATGTATATTTTTACCGCTTCCACTTCTGAATAGTTTAATAAAGTAAAAACTAGTGTAAATTGAGCAGTTTATATATACCTCACACAATCTTTCTTACAGGAGGCCCCAGTCATTCATTTCCACACACGCCATGCCCTAGCTGGAATTCGAACACCAGAGACGCCCAGCCGGATACTTTTAATACTAAGCTAGTAGGCGGCTTAGGCAGGCGGTGGCTTATTTCGAATGAGAAAAACATGTTATAACGTAATAAAATATTTAATTTTGTACTTAAGTCACTTAAATGGGTTCTTTTCTGTGTCAGAGATTTTACGGTAGCATAGAATTACCTATTATATAAAAATATCTTTTGACACTGGAGAGTAAAAAAAATTCAGTTTGGAATCTATATAGCTCAACAATGTGTTGAAAATCCTGTAGAAAAGTGTTAATTTCTATCTTAATCAATAGCAATAAAAATTTTATCGAATTTGTTTCCTAATGTTTAATTATTATCATTCCACTTAAAGTCAAAAAAGGAAAATTAGTATTGGAAAATGCATTACTTTTGCTTTATGCTTATTTGTGCGTAGCTGGAAATTATTCTCACGTGCACTATAGGATGGAAGGATGCTCTCTCCTTGTTCTAGCAGAAACTAGGTGGGAGGATGTCACAATTTTCTTGTACACCACACCTAAGAATTTCTCCTAACACCTACCTAAACGCGAGATGCATTACGAAGTATCAAAAAATACATCTCGGCCTACAGGTTTTGTAGCTCAAATTAGTTCGGAAGATAAATTGGGCAACGTTTATAATGATTCTCGGATATATTATAAAGAAAGGTGATTGAAGATATTAACGGTTACTTTGTCCTTGACTCACATCTTACAAGATCGTGGGTTGCTTTGTCGGGTGTTGTAACTGTTTCTTGTTTTACAGATATTATTTTGATATTGCTAGTAAATCATTTTTTTGTTATGAGGCACTCTTAAATTAGAAACCCGCGGGAAAACTATTGGGAAATGAATGAACTAACTCTAGCTTATTTATCCATTTTAGTCTCAAGTTGCTTGATATTTTTATAGAAACCTATGGAGGATTTGGGGTAGTAGTCAAGACTAAAAAGAGATAGAAAAGTAATATAAGTTAATAAAATAATTGTGTGTATTATCCTTTTTTTCTTCATAAACTCGGGTAAATTGATTGTAGCGCTTTGTAAAATAATCATAACTGACCTTTTTAATTTCAAATTCAAATTAACTTATACTTACAGATAATATTTATAATGTCATTTACAATCAATTTTACAAGTCACGGGTTTTTTTTAAATTATATTACAAGTTATGAAATAAATATTGAGTAATATATATTGGTGCTATGGATTGACTCTAAAATTTTTATAAAAATTTGAATAACTTTTCAAGCAACGCTCAGAGATTTTTTTATTTTTAGTAGTTTTAAGAAAAATACAGGGATTTACAATCTTCTTTAACCTTAAATTCTACTCAAATTACCGAAATAAATCAACCTCAATCGGTATTTACTTTTTTTACGAGAGGAACGAAGCTTAGAGCACTAGCCATTAGTGGCCATTTCAGCCATTTCATTTAGCCATTTTCAGTCCTTTTCTTATAGCTCTCTCAATTCATTTTGGAGTTCATTTATATAAAACTCGATAAACATTCCTTTGTCTCAAATCTTCTTACACAAATCACAACTTCAGCTTTTCACGCAACCAACGTATTGAATTTCCATGATTACTTCAAGCTCTTCCAAAGGATTTTTTCTCTGAAGACTTGTTCGCGATTCAAGAAGCCGCACATAAACGAAATCGTTGATTTCCTCAAAGGATATCAATGAAATGAAACGAAATAAAGCCTATTATATAGATCTGGTGTCGCTATCTGAGCATTTAATTAAACCGGGAAACATTTTATCCGTGAAAAAAAGAAAAGGTCTTTCTCTCTTTTCATTTTCCCTCCCTTTGTAACACCCTTCAACTGATCATCAGAACACAAACAAAAAGGAAGTAATTTAGCTTGATTTATTGCTATGAAGTGAGTTTACTGGGCTTTGATGTATTTGGAAAGGGTACCAATAAATTGTTTTTGTTTGGGGAAACAATCTATGGAAAGCTCTGAGGATTTGGGCAGGATGCAGAAAATTGCTACTTTCAGCTAGTTTTGTCTGTAACCAATTTAGTCAAAAAGTTTTTACGGAATATAAACTGCTAATTTACAATATTAGTTCCCACTTTTTTTCACGAATATGAAATTTGAGAAGGATAAAAATGCCTAGGAGCTGAATAATATATTCTCTAAACCAATTTTAGTTATAAATAAGTACACAATACACTCCAGTGTACCTTTCCATAGAATGATGGACACAAAAAGATTACAGAGGTGATACGAAGTTGTTATTATCTCTTATTTTTTGTACGATGGCTAATTTTCGCTATGAGCAAATCAAATATTTTAGGCATCCAGTAGGATATGACACTTTGTATTTCATTTTAATACTCGGCATTGTAATAACGAGTACAATTTTAAGTGCTTATTTGCAACAGATTTAATTAATAAAAGAAAGGTATTTTTCAATTATCTAAGAAAGTACTAAAAATCTTCAAACAAAAACAAGAAAATAACGTTCTACTTTTCTACATAATTAGTGTTACAGTTGTTACACTATAATTCATATACAGCTATTTTTTTCTTGTGCTATTTTATAAAAAATTGTTTAGAGTAATATTATGTTTATAATTAAATATTAGGCGTCATATATTTTTATAATCAAGTTTAGAAACCCTTACATTAGGGTGAAATCATTTAAATAATAAAATATTAAATTAAATATTAATTTTAATGTGTGTTCCATTTTAAACACTTTAGCTTATGAGATGATAGTTTAATGTTTCCGAGTCAAAGAAATTTTGAAACAACTCTTAAGTTTTCTTTCAGTTTTAGGGAAATTTCTACTAAACAAAAAATAGTATTTAACTAGTTTATAACTCCCTTACACAAAAATAAACTATTGCAAAAACTACAAATTATTTTTAGCATACATAAAAAATAAATCTAAAAAGTCCGAATACTTTCAAAACAATTTTCTCAGGTAATACCCTAAAAAATTACCCTAACCAGTAGTAATACTACTCCACAGTTGTTTTTACTACAAAAATACAGTCTAACCATCAAGTTTCTCTACTTTCCTAGAGCAGAAACAAGAAAACGCCCCTTCAGCAATGGAGAGAAACTCTAGACATCATAAGCCACCAGCTCGTAACTAGGAGTCATTTCGATTAGTTTTATTGTTACTCGTAGCTAAGCAATGGAACTGAGCGTTCGTTCCAACGGTAAAATTTACGATTTTCTACCGAAATCACTAAATTGGCATCATTGCTGCTTATAAGAGTTCTCTTCTCTTCAAACGATTGGGTTCAAGTACTTTATTCAAATCGTTTAGTAAGGGTTAAAAGCGATTGAGTATAAGTTTGAGTTGGCTATTGTAAAAACGTTTTTATAGGTATTGTTTGATTTAGCTATTATTCAAGAGGGAGGAGATATTCTTTTTGTATTAAATTTTGCTTTAACCGAAGACTTTTTTTGGATTTTTAATTAAATAAATATACAGGGTGTTCCACGAAAAGTGGTTTAACCCCTTTAACTTTTGAACCCCTACAGATATAGTCATGAAAGTGGGGTCTGGGTAACGATTAAGTGATCATGCCCTATCCGATGAGACAATTTTCAACGGCCTCTAGCGGAAACTTTACAAGTTATAATTTTTATTTTAAAAACTATTTGAGGTATGTGAAAAAAGTCAATGACTAAGTTGTAGAGCAGCATCGATTTAGTAGGAAAAGACACCTTAAGCAGAAAAATATCTTGAATAAAACCCCTAAAACGCAAGCTCAATTAGGTTGAATTTACGTAGATTTTACGTCTCAAAACGCTCCTCACGAGGCGAAAATGAGAAATTTTTATTTTTATGGCTTAAGTAAATGACTTAAAGTATTCTTCATTAACTTGAAAATTTCTCATTTTTGCCTCGAGAGGAGCGTTTTAAGACATAAAATCTACGTAAATTCAACCTAATTGAGCTTGCGTTTTAGGGGTTTTATTCAAGATATTTTTCTGCATAAGGTGTCTTTTAATACCATGGTCTCTTTACTATACCTAGACCCCACTTTCATGACTATATCTGTAGGGGTTCAAAAGTTAAAGGGGTTGGACCACTTTTCGTGGGACACCCTGTATAGTTACGTTAAAATGTTTTTTAATTAATGCACCATTAAAACTATATTTTACACAGCTTTAAATTTACTTTTAACCTACAGTAGTGCTCATGATAATTTTGACTAATAGTTTTCTGGATTTGAGCATAATTTGGACTTTTTTAAAATATTTTTCTTTCTTTGAGATGTTAGAAAATGAACAAACTCATACCTGAGGCACCAACGGACGGGCAAAGTAGAGAGCCTGTATACGAGAGAGATAGAAAACAACTCGCTTAAAAGCGTCTCTGCGCATCCTTGCGCGCAGTTAAAACTGTTCAAATCTCCAATTCTGTCCAAACTGTATCATGCCGCTGATCTTGCTCCCATGCTAATTCAATGGAGGGAAACCTATGCTCTAAATTTAAGTATCAAATTTAAATGTTTGTGTTTGTTTTAATACTTATTACTAAAACTAGGTTATGTTTTCCCCTAAAACAGCCGTCTAAAATGTGACAATGTAGCAAAACAACGAAATTCACCCTCTTACCACAAAAAAAACGCTGATTCAATGTGATGTCTAATCTTTGTGAACGAATGCTTTAAACGAACGAATGCACCTAAAAAGATTGTACGGACATTCTATTAGTTCTTAGATATACTAAGAGTATGCTACTTTGAGAATCCGGCCCCCCGCATTTACTTTCCTGCCTTACAGAGAAAATTCTAGAGGTTTAACAACGCTTATTCTTACTTCTTGAGGATTACTTAACTTGTGGACTTAAAGGTATCTCAACCATTCCAGATGGGATTAGTCCTTAAACCACACAAGAAGATCTCGTAAGACTAACTCCCTATTTAAATTGAATAGGATAGAGTGTCTGGGAACATTGCGTGTGTCAGTCTTGTGACGTGGAAAAAGCTAGGTCTAAAGAAAGTCAGTTTTATATATCCTTCTCTCTCTCATTTGAATTAAAATTTAACTCGATAACAATACACCGATAACAATAGACATAATTTTAACTCTGGTCATATTTATCAAATAGGACCCCTTGTTTAATCACGACATCTAAGTTTTAGCTCACTGCAAGTATTTTTTTAAATTGGGTACCAAGCAGACCAAAGAAAAGATTATTTGGATAAAAAGTTAACATAATGAAAACTCATTCCAACTCTTATGTGTTTTTAAGCAAAAAAATTCAAACATTTACACATTTTAACTCATATTTCACTCTAAGGATGCGAAATTTTCATTTGTCTTGAGGGACAGAAATTTAAATATAAATGAAGAAATTTTAAGAAAAAAAAATAAAATAACCTATGAATATTTTATTAAAAACATTATTTATAAAGAATACTCTATATTTATTACGGTATTCAGAATACGGCCCTTAGGCCATAAATGAAAATTCCAGATAGTTTTTGAGAAATTTCTATGATATTCTATTTTGGATTACGCGTTTTAAAATTACTAATATCTTCAAGACAGAGTCTAAAATTCATTAATCGATCATTTCTCTTTGGATAAAGGATACTTATTCTGCCTTAAAAATGATGTAGTATAGTAGACAAAATATCTTTTACCTTTTTTCCTTTATTAATCTTTGAAGTTAAATATCCTTTATGAAACACCACGTACTCGCGTAAGCTTCCTATTAACCGACAATCATAAAATTCTTATGAAAATGCAGTAGTTGAATAGTCAAAAATTTTCCCATTACATATCCATTGTGCAGTTATAAATCATAAAAACTATCGCGTGCCTCTCCCTCATACCGTCTTCCTTCGCACAGCAAATAAACAGGTCGTTACCGCGTCTTCGTGTATGTGTCACTCTACTATAAACCATGAGTTATTCAATACAACGACGATTTGGCAGTTTATACCGCACTACGAAATCACCAGGGAATTATTTTTAGTTCAAAATGCCCACTGTCTAAGAGATATTGGAAGAAATGGAAGGGGGGCATCGAGATAGAACTTTTGCGTGACTACTGCAGGTGGGTGAATGAATCCATTCATCCAGCTCTGTTCCTTTTGATTGATATTTTGATGTTTTGGACAGGTATGGGAGGTTGGTGATTTTTTGGGAAAAGATTTTTTGAAGTTGTCAATTGTTTGTGTGAGACATGTATTTGTGGTGCAGAATCATGTGTAAATTCATCTTATATGCTATTAAACCTTATTTATGACCAGGTTGTCATTATAACTTTATGTGACACTTATAGGAACATTCACATCCATCAGCGTTAGACTGTCTCAAAAAGTGCATTTTTTGGTAAAAGTTTGAAAAGTGGTCGGGCTATTAGCTAAAAACTTTCTTTTAGGAGTTAGAAGTTCAGTAGCAAAATTAAAACAATTTCCGTCCACTCTAGCTATTGCCTAGCAAAATTAAAACAATTTCCGTCCATTCTAACTATTGCCTCAACGAGAGTGAAAAGAGATAGGCAGAGGCCGAAAAAAATCTTTTTTATTTCAAAACGCTATACCGCGGAAAAGTTGCCTCTTGGATAGAGAAGTAAAAAATGCAACAAAAATTGTTAAAATAGGTTAAAAACTGCCCTAGCGTATCAGCCCTAAAGTTTGAAAAAATACGCTATTTTTATTAATTTTCGAGTAAAACGAGTAAAATAATTTTTTAAGTAGATAGACGCATATATTAGGGAGAACAATGACCAAAACATATATCAAAATTAAAAATAGAACAAAAATACAATACATTGGTAGTTTACTACAAACAAAAACACATGTTCTTACTAGAAACTCATATATTTCAATTAAGTGATTATTTCTTTCTGATTGCGCAAAATTTGAATCCTTGATAAGCGATATCCATCTGATATGCAATTAAACCTTAGTTATCACCACCAAACAGTTAAACCACATGTCTGCATACAGACATATTTACATCCATCAACGTCTTTGTAGAATTCTTGGTCAAGGAAAGGTTCCAACACTCAGAGTGAGCGAAAACTAATTTTCTTTCTTAAGCTGTTGGTTAACACCGCCGCTGATGGCTATGAATATGGATGTTAGACTATAGTATGCCAATTGAGTAATTTCATGACTTATGAGAAAAGCTCATCTTTACTTGGCAATGAGAATTCACATGCTATTCACCTAGCAGTTGTATAAATAAATTGAATTTACGAATTTAGTTTTCACACTAAATTATGATATCAGTTGGGACTTACGTGCATGGTTCCAATTACTTGCATGGTCAAAAATATCGCCGTTTGGTTTCAACTAAATAAAATAAAATGGACAAAACGGTCAAATTGAAGAAAACAAACTATGCTCAAACGATATAGCAAACAAATGGTCCAATATTTGACCATGCACTTAATTGCATGTTTTTATTGAATAAATGCAATACATTTTAAGCCAAAATTTTCTTAAATCTCTTGAATAGTTTTTGAAATATTCGACTTTAAAATTGCAGTTTTTTTCAACTTCATTAATGCCTTTTTGGGAAATTTTCATTGTTGTGGAAAGAGAAAACTCCATTATCACTATGCTAAAGTCAATATGCTTATCACTATGCTGTCCAAGATGACGGTGGTTTTTTCAAAAGTGGTAGATTTTCCCCTGAAGGGATTTTTTGGGAATTTTGGAATATCGATCAGGACACTATCTTCTATGTTTCCTCCAATTTTCAGCTTGTTATTTTGAATTCTTACCCGGCAAATCACTAATTAATTCAAATTAAATTGTAATTAAATTAAGTTTTTATTTCGAATTTTTCACGGGGTATCTTTAAAATACGTTATATTGAAAAATTTAGGACAAAAACGAACTCAATGGGACCCTTTGTTCGGTTCAGTCGCTATGCTTAAAAATGCAATCCAAGATGGTGGCGGTTGTTTCAAAATGGTGGTTTCACTTGGAGGGATTTTTTGGGAATTTCGGGATATCAATTAGGGCACTGCATTATATATTTTGACCAATTTTCAGCAGCTTCTTATCTCGAATTTTTAGTTATATATTTTTACTCAGCAAAGCAGTAATTAAATAAAAATTATTTATTATTAATTATCATTTTAAATTTTTTGGCGTTTTCTCTTAAAATACACAATATTAAACAATTTGGGGCAAAAACGAACACAATCGAACCCTTGGCTCAGTTGCTATGCTTGAAAACGCAATCCAAGATGGCGGTGGTTTTTCCAAAATGGCGGATTTTCCCCAACAGAAAATTCTTGGGAATTTTAGGATATCAATAAGGACACTATCCTCTACATTTTCATCAATTTTCCGCCTGATATAGTGAATTTCTGGGTCAATGTCTAATTTGCTGGACTATAAAGTTAAATAGAGACAAAGTGCTTTAAGGTTTGTATGTATCTGTTTATAATCTGGTATCTTAGCAAAAAAAAATATTAATTCTGAAGTTTCTACTATCTGACAAGTTTATCATTTTAATAAATGCTTCAAAAAATCTACTTTATCATCTTTTTTATTAATCGTTATTATTTTATATTACCATTATATTTTATCATTTTTTATAAACTGGTTTTAAATATGTGACGAATAAACTCTCAAAATATCTTGCATATCATAGTATAGACACATACGTTTTAAAACATTTTTTAAATCCCAGTCTCCGAATAGTTTTTGAATAAAATCGTATTTGCAACTTCAACTGTTCCGAAAAAAATTATATTCCAAAACATCCAATTTGGAGTAAAAAAAATTAATAGGAAATAAACTCTACATTTACTTACAAAAGTATCATCTTATTTTTCGGGGGGGAAAGGAATGACATTCACTATTCTAAACCCTTACTTTGGTTTAATAAAAAATAAAAACAACGCGCGACTATTTTGTTTTAAAACTAAAAAAACATTTCCCCAAAATATCTTAGGCTGACATTTCACCAGAGAACAGTTAAAATCTCTTGAGAGTCTATATAAACTGCGGTAAAAATCTATAGAAGCTTAGTAGAACCAGATTCCCATTTTCTCTCAAATTTAGGCCAAAGCGCTTTGTTTATCCAATTTTGAGGCGGAGAAGTCATAATTGGTCTGGGAAAATGGAGAACATCCCCGGCTTCATTCAGGAATTTCTGTTCTTTGGAAGTCCATCTTCTGGGTAGAGAATATATTGGATTAGCGTACAAGAAAAACAAGATGTTCTTCCTATTGTTGGATCAATGCTGGCAGAAAATAAAATGCTTATGGCAATACTGTTTTGCATAACTGGTTTATTATTTTGAGTTTAATTCCGTTTTATTTTATTCATAACTGTGAAGTAAATATTGGTAACAATTATTGCCAAATGTTTGCAAAATGTATTTTACTTAGTATTTTTTTTTGTATATTTGATCTGTTTTTATCATTTATTTTCATGTACACACAAACATGTTTTTTTAAACATGTTCAACGCAACAGATTTGTTCCCATCAAATGGGAACATTCCAAGCAAGTTTTTGAAAGTTTATACAAGTAACACTTTTTAATGCTTGATTATGATATTTTAAGTGGTCAACTCAACATGTAAAAGTATGAAGCCGTAGGACCATCACTGGAAAATGTAAGAACAATAAGTGTTTTCTTAAATATTTATCGATTTTTATTTGTATTGACTTTTTACAAATTTTGCGTTATACCAAGACAAAGAAATAATTTTAAATGCAAAAATCAGAAATACTACAAAAAACAAATAAATACTTATTTATATTTTGTAGTTCTCATATGATTATAAATGTATATTTTATTAATGATAGTAATATAAGTTCATTTAATAAAATAATAAAATATTTTAATTATAATACTGCTCCGAGTGCAGTCATAAGTAAGTAATTTTGCCAACAACATACTATTTAGGATTCCATTTTGTCTTAAAGAAACTAACACAAACGTTTCGAGATTGTCTCCTCTTTCAAAAAAAGGTTTATTTTAATCTAGAAGTCAAATTTATATAGAAGAAATGGTTGACATATTTTGATAACAAACCATTTTTCTTAAAACCTTAAAAAGGAAAGGATTTAATGATAAGAAGTCGAGAGAAAACTTTTTATATTCTACAAAACTATAAAAAATGATCGAGAAGTAAGCTTTTCTGATCTTATAAACCCGAAGATTTAAAGCTTTTAGAAAAGTTCAAAGATAAACACTCTTGTTTTAATGGCATTTCTTGAAGCGACTAATGGCGCAAAAGTAGTACTTTACCATTATCTTACTATCAATTGATTCTCAATTAATTTAAATGACGCTATTTTAAGGCCTATTTAATTTTTTTCTCAGATTTCCGTAGGATCTTAACATAAAAGATAAGTTTATATTGTTTTTTTCAATAGTAGTTAATTGTAAATGTCAATAGTGCATTTCCAAAACTTTTTAATTCTTTGAAAAATAATATTTAATAATGAAGTATAATTTGAAGATATTTTCAACACATTTTTAAGTAAAACATTTTTGGACCTTATGAGGTTTTTTAATGGAAAAAACAAGATTTTTTTTATTCCAAAATTTAAAGTAGCATATAATATTTGATAAACTCATAACTGCTACTCGTTTAATATTACAAATGTTCATTTTTTATTTACTTTTTAAAATTATAGCATTAAAACTACTTATGAAACACAAACATCTTTAATGAGTACCGTAAAATAGTGTAACTTTGACCCAAATGGAGTATTTTGTTTTCATATTAAAAGCATATAAAAAAAATTGCGTACTAAAACAAATTTCATAAGTTAATTGGTTTATATTATTTTTAATATTTTAAACTGTAATATAAACTATTTTCAAAGTGTAGGGATTTAAGTTTTAAATTCATAATGTGTATTTATTAATTTTGAAATTTACGGTCAAAGTTTGCTTGCATTGGGGTAATTTTGACTCAGACTTCAAAATGCAAAAATTCAAGGGGTTGAGTTAACTTCAGCCAATTCTAAACTATTTACATATCTTGCTAAATTACACTGGTAAACAAGGTTTTGGGCACAAGATACTTTTACAGTTAGGGTAACTTTTTGAGCTGATTTCTAATCTGCAATCAGAATTTTTCCATGACCCACAGATTTTGCACGATTCAAGTTTTTATATATTGCTTAGTAACTGTTCTCAAGGTTAACTAATAAATTAAAACTAAAATTTTAAATAATTTATTTGATGATTATGATGATATTAATTAATATCTACTCTAATAAACAGGCAATTCTCTACTCTAATTAACAGGTAAACTCTAATATGCAGATAATTTTCCTCTCTAAAGATGACAGTGCTGAGCCAAGCGTACTGTAGCTATCTCGAAAGTCAAGATATTGAATTAATAAACTTAACGTTAAGGGAGCCAGAATCTGCCATAAGATAGCATTGAGCCAGCATCTTACAGGGTGTCCCACGAAAGATGGTCCAACCCCTTTAACTTTTGAACCTCTACAAATATAGTCATGAAAATGGGGTCTAGGTATAGTAAATAACCATGCCCTATCGTATGAGACATTTTTCAACGCCCCCTAGCAGAAAATTTAGGAGTTATAATTTTTATTTTAAAAACTATTTGAGGTATGTGAAAAAAGTCGATGACTAAGTTGTAGAGCAGCATCAATTTAGTAGGAAAAGTCACCTTAAGCAAAAAAATATCTTGAATAAAACCCCTAAAACTCAAGCTCAATTAAGTTGAATTTACGTAGATTTTACGTCTTAAAACGCTCCTCACAAGGCGAAAATGAGAAACTTTCATTTTTATGACTTAAGTAAATGACTAAAAGTATTCTTAGTTAATTACTGTTAATAACTTAATTAGTGTCACAAAAAAACTGAGTGATGGAGAAAAACAACTTACGTATTTGAATTCATTGTAAAAAGTTCTATTAGGATCACCCATTTTTGCTCTTGTGCCAGAAAAAAATTCAATAAAGTTGAGAAGTGTTATCTATCATTTATTATTTTTCTATTACAAGTACATATAAAGATTATTCAAAAGAAATGTTTGTTTTTACAAAAATCATTTCATTTTAAAGTTACAAAAGGGAATTTTTAAAGGACGTAGATGAACAACAGAAAGTATTTTAAGATTATTGGTAGATATATAGTTTAACAGTTGTCTCAAAATTTTTTTTCGAATTTCCCAGATGCTCCCCTCAAGTTTTTACAAATATTAAAACATTATTACCTGCAAATTTTCAAGTATCTAGGACAATTTTTGTCCCCCGGGCCCTTCAAAAGTAGATTTCCCATTTATGTTAAAGTATAGGGAATATATTGAAAATATCGTCATTTTTGGTTCATTCACGTCATGAGCCTGAACGCAGTCAATATCGAATTAAAACTGATACATCATCTTTGATATATCATTGTCTCAAGATCCTATTGGAAAAACATATAATGGCACCTACTGGGGGGAGTTCCACGGGGGTTAACGCTTTCATCGAGAAAAGAGGAGGCTTGCCGGTGCTTGAGGTGGGATCTGGATGAAGGCCTCACAGGGGGGTTTTATTGAATTTTTTTCCTATTTTATTTTAGCTGGCATCCTTTAATAGCCTTGTATCTCAGCTTTGGGAAGTATACAGTGTGGGTGGGAGAGAGCCGTAGCCATACTCACCAACCATCCATCAGAGGTTACCCACGAGCCTCCTCTTTTCTCGGTGAAAGCGTTAACCCCCGTGGAACTCCCCCCCCACAGTAGGTGCTATTGAATATTTTTCCGATATGATCTTGAGACAATGATATCCCAAAGAGGATGTATAGGTTTTAATTACGTGTTGACTGCGTTCAGGCTCATAAAATTAAAAAGAACCAAAAATGACGATATTTTCAATATTTTCCCTATACTTTAACATGGGAAAACTGTCCTAGAGACCTGAAAATTTGCAGGTAATAATTTTTTAGTATTTGGTATTTGTAACAACTTGAGGGGGGAAATCTGGGATATTCGAAAAAAAAAATTCCCATAGACTTTCGAAACACCCTAATATTGTAACGAATTGGTTCCTTAAATTGTAGAGAATGATTTTTGGATATGAAATTCTATCTTAAATAAAAATGTTTTTGCCACATGAATCCCTTTAAGCAATCAAGCGTCTATTTAGAACCAATACTAGCTCTCCCTTAGGTTTATTGATCGTAAATACTGAACTCAACTTATGAACTATTTCTCGTTTTATAGAAGATAAATTTGTCAAGAAATATCTCAATCATTCGAATTCCCTCGTTCATTAGGTGATATACTTTTATAGAGAAATAATCTGGTTCTACAGAGCTTGCTGAAATGCTTCTAAAATTTGTGTTTCGTGAAAATTTAATTTCAATTACTTAGTAATCAGTTAATTAATTATGCTAATTGTTCGTTAGAACCAAAATAAACTAGAAAACCATTAGGTAAATGAAATTTTATTAATATCTTTAAACGAGCATTGTAGATTTAGAGAAACTGATTATTTCGAAACCAGACAAACACAGATAATGCATAAAATGTTCTTATAAAAACGGGATTAATTTTAAACTAGAAAATTATAATTTCAAATGAAGTAGTTGCAGAGAGATGCTAAACTTTTATAAAAATCTATCATGGACACAACATCCTTCTTAGTCATGAATCATGTGTTATACTGAGAATATTTCTTTTGATCACACATAGGTTCTTATTTTTGTTTTATTTATGACGGATAAGAAAATACTGTCAAAGGTATTCTCTTATTTTAAGATTTACAAATCGTTTGGTTTTTCCCGATGGCTTAGCTGTTGAATTCTTTTAAATGTAAAATATTTTCCAGTCGGTATTTCTAGGTTCGATTGAGTTATAAACGATTGGGATATAAAAAAGTTGCCATATAAATTTCCAACTGTAAAAAATGATTTTTTGTAGTAAAATAAACTAGTTCAAATCAGGAAATTTTGGTTGAGGATGACATTTTAGTATGTGTTACCAAGCTAAGACGATACTTAATTCCTTATTTACACTTACCATGGGTATTTCAAACCACAAGGAGAGATACAAATAATCTCTAACAACCGAAAATCGATTTATCACTATGCTCCATAGAATCGGATCTTGAGGGGGTTCAAATATTTGGAGCATGCTAGTTGAATGGGCGTTTGAGATTTAAAGGGTTATGAAATATCAGGAGAGAATTCACAATCAGAGTGATGTATGTCTATATACTGGCGACGATATATACCAAATGTATTTCACACAAAATTTAATAAATAGGTAAATATTTCTCCAAAATACATGTGAGGAGTCGCAACTCAGCCCCGTAACTTGGCCCGTTGATATATTTTGTTGGGTGGCCTCCACGGGAGCTGTATCTGTACTTCAAAAATATACATAAAAATTTTTTGTGAGAAACAGGTTAAATAGCCTAAATTAAATTCAAAATCATTAAGTTGATGGGAAATATTGTTGCATGTATGTATAGTTTCATTTCAAACATTTCATAAACTGGAATGCATTAAATACCTATTAAGCCATTATAACACTCTGAGTCTAAATGCTATATTTTTAGCCCAACTTACTCGTGGAATCGTCAATTAGTTCAAACACGGCATTCTCAAAGGTACTATCTCAAAATGAAAACCCATGAATTAGTAAGAAAAATACTAAAACATATAGCTAATTGTGAAAGAGCGTAGTAAATTTCATAGCACCCTCATACTCGAAACTAGTTGCTATAAAAATAGAACACTCCATTTCCAAAAAAGTAAAGCATTAATCTTTCACAAGTCAATGCGTAGAACATTAAAAGTTTGCACCAAGAATTAAATAATTTCCACGTACATTGACTGATTTAAATGTCATAAGTATCTTCTATTTATACAAAGAATGCATTGCATGAGGTGATTGGTATACCTTTCACATCTGGACATGCATATTTAATGCTTCCTTACACATATAAGGTTCTGTGCAGTGCATATTACATAAGGATTATGCTACAATCTGACTTTTAATAACACTGCATATAACGCAAAGGGAACTTGGCCTGCTGGTGTACTTATTCATTAAAAATGAGATATCTTACGGAAATATAGTGTCTTTTTCTCCTGTTCCTTTCAATTTCAAGTGATTCGCGTGAGGTCGATAGAACACGGAATGATGTAATGAATGACTTTGGAAGTAGTTCAAGATCATGTCAAAGGATGCTAAAAATATTGTTTTAAAAATGTGGTATGGTTGATTTATTAGGTACTCCCAAATGGGCTTGAATTTAAATTTAGTTATAAATAAGTATTAACACTGAATAAAAAATATGATTCTTAATTAAATAAAACTTTAAAGTAACACTCTAACATATTTTTCCTTTTTTCTTGCTAAAGTTTGTCTGAATTCAAATACCAAAAGCAAGCGTTTAGAACTCAATGTGATTCAGAATCCCTTCAGAATCTTCAACACCATTTTAGAAATTTGAGCTGTAAATTCAAAATCTCCTTACGCATATTACATGTAACGCCAATTTAACTAATGCACAAGTTTTTTTACCTATTTTGCATAAATTTGTTAAATTTCTGCACCTCTTATGGAAATATAGTCATTTCCAAACCAGCATTTAATCTTTAACTTATGAAAAATTTATTTGTCAATTCGAAAGATTTTTTAAGATAATTAAACAAATTCACGTAATCACTATAATTTTAATATTTATGGTTTAAACCAGTAATTTACTCAAACCTTTCGAATAATCTAGCTGATATTGAAAATTCATTTGTAGTCAAGGACTTCATTTACTATATAATTAATCACTTTTACTATTTCAAAATTTTAGTTTTTCAAATTTTAACTACTCTTTAACCATCGATCTTATATTACGAATGGGGAAATTTAAATTTAGTTTTACAAATTGCCGAAGTACACTTAAAAAATTCCCCAAATCCTTCTTCCTTGAAATTTCTAAATTAAATTACCACTCAAATAAACTAATGTTCCAGAATTGGAAAAGAAGATATTGGCTGTTGGAAACTGATAAAAAGAATTAATTTGATATTTTAATTAATCTAATGAATTCAAGGTCCTAATGAACTATTCACTAGGTCTATTTAAATTAGGATTTTAAGCTCTTCCCAGACAGTGTTTTTACAAACAAAAATTTTTTACAACAAGCATTCTTAACAGAGGCCGAATCTGTGAATAGACCTTCAGTTAGATTTCAAAAGCTTAATTAGATTTAAGGCTAAAGAGGAGTTAAAGCTTAAAGTTAGGTTTGATTGAAAAGAGTGAAAATTATTTCAATGAAATTAGAATGAAACAAATTTGAAATATAAATAGGTTGGGCATCATTTTTTACCAAATAAAAAATGACATAATAATTTTTCCTTTGAGTTTATGTTGATTAAATGAAAAAATAGTTTGTTACTTAACAAAATTATTGATTATTAAGTGGATCAGTCAAGATTCATTTTGTGTTTGAAGTTCTCTCTGTGGATGAGAACACATAGCAGTAACAATCATTATATCAATAAATACTTTTGTAATGGAGAATTACAGTCAATTTTTTTAATCTTAATGTGTTTAGAATCGCTTAAAACCTCCAAAAACATTTTCATTTACCTTTCAAAGCCTTAAATTTTAAGTTATTTAATTAAAAATATTTTATTTTCTGTCTGAGCTGAAACAACTTATGACGTTAAATGTGCCTTGATCTCCCGCTTGTTGTTATCATCTCGCTTTGAAAGACTCGAAAGACTGAGCTCTAGTTTTTTTATAGCCTAGTGTTTAGATGAAAACGGTGTTTCCCACATTTCCAAGAGACACATGTGACGTCACATTGTTAGGAGCTTTCTGTATTAAAATATGTCATAATTACCTTAAAAAATGTGTGGGAAAAGACAAGCGTATTTTTGGAATCAGGAGATAATTTTTAAGAAATTAAAATTGAATATTTAGAATTTTAAGGGATGCTGCAAGTCAGTAATTAAAGTTCTAAAATTAAGATTTACCTAGTTTGAAAATAATATATTATATATACAGGGTGATTCAGAAATAATCACCAATAATTGGGGGGTAGGTAGAGGGGCCCTAGACAAGCATATTTCGAATAGGGATGGTGGGGCGCAGCCTTACCGTTAAAGTGCTAGGACCTAATGTAGTGCAAGAGCGTTTCAAAAAGCCGTTTTTAGAAGGCCCGTGTGACGAAACAAAACATAATAAAATGAAAAAAATATATTGCATGAGGTAAGGAAGTATCCTTACTACCTACACCATGAATTCGATAGACTTTGAACCTCTTTCTAAACCGTGAAGTGAGTTTCAAAAGTGTAATATTAATCTTTTAGTCAAAGAATAGAGTTCCTGGTATTTAGAAAAATGATGATCGGGGAAGGAATTTTCAATTATCATACTTTGATCATTGAAACTGTTTGATCATTGAAAATTCCTTCCCCGATAATAATTTTTCCAAATACCATTAAGGGAACTCCGTTGTTTGACTAAGAGATTAATATTGCACGTTTTAAAACCCACCCCACGGTTTAGCAAGTGGTCCAATTTCTATCACATTGAGGATTTAAGTAGTACGGATACTCCTGTACCTCATGCAATAATGTTTTTTATTTTTATTATGTTTTGTTTCGTCACACGGGCCTTCTAAAAACGGCCTTTTGAAACGCGCTCGCACTACATTAGGTCCTAGCTGTTTAACGGTAAGGCTGCGCCCCACCATCCCTATTCAAAAAATGCTTGTCTAGCCCTCCGTCGGTCGCAACTGAACTTTTTCGCACACCTCATACATTTTCGTTCGCCTTTCCGTTATTTTGGGGGTTAGAAGTCTGAAATTTTTGCTAGTCTCCTATCTTTACCGGATGTATGGCGCCAATTGATTCATTTAATTCGCGCGCTTTGTTTAGTTTGGTTTTCATCATAATTTTACTATTTGACACATTGCGCTCGATCATGTAACTGGTCTTTAAGGTACGTAATATTATTTTTTGTAATCTCTGATCCTTTTTTATTAATTTATGAGTGGTTACGCATCAATATTATTAAATTTTCCTCAATACGTATGTAATTTTTATAATTATTTTTGGTTTATTGCGGTTGAACATACACCTACAAAATTGTACCCTATACACTTAACTCGCCAAAAACAATGTTGTGCAATATGCAAATCTACGTTTACTCTCTGTAAGTTGACAGTTTAAAGCTAAAATATTGTATTTTGGAGTTATTTTACAATAGCTACAGGGACAGTCAGTGGTCAATTTGCTTAGCCTAGTACTACCTGTTAAAGTTTTGTTTGTGAATGGTTATTATCTGGACATGAGTTCAATAACAGTAATTCAGAATTAATATCCCTCAGGTTTCACATCATTAAGTACATTTTTTGACAAAGATATTCAATTATTTATCCCGCTGAAGTAAGCTTAATTTTATGCTATTTTTAATTTTTGTTCTTAATTATTTACAACAAATATCGAATTTTCTATGTGTGAATAATACTATGAACATCCTTTATTGTTTTTAAGACCTTAACATTGAAATTAAAAGGTAGAAATTTGCGATTTTTTCGATTGTGCGTTTTGGCACATTGCGACCTAACACGTCAGTTTAATATTGCGACCGACGGAGGGCTAGGGCCCCTCTACCTACCCCCCCAAATATTGATGATTATTTCTGAATCACCCTGCACATAAATTCAAACGTGAAGATCATCCTTAGGTCATTACAATAATATCAAAAACCAGAAAATGTTAAGTTTCATGAAAGTCGCGCTGTTTTAACAAGCTTGAAACGGATTTGCATATTATTTAGAATAACTGTTCTTAAACTGTGGTCGGCGGATTCCTGGGGGAGTTACCTTGGGGAACACTCAAGTTACATCGGAATGTTCCCCCAAAGAGTTTCAAAATAAGATAAAACAGTAGGTTAAAGTGGAAAATTTCAAAAAAGTTCTGGGGGAGGACCTCCCAGCCTCACTCTAAATTTTGATTTCAATTTCTTATTTTTTTTCTTTGAAAATTATGGGGTTTACAAGGAACTGGTCTCTACGGGTAAAACCAAAAATGTCTCAAAACGAGCTAAAACACTACTTTTTGAGGTAAACTTTCAAAATTTCTCTGGCGGAGACCCCCAGACTCCCCATTATTACTTGGAATAATTGTAAAATTTTCAGAAAATGTAGAACATAACTTAGATAGTACTCTTTTTAAGTTATCTAAAATTTAACTCATAATTGAAGAGGTACTTTGTAATAACGTTGAGTCAACCCCCCGAAACAAATGTCGTAGTTCAAAATCTTTGGGGGCCACGAGGTCTGGCTGTTACATAAAAGGAAGCCTCTGTGACGGAAAGTTTAAGAACCGCTGATTTAGAAGATGGTAAATCGGTAAATTTCTTTCTTTAAAAATTAACCAATCGCATGTCAATATTTGGCACGTTTTTATCGATTTAGACCACTTTACTACAACAAAATGCTCCTCATATTTCATATATCTTGACTTTTCATCCAAGTCATAAGATAAAGAGTGAAACAAAAACGAAAATTTTCTATACTGCAAGATCGAAAGTTTGATCATACAAAGAAAAAAAATCCCACATCTCAAGATCCCAAGTTTGAACATGAAAAAAAAACACCACTAAAAACAAAGCCCGTGTGAATATTTCTCGCTTCAAATACGCATCCATCTCTTCAGGAACGGAGCAATCAAGCAAACTTCAAATCCCGATAGCGGAATTCATTTCTGGTGAGTGAATTTATGTATGGCTTGATAAAATGCGACGCGACCGTAGCAACCTTTTAATCTTAACATTTTTTTATCCAGGGAATGTTTGATTCCCTTGATATTCATTAAGTGCCTGACTTAGTTTCATAATCACTTTGAACTTTATTTGTCTTAATCTTTCGATTTCTCCCTTTTGGGCTGAGAACCAAGCAGAAATATAACTTAATTTTCAATTTAAGAGTTCATTAATGGTTTTTCTGTTGAAGTTTGAAAAAGGAAATAAGTCCAACTTTTGTCAAGTGTACAACCTTTTTAAACATACGTATGTTTTCTATGAATGTTCTGCGTTCTGAATAGGGTCCGAAATTTTCAATACAAATTTGATGTTTATGCAATGAAAACTCCATTAAGTATACTGTTGCTGTTGTTGTTGTCGTGTGCCACTTGGATTACCCAAGCTCCATAAGGATTCAAGGCAAAGGGGGTGCGGCTCCTGAGAAAGTGAGGCCCATGCATAAATGGCAGGAGTCCGACTTCTGCCTCATGATAGATGTTGCCACCATCTATCGCCACCTCCACAATTTCGCCATGTATCTGAAGGGGAGGGAAATAGTCTCCAGACACCTGGACCCGTGGTAAACTGCGCCATGACGGACCACAGGACTTTCGGACCCACAGATTTAACGAGCACGTACTCCGCATATACTCGGCGGGTCTTTAGCGGTGTCGGGAATCGAACCCGGGACCCTCCGATCCCGAAGCCTTAACCACTAGGCTCCCCACAGCCAAGTATACTGTTGTTTTCGGTTTTCTCAAAACTTGGTTTTTGGACATTTCTTCCCTTTTCAAAATTATATTTAATGTAAGTTCTAAAATGGGATCAGTATTTAAAAACGTTTTCTACAAAAGAAGGTGGTGGTCAAGCAGTTGCTTACGTAATTTGTAATGTCATTTGTCCATATAATTTCTTTTTCACCTGTACGGGAAGTTTCTTCCCCTTGGAGAATCACATTATGTCTTACTTTTCTGTGTTTGTATAATGAATGTCTAATAAAGTTATAAAGTTAAAATTAATTATGAGAGGGAATTTAACCCTTTCAGACCTATCCACTCCAAATTTCCCATTGGTTTTAATGGTAATATTGGACAAATAAGGATTGAAAGGTTTAATTATTTATTTTATTTCCCATTGGTTTTAATGGTAATATTGGACAAATAAGGATTGAAAGGTTTAATTATTTATTTTATTTCCCATTGGTTTTAATGGTAATATTGGACAAATAAGGATTGAAAGGTTTAATTATTTATTTTATTTCCCATTGGTTTTAATGGTAATATTGGACAAATAAGGATTGAAAGGTTTAATTATGTATTTTATTCCGTCTGAGCAAAGGGTTGGTGGAGGGTAAAAAATTACCAAAAAAATACTCACATAATATTTGAAACACCCCCTTGGTTCCCGAGTACCTACTAGTTACGTCAGGAACTTCCCCCCTGGTTGCTATGCGATCGCGTTGCTTTTTCCAAGCCATATAAATTCGCCTTGAACCTCTTCCGTTTATAAAAGGCTTATAAAGAAGTAGCAATTACCGTTCTGTCTTCAGATAACAGAAAGCAGAAAAGCCTTTTCCTTTATTATGAAGAAGAAAAACTTGAAAAATCCATCGCGCGGATTTAGGACCACGTGATGAAAAATTTCCCTTTTACATAATTCATTTCGGTAAACGTTTAGTTGTTCTATTGCTGAGGGGCTAGCATTCTTATCGAGTCCCCTCCCGTATTGGATGAGGCGTTTCTCGGTTAAAGTTCTCTTGCTTCTGAAGGGAAAGGCAATTTGGTTCGGGGTTGTGTGTCGGAAAACTTTGGAGGTTTTTGTGATGTAAAACTGGGATTACTTCATTTTCATGGTAGAGACTGAACAAAGGATTTTTGTATTGGCTTGATGTGGAATGTGAGAAACTGTTTTAGAAGCTTTGGGGAGAAAGTAGCTGTGGCGGGATATTAGGAAAGTCTGTTTCAGTGTGCTGAATAAATTGAAACTTGTTTTTATCATTCCAACTCTGGAGTTCATAACATGAATGCCTTCACCCATGCCTTTTGTTCATATTTTCCTTTTATCTCTCCGGAATGATCCAGGGACACTCTAAAAACCTTGCTACCCTTAATTTATCCGACAGAGTTCATTTTTTTTCAGTCTGTTTGGGATCATTCTAACATTTTTTAAAGATTTTGTATGCTTTAAAAAAAGCAACTTATCATTTTGTAATAAAAATTGAATAGCAACGCAGAAAATTAGTTTAATGTAAAAAGTTAGGTTTTATGATATTTTCCCAATTTTTAATAATTTTGAAAAATGGCAAATTCAGAATTAGAGGAATAACAATATCCACCGTCAGTGAGAAGATATCTTTTTTTTAAATAGGTATTAAATCAAAATTTGGAAATTCTTAATTTTGAATATTTTTGAATGCTATTAAAAATCACCTTATTTTCAATATTTTTAAATTCTTATTTTTATGTTCACGTACACTTATACCTTAAGTCTTATTTTTACCAAAATTACATTCAACACTTCCAAGTAAAACATCGCACTCCTAAACAGACCTCTGAGACTAAATATTCCATCCGAAACTACCCCTTCATTTATCAAAAAGACTGAAATTTGTTTTATTTTCATCTAACTCCTCTTGGGTTTCTGCGATAAATATTGAGCATTTAAGTTAGCTAGACTGGAAATTGATAAAATCCGATCAAAAGAAACCTTTATATAAATGCTAATTCCCAGACTGAAACTATAAACCAAATAATCCAAATAGAATGCTCAAGTTTTCTTATAAATTGCATATAGGATAAACGTGAAAATAAAGATAGTACCCGAGTAGGGTATTAGTAGAGATGAACGTTCTGCTTCTAATCAGTGGTCTGAAGACCCTTAACCGGATTTCCACAAAACGCTCTCTTTGGTTGAAGTTGATGGTTAATCCGTTTAAACTTTATATGGTCTTTTCAAAGAAATGCCTGAGCAAAATTAATAAACTCGTATAGTTTGTAGAGTATTAGCAAGAAATTGGATATAAAGTCACAATTTTCAACAATAAAAAATCATATTTTTATAAAACTTGATATAAATTTTAATTCTCAGGTTTTATACAAATAGTCCAGTCAAATAGTATTTATTTTAGGAAAATTTTGGGGTAGAAGATATTTTTCGCTATCTGTATGTTTTTTGGGGTGCTGAATCCGAATCTGAGGTTTGCCAACAAAATTTCGTGACGGAACATTGTGAAAATTCGAAAAAATGGCAAAAATTCGCCCCTTTTTTTCGTTTTCGGCCCCTAGAACATTACCTTTGCACTTCTGAGCTAAAAAGTCAATACAAAAAATAAAGACCACTAACCAAGCTACAAAAAAGTCAATTAAAACTTTTCTCTCAGACGCATAGTTTCGAAGATAGAGCACGTTGAAAAAGGGGCTATTTTCGTTCGATTGGTAAGAAATCCAAAAATTGTCACTAGTATTTCCAAAAAACCGCATTTTTGGAACAGGATACTATAAAAACTGCCTAAATAATATTTCACATGAAATTAGCTATCTAAAAACTCCAATAATGATAACTAAATGCATTTTTGTTCGGGGATTTCTCTTAAGAACGAAAGTTCAACAGGAGAAAATAGTATTTCTATAACTAAGTTGCTTCTTCGAAATTACATGCAAAATTTTTCTATTGACTGCTCTATATGTTTTTGAGGGTGCTGAATCCGAATTTGAGGTTTGCCAACAAAATTTCATGACGGAACATTGAGAAAATTCAAAAAATGCCAAAAATTCACCACTTTTGTTCGTTTTCTGCCCTTAGAACATACACTTTGCATTTCTGAGCAAAACAGTCAACACCAAAATAAAGAAGAGAAAACAAGCTACAAAAAAGTCAATTAGAACTATTATCTCAGATGAAGGGTTTGCACGCTAGAGAACGCTGAATATTGGGAAGTTTTTGTTCCATTGGTGGAAAATTCATAAAATGTCACTCGTATCACCGAAAAGCGGCCTGTTTTGGAACAGGATACCATAAGAAAGGCTTCAATTATGTGTTACGCCCAGGAAATGAACGTTCTGCATACTCAAATGTTAATTGATAAATAATTAAACATAACAATAAAATACTACCATTAGAAACATTTTGGGATTACTGTAATATTGCTCATTGTTAAAGGCTTTAATCGTGCATTAATTAATTAAATGCACGATTCATTTTATGTATGTACCTATTTTTCTATATATTACTTTGATTAAAGCCTTTAACAATGAGCAATGTTACAGTAATCCCAAAATGTTGCTAATGATCGTATTTTATTGTTATGTTTAATTATTTATCAATTAACATTTGAGTATGCAGAACGTTCATTTCCTGGGCGTAACACATAATTGAAGCCTTTCTTATGGTATCCTGTTCCAAAACAGGCCGCTTTTCGGTGATACGAGTGACATTTTATGAATTTTCCACCAATGGAACAAAAACTTCCCAATATTCAGCGTTCTCTAGCGTGCAAACCCTTCATCTGAGATAATAGTTCTAATTGACTTTTTTGTAGCTTGTTTTCTCTTCTTTATTTTGGTGTTGACTGTTTTGCTCAGAAATGCAAAGTGTATGTTCTAAGGGCAGAAAACGAACAAAAGTGGTGAATTTTTGGCATTTTTTGAATTTTCTCAATGTTCCGTCATGAAATTTTGTTGGCAAACCTCAAATTCGGATTCAGCACCCTCAAAAACATATAGAGCAGTCAATAGAAAAATTTTGCATGTAATTTCGAAGAAGCAACTTAGTTATAGAAATACTATTTTCTCCTGTTGAACTTTCGTTCTTAAGAGAAATCCCCGAACAAAAATGCATTTAGTTATCATTATTGGAGTTTTTAGATAGCTAATTTCATGTGAAATATTATTTAGGCAGTTTTTATAGTATCCTGTTCCAAAAATGCGGTTTTTTGGAAATACTAGTGACAATTTTTGGATTTCTTACCAATCGAACGAAAATATCCCCTTTTTCAACGTGCTCTATCTTCGAAACTATGCTTCTGAGAGAAAAGTTTTAATTGACTTTTTTGTAGCTTGGTTAGTGGTCTTTATTTTTTGTATTGACTTTTTAGCTCAGAAGTGCAAAGGTAATGTTCAAGGGGCCGAAAACGAAAAAAAGGGGCGAATTTTTGCCATTTTTTCGAATTTTCACAATGTTCCGTCACGAAATTTTGTTGGCAAACCTCAGATTCGGATTCAGCACCCCAAAAAACATACAGATAGCGAAAAATATCTTCTACCCCAAAATTTTCCCAAAATGGCCTTATTTTAGGACAATTTGACTGGACTAAAAGACAATATTTCGATTTATGCAAAATAAAATTTTATTAAATACCCATTATGTTAAATACCAATTTAGATTAAACAAAATTTAAATCTTAAAATAAGGTATGTCAAGCCAATCAAAAAGTAAAAACTAAATATTAAATGCAGAATTTTAGTAACTCGTATTTTTAATAATGAGGGATATTTTTAACTTTTGGGAAGCAAAATCCCAAAAATAAAGAATTTTAAGAATAATGAAATTGACGTCTTTGACAAAAGTCAATTAAAATATGTTTTTTTATAAATGTAGAAATATATGCATACACTTTAAAATTTCTGTTTTTCGTAAACTGCTTTTTAACAAAACATTCTTAAAACTAGGATGCGTTACTTTATAGAGTTTATTTTTATTATTAACTTTCATTGATTTCAATTAAATATTTGAATGAAAAATTCTGAAACGTAGAAATCTCATCAAATTTACAGGGTTGAAAAAATATTTTATAAAATTTCATATAAAAAATTTTTATGTTATAATCTTAGTTTTCATCAGTAAGCTTGGGTCAAAACACATATTTCAAATCAAAAGGTTTTATCATATTGATTAAAATTATTACAACTGCGATACATTTACATAAAAAAATCAAAGTTTTATTAATTTCACTACAAAGATTAACTTTGAATAAAACTTAGCATAAAATATTCTTAAAACATTATGAAGTGAGAACATTTTTTATTTTATAAAAAAAATTAAATTAACTTCATTTTTGTACTTTTTAACCAAGTAAACTCATCTTTTGACAATCTACAATAATATTTTTTAATTTAAAGTTAGTTTGAATAATGTAATTATTTATATTTTTCCTACTTAGTAAATTCTTCTACAAACACAGCATAATACTTTAACATATTGTGTTATCTTCAGTTTTTAAACTTTGAGAGTTTAATCAAGATTTATTCTTGAGTAACTATAAAGATTTCTAAGAAAAAGTGATTTAAATGTAAATATGGTTACTCTTCCACATAAAATATTAATAAGTAATAAAATCTAAACTTAATAAACATGATGTCTCTAGATTTAAAAATTGGTTGTATTTTAAAAAAGTTATTATGTAGTTCTAAGATGTATGAATAGATACAACTTATGAAAAACCAGTAAACACCAAATTAGTGTTGTGCTGAAACATACATTAAAAATTCCCAGAACTGGTTAGAAAATAATTTATTTCGGCTGTTGGTCGTATGCTGCTCTAAATTACATTTCCTGTTTCTTAATAATCGCAGAAAAGTGAATTAGGGTTAATTAACTCGCAGTTTGTGCAGACATTTTCCCTCCCTAGTAACTCTTAATTTACTTCGTATAAGTGCATTATGCTGAATTGTTTTAAAACATTCCTTATTTTTTAATCTTACATAAAAACTTTATTTAATGTGTTTGTAAAATAAGTTATAATCTGTTCGGTTTTAAAATATTTAGTTTTATGTTTCTCAATGACTAATTGCTTTTTAAATTTTGACAAGAGTACCTCTATACTTTTGTGACCAAAATGGTTTGTGTACCTTAAGCTTTTACAATTTCAATTCTAGTTCATTTTTCTATATTATCGGAAAACTATTGTTTAGAACACATTTCAAAGATTTTCAATATTAAGTTTTTAAAACTATCTATGTATTTACTATGGTGACAAGTGATTATTTTATGTAAAAATTAAAAAACATTCTTTTCGACACTTGAATACCAATACATAAGATTGTTAGGCTTAAATCGAACTAATGAAATGCTAATGAATCAAATTACTATCATCAAAAAAGTGCTTAAAAATAAATAAATTCATATTTAAAATTGCACATAAGTAAAAATGTTTTGTTGGATAAAACACTTAAATAAAATCCGTAAAATTGGATAGCAGCGGTCTCATCAAAATTATCTCTTCACAGAATTAAGTCTGCAACTCATTCTAATATTTAGGTAAAACTATTTTTTTTACCTAAATATTAGAATGAGTTACATTTAATTTGTATTTTTAAAGCATGAATATTTCAAGGAAACTTATAAGAATCGGACTTTTTTACGTGTGTACGTTTTTTTATTGTATAAACAAAACACTTTCATTTATTTGCAAAACGATTATTTGTAACAACTTCCAAAATATAACTATTATATATACAATCCCCAACTAAAAAATTTTACAACGGATCTCTGTTGAGGACACGGACACGTTAAATTACTTCGTGGTTACTACGCCCTTCATATTCTCAATCACATCCGCTCAAAACAAAAACATAATTAACCAACCATCCCAATCATACCTCCAAGGGTTCCGGTCCAGGTGTTAACCTCAATACATGGCAAAATAAAGGGATGCCTGTAATCCTTTTACCTTTTCTACTTCAAGCGAAAGTATTTTTAGTTGACCAAAAGCGATTTTATAAAAGAATTGAATAAATTCTATTGTTAAATAGGTTTGCTTACATAGATAAAGCAGAGTATAATTAATAAGTATAAAATAAAACTAATAATAGAGGTTCTGAACTGGTTAGTTTTGTCATTGTAAGACTTCAGACTTAATAAAAGGATGCTACCGTTGGGAGTTTCCCTTACTAATGACTCTCCGGGGGGTAAACAATACTTAGCTACTGCTTTATTAATGTAAGTTGAGAGAATAGGGGAGTTTTCCTCGCATTTATATCTTGCATTGACTTCGGAATCCTTTCTAGAAAATTCCATGCTATCAAAATTCTAGGAACTAGAAGTAGTAGTAGGTGTAGGAAAAAAGGACACTCTCCCCATCTGAAAGGACACGCCCCCCCCACCAAAGTGTAGGAATGCATATGGAAAAATTCTGAAGTATTTTTGAAAATTTGATTTAATGTAAATTTATCCTTAAATATTTCAAAATAGTTCCTTTGGTTTCACGGTTTTTTAGAGTTTCCGCACTGTTTAGGCAGCCCGAGAAAAATCTGTGTATTTGGTCACTACTGCTAGGTAGAATTGACATGTACTGCCTGGAATTAAACCCGTAACACCTTTGACGCGTAGGGGAGATCAGGCTAATACGACATACCACTTTTTCAAAGCAACCGTGAGAGACGGTTTGATTAGATTTCCTGTAGTTTTCATAGCCAATGAAATGTTTATTTAATGCTCTAACACCTTCTAATTGAGTAATATCATAATCTTTCTTTTTTCTTTTCCAAAAACTTACTTTTCGAAAAAAGTAGGAAAGATGTCATTTTACCCGATATAAAGAAAAAATGACATAGTGAACTTTAAAAAGGAAAAAAGTGATTTCTTCTGCAAACACAATTTTATTTGATTCCAAACAATAACTATATTAGTAGTTCAGCACTTTGATAAAATCTATAATTAATTTTTGTGAGGAAGATAATCAGCAAATTTAAAAAAAACAACTGTAATGTGCTCATCAAAAAAGTTTGTTTTTATTAGAAAAAAAAACAAGAACTGTATGTGATTTCAACTCTAGTTACATTTTTTGAAAGTTTAATAAGCCGATAGACATAGTGACAGACATAGTTAAAGACATAGTGTGTCCATAAGGTAACATACTATGTCATTTTATACCAATTAGTTTTATGTCATTTTACCCTGAAAGGTGTATTTTTATTTATTTTAAATTTATTGTAAAACAAAAAGATAAATCAACTTCCTACCTCATGAAATATAACATTAGTTCGATATAAATCCACACAAGAATCATAGTTATGGTAAATTAATGGTTATGAATAAATGAGAGCTCATTCTAAAAACGCGTAATAAATACTTTGACACTTACATTTCGACTTTCGTTCACCACGAGGTAAGAAATGCTTTTCAAATAATGGTACCTTTTTGTATCATTTTGTATGTAATGAAAGAAGAAAAAAAGCTACAGACACTTGCTGCCCTTATGCTAAATTTCAAGAAAATCGAAAAAGTCATTTTACCCGAGTATGCCGTTATAGCCTGATTTCCCCTATTACTTACGATGGGGTGCCTTTAGAAGTGGGATTACACTGACATGCAGTAATGATGGATAACTCTTCTACTCAATTAACAGAGGCAAGTCACTAATTCAATTTGTGGCATTATGCAATGGGCTCATTAATGTATTTATGATTTGAGGTGTCAGTTTTATGCCTTCGATATGATTTTAAAAAATAATGTTTATCTCTCTGAAGATAACCTACTATAGAAATTTATTAGTTTAAAATATTCCCTGTTGAAGCCTAGTTTTGATATTTTCTTAACATATTAGGTTTTTTAAATATGAGGGGTAAATTTTCTTAGAAAGATCCCAATATAGTTACATAGGCCGTAGGGAGCTAACAACGAATTTAGCGAATCCTTCTCAGATACGCTTGGAGACATTGGGAAAATGCCAACTATTAAGTTGTATGGAGAGGAATCTTGAATAACACCTTAGGATAGACATTTTCCTAAAATAACCGTCAAAGGTGTATTTTAAAGGTGTATTTTATATGATTTAGCCAGCTTGAAATAAAAGATCTATAAAAACATTTAAAAAAATTGAAAACAAATTAGTTCTTTTTTTCTTTAAACATGCATAACACTGTTAATTAGTTCATTTGAGTTGTAAAATTAGCATGTTTTGACGGTTTTCTAAGTATAAAGTTATGTTTTCAATATTTATCAGATTTTTTCTACAGAATTCCATCATTACACTGAGACTATGAAAAGGCTTTATTTCCCTAGACCTATGAGGTTCTGTTTAAACATAATAGAAACTTAGACACTGTACATTCACACTTCCTGATACAAGAACTTAATTTAAGCCAGATTTATTTCAAATGAAGAAAGATGAAATTGAATAGTTCTTTGCACCCAGTATTGAAATTTTACCTTCAATAAAAACGTAACCTAAAACCTATACTAAAATACCGATCAATCTAATCTATATACTTTTTACCGAACTTTTCCCACGCAAACACCAAAACACTTTTCATTAGCTGGAATATTTTCCCAGAATCTCAATTTTTTTATTAACCTATCTCCCTCATAGCGCGAATTATGATGGAGGGTGTTTTTGACTTTCTCTGAAGCATCCGAAGAATTCAATTTCCGGAATTCTGTCCAAAACGTCAACAAAATATACGGGAGTCCGACACGATTTTGCGAATAGGCTGCATTAATAGAGACTGAAGTTGTTTATCACAATCCATAATAAGCTGAGAGGTTATGGATAAAAAGATAACTTGCTGGACAACGCATTTGTCTTTGTCGACCATGTGGTACAATTCCGTTATCTATCCTGTTAAAAATTGGAAACAGTTGTAAACTCCAAATATTTAGATATCTCAAGCTATTATTTTGTCGTCAACAATATATAATTGTATGTTTATTTTTTAATCGGTAGTCCTTAATTTTAAATTGATGTTTTTAATATTTGGCGCTTAAAACAACAACAGCTTGAAGATTTTTGGATGGATATGTATAACAGAAAGTACCAAACTCAATTTATTTTGACTCTAAGGAACCAAATAAATTTTTTTTAAATCAAATTTTATTTTATAACTTAATCATAGTAGCTAAACCATAGTGCATTTACGAGAAATTAACGATTCATGTACCAAGAAATAAAAACATGGAATCCTCATATTTGATAGTTTTTTAAGACCTTAGCCGGAATAAATTAGAAAATGAATTAAAAATATAATATATTATAAATATTAAATCGTTATTATCATATATCATAATATTTCTTTAGTATTCGGTACTCTAATATATGGTATTGGCAAAAAAATTGCATATCGCGCTATCCTGACATCAGAACTCTTTCTATACTTTATTCAAAGCACGAATTCTATGTTAAACGCGTATAATTGCTGTGTTTTACTTATCCTTTTCATTACCTACTCCAATTCATCATCTGCGAAAGTCACATGAACAACCATTAATTACGTAGCAGGTGAGAAGTAATAAAAAAGAACGTTTGAAGCTGCTGTAACCAGACATAAAGGAATAGAAATAATTGCTATCGTTAAGTGGTAATTCAGCATGCATGTGTTAGTTATGGAATTTCTGGTTCCGTATTAGAGACCTGTTTCAGAAAAACATTTGTCTAAACTAGATTCCACTCTACATGGTCCTTACTTGTGTTGTAGCTGTGTCGCTGTAACTGACGGTCGCTGATGATGATACGTAAGCACCGTGATATATTCTAGTTTATATAAATGTGCTGTTACTTAAAATAATATAAATATTTAAAACTAAAAAGTATGTTTTAATAAACAGATATTCGCAATTTTCGTTTATCATATTTTAACTAACTCTAGTAACACGTTATGAAGCCCGGTGGCGTAGTGGTAGGGCTTCGCGCTTCCAAGCCACAGGTCTGGGGTTTGATTCCTGAGTCCCGGGCTGGGCAACTCAGCCTTTCATCCCTTCAATGGGACGATCAATGAGGACCAAGCATGCTTAGGAACTAAACACTGAGGGTCTCACGTTAGACCACCTAACTGGGACCTATGATTTGCACCCCAGAGCCCCAACGGTCAAGAAGCGAGATTATCATAGGCCTTTGCCCACTAGGGCTGTTGCATCAATGTTTAGTTTAGTAACCTGTTATACAGAGACATTCACTTCATACTTTTCAAAAAGAAATATTTTATTTTTAAAATTTCATAATTTATGCAAAACTCGTTATTCTGAGCTAAAAAAGGATTAATCGTCGCTAAAGATCTAGACATGATAAGTCAATTTTCTCAACATTTTAGGAGACAAGAAAACCTCTAGCTTTCTATGTAACATCTATTTATGCAACATTAGAAAATCTTAGAATATGTTCTTAAGAACTGTTTGCAAAATCGTATATTTCAAGATATCATGCACCAAATTTTAATATATTGATGATGTATAATTGAAGTATCCTAACTTTCAGTTGTGTCATGAAGCGCCTTAGGCTAAGCGCGCACTAGAGACTTTTGTCACGGCGACAGAGACAAAATTATCACCCTGGCTATTGCAAGAAGCTAGAGCACGCGCACAGGCGACGAGACTCTTGGCCGATTGCCAAGAGTCATCTCCATAGAAATGCATTGCTCTCAAGTGACCTAGTGTTTATAGTCGCCGCGACAGAAGTCTCTAGTGAGCGCTTAGCCTTAGGCTAAGCGCGCACTAAGAGACTTCTGTCTCGGCGACTTAAAACACAAGTCACTCGAGAGCAATGCATTTCTATGAGGAAATTCTTGGCCTAGTGATCTTGGTCTCGTCGCCATGTGCGCGCACTCTAGCTTCTTGCAATAGCCAGGGAAGCAATTTTGTCTTTGTCTCCGAGAGCAATTTTGTCTTTGTCTCCTAGTGCGCGCTTAGCCTTACGGCTGTATTTACAAGAATAAAACCTTTTCGACAACTCTGATTGGCTTGAAACTTGTTTCCCTTTTTGAACCATCACCAATTAGAAGTTTGGATTAAAACCTTTGGATAGGTTAGTGGTGAATACGACCATTAAACGATGATATCTGTAATAGGCTTGCGCAAATTTAACTCTAGGTAAAGCAGGCCAAAAATTATGCTTCCTAGCATGCCGCCAGACCAAAAAAAATTACCTTGGCTAATCTCGATAGCGAAATCATTGTTGAAATTATGTGTAAATGACTAACTAGGAAAAAGTATCGTGTACTGCTGAACCAACGATAGTAAAAGGGTCACGTGACTTTTACAGACTTTGCACGGCCGATAGTTGGATAACCGGTGATAGTTGGGGTCTTGATTCGTAACAAACAATACAAGCAAATGTCTTTTCCTGTTTCGATCAACTGCCCCTCAACTTCCACCAGTCTCTCCTCCGAAATACTAGTTCCAGCGTTGTCAAAATCACGTGACTCTTTTACTATCGTTGGTTCGTAACGTACTATTTATTCTTCAATTATAGTTTTTGTATAAAAACAACTACAGGTGCTTATTCCAAACTTTAAAAGCTGCATTTTCATTTCAAAATCGCTAAAATAAACAGTTAAACAACTATCATCAGCAAATTATACATCAAAAATAAAAATTTACATGAATGGATATTTTCAATGACGTTTCTTTTATTCTAAACAGAAAACTGTTTAACCTCATGACCGAAATATACCTATTTCATCAAATTGAGCCCCGCACTTTGGCCAACAAAAGTTTAACTTAATTAAATTTGTTATATTATTTTAAATTCTTTGGGGGTCATACCGCCACCATCCTACGGTAAAAAAATTTCACGGAAAAAACATTCGCCATAATAAAAAAAAGAACTTACCGATTCCGGTGATCCTGTAACCGCTCTGTCACAATCGTCCTTTCTAACCGCACCAAACCAAAACAAACCACACCGTCCTTACTGACAACACACAGCGGGGCGCGCAAAGGAAGAATGAAAGACCGCTCCAGTTGCCGATCGCTCGCCGACTGACAGAGCGGTAGGCGAAGACGGAGGGTGACTCCAAGTGGCGGAGGCAGCAGCGACTGCAACTGGTTGGCCGACCCCGGGGTGGAGGATCCTCGCGAGGTGGTGGTCGAACCAACGGTGATGGGATCTCCGTCAAAATAATCGAATTGGGCTTTTGTGACCAGATTTTTCTAACTCAAAGTCGGGACGTATTATCGCTGGTAAGGTTTTCTTCAGAGGTAAGATATGTTACCGAACGGGAGAGAATTTCAGGTTTTACTGATAAGTAATAATTTAACTACTAAAATTACTAATAATTACTAATTTCTGTTAAAATTACTTGAAACACACCGTAACTGTACATTTATTTTGTAGGGGGTGGCTGAAATATTATTCGTAGAAACTAAATCCACTTGCACATAGTAGGATAAATAAAACTTTATAGATCAAGGTTTTCCAAATTCTAAGTTCTCGCGGGCCGCAATCGAAATCACAACTCAAGTGGCGGGCCGCAAAGTAATCTGGCTCCTTTCTAACGATGATAGTTTTTTTTTGGGGTGAGAGTCTTCAATATGAAACTTTTCCCAGCAAAAGAGGGACGAAGGTTGTTCACATATTTTGAATGTATGCACTGATGTATTTTCCAAAATTTCAGAGGATAATATGAATTTTTTTACTTAAATACAACTCGTAGAAATACTGAATGTATCGTCGGATTACAGGCTAAAGGCACTAAGTCACTTTTTGCTCAAATACTCCGTACGAGGTTATGCCAAGTTTGGCGATCATTTTACCGTTGCCATTCTAGGTATAGTGTAGAAGAGAAATTTGATATAAATTAAAGTTTTTAAATTTCAGAAATCAAGTACAAACACTAAAACTAAATTATTTATAACTAAATGAATGCGACCACTGGACAACTTCTTCAGGGGAGCAGTATCCAGCGGCCGCATACAGGGTAACCTTTCTGTATGGAGCATGTCCGCAAATGCATAACTACCCCATCTGCACCCTAGGCATTTATGCGCTGGTACAGAGTGGAATTTTCAATATTTTAAATAATTTATTGTAATTATAAAAATTATATCCATTCTTGTAAATTTTAGAAAGTATTTTATATATTTTTAAAGCTGGTGGATTGAATTGGATTTGGTGAATCATATTCCTTGCCTTGCGGGCTTGATCTATCAAGTAATACACACATGAACAGTATTTTTACTACCACATAGAGAGAAAAATACACCCAGCACAAGGCCGGGAATCGAACTTACAAAGCAGCCCCGTCCACTAAGAGAGAGAGAGGGTGAAAATTAATAAAACGTTTTGCGTACAAATTTAATTAATTTGAAATGTAAATTGTATTTTACTCATTGTTATGGATGTGAGCAATTTAGATGTGGGTATTGATATTTTTATAGAAAGAGGTATAAGATAGGGGTTAGACTATTAGCATTTTTTAGGATTGGTTATCCTTGCCATGCTTATAGCTTTTGCAAGTTTTTCGTGCATCTGGTGCTTCCTCTTAAAAAGCTTTCCAATTTAGCGAGATTTTAGAGATGAGCCAAGACTCCGCTCGTTCGTTGGCGCCGTTTCACCGCTTTCAAAAGATCTGCCAAAAGTGGCTTAGTGCCTTTCGCCTGTAATCCGACGATATTTAATATTCGGAATATTACTTAAATGAAAAGGTCTTTCTCAAGAAAATTTTTGTAAATTTTCCTTAGAGGATTGTTTTACCTAATTTTCTGATTCACCATTTTGTCCCTCCTCATGATAAAGGTTATAAAAGCCTTCATACCCCCTTGCTACGCTCAGGGGGAATTTCAGGTTTCACAAACGACCTCTCGAAACTTCAAACTTTTAATTCTTACGCCATAGAAAACGATCGAAGATAGTCCATAATCCAAGAAGTATATGAGGGGATCGGGAGTTCTCCCCCGAAAAACGACCCGGTTCTCCCCCGTTTTGAAGTTACTTTTTGGAGAGTTTTCAGAGAGCTTCGCGGGCCGCCAGTTGGAAACCCCTGTTCTAGATTGTAAAAATGTCAGAGTCAGAAAAGTTCCATACCAAAAATAGGTGTCTAGAGATCCTCCCCTTGAAATTTTTGTGAATAGGAATCTTAAAAGTAGTAAGTCATTTGTATTATATCCAAAAATTTAAAAAAGCTAGTATTTGTTATCAAAAGAAATTAATCTACTGAAGTAGTGATTAGTTGAGAAAAAAATTATGGAACCCAATTTTTTTTAAATCTAGTCTTTATTTTTTTTAATTCTATAGTTTCTATTTTCTTTTTATTTCAGGGGATTTTAACAAAAAACGGGACAACGAGACTTAGATAGCACTTCAGTCGTAAAGCAGGATATTTAGGCGGGATAGTGAGACAAAAAAACAGCACATTGAATTTGGCGCAAGCTCAGTGGTTGAGTTGCAAACAGATCTCAACTTTCTCAAGAATGTCGAGAAATAGAGGTTAAATAAAATCCAACCAACAGCTTTAAAAAGTCAATTTTATGGTCGAATCAAATTAGGCTAGATCAGCTTCCTAAGTTTCCCCTGTTTGCATCTCACGCTTCGCCACTGCCAAAGCTTGATCTTAAATTAAGGTTCTATTGGCATAGTGTCGCAAACGCGAGATGGACTTCGACAAATCATATGAGTGATACAGTATGATTGACTTCATAGATCTTCTCATATAACATTTAATTGGATGTCGTATCTCTGTTATTTGAAACTTATTGAATCCCTATTTTTAATTTCACGGAAAGACCTCCCTGACCTTGAATATTGATATTTGAGTAAAAAAGCAGGTTTCACTAGTTTATAACGTTTACAATTTCCAATCATCCTGCATGCTTTCCTAACTGGTTCCATCCGATTATAATCTTATCGGATAGAAATAATCTAATTCAATGTTTAACCCCTTAATACAAAACATTCCACGTTATCTTAAAATTTTTTCCACGGACCCCACATCGTTTGTGAACCTCTCACTGGCGTATACTCTGATACGCCTAAAGAAAAGGGGGCATAATATCTGAAGAAACATTAAATCAGGCTAGATAATAAAGTAAAAAATGAATGCATGTAGAATTGTCTATTATAGTTAGGTTTCGACATTCTCAGTTCTACTGAATCCAAACAACTATTTTGTCGGTAAATACATTTAAAAGGGGATAATGCTGTGGACAAAGATAATCTACTCGCCATGAGATTTGTTACTTTCTGTAAACTAAATCCAGAGGATTGATTGATCAAAGAATAATATTTTGTTATCAGTTTGCACAAAATCCTGTAACTTAATTTTAACTTATTCTCCTCTCTCAGTTAAGCACAACCTACCATCAATTCCAGGCACTACTGAAGAAAACTCCATCACAGGGTAGAAATATGCATACCACCATTCTCAATACCTATTACATATTTGATGCTTATTCAAGTAGAGTGAATGGTCATCTAAACAACTAGAGCTCATGATACTTTGATAAATGCTGTGTAGGTTTGTTCGGGAACAGAGTGGGCTAATCTCGTAGGAGCCGCAAAGAAAACCGTCAACAGATAGTAAACACAGCTAACTCAATTGGGCTTGGGCTCTATTATTCCATGGTTTACTGTTCCTTGACTCTTAATGGATGCCCATTTGTATAGAGTAAATGAACTTATAGAGATGGGTTCAATGCCCGATTTTATCTTAGGCATCGGTAGGGATGCATTGTTGGGCTTGTGGTATATCCAATGTATCAAGAATCTATCCTTTTTATTCATAGAGGAGGAAATATGGGTGTTACGTATTATGACATGTGAACCCAAAGGAATTTTTACAATTCGTTTTCCAAACCTCTAACCTTTGCTGGATGGCCACCTTCACAATGCTTTACTCTCTCCTTTATGTATAAATATTTATCCTGATATAAAATATAATCAAATATAAATATTATTATGTTCCGAAGTTACAAGTTTTCTTTATATTTATGCCTAATGTATTTAAAGAAGATTATTTTGAAAGAATTCAAGAGACCACACATATGTTTATTTGAAAGTAACCCTTTTAGACCTAGTCACCAAGATAGTCATTGAATCCTATTGAAATTTGGGGCGGCTAGGTCTGAAACGGTTAAGACAGCCTTCCGGGCAAAAAGACAAAATCTCTCCCTCGAATATTCATACAAACCATGTTCAAAGAAAATTTAGTAACCTTAATCTCCCCTTAATTGTCTACTATCCCTTTAAACACATTTATCCCCCACATTTTATCCTTGTGTTTCATTGAACCAACTGAACAGTCTAAAGATCCCTCTGGGAATAACTCCAACTCTAACATCACCCATTGCCTTTATAGTAAATACAAATGGGATTGGCTGAAGCAGGACTGACAAGTGTTTTGGAACTAGTGTGAGCATGGCAACAATCGCAACATACTTAAGTCTGTTGAAGTAAGAAGTTATTCAACAAGGATTTAATTATGAAATGCAACAGTTTGATTTTTGATGTATTTTTACAAGAGCTAAATTATCATTAAATGTTATTTTTTAAACTTAATTTCTCTAATCAATACCTGCTGCACTCCCACATACACATTTGAAATTAAGTGAGATGTGCTTTTGACTACATGTTGGCATCCAATTATTGCTAAAAATATTATCCTTATGATAATCAGATTGAAAAACACTTGTTCTAAATGTCTTAAACGGATATAAATCATTCTCCACAGGAGTCCTGATGCATGCAGTAAACACAGATATTATTCAAGCCTTATAAGCAACCTTTATTCCACGAATAGAAGTTAACAGCAGAGAGCTCTTGACAATCAATACCTTGTTTGGGTGACTGGTTTTCTGCATCTGCCGCTAATGTTTTGTTACGAGTTTTCAGTTATAAAAACAAAACTTACCCCTCTATAAAAATTCTAGAAAGAGAGGCAAAACTTTTTTGAGTTTTGGTTTTCGTTCCCCCAGGTTTTGTTTTGTAACAGGAGTTGAATTACCGATTTAGTCTGGGTCTAGAAAAGTTTTGGTCCAACAATCATATTCTAAACATTGTGGAGTTTTTGAAACATCTTTTATCAGAAACAAAAGTTTAGATTTATATCTACATGTTTTCTGCCTATTCAATACATTAACATTTGCTTATATTTCATGCATTCTTTTTTTATTCTTATCTTAGCCAGTTCTGTTGTTACAGGTGTATAAAATACTTTAATAATGGAAAATTATGAATGATTGTTCCCATTTCGTTAAACAGGTTTTATACCCCATTTTGGAATTTTTCTTAAAAGTTTAGTGATTCTTAAATGTTTAAGAATGATTCAAACATTTGGGATAACATAATCCACTAAAAATTTTACAAGGGTCAGGTAGGGTACTTGGGAATCAGGGGTAAATGGGAAAAAGCCCTAGTATCACTAGTGTAGAGGCTTGGTGGTGCGAAGTGGCATGAAACTTGATAGTTTCTATCCTTTTCCTTGCAGAAATGATAACGAAAACAAATTATGTACAATTTTTCTGATAATCAAAGTTTGCGTTTTTCATTCAAGAGCTGCTGGTAACTAAAGATTCCGCAGCTAAGACACTTTCATTGTTAATAAATGTTGTTCGTTATTTTAATTAACAGAATTAGTTGTGTTTTTACTTAAAACTTTTTTCATTACCATTTGTACGTCCGTTCTCAATTTCTCCTGATATTTTTACCTCATGGATAATTGGGAACTGAATTCCAAATTTCTTTTTTTAAGCTTTTTATGAATATTAGACTCACTTTTCTTCAATGAAATTAACTATCACTAACACTTTTAATTTTGAAGGTTTAAATTATAAGTATCAAATTTATTTCACATATACTTTATTTTATTTATATAATATTAACAAGATAGTTGTGTTTAGAATTACAATAAGCTGTTTGTGGATAGTTGAAGATTTCTTGAATGAGACAGTCTTTCCTTTTAATCAATTTTAAAGAGTAATACAGATTTTTTTATAAATGGCCAAATTTAATAGAAAAAAACAATGAATTCCTTAGGAAAATATTGATTGTTGTAGTGATCCAGGATGCCCCACAATTATTTACACAGTCTGTGATGTGGCCTCAGCTAACTCGCAAATTGACCTACCTCGCAGCTTCTAAGGAGTATGGAGTCCCTAAAACGGTTTTTTAAATTGCATCAAATGGAGAACATAGATACACCTAACAGTTATACCTAACATTTAAACCTTTTATTTACCAGAACTTGTTTCTACGAGTTAAAATCACTTTTTTAAAAAAATGGTTATAAAAACTGTGATAAAAAAAGCTTAAACAGTTTTTGGACAAATGTATAGGTATGTATAACTTATTAAGTACCTCAAGACGAGTATTAGTACACAATTTCATGTTTGTAACTTTAATAGTTTTTGAAAAATCTTGGGCAGAGTGAAAAAATTAGAAGTTTTTCCTATTTTTGATAACTTCTATAAAAATACCATCAAAACTTTCTGAAATTTTGGGCATTTGCGTATTTATATCTAGTTATTAAGCGGTACAAATTTCAAGTTACTACAGAATTTAGTTTTTGTATAATATTAGTTTAAAAATCGATGTACCCTTTGCATATTAAGGGTCCTAAGACCCCTTAAAAAACTCAATTTCTATCTTTTACAAGTTATGAAGTTATATGTATGCAGAAAAAGTTTTTAATGCTTTTATTTGGTTGCAGTGATAATGAAAAGTAAAAGTAACAAATTTTGTTCCCAATTACCCCAGCTAGCCCTAAATAGAAATATTGAAAGCATGCTGTTGAATAAGGATACGTTATCAGAAAACTGAGAGATTAAAATTGTAAAAGAAATTTTACAGAAGATATTGTTATTGTTACATTACCATCAGAGTTTTTTTAATGTTAAATGAAAATTCTATGCTTGGATCATAATTATCGGGGCTAGTTTAAAGGGTTTTTAAACATAGTCTAGAAGATCGGTTGCTTACTTACACTTCGTGGAAGTAAGGTAAAGTAAATGTAACTATGACTACATAGGAGTTTATCAATTTTTTTTTAAATTGAATGTAAATGAAATACATATCTAAAATATGAAAAAATTATTTTTTAATAAAACAGATATATTAACAATAAAAATATACATACAGACCATTAAATTGAAAATAAATTTTTAGTATGACACTCACAATGTAAAAATATAACCTCATTTATAACCGTAAAAAACAAGTACCATATTATGCTAGATTAAGGGTTTAATATGAGAACTAAAACTCTAAGTAATTAAAAATCTTATGTTTAAGTGTGAGTGAACTAACCCTATGGTTACCTCTTTTCATTCCAATCAAAAATTTTACATCTTTTTGTCACGGAAATATGACCTTTGCTCGGAAACGGATATCCTTATCCTTAATCCTTTGAGTAATTTACGAAGAATTAAACTAGGAAGACAATTTAATTAGGGTATGAACAAGTTCCGCCCATAATTTTTGAATGATTATTTTATCCACCATTTAAACAAAATACTTTTTCATGATTTTAAATTGTTCCCAAACTAAAAAAACTTTCATAAAATAAATTTTATTTTTAAAAGAAGACCTACGGATCCGTTTTATTTTTATTCGTATCCAGTATAAGTTTGCCAATGCTAGAAGCCACAAAAAATGTGATTGTAGTTTTTTGTATCTAAATAATATTAATATATTTTACTCATACAAATGTGGGAAGCGTGGTAAGTAAATTGTTGGGTATTGGTTTTATTACTAAACCAATGTGTGTTTGAACAAAATCAGAACTTTTCTGGTGAAATGAGAATAAAACAAAAAAACGATTGGATTTTAAAAGTTGTTGGTCCATGACCCTTCAAGACTAAAGAGATAAAAAAGACATGCTTCAACATTAAAAAAACAACCTAAACAGTAGGCTTGTGACTAATAAAACACTTTCTATTTTTTATGAAATTAATTAGTACCTACTTGATAGCAAAATAAAGCCCTGAACAGCAAAGCTTACGTAACTTTAACGTACGTTAAAAGTAACGCAGCTTTTTCCAGGGCTTTAATAGCAATAATGCCGGATTTTTTTTAGCGCAAATGGAAGTTATAACAGTTTTTTGAGTAAATAGTTTTCTTTTTTACATAAATAACCCTAAAATGATTCTTAAATATTGAAATAATATGGTTTTCTTAATAATCGTATATAGTATATTATTTTTTAAAATAATATTTAAAGATGTGATACTATACAAATGTTAGGTTAATGAACTGTCATTTTATGTTTAGAACTAAAATAAAGAAAACTAATTTCTAAACTTACAAGCATGGGATACAAATCTGAGTAAATGAAGTAAAAAGGGTGTTGTTTTGCTGTAAACTTATGGTGTCAAAATGAAAGTTTCTTGTGTATTCAACTGAAAAGTTATACTGAGTAGTTCACCTTTTAAAACTTTTACAATTTCCATATATCGTTTATATATTCCAGTCTAAAAGAGTCATACTTTCAAATTCCCATCATCCGTATTTGAGGTAAACTCTCACCGAATTTTAACGGTCTAGATTTCTCACTAAACGGAAAATTCAAAGTCAGGACGAGAACCTTTTTATCACCTTATATTCCACGATGATCATTTTTCAAAAGGGATATCAGGGCGTTTTTCATCCCTATTGCCTATAACCTTTCCCATATACTCCGTAACTTATTTAGTTATTTGTGATCTACCGATAGAGCTTCAGTTACTTTTCCCTGAAATCTTTAAATCTTTAGTTATTGGACCTAACGAAAGCTATCAATGCATTGATATCTTTTTCTTATGGAGATCAAGAGATGGGATATGTTTCTAAGGTAAAAGAAAATATGAAATAAGGGCTCTATGAGGTAGTTTGTGATAGCGTCGTTTGTAGGCTTTTTATTTGAGAAAGACATAGTAAAGGTGACTAATAGATTATATCGGATCATTAAAAAACAAATAGCTTATACTAGGTTATTATTTCCTTAGATATGTTTTAGAAACTTTTCAGTGTCTTTATTACAAGAAATGGTAAAGAGAGAAGGGAGTAACACTTTCTGAAAATTATTTGAATTACCTATTTATTTTTAAAGCTAGCCTATTTCATTTTTTTTTATTTTTTATTAAAATACGTGATGGAGGAATATTTTCTAAATCTAATCAATAAAAGATTTAAGTAATAATAAAAAATAGAAAGTATTCTCATCGATGTCAAGATAATTTCATACATAATAAATTCAAATTTATTATTATCAGAGAAGGGAATTAAGGAAATTTGCAAGATAAAATACCTACTACGTGAAAATGCAATTGGTTGTCTGATAAATTTGTCATACTTAACGATTTCCCAAACTTAATTGTTCTTACAATCTATGTTTCAATTACTATAAATAAATTCCATACCTCTAGCAGGATCAGTATTTAGAACAGAAACAATTACCTAAGTGTATAAACTCCAAAATATCCAAGATAGAGTTAATTTTTCTCGCCTATAGAAATTGTTAAAAAATACTAGTAATTTTGCTAACATTAATATTTTAACTAATTCTACATGCGCATTAATTAAATGCATCTAGTTGCATCGACACATTCATCTTTTTGTTAATTTGTCAAATATAGATAGTTTTTTTACGTAAGAACTATATGTCGTACTGTTTTAAATTTCTTTAATTGATATTAAAATAATTTCACCTTGCATAATATTATCTAATTACTTCTTAAACTTGCTGATAAATTTTAAGTTATGAATGAAAATCCAAATAAAGATCTTTAAAAGGCATTGCTTGTAACTAATAAAAACAAGTGTAACACAACATTTTTTTCATTTGAAGTATAACTGTTTATGGGGCGGGGATCTTTTGCTGTCATATCTAGATATTATATTTCAGAACATATACATTGCATTAAATTTATTTAATTTGAATATCATATTATCACATCGTTGGTAGTAAAAAATAGCATCCTTAATTTTTAAAATTCCTATATTCTTTTATGAATACAACAAACAAAGCATATCGTCGCTTAAGGCGCAAAATGACATAACTGCATTTTCCCTATTTTGCAGGAGATGAAAAAAACAGTTTGGCTATTAATTAAAGAAAATAAAATTATTATAGTTTTAAACCTTCATTTTAGGCCTTTTTGACCGGGGATTGAGATGAAACACTTCTCTGTGGCGGCGTCCCTAACAATATCAATGAAAGGCGTGCAATTATGTCATTTTGCCTTACGAATGCAGTTATGCTAAAATGACAAAATTGACGATTGCAGCGATTTGAGTCATTTTTTCGCAAAATCGTTGGTGCCAGGTGATCCGGGGCCGGGATTTGCATAAAGATTGATGCATAACTCAAAATGGCCAAAATGTCAGTTATGTCATTTTGCGCCTTAAGCGACGATATAGCATTGCTTAACAAGTAAACTTAACAAGTACTTCTCTCACGGTGTAAGAGTTACTGGTATCATATCTACCACAAAAAGAAATTTCCCAGAGACAACCATGATTTTTAAATGTACATTTTTCCTGAAATGGAGATGGATTTTAGTTAATATAGAAGGAAAATTCATCATGAAAATGATAAGAAAAATGAGTTTTAGGAAACCCCATTAATTACATAAACGAGAGTGGGACAGAAACGAAACTCTTTATCTGAAAAGTTCCCCCTCCTCTTTATCATTTTCGTCATTTTAAGGGCTAAATTACTTAAAATAAAACTAAATGTTCCCATGGACAGTTTTTGAAGAACTTTTTTCCATGCATTTTCATAAGGAAGAGCTTATATAAAAACCTCCCACTAAGATTAGATTAACGTAAAACTTAAAGATAATTTATTTCATACTAGTTTTTCTTAAGATTTATGTTTGATATCTAATTTGTTTTAACTCATTGAGGAATAAAAAAGATCTCATACAAATAGTTATTTAATATAATTAATTTCATATACGGTAGTTTGTTTTTGTTTTAATAAATTGCTTTTAGCAAGTGAAAGTCAGTTAATAGGTCTGACAAAGAAGATAATAACAGTTTTTTTAAGGTATATTCCTATTTATGTGGGGGTAATTTCAGAAAAATGTCTAGTGATAGGCACATTTCACAGAAGCACTAAGTTTTAGGAATCGACGCTTTTATTGAAGGTAAAGGTTTATGATCCTTAGGTGAAATTTCAAAGTGATATCTAGATTTTCGCATGAGGAAAAATGGCAAGTAAAACTATGGGTAAAGAGTAATTCGAGAAAAGTTTAGTACTTTTGAATTTCTATCTTCAGATAAGCATAATTTTAATTGAATGTTGATTGATAATTGAATATGCTACTTCTGAATGCAGCTGTAAAATCCATCAGGTTTAAGTGTTTAGGCTGAACGAGTAGACATACCTTAAAATTGAAATGAGAACTGAGAACCGCTTTGAAAACATTGCCACACAATAGGCAGGTCACATAACTTATAGAATAAAAATACACAAAACACGAAAATTACATTCATGAAGAAACATCGAGTATAACTGTTAATTGATCTGACATCGCATCCAGAGCGTGAGGGAAAGCAATTAATAAATTTTCTAGCTGTCGTGGCGCAAGATACTTGAGTTTCGGAAGGTTCCCGGACATGATGACAAGGTGTTACATAGCACACTTCATTAGTATGCGATTATTTCGCCAGGAAATTGTTTTAGTTTATTCATTATAAAATATAGAATCTTCACCATGGTACCTAATTTGTTAACACAATTTCAAACTTTGTTTTTGTTTTGTTTCATAAAGTACTGCATTTTTATTTGTATTTGATGAGACACCCAAATAATTAAAAAAAAAAGATTTTATTAGAGGTAAATATACACACCTTTAGTCTGTGTTTAAAGGTTTTCAAAATAAGTATAAGCAGGTCATCACATCCTACAATGAATCGGTTTTTGTATTACTTCAGGTATTTATATCTCAGAAAATAAACTTTTTACATTAGATTATAAAAGATGGATAGAGAGTAAACAGTACCTCTATTTTGATTCAGTTACAAAGAAATGTTAGAATTTAATGAATGTTCACATTTACATGAATTGCTTTCATTTTAAAATATCCCCTTACATGTAATTTGAAAGGCAACTATAACTCCAAAATATATTTAGAAATAAAATTAGGGCCTTATTAACTTCCAATTTTCTTCCCTATCATAGCTTTTCTTACTTGATATATGATCCAATCCAGTAACACTTCCCTTTACAGTACTTCTACCAATCTCATCTTTTCGAAGATTCCCTGAATAACATAATTCTGCACCAGCCTTTTCTATGAAAAACGTTCATTCTCTAGAAGGGAAAGGAGGACTTTCCTAGAGCTCAACACAAATCAGCCATTTCACCTTAAATATTCAAAGAAAATGCTTCAATCGTCTCCATCTCCAAAATGAGAGACATCCTTATTTTTTCAAGAAACGAAATTCCACCTTTGAAAACATGATTACCTTAAGGGCTCGTTCTTGAAAAATCAAGTGCCGTCATTTTCTTCGGGTCTCCTCGTCTCCTGTTTCAGGGAAATTCGACAGTTCAAACAAGACGGAAATGAAAACCAGCACCACTTAAGGGAACTCTGAGAGGAGTATGTATTAGTTTCCACCGACTTGGAGAACTATCTGGAAACGTTTGCTTTCAAATTAGGTTCGCTTCAGTGGAAAATACAATTAAAGATTTACCGAGAAAAAACTCGAAGACTCGGTGTACATTGATCTTGAACGCACCACTTATTAAGTCGCGGTGTGCTTGAAGCCTTGAGGAAATTTCGTTTTCCAATCAGGTTGCATTACCTCAAGGGTTTCTCTGCGAAAGGAATGTGTCAATTTTGCATGTTCTGACTTTCTATCTGATGGTGCACCATATTTTGACACTCAATTTTTCACTGAACTCAAAATAGCGTTATACCATGTTAGGGTGTTCCGAAAGTCTATGGGGAAAATTTTTTTTTCGAATTTCCCGGATGCCCCCCCCCTCAAGTTGTTACAAATACTAAAACATTATTACCTGCAAATTTTCAGGTCTCTAAGACGATTTTTGACCCCCGCGCCCTTCAAAAGTAGATTTCCCATGTTAAGGTATAGGGAAAATATTGAAAAAATCGTCATTTTTGGTTCTTTTCAATTTAACGAGCCTGGACGCAGTCAATATCGAATTAAAACCTATACATCATCCTTGGGACATCATTGCCTCAAGATCCTATCGGAAAAACCTTCCATGGGACCTAATGGGGGGTAGTTATGCGGGGGTGAAAAGCGCGCTTTAACCGAAAAAAGAGGATGCATGCCGCGGGTGCTGATGGATTGGATAATACTCGCCGGCGTTTGCGGGGGGAGCTGGATAAAAGCCACTTAAGTGTTTATTGAACTTTTTTCCTAAAGTGCCTCGTTCTATTCTGTTTCTATTAGTAAAAAAATGTATTGTTAATTAAATTTTAGCTAATTTGTTTTTACCCCGCCTACCTCGATTAACTTATTTCCATGGGGTATAATGCTATGATTTGAGCTTAGCTTAGTGAAGGGGGTTTAATGTTTTATGCAGCTATCTCATTTTCCTGTAAACTCAACTCAGTAAAACAAAAATTTTTTGATGTAAATGCAATTTATTACATTAATTATATTACATTTGAGTTATAAAGAAAACACATGATAGCTAATAATATAGGAAACTAGTTCAATAAACAGTTAAGTGGCTTTTATCCAGCTCCCCCCGCAAACGCCGGCGAGTATTATCCAATCCATCAGCACCCGCGGCAAGCATCCTCTTTTTTCGGTGAAAGCGCGCTTTTCACCCCCTTGTAACTACGCCCCAGTGGGTCCCATGGAATGTTTTTCTGATAGGATCTTGAGGCAATGATGTCCCAAAGATGATGTATAGGTTTTAATTCGATATTGACTGCGTCCAGGCTCGTTAAATTGAAAAGAACCAAAAATGACGATTTTTTCAATATTTTCCCTATTCTTTAACATGGGAAACCTACTTTTGAAGGGCGCGGGGGTCAAAAATCGTCCTAGAGACCTGAAAATTTGCAGGTAATAATGTTTTAGTATTTGTAACAACTTGAGGGGGGGGCATCTGGGAAATTCGAAAAAAAAAAATTTCGGAACACCCTAATACCATGTAGTTCCGTGTCAGTCCATGTAGTTAGTCAGGAAAAATTTCCTAATCTAAAATAGGGGTGATCGGCTTATACAAGCGGGTCTAAAGAATTTTAAAATAAGTTCATTCTAGCTAGAGGAAAGAAGGATTATAGAGGGGATTTAATTCAACTTTTCAAAATGATAAAACAAGGAGACACAGAGGGACTAGGTTTCAATACGGGTAATAGAACGAGGGGTCACATATTTAAATTCAACAAGGCAAATTTTAATCGGGATTGTAGGAAGTATTATTTTTTTAACAGGGTAGTGGACAGATGAAATGGGTTACCTGAAACAATTATCAACTCAAGTGGGGTAAACGAATTCAAGAATAAAATTGACAGATACTGGGAATCGGGTGGTTTGAGTTAAATGGACCGGGCCAACCTTGTTGGGCGCTTGCCTGTAGTTGGTCGACTTAATTTGTATTTGTATTATGAAATAAAGTTTCGCGGAAGCCCCTCGCGATCAAATTAAATATCATATCGGTTGTGGTGCTTACCCCAATACACATACTAGGTATAAAAACAAATTAAATGAAAACACAAAAAGTGAAAGTAGGATTGAAATTTATTTTAACAACATTTTGAATGCGAAAAGTTAAATTAATCGGAATGAGGCTGTGACTTTCATGAATAAAGGTCAGTCTAAATTGGTGAATAATAGGAGCGAAAATATTTGTATAAAAATCGTACGCGGAAATATACGGTAATAAAAAATAAGAATCTCTGTTTAGTGGTTAACTTTATGATTTAGCAAACAATAATTTAGAGATACTACTAAATCAAAGCTGCCTGTTTCTTTAGATAGATAGTTGTAAAGAAGCATAGAATACATTTTAAATACCAAATAATTTTTATCACTATGGAGTTTTATTCATAATATAATTCAAGTGTCTTATTAGTAGGGATAAAGATAGTTCAGTAGGTTCAACTTTAACTTTGTCTTTAACTACTTTAATTAATGCAAGAAATTTACATTTTGGTTAAAGATAGTTAAAATATTTTGTATTTAAGAATTTTTAACAACAGTCCATCTAACACTGCTTGACTACAGTTGCCTATCTGTCGACTAAAGTTAGATATACGATTCATTTTTAGTTTATTTTAACTATTTATACAGGGTGTTTCAAAATTGCGTTGCACGACTTTTATTTGGAACCAACGCCTCCTGACACAACTTCGACTTTTGCTTGTTCTCATGAAGATAAAATTCTAAATTTTTGTGATGTTTACGGTAATTACTCAGCCAATCGATGCAAAGCGTTACAAATTTTAAGAAAGTTAAATTTATTCCTAAGATGTTCAGTGCTTCTTAATGGATCTGTGAAAAACACATTACCTTGGAGAAATGGTAAAGGAATGTTTACATTGCTCTGTTGTTAATTTTCTTGGAATTATAAGGCAATCCGCCAATTCATGTTACCATAAACGAACTGTTAAAATTCCGCCACTAAATAAATATCCGCCATTTTCTAAAGAATAACCCAGATTAGAAAGAATAACCCAGATTAACCCAATGTTTTATTAAGTGAGTAAGTGCAGTTAGCTGGGTTTTGTGAGGAATTGCGAAGCGATCCAAAAGTGTCTGCGTCAGCAGTTAACGGGGGTTGGCGAGCGATAGCGAGCAGGGGGCGGTAGCTCCCTAGTAATAATAATAATAATAACAATAACAATAACAACAATAATAATAATACAGTGGTACAGTGTATTAATATTATAAAAATAGCCAGTTTGCGCTAAACTAACCGAAACTTATTGATGATTTTCCTTTCATATAAATAGCTTAGAGTTTGAGTAAGAAGTATGGATCTTATACGTATAATGCATCTTAAAAACAAGGAAGCCTTGAGGTTAATTGGTAAAAACAAGGGAGTAATGATGTTGATATCGATTCGTATATTGGCCAATTACTATGAAATGATAGAACTCTTGCCTATGTAACTGAATTGGATGATTCTCATCGCCAAGCTCAGCAACTTCAGAAGAAACGGGTAATATATAATTTGAGTCGCGTTTCTCGTAATGATACTTATGTATATTGTATGCATTGTTTTCAAACAAATCAGCTTTCAGAAAAACATCTTAATAGCATTACATTAGGAATTTTTCACAAAATGAGTATAATACTCAAAAATTTGTTGCTTGTTTAGAAAAAAATATTTTATAGAGTTCTGTGATTTCACGTAAGGGTCAAATCGGGAAGCATCTTCCTTATCCCCAAAATATCAAAAATTAAATATTATTTGCCTATATTTATGTATCAATCATCATTCTTACATTACAAAGTTTTACGTTTTCCGTAAATTAAGTAACTACTCAAAAAAGGATATGGAAAATATGTTTATGTAATCCAAAATTTTGAGAAATGAATGTTTTAAAAAATTATTTTACAGTACTAATACAGAACACCATATATTCGATTGCTTTAAACAGGTCATACCAGTCCCTTAGCCATAAAAATTCGTAACCTATATTTATTATGCGGAAGTCGAAACTTTCAAACCACCGTTCTTACGTTTTTCAAAAACATTCACGAATTTACGATTTTTTCAAAAACATTCAAATTGAGTTCGTTTAAAGTCCCCACTTTTCATCAATGATTAACCCTTTTCAAGAACCTATTTTTCGATTACTATATCAAATTCCGCCATAAAAAAAATTTAAGGCAATTTTTGAATCACGATGATGACATATTATTTAAATGCTTCGCTTTTGACAAGTACTAATAAGACAACCCTCACTAGCATTTCCTTTTTAATGGCATATATTCCATCAAAATGACAGTAACAGACTTCTATAATTTACACTTTCGAGGAAAGAGCTAAAATATTTTTGAATTGTTTCGTAGAAAACACTTTTCTTTTATTAATTCTTCCATGACTTGTTTCCTAATACCCAAGAAAAGAGTTAATGATTAGTCATTTACTCCTAAGGACGGGTTTTAAGAAGCATTGTGTTGGGGGAAAGAAAGATGGATCATACTACCATTTCGTGATTTCAAGGTGTTTATACTAGAAATAATGAAGAAAGTCACTTGAAGTGTACATAATAGGCTTCTCACTAATACGGTATCACGAGTCTTTTCCGTGAAAGGGACAAGTGAGAAAAATAGTACCGTTTAAAGTTTTTTTCTAATATGACTAGTTCTTGAGACGAACATCATTGACCCATGGGATGTTGATATAAGTATTTTCTTGGTGTAGGCCAGGGGGCATGCACGTGTGGACCAAAGTTATGGAAAGCTATAGACTGTTGCCTACGCCACACATACATTCGCATGCAAAACCTCTTTCTGTAAAAATAAGAAGAAAAAGAGATAGTTTTAAGCGTGTTCATTTTGTTTTGTTGAATATAAAAGAGCTAAAACGTGTAGTTCGAAAGAATGGAATGCAATTGAGGGAACAAGAAATTTTCATAACAAGAAAGTAATCGTGTTCGCATCTACTGACGCAGATTGCTGAAATTGATAGATCTTTCAGAAGTTAAAAACATTGAAAGCATTCCAATGTATTTCTGAAGCAATCATATAAAATGACTATTTTTGACAGACAATTTGTGACTTACACAATCTCATCAAGTTACTGCATTCATTCCAAATTACCCTCATCCCTACACAGTACCTACTCTTACAAATCTCCAAGATGCAATCCCTTAAAAACTTCAAATAGTAGGATTCCAAACTTATTTGCAAGCATATGTTGACAAATCTAAATTACTAAATGCCCTATCAGACATGTTAATCTAGAAAATGCATACCCTCTCTAAATAAAAAACTTAAAACTATATAAAAGAAAATAATCTTAACACACACCCTAGGAATGCTTGGCAATATATTTGAGCCTTGCATTAAGATGGAAACTCCCCAAAAAGGAAATAATTTATGCAATAGCAAACTACCATCTATTTAATTGAGGTTATATCAAAAATTTCAACTCGGATAATTATGTTAAATTACGACGTGCTTAAGACCTATAAAACTAGCATTCAACCAGGTACTAAAAGGTGCCGATTCCATTGGCAGATCTTCAATGAACTGAAGCACATCGAAAATTCAGAATATTTAATGGAAGAATATTTATGAGCTCCTGAATTCTTAATATCGCTAAAATATTCATAATTCCTGCTTTGATCACCTTCTGCTTGTAGTTTGAAACTCCGAGCTATTTTACCGTTTAGTTAGAGCAAAGCTCTATTTTTGAAAAGTATAGATGAGAGAGATGCTTGGGTTTGCAAGAAAAAATAGTTATGTATCATGATGAGTTATCTTACATATAAGGTACCTGTACCTAATATGGACACCCTAAGGACAATGTATTTTTTCACCCCCTTGTACACGTCACAGGACTCCAAAAATGACCACTATACCTGGACTTTTGACTGTCATTATTAAAATTAGTGACCTTGTAATTATTCTGGATTAATTTCAATGATAAAAACAAAAAATGTTTACAAGCGTCCATGTTAGGAACCACCTGTCCCTATTATGGGCAGGTGGCTAATTATTGACCTTCTACACAGGGTGTATGGAAGAACCACTCTTCCAAGGGATTTTAGAGGAGAGGGGATAAAAAACTTTTTCTAAGAGACCTAATGGTCCGCGGGGGAGGGGGGCACAGTAAATATCTTCAGAACATGCACTTCGTAATGTTATGTACGGATACTATAGTTAAGATTATATAAACATTAATTTATTATGAATTAGCTAAATAAAATAACATAAAACAGATAATTATTTTACAAATTTATGAATCTGAAGATTCACTTGCTGTTCTTCCAATGTGGACATAAGGTCTCCATAGGGTAGGTGGGGGTAATGATCCGCAGTTTTTGGTTTCGAATTTTTGTGGCCAACAGTTTGGTTATTTTAACAAGTTTCTGGTATGAAATCTAAAGCTTAGGGTGTGACCTATCAGTTCATATTTTTTTCAGCCTTGAGCTGCAAGTATTTTTAGAAATATTCGACTTTTAAAAAAAATTGCGGACATTTGCCCCATTTTTTGGGGCAATTATCCGCAAGTACAAGGTTCTGACTTGGACCCTTGGGGAGAGTGAAAAAGACAAAATAAAGACCACATTTGATGGTAAAGATAGTAATCTAGATATTAAAAATAGGATTTTAAAATTTTAATCCCTGTTTCCATAATTTTTTTCTGCATGGAGCAAAGTTACTCCACAAGATGCACACAGTCAATCCTTTTTCCGGTTCTAATAAAGCGTAAAATCAGCCAAATTGTCAGGAAAACTTATCATTTGAATGGAACCTTGTGCATTATTGATTTCATTAGGTTTGGAAAGCTTTAGGACTGCCTTTCTTTTCAAAAAAAGCGTCTTCTGGAGTTTCTGAGAACATTCCACACATTTTCAACTGCGCACATTTACCCCATATTATGATGACAACAACAAAGTGGTACTGATTTTTGAAAACGAAAGTAAATATAAGTACAGTGATATAATTTCAAAGATAAATAAAGGCGCTTTCGGCAAAAAAACAGATGGATTGAATAAATATAACTCTTCTACCATAATTTAAAGAAAAAGGGAGAAAAATACTGTAACAAGGACACTAAAAACCGACCGACCTCATTTTTTTGGACAACGGACACGCTACTCCTTTGAAGTTTTCATGGCCATTTGGGGGTTGTGGAGATCCAAGTTCGGGTAGGGGTGCGAGAAATCAAGGTTGCTGGCTTGGCTACTTATGCACCCCATTGGCAAAGGAGAGGGATAAGGGAGGTGGAGTAGTTCTTGGTGAGAAGTAACCAGTTTGGCTCTCTCTCTCCCTACCTATCCAACCCCAGGGAGAGAATGGCCTTTCCCATTTGGGTTTACCATTCGTGCCAAGTGAGGACAGACAAATAATACTGTATCGATGTAGTCAATATAATCGATTATTATCATCAAAAAAAGGCCCTGCGGACCATTACACCATGCGGACAATTACCCCCACCTACCCTAATGGGAACAGGGCGTAGTTTTACTTAATCTTGTAATAAATAAACAAAGAAAAAATGTTTAATCAATGTACGCAATAGCAAACGAAAATATACTTTATCTGCTTTCTAAAACACTCCACTTTTTATTATTTAGAGTAATTTTACTATATATAATAAGAATTTGAACTTAACCTGTAATTAAGATCAGCACACCATGAAAACACAAATTTCCTTCAAAATGGCGAACAGCGCGCTTTTTTGCACTTTCCAGACTAAATTATCTTTTAAACTGCTTTTCCTCAAGAACATGTAGTGCCAACTCTCGATCAAGTTTCTTACTTTTTAAGATATTAGGAGTGTCCATATTGAGAGCCCTGTCCATAATGGGTACAAGTACCTTAGTCGTACTGTGCGTATATGTTATCAAATATTTAATATAAATTGTTTCAAATATGTCAGTTGCACTGTCATACCGCTAGGAGAAAAACGTATGACGTCTTCAAATATTGTTGCGAATGGGTACGGATTTTTCCACTAAATTTCAGGGATGACTGTAATTCATAAACGATGAATAAACATTTCGTGCAAAATCTTCGTGGCTACCATTTAGTTTTGTACTTTGTTTCAAAGTTTGGTTTTGAACTATTATTCTTTAAAAATATTAAGCATTGTGTCGCAAACTATACTTGACCGAAACTGCTATCACACAAAACTGCTTTCGTATATCCTAAGACACAAAAATATCAGTTTTGGTAAACAAGTAACGGAAAGTAGTAAAAACACAAGAGAAAAATTACCAAAAGAAACTAATACAAATAAAAATAAGAAATGCAAGCTGCCGCAAATGCAAATGTGCCGCATATGGAGTAGCCCAGCAAATCCGACACATCGTAAAAATGAGAATGATAAAAAATCCCTTCACGATGACGATACTTCTACGTCAAAACACTATGAACAAATAACTGGACCTGGTTCTCCTGTTGCTCACATCGTTGAAGAGAAAAATAGGAAGTTTCCTTCGTGTTGCTGCGATCGAGTCGCGTTTACTAAGACATAAATTCCCCATCTTGGTGGTGATATTGGAAATGTATGAGTGGGGTAACTGTGCCTCTCTTTCCATCCCCGAAACTCCCCAGTTTAGTGAATAAATTGCATCTTCATATGGAATTTTTTTTCTCTCTGATCTTCTATGATGTGCCGTTAACTTAATTTCTCTAACTAAAATCACAATTAAAGATAGTTTCAGTGACTTTCAAACTTTGACTTTCAAAACTGATGAATTTCAAACTTTTGAAATTTCTAGAATGCTGATATTTTTAAAGCCCTTAAACGCGGATAGGAGCGATTGATTGTTTGGGTTATTTTCGGTTTTATATATATGGCACTATACTCTGTTCATTTAGAAAAGGCACCGCCTGAGGCGTAATGTATTAGAAGCGGTTACTATTCTAATTTTCATCCAAAAATTTTTCTTGTGCAATGACAAGGCAGCCTAAACAGAAGTAGTTAAAATACTGTAAAATAATCGGTCTCTGAAGTTGCGTGATGAGCGTTATTAGGCGTTTTTGAGAGTTTTTGATCCTGTTTCAGGCACCTATTGTAAATGAACAGGCTATAGGTAACAAGGCATCTAATTCTATGTTTTAAGCAAGACAAAAATTAAAAATCGGGCAAAATAGCCATTGTCACATGCAGTATGCGTAATCAAATGTTGGTATGGTAATAATATGTTGGTACGATAATACAGATAGGAATGAAAGATTGTCCTAAAAAACATTCTGAAATGTACAATGTGCATTAACATAGAAATTAATTTCCTGTCCACTTTAGTCTATGATTTCCTGCTCCTAAATTGACTATCCCAATCGACGATCAATTGAAGTACCACGGTGGGTAAAGATTTTGGTTTACACTGTCGTTATATAGCACTAATTTAGCAGTTGATATGAAATGTTAATTCAATCACTTTACCTCCTCTTAAGTAGATTGACAGCAAAGCTACCCAACCACATTAATAAGCTCCTGAATAACTTTATTTGATTAAATCACATCAGCCTTAAAACCATATAATCTTCTAATACCCTATCTCAGGGGTCCCCAACCCTATGCCCGCGGGCACCATGGCGCCCGTCGATCGGTCTAGGTGCGTCCGCTGATTGTGCCCAAGAATAAAATATTTCAGTTTTCCACAATCCCATAAAATTCTAGAAATGAAATAGCAACATACATTTCAGAATTTCTTCAAGAAAGGCGAGAATAGAAATTTTGGATCTTCAGAGTGACATTATCCTCAAAACTATTATTAGATGATATGAGAAATTCTGGAATATAGTTGACAGAAATAAATTTCCATTCTTAAAAAGAGCAGCATTTTAAATAAAGTGGTTTTTTGGTTCCACACACTTATGTGAATCATTTTCTCGACAATGAATATAATAAAATCAAAAACTATAGATCACGACGTACAGATGTACACCTTGACGGTAACTTGTAGGCAAGAATTTCATCATCTCCCAATTAATGAAGCGCTGGCCGGTGAAATGCAATGTATTTTATATATTTTATAAATAATTTTTATACTTCGTATTTTTTGCAAGCAATTAAATAATAATTTATTTTACAAAAGAATATTAATACTAATTATATTCATTATGTTAAATTAATTTTTAAAATTAAATTTTTTGTGCATTATATGTTGTGCGTATTATTAACTATGTCCACCAACTATAAACTTATCATGAAAAAATAAATGGTGCCCGCCATTCGACCGATATTCTGGTATGTGCTCTTAGGTACAAAAAGGTTGGGGACCCCTGCCCTATCTGAATCAAAAGAATTGTTCCTTCTAAGACAGAAAAATAAACCTAGATATTGTTCCGTCCTAGCAGAACAAGTGTAATTGAATTCCTTGGCACCGCCATATCTACAACTTATAATCCCATGTGGCAGTAATAATGATGATAAATCTGAGTTTACAAAGTTTTTTCATTCTTTATTAGAAAAGGTCATTTCTTTCAAATGTTTTAGTCTAATTGCAAAATTTATTCTGGAAATCAAATATCTTAAATTAGTGATATGGTCAGTGTGTAAAGAATGCAGTAAAAGAATGATGACTATAAAAAAAAAGGTGGGTTGGGGTAAAATGGGTCTTGAGGTAAAATGGGTAGGTTTTAAATAACTCGATATAAATCAAATTTAAATGGAATTATTTTCACTCATTTTTTTTGTTATAATATTTTATCTATTGGTAACATTTTCCGATTGTCAAAAATTTAGATTTATGAATTTGAGAACTGAAAAAATATTTAATTTGAACGGTAAATGGTGTTGTCCAAAAAACAGGGTTTACCAACTTCCAAAACATCTATGTATTGTAATAAATTGCAGCAGACTTTTGAGATATTTTTCCATAAAAGAACGTCTGAGAGACATTTCAAGCCAATCAGCTTAGAAAAATATAAAATATTTTATCTTTTATAACAATATTTTGTACTTGGGGTAAAATGGGTCATAGTTAAGAGGCCTTCTGTATTAAGTAAAAAAAATTTTTTAACTTATTTCCTTCAAATATACATTAAACTGTCAAACAATTTTATTTTTTTTCTCCAAATGAAGTATTTTAATTGCTACATTTGAACAATGTTCATTAACTTAAGACGTTTACAATTTCACTAAAGTACAACTTAAAACAAATTTCTTCAGATAAAAACGGCTTAGCCGATTGCCTTTTTTCTTATTTTCATGTATATTTAGTAATAAATAAATTTTTGAAATTTTTGACCCATTTTACCCCACGTTGGGGTAAAATAGGTCATTACTTTGATGCTAAGTTTAACCAACTTATAACTAAAAAATATTTGATAAAGTTATATCAAAATATTCTGAAGGATTGTAATGTCAAGATCCAATTGAAAGAAATCATTAAAAAGTAATAGTTTTCATGAAATAAAACTTAGAATGTGAAAGAACCTAAAAAGTGACCCATTTTACCCCAACCCACCCTATGAGCTGTTTTCTAACGTGTTAATAATACGTGTTGCTGGGTGTTGTGAATGAACATCTAAAAATCGTGCTCTGAGCGGACATTGATAAAAAATCGAGATCCAACCGGTAATTTATGCTATTTATATTAATATTGGCTATAGTTTTTCTGAATCATCACTGTTACTGATTACAGCCCAAACGTGTTTGGTTATAGTTAGCCCCAAACCCTAGCGACCATTGAAGAAAATAATACGAGTATTTCAAATTCAAAACAAGAACCTCAGAGGTTTAGTAATTCTCTAAAAGTAAATGTAAATAATTAATATACCAGTACCTTTTTTAAAAATGTCCGACATGTTTGAAGACAAGCTTAAATTTTATGTAAACGTCTCACTCGTGCCCTTAAAAATTACGCAAAAGCTGACCTTAAACCTAATTAATGATGAATGGTTTTTTTAACTGAAGAGCTAGAAGAAAAATTCTTAAGTGTAAAGCATTCGTTAAGTCAGATTAAAATAAAGTATGCAAATTGGAAGAGTCCTTGACAGATTACGATGCGTAGAATTAACGGAGAAAAACCCTCAAATCTCTAATGATGAATTCTTTTGGAGAATCTTTCACCTTTTGCCGGTTGCACTTTAAAACCCTAATGAGTGAATACTAAGAAGTTGAGTATTCTAAGCCTAGAGCTTTGAAAATATCAGAAGGGTTTGAATACGTAAAATTTATACAACTTTGAACACATTGCATACATTTATCCTCTAAATTTCGTTAATTTCATAGAAAACTTGGGAAAGACCTCTAGTTTTGTTCCTTCTGTAAATGTACTTTAACACTTTAGTGCGTTCATGATTGCAAAAAAATATGTGTCTATCACCTCAATGAATTCCTGAACCTGGTGTCTGAAATATCATATTGTGAAAGAAATCTGAAGAGTGAATTGTGAAAAGATAATTTAAATCAACGATGGACAACCTCCAACCCGCCTCGTCATTTGGTCCGGCCCGCGGAACATTTTAAAAATTGTACCAAAAAATTCACTCTGGTTTTCGTCAACAAGAGCGAAAGAGGGGATACAGAACTTTTTCCCCCGAAAATAACTTAAATTTAGCAGTTAAAACGTGCTGTGCGGGAGTTGTTACTTCACGACGGACGATCACCGACGGTTGATATTCCCCTCCCGAAAAGGCTTGTAACCGAATCCCAGCCGTTGTCATCATAGCAACTCGGGTTCAAAAACTGGTTCTCACCCAAAAAAATCCGGCTGTTGCCGGCTCTACCATACGGACTATATTGTATATTCATTCTCTGCCTTTCCCAATGCTGCTAAAGTTAATTTGTCCTCCTGAACATTAATTCATCCTCCATTAATTCTCCTGTATCATGTACTGACAATTGTTAAAAGTCTGTCCTAAAATATTTTTTCATTACTATGATCTGAATATTATTTTATTTTAGCTCAAATTAATGTAACATAAACATTATAATTATTGTATGTAATCAAGATATTATTATAGTCCAGATTAATGTAACTAACTTTATAATTTTTGTATATAATATTATTCTAGTGCAGATTAATGTAACTTCATTATAATTATTGTGTGTAATCAATATATTGTGTAAGTCCAGATTAAATTTTAACTTTAGTATTAAACTTCGTAAATATATATAATAAAACTTAATAAAATAGTAACTTATATTTACTTAAAAAAATATTACCTATCATCTACTCTATGGCCCTCCACGTCATTATAATCATTGAATCCGGCCCGCGGATTCGAAAAGGTTGCCCATACCTGATTTAAATGTTCAAACACTTTTTACTCTAGTTGTTCATCATAAGTGTTCCTTGCCAACGAATCATTTTTAGCTGAAGGAAATAGGATGAGTAAAGAGTGAAAAAGACAATTTTGCACTTGTCATTTAGGAAAAATCATCTGAAAATTAACAAGTGTAAATTATCTCTTTTCCCTATTCATTCCTCCAATTTCCTTCACGATTGTGTAATTTATCGTAAAGGGTCACTCACCAATAAACATCAAAAGTAAAAAGTGTAAAATTATCTCTTTTCACTCTTAACTCCTATTTCCTTCAAGAATGAGTGATTCATCGGAGTGGATTTCTTAATATCGAAACATGACGACGATTATGAACATCGAAAATGAAAAAAAAAGACTTTTCACTCACATTCACTCACATTTAGACTTTTCACTCACGATCATCATTTTGGAGGAATCATCCAATCATTTCACTCATCACTCCTCATGTCCTCATATTTCCTATGAAACTGAGTGATTCTTTGGAAAGATCGCTTATGTAATGAACATTAAAAATGAAACGGTGTTAATGGACCTTTAAGGCTTATTTTTACACTGTTTCAATTTCAATGTTCATCCTGAGTTATTCACTCCCTTCACTTTTCTATGCAAACTAGCTTTATTCACAGGAGTGAATCACTCAGGAGGGAAAGTTGAACAGTGTGAATGATCCTAAAGTTATTTTTCCCTTTGCATGATTCGTCCCAAGTGTAACCAAAAGTTATATTCACTTTAGATGATTCGTTCAAAGTCAATATCCAAAGTGATATTCACTTTAGATGATTCGTTCGAAGTCAATATCCAAAGTGATATTCACTTTGGATGATTCGTTCAAAGTCAATATCAAAAGTTATATTCACTTTGGATGATTCGTCCAAAGTCAATATCAAAAGTGATATGCACTTTGGATGATTCGTTCAAAGTCAATATCCAAAGTGATATTCACTTTGGATGATTCGTTCAAAGTCAATTCGTTCAATTATTCAGTCAATTCGTCCAAAGTTGGATGATTCGTTCAAAGTCAATATCAAAAGTGATATTCACTTTGGATGATTCGTCCAAAGTGAATGTCAAAAGTGATAAGTTTAAATGATCTTTTAGGTAAATAACACCTTTCCCTTCAGATTATTTCTCCGAAATAAAAACAAAAAGGAATAAATCTGATTGAGCCTTTGACCCTTTCAGTCCTGATATGGTCATTGGATCTTTTTGGGACATTTTGGGCAGCTAGGTCTAAGAGGTCTACACTCAGTAGTGACTTCATCATCTGTTGCGTCAATTACAATAACCCACCATAATCATCCTCCAACACTCCAGAAGAGGAAAGGAAGAGAGAGAGCAACGTCCTGGGACACAACAAATAAAGCATCGTCCCGATAACGAAGTAACCCGTCCTTGACTCCAGAGAAGAAATGGTCTCCAAGGACACTTCTGCACCACTCCTCAACCTACATTCGTATTATTATTTTTTGCGGTGAGGAAGAACATATTTGGATTTGTTTGCGTGTAGTGTCGGTTGACCTTTCGTTGACCTTGACTTGCATTGTGAGAAGATTACCCAGGAAGAGAGTGATGGGTGGGTAGGATTACCCGAGTAATTTCGCAGCCGTTATTGATCCAGGGTTTGTGTGCACAGCATGATGCAATTAATGCGACAGATTAGAGGCTTTGTATGTGGTGGCTTTGGGTTTCAAAAGGGGTAATCACTTGATTGTGGATTGGGGTGTTGATGTTTACCTTTGGAGAATTGTTATTATGGTATATCCATTCAGTAACGAATATTTTCGTATTGGGGTACCAAGGTATAACGAAAATGGAGGTTTTGCTACATGGTATTTATTCCCTTACTGTTTTTTGGTATTTTTCAGGATTCATCTTTCAGTTTTAAGCAAAACGTCAAATATTTATTATCCACTCTTTTCAGCATTTGTTGTAACCCACCAGAACCTATCTCCTCCTTGATCTTCCTTTGTTAGTAGTTTTTCAACGTCGGTCTCAAAAGTTTTTTTAAACTCTTGATGGATAAAAAAATATATATACAGGGTGTCCCACGAGAAGTGGCCCACCCCTTTAACTTTTGAACCCCTACAGATATAGTCATGAAAGTGGGGTCTAGGTATAGTAAAGTGACCATGCCCTATCCGATGAGTTAACTTTCAACGCCCTCTAGCAGAAACTTTAGGAGTTATAATTTTTATTTTAAAAACTATTTGAGGTATGTGAAAAAAGTCAATGACTAAGTTGTAGAGCAGCATCGATTTAGTAGGAAAAGACACCCTAAGCAGAAAAATATCTTGAATAAAACCCCTAAAACGCACGCTCAATCAGGTTGAATTTACGTAGTTTTTACGTCTTAAAACGCTTCTCACGAGGCGAAAATGAAAAATTTTTATTAGTATGATTTAAGTAAATGACTAAAAGTATTCTTAGTTCATTAAATTGAAAATTTCTCATTTTCGCGTGGTGAGGAGCGTTTTAAGACGTAAAATCTACATGAATTCAACCTATTTGAGCGTGCATTTTAGGGATTTTATTCAAGATATTTTTCTGCTTAAGGTGTTTTTTCCTACCAAATCGATGATGTTCTACAACTTAGTCATTGACTTTTTTCACATACCTCAAATAGTTTTTAAAATAAAAATTATAACTCCTAAAGTTTCCGCTAGAGGGCGTTGAAAGTGAACTCATCGGATAGGGCATGGTCATTTTACTATACCTAGACCCCACTTTCATGACTATATCTGGAGGGGTTCAAAAGTTAAAGGGGTGGGCCACTTCTCGTGGGACACCCTGTATTCTGTACTTTGCACGAAAAGAATCAATTAAAGGTTATTTGCCTAGTTTTTTAAAATCGATTGACTAACCACTTTCACACTTAATAGTTTACATTCATTTCTTAAAAAATAGTTCCATAGTAAAATTTAAGGAAATTTGGCTTTCAAGACATTAAAAAATAAATTTGTTAACGTTTAATATATAGTAATATTATTATATAGTTTTTATACTAGAAAAACTAGTTTAAATATTTAGAAATTATACTCATTTTATATTCATTATAATTGCACACAATATCATAAAAACACTCCATATAACACAACATAGATTGTTATATTACAGTCGAGTCCGCTTAATGTGATCACGGTTAATGTTATCAATCGGATAATGTTATCGAAATCAACTGGTCCCGATCATTCCTATCTAATTTAATGTAAAATGCATCGTTTATTGTGATCAACTATGGATCAACAGGCCGCTTAATGTTATCGAAATTTGTCCATATCCCGATCCCCTAAAAAACACCTGCTTTCGAGTTTAGTTTCGAAGGTTAATTTTTTTTCTGAAACTAAGTGTAAGTTCACAGTTGCACTGTTATGTTTCTTTTCTTTGAATGTAAGAAAAATAAAACATTGGATGTTCTCCGACCTCATACATTGAAAGAAAACGGTTAAAGTGGGGGGGAGCGAATCCATGCTTGTCATAGGATATCACCATCGGTGCCTTGCAGAGGTTTCTGCATAGGTTTCTGATAAGATATTTTTGATTTTTTCTTGTTTAGTGGAATTTGAAAAATACCGATGATATCTCGTCAAGAAGTCGAAAGAAAACAAATTTATGAGCGGAATCGCACAGGTGTAGTGTTAACATAAATTGAAAATACAAAGGAAGCGATTATTTTATTTTTATTATTACTCTTATATTTTACCTTAAAAATTTTAAGTTGCCAAGTACATATTTAGTGTAAAATTGTTTTTAAAACATTAATTACGGTTACATAACTTTAATATTAAAGCAAATAATCTAGAGATACACTATATTTGCTACTTTTTGATAGGAAATCGCTTATTATTATCAATCGGATAATGTTATCAGTTTAATATCGGACAAATGCGATCACATTAAGCGGATTCGACTGTAATATCAAAACAGATAAGTAACATCCAATAGCAATCCAAGAGAAAATTCACTATTTTTCTCCTCAAGCAGAAAAACATCTTTGTGAAATTGTTTCGTCTTCCGCTTGATAAACTCCCACATATTGTCCTGAAAATACCTCATTTTTCATTTTCAATTCAAATATTTATATGGCTTATGGATCTTGAGACCCCAGTTCCAAATCACTAAAGTTCTATATACGCTATGCCACAACGTATAGACCAATGCATTATTTATTGCAAAGCCCAATAAAAACAGAACCCGGCGTAGTTTCTTCGGCTTATTCAATTTCTCCATTTTTTTCTCTCTCTCTTTACCCGAAGGGTTTTTTGAAGTGTTATACTCCTCTCTCCGAGCCTCGATAGTTGAAAAATCACTATATCCATATCCCAAGTCCAGAAATGAAACTGTACTGGAAAAGTATTTCAAACATTCACCCAGCTGTGATGCGTTTCTTCGTGCTGCTTCATAGGCTGACAATCATCACTGCAGCAGCAGAAGTTTTCATCGCTCGATGGTTTCAATATAACTTGATGTTGACTGTTACTGGACGATGACGGATGTTTTATCGGTTTTTTTCAGCGTTTGTTGTCGATTTTTTAAAATAAGCGATTGGATGACTGGACATAGGGAAAATCTCGCCCATAGTGTTGAGGTTTGAAGTGTTAGTTCAGAAGATAATTTTAAATCTTGGGATAAAGTTTCGGGTTCCAAATTGAAAACGAATTTTAAAGGGAAATTTCAAATATTATCATTTTTGTTAAGTGTGGTTTACTTTTAAACTTTCAGTAAAAGCGAAACAATATTTTCCCCACATCTAATGGATGGTTGCATTACAAATTACTATGGGAAAAATCAAATGCGACTTGAAACATCTGAATATTGATACCGTGGAATAAAACTTATTTAACTCAAAAGCACTACTAATTTGAGAAAAAAAATCAAATATTGAATCCTAATTATAGTTTTTGAATACAATGCTTGAGTTTTTTTTAAATATACCACCGTTTTTGTTTTAGTCCTTAAAAATTGCTTCCATTTTAAAACCTTTAAGATTGTGTCCTAAGAGTTCCATTGTTTTAACAAAGATACACTTATTCAAAGGCATCTTTTTAAATCATTTAAACAGTTGTAAGATGATTAGAGATATATCGAAAAAGCCACTTAATTTTGAAAAAAAACACACTTTTCCGAGGAAACAAATTTTTATACGTTTTTTCAGGGTTTTACTGAAAAAAACTCACCTACTTGGGTTTAAAAAAAAACCTCGGGTTTTGCCAACCCTGGGTAGGGCGCACCCAGAAGACTCATCTAGGAACTGGAGGGTCAGAAATGATATCCTAAAGACCTAGGGTTTTTATAAGCTGGCATGGGAGGTTGTATAATCCACAGTAGAATTTGAAACGTTAACATTTTATGATTGGATTAAAACCAGCAAAATCGTTCGATTCCGGCATTTGTTACATAAAAACCGATTTAAGAGCTGAAGTTTCAGCTCTTTAATTGGTTTTATGGAATAAATACCCGAATCGATGATTACCTGAATCGATATCTAATCCTATTTCGATCTTAAAAGGTTAAGTGTCAATTTCCACTGTAGTTTATACAACGTCCCATGCCGACTTTTAAAAAACCCTAGGTCTCTAAGGGTGCATTTCCGACCCCTCCCCCCATTCCTAGGTGATTCTGAGTCGAGGTCACCCTGCACCTCTTAGAAGTTATGAAACACTTATCTGAAACATCTGTATACTTAAGAAACAACATAAACTTTGAAAAAATTCTTTTCACTCTCTAAAGTGATGTGGAATTTTGTTTTTCAATAAACAAAACAAGCTTTGGTTTATCCATATTAAATATAATCTTGTAATATTCGAAGATTGAAAAGAATTTTTAATTACTTAAAATTAAAGAAATTTTGAAATGTTGTTTATTTTAATTCATGCATTTGTGATGTATGGTGGTTCTCCAGATTTTATTTTATCAGAAAATAAAATTTTATATGAAAACCTGTTAGAAGGGTTGTTTTTTAAATGTATCGATTAAAATATAGAGAAAATAAGAAGTTAGTTGAATTTGAAAGTTGGTGCATTTTATCTGAATATCATTTATTAATAACATTATAATATCTAAAATAGCTTTTGTGCTGCAGTCCTAAATTTTAAAAACTTTCAATATTTTTATTAAATCTTTTTTGGGAGGGTAACCGTAATTAAATAATTAATCAGTAGGGGAAGAAATATGAGAACCATTAGTTTATATCCCCATGCAAGTATTGTGCTTTTCAAAAAGGAACCTGAAGTAGAGAAACACTTAACTTTTATGATTCTTATGCTTGCACTAGGGGTTTCTACAGAGCTGCCATCTATTTGGTGAAATCAATTCTCTTTTATTCGTAATATCTCTAAGAAAACTTTTCCACAAATGTCAGATTCGGGAAAATTTGATTTAACTTGAAAATAGGTTGATGTTGTATAGTAGATTGTGCAATCAGATAAGCTGGTAAATTACCACCGATACAACAGATCACTATGGGAAGTATATTTAAATAATTTAAAATAACAACATCGCCCGAGTGACTGAAATTTGATTTTGCTTATTGAATCGCGTAAGGAAACGGGCAGTGGCGGATCTATGGGGGGGGGGCTATAGGGGCTATAGCCCCCCTTGGGACTTAGGTTTACACAAGATAAAAATGAAGTTTTTCAAAAAAAAATTTTCGAAAAGCTCAATTTTTTTTTCATTTCTCAGCTTTTTTATAAAAATGGAATTCATTACTAAAAATAAAGGTTCCAATGAGCTTTAACCACTACAAAATCTTTAGCCCCCCTACATTTTTATAGATTCGATTCACAATTTAAAAGGAGCGATGAGCTTTAGCCCCCTCCATGATCTTAAGCCCTCTCTGCTCTTTTATAAAGATGGAATTCATAACTAAAAAAGGTTCCAATGAGCTTTAACCACTACAAAATCTTTAGCCCCCCTACATTTTTATAGATTTGATTCACAATTTAAAGGGAGTGATGAGCATTAGTCTACTTGTACTTGCATGTTATATGTGAGGCGACACCGCCAAAAGAGCGCTCAAGCGCCAGAAGAAAGACTTTTGGCGAGCGCAACACCAGCGCCGCGAAGCAACCTTGCCCGGGCAGCTCTCGCCGGGCAGATCACATTCCTCAACGAACGACGGACACTCTGCGCGCTCTGTTATTTCTCTCGTCCTCGTATCGCGGCTAAGCCTAAACGCCACGCGCGTTATTGTTATGTTTTTAATAAATAGTTCATAAAAAGCAATCAGCCTTAGTTTCATTTATCAAGTAGATGGTGTAGCACTAAAATCTTATAAGCAGTAATCCAGAGCACCATCTCAGTGGTGACCAAGACGTTCAGTGGTGATACGGACGTTCCAGGACTTTGGATTTTTCTTCTTCTAATGGAGTCAAGCAACGACATGCCATGTTCTAAGTAAGTGCGTGATTTTTTTTTTCGTCTCGTTTGGTCAGCCCTCTTTCTTTCCCTTACTTATCTTGTAATTTATAAGAATTAAAACTAAATATGGGTAATACTGATAAGCTTACGCTAGAAATAGCCACGCTAAAGGGGGAAACAGCTGCACTAATACAGCAGATAGCCGAAATGGGCAGGAATAGACGTAATTCTAGCTCAAGGTACTTGCACTCTCCCCATAGTAGACGGCATAGGTCCCCGCCGGCACACACAAACGGCGAGCTATGCTATTACCATGACCGTTTTGGGGACGAGGCCCGTAAATGTAAACCTGGCTGCCCCCGGTTCGTAAACCTCCAGGAAAACTAAATTCGGCTGTCGGGGTAAAAGTATCGGCAGCAAATCTGCCGACAGCCGCTAAATCTAGCCGCCTGCATGTTTACGATAGAAAAACCCATTTTAAATTCCTAATTGACTCTGGCTCCGACGTTTCGTGTATTCCGGTCCCTAAAAACAGCAAATCCTTAAAACCTGATTCTTTAGAGCTATATGCAGCAAATAACTCAAAAATTTTCACCTACGGTACCAAATTACTCAGCTTAGATTTAGGTTTCAGGAGAAATTTTGAATTCAAATTTTTAATTGCCTCCGTACCAACCCCTATTATTGGTGCAGATTTTCTTCAGCATTTTGGCTTACTCATAGACTTAAAAAATAAACGTATAATCGATAGCACCACAAAATTCAAACGACAGGGGATAATAGCATCAGTAGATAACTTTTCGGTCAAGGTAATCTCTGGAGATTCCCCGTTCCATAAAATGCTCGGAGAATTTCCAGATTTGTTGAAAGTTAACCCTAATGTAACAAACATAAAGCACAACACGGTGCATTATATTGAAACGTCCGGACCCCCAGTCTATAGCAAACCCAGACGACTAAATCCTAAATTGCACAACGAAGTAAAAAACGAATTCCAACACATGATGCAGCAAGGGATATGTCGACCCTCTAAATCTCCTTGGTCGTCCCCTCTCCATGTTGTCACTAAAAGTTCAGGTAGCATTAGGCCGGTAGGAGATTACCGAAAATTAAACTCCTCTACCATTCCGGACCGCTATCCCATTCCTCACATACAGGATTTCTCCAATGCTCTCTTTGGCAAAAGTATCTTCTCAAAAATCGATATCGTCCGCGCATATTTTCACATCCCTGTACACCCAGACCACGTACAAAAAACAGCCGTGTGTACACCATTCGGACTTTTCGAATTTCCTTTTCTAAATTTTGGCCTTTGTGGAGCTGCTCAAACTTTCCAAAGGTTCATGAACGAGGTACTTGGAGAATTCTCTTTTTGTTACGTCTACTTAGACGACATTTTGATTTTTAGTGATAACGAGACGGAGCACGAGAATCATGTGCGCAGTGTTTTGAAAAAATTAAACGAATACGGACTCACTATAAACGCTTCGAAATGCGTGTTTAATGTCAAAGAAATCTCATTTTTAGGACACCTAATTTCTAAAGACGGTACAAAACCCTTACCGGAAAAAGTGCAACCTATACTAGATTTCCCCCGACCTACCACCATTAAGGAACTACGACGGTTTCTGGGATTTATTAATTTTTTTCGGAGGTTTTTGCCAAAAATTGCCAGCAATCAAACCACATTGAATGGGTACCTCAAGGGTGTTAGGCAAAATAAAAATACTAAAATCGACTGGACTGAACAGGCAGAAAAAGAATTCCAAATTTGTAAAGAGCTCCTTTGTAATGCTACACTATTATCCCACCCTAAACCGGATGCAAAATTAGTGCTGCAAGTAGACGCCTCTGATTTGGCTATAGGAGGTGCCTTGTTCCAATCAATTGATATCGAGTTGCAACCTCTCTCGTTTTTCTCTAGAAAGTTATCAGAAACTGAGCAGAAATATAGCGCGTACGATAGAGAACTGCTGGCCGCGTACGCAGCATTAAAACATTTCCGACATATGCTCGAGGGCAGAAATTTCACCCTTGTCACGGACCACAAACCCCTTACTTACGCTTTTCGACAAAAAGCGGATAAAGGATCACCGCGTCAGAGTAGGCAACTTGACTTCATTTCCCAATTCACAACAGATATACAGCATATCAAAGGAGCCGAAAACATAACTGCTGACACATTGTCCAGGATAGCCACGATAACCATTCCAAGCGCGATCGACTTTAATGAAATTGCACAGGCTCAGCTGAGGGATACAGAGCTAGGGGAGCTACTAAAAAATCCCTAGGGTTTTCAGTTAAAAACAGTTACCCTCCCAGAATCCCAAACCCCAGTTTACTGCGATATCTCAACGGGAGCAGCCAGACCATTCATTCCCGAACAATTTCGCAAACAGGTTTTCTTAAACTTGCATAACTTGTCCCACCCCGGCACTAGAGCCTCAACTAAACTGGTCAAATCTAGATTCGTTTGGCCCTCAATTAATAAGGATTGCACCACTTGGGCGAGGGAATGTTTAGCATGCCAAAAATGTAAAGTGTATAGACACACTAAGACCCCCCTCGGTTCCTTTCCTGACCAAACGAGGCGATTTGACCACGTACACATAGACTTGGTTGGACCCCTGCCGCCATCCAGAGGATATAGCTACGTCCTCACCATGATCGACCGCTTTACCCGATGGCCGGAAGCCGTGCCTATCCAGGATATCACTGCCGAGACAGTGGCACAAGCGTTCTACACCACCTGGGTGTCAAGATTCGGCGTTCCAGCGTACCTGACGACGGACCAGGGCAGGCAGTTCGAAAGCCAGCTGTTCCGATCCCTCTGCAGTCTTCTGGGCGTCAAGAGGATCCGTTCCTCTCCTTACCATCCGCAAGCCAATGGACTCGTGGAGCAGTTCCACCGTCCCTTCAAGGCGGCATTGAAGGCCCACAGCACGGAGCAGTGGACCTCTGCCCTCCCGACCATCCTGTTGGGCTTCCGTTCCGTCTTCCGGGAAGACCTACAAGCGACCACCGCAGACCTCGTGTATGGGCAGAGCTTGCGTCTACCAGGCGAGTTCTTTTGCCCGTCAACTGACGAGACCACGTCGTCACCCAAGCAGTTCCTGGAGGACCTGAGGAGCTCCTTCGCTGACGTCCGCCCAACCCCCACTTCCAGCCACGGCCAACGCAGTGTTTTCGTGCACCCACACTTGGAAAAGTGCACACATGTCCTGCTACGACATGACGGTGTACGCACACCGTTACAACCGCCTTACGACGGCCCGTTCGAGGTAGTTTCTCGCCGAGAGAAAAACTTCGACATCGTTGTGAACGGACGCCGAACAACGGTGTCCCTCGACCGTCTTAAACCAGTGTTCCGAACTGTAGACAAGGACTATTTGGTTACTCAGCGCGTATCTACGCCACCTCCAAGCAAGTGTGATAGTGACAATTCAAAGACTGTACAAGATACGTCGCCGACTGAGCGACCGGTGACAACACGCTCGGGTCGAAAGATTACCCTTCCCAGAAGATATGTCACATTCCGTTGACACTGGGGAGGGAGTGTGAGGCGACACCGCCAAAAGAGCGCTCAAGCGCCAGAAGAAAGACTTTTGGCGAGCGCAACACCAGCGCCGCGAAGCAACCTTGCCCGGGCAGCTCTCGCCGGGCAGATCACATTCCTCAACGAACGACGGACACTCTGCGCGCTCTGTTATTTCTCTCGTCCTCGTATCGCGGCTAAGCCTAAACGCCACGCGCGTTATTGTTATGTTTTTAATAAATAGTTCATAAAAAGCAATCAGCCTTAGTTTCATTTATCAAGTAGATGGTGTAGCACTAAAATCTTATAAGCAGTAATCCAGAGCACCATCTCATATGGTTTATTTTAAAGCGCTTTATCCCATTAATATAATCTATAGACTCCTACTTTAGTTTCTGGAAGATTCAATTCATAATTTAAAGGGGCAAATGAGCTTTATCCCCTACAAAGCATTAGTTCCCCTGCATTTTTATATAACATAACATAAGGATTGCAATAGAGCTTTAACCACTACAGAACGCATAAGCTCCCTCCGAAATATTTACACACCCTAAATTTTTTATAGATCCTATTCAAAATTTAAAATTGCCAATGATATTTAGCCCCTCTCCAAGATATTTTATCATCATCCACTTGGGGTTTACAAGACTCACTTTTTAAATGGTCCGATGGACATTATTCTCTTACAAAGCTCTCCAGGATATTTATTCCCCTGGCTTTTAATAGGTCGTTTTCACAATTGAAATGGTCCATTTAGCTCCAGCTAGATCTAGAAAATTACTTTTTTTGCAATGAAAGGGAAACAATTTTAGCTGCTTCTATGCTGCACATCTACAAATCTAATTTGAGAAGTAATAGAGGGAGTCGGAAGCAGTCGGAAGAGGGAGGGAAGGGCACCCCCTTTGAAATAAATTATTATAACTATATTTATATCCTATTTATCTCTTGAAATAGTCTAAGAAATCATTTTTTTCGGGTGCCATTCAAAGGGTGCTAAATGAGCAAAACTAAGTCAAAAAGCTACTTTTTAAGATCAAATATCAAAAAAATTTCTTGGGGAGGATCCCCTTTTATGCTTGGGGTTAGATATTAATTGCTAAACTCAAAAATTAAATGCCATGAAGGTTCACATTTGACACATAATATATATAATCGAATAAGAAGATTTAGAATAATATTTGGGGCACAAAACCTCTCAAAATCAAAATTATCGTTAAGGCCCTGTCTAAAGGCTTGTAATTATCTCTATTTAACATTTCAATAAAGAGGGAATGGATGAAGGTTAAATAAAAAACATTATTTTTTACCATCTGGCTAAAATCATCGTAAAACTTTGGGTTGACACACCATTAATATTAATTTTGATACACATTTAATTATTAATCAATTTAATTACTAATGAGTTAATTAGTTATATTTTACTAAACTAATTAGTATGCATAACAACTCTTATTAATTTAAGACATTTTAATGGTAAAAACGCACAAGAGAAGAGATACTTCATTTAAGTATCAACTTCAACAAGATTATGTTAGCCCCCCTTGCTCACATTCTAGATCCGCCACTGGAAACGGGTAAGTCGGGACTGATTTTTTTGAATTTATTACCGTTTGTTTCACTTTTAAATTTATATTTAGATGAAGAAGAGTGTATAAAATGATACTGAATAAAATTTATTTGAAAATTTTGACTTTACGAGGTTTATGGGGGTGGCCACTTTACCAACACATAATCTTAGATTTTCCAATAGTGGCCACTGTAATGGCTTAATAATAAATTGCCACTGCAATGACATAAATAATATTTAATTTGTATGAGTTTTTCTTCATAAACTGTTGATTGTGCTCTAAAATGAGCGTTGTATTTATTTGGTTTAATTCTGGCATTGGGAACCAAGGTTTCAAAAAACATTGAATTACATGCTAAATTCCTCTCAAATCAGCTAGAGCGTAGGCTTTGGGTCGGAAACTATCAAGTTTCTTATTCAAGATTAAATAAAGCTAATTTGATTTTATCTAAAATATATTTCGTCGGGAAGGAAGATTTAAGAAAGGGTTCAGCATAGGGCTACTAAAATGGTCAAGGGTATATCCAGTTTAAGTTATGAGGGAAGATTAAAGAAACTAAATATGTTCACTCTAGAGAAAAGAAGGATTAGAGGGGATTTGATTCAACTTTTTAAAATGGTAAAGCAAGGGGACACAGAGGGACTAGATTTCAATACGGGTAATAGAACAAGGGGTCACAATTTCAAATTGAATAAAGTCAAATTTAAGACGGATTGTAGAAAGCATTATTTTTTAATAGGGTAGTGGATAGATGGAATGCGTTGCCTGAAACAATTGTAAATTCAAATGGGGTAAACGAGTTTAAGAGGAATTCCGGTAGTTTGGGATTCCGGTAGTTTGGGTTCAAAAGACTGGACCAACCTTGCTGGGCTTACGCCTGTAGTTGGTCGACTTAATTTGTATTTGTATAAACTCCCTCATATAGGCAGAAAAAGAGAGGTGTCCACCGTAGAAAGAACAGCTATATCTAGGTGGCCTCTATAGATGCAATTTGGAGTACTTTTTAAAAGTTAATTAAAATACTTAACCCAATCTAATTAAAATTTTTAATGGTGAAATCTAAAGAAGAAGATCCAATTAACCTAAAAATATGATGATAACCGTTTCCAAGCAAATAGGTTGGTATTTATCGAGAATTTAAACAAAAATTTTCCTTTGTGTCCACCATACCCACATTTACCTTATACAAATAACTGAGGACATGTGTATTTAGATAAATTATACAATCAAAAGATTAGTTACTTTTTGAAATTTAACCCTAAAGTTTTTAAATATGTTGAACTTGCAAAGTTAACTAAAGTTTGAAAGATGAAGAAAGAAAACTGTTCTTTTTAACACATATTAAAATTTCTGTTTTCTATTTAAAGTTTTTAGTTTTACTAAATATAAAGAGAATATCAATATTGTTTTTTCTTCAATTTTATTAATTTAAATTATAAGATACAACCAATTATCTGAGAAATAAGACACGACTTTCAAGTGGATATGATGAAAAAAAATATTCTAAAGGTATGGGAAAATGTTTTTATTTATGTACTATTAATGTTCGTATTTATGTCGTATTTCAATGTTTTTCAATTAAATTTTAAAATAAATGAATGATAAAACTAATAAATGATGTAAAAACTTTATTAATTTGTTACAAAAACAAATCGGTAAATTTGTCAGTGTTGAGTAATTTTTTTCTTTTGATATCTTCTATACGAACTAAGAAATATTTCCACAGCCAATAATACTTTAATTTCAGTTGTGAAGATAAGAATAAGATGAAATATCGGAGTTATATTCATTCATCCATCATAAAAATTTTGCATTTTCCATTTCCATCGCATTTCTGAAATAGAAAAAACTAAACGTAAGTATAATTTGAGTAAATTACATCAAGTTTCAGATCTAGAAGGTAAACAAACAGTTTACTTTAAAATCTACAAAGTTAAAAAACGCTAATAACATGAACTATGCTAAATATAAAAAAAAGGCTTTAATCTATGCTGAAGAAATCTTACTATATGCTTCAAAACCCAAACAAAGAAAACTATTATACTAAAGAAGTATATTACGCAGTCTTGCAGTTACTACACAATTCAAAGATATTTTTTACTGTACTGGTGAAATGAAATTTAAAAATTAAACAATTTATTCAACAGATTAAGGAAGGCTTACACAACATGCGGTTTGCAACATGAGGCCCCTCTTTTTGTGACCCGACAAGTCTTGAATGACTTTTATGTTTTTAACGATTGAGGAAGATTTATTTTATCAAAAGGGTCAATTCTAAAGTCAAATATTTTACAAAAGAATTCACCTATTTAAGATGCTGAACTGATTACACAGGTCTGCAATGAAAAAGCTGTTTGAATAATTTTAGTGATTTCCTATGTATTTTGGTGTGCTGATAATGAAAAAAATATTGAAAAAAATCCTATACGTCAGGATTTTTCACAAATTGCAAAATTATATTCGAATTTGCCCATTTTTCATTGTTTTTGTGCATTTCTAGCTCCTTTAGTTTTAAAAATTAGGAGCTGCGAATGGTGCACATAGTAAACTATCTCATCAGGACATTATAGAGATAGAAAGAAAATAATAGGGAAGATGTAATCAAGGAATAATGAAGGATTTTTGTTGTATAGTTCAAAGAAACGTTCTTTTTGCTACTCTAACAAGGGTAAAGGTACCAAGGGGAGTTTCATGAGGAGGAAAAATTGGCTTTAGAGTGTGTAAATAAGTTTATTTTAGTAATATAATGATTTTCCTGAAGAATATGTAACAATAATTTTATTTTATGAACCTATTTTCATGAAAATTGAAATAATGACTTATTTTACAATTTTACTTAAATTGTCAGGAAACATGACATTCTATGGCAAAACAGAGACCATTTTTGAACTCGGGGCACACAAAAACCTCAAAACTAACAACCTTAAAAATAAATTTGGATTAAAAAATCTACTTCTTAAGTATGCTTACATTTTATGTGAAATGTTGCTATATTTTCTCAATTTGTTACAAAATGTGGTGTCTTAAAAATCAAAAGAGGTATTTTTTGGATTCAGCACACCAAAAATCATAAAAAATTATTTTCAAATAAAGTTTGAGTCGAAAAATAATTTTTTCAAATATTTACTTTTATTTTCTTAAAAAATTGACATTTTTACTTAAATTGTGAAAAAAGGTGAAACCCTATGAGAAAACGGAGGTCAGTTTTAGATTCAGCACATCAAAAAACATAAAAAAAGATTGTGTGGAACAAATTTGGATAAAAAATTTAGCATAAAAAGTTTATTTTACAAAATTTTAAGGCATTTCCCAATAAAACCTAAAAATCTGAATTGTCAAAAAACGTGACGTCCCAGGACAAAATGGAGGTCACTTTTGGATTCAGCGCATCAAAAATAACAAAGTTCAGGTGAAATATTCAAAACAGCTTGAAAAAAGTTTTTTTTTGCAGACCTGTGTTATTTTACTTATAAAAGTGAAGACGCAACTTTCAAAAGTGTAATAAAACCTAATCGTAAAAAATATAAAACTCGATACAAATATTTCAATGTAAAAACTTGAAGTTTGTTTTGAACACTGGTTATACGTTTTCTCTTTAATCTAAGTTATCCTCTTTAATTAATTAAAGTTCTATCACTTCCATGAACAAACAATAGAAAGTTCTCAAATGATCATTTCGCCCGTGGAAAATCAAAGCGGTAAATTTTGAACAGCAACGCAATTACCGTACCGGATTGGATTAATTTTTTTTCGTGCAACTTATCTTTCCCTTAAATGGGTCCATTTAAGGGCCCTTCACAAAATTCCAATCAACCAAAACAGGACCCTTCACAATATTCCTATTCCCAAAAACCGACTCTCTATTCAAGTCAGATGATAAAAAGTGGTTTGAAAATTGTTTACAAAATTTTTTTTCTATTATTTTAAAATGAAATTTTTCCGATTTTTGACCCATTTATAAAGTAATGAATGCTTTGGTTGTTCTACAAGCCCTTCGTTTTCACAAAATTCTATTCGAATTTTCCCAAAATTCCCAATTTCATAAAATTCCTAAGACAGGAAACCTGGATGAACCCCTGTAATTAGAATTTTTGATGATTAGGTATACCTTACTCATTAATGACTGTTTCTTCATAAGTTTCATAATGCGATAATTTCTTCTAAATATTACAATTCACATAAATGATAAAATTGTTTAACTATTTGAAGATGATATATTGAATAACACAAGGCTAGCAATAAAGAAAGGTTTTTGTAAATTAGAAAGAATTGGTCGGAATGTTGGACTTACTCCAGTAGGTCCAATTCCAACCATATCACAGCACAAAGTGTTCTGTGGTGACAACAGTTCTTCTGTTGTACCATCGTTGTACTTGCACATCACTTCACAAGTTCTTCTAGGGATCTATAAGAAATTAGTTATTTTTTATGTCTAACAACTTAATACACATTTTACTCTTGTCTTTTTCACTTCTTAAAGGTTACTTGTTTGTTCATTTTATGTTTAAGTTTGTACAATTATCTCTAACTTCTAAAAAGTTTTTGGAGAACGGTTTCCAGAGAATAGCATTTTAATTATACTGGTCCATATAACTTTCATTTTGATATCAAAGTGTTTGAATTCCTTTGAGTATTCGGAGTAAACGTTTAGAACTTCTAAAAATATTCTCATTTTTTATTATACATTATTAGATTACGGATTAGGTTGTAGTTACAAAGCAACTTATTATCCATCCGATCACAACGACCATTTGACGCAATATTTCATTATAAACCAATTTTTTCACATTTAAACCCTTTATATAAAGACGGTACTTACAAGTCCCACGAACTTTAAAATTACATAAAATAACCATCCTTACGAATATAAGTATACTGACGATACTTTGCAAGAACACGCTTTCAGTTTTACTCTTTCAGGATCAAATACGGCACGAGTTCTATGATGAGTATTTTAGCGGGAAGTGTGCGAATAGATTGAATTGAGGTTGTGCTATCAGCTGCCATTTCGATCGGATTTCCCTGATTGTCATTTTTGCTTCCTCAAAAGTAGTTATTCAGTAAAAAGGAAAGTGAATTATTTTTTAAGACATAAAAACCGCGATAAAAAAGCCATGTTTTTTTTGTTTTTTAATACATTTAAGCACTCCAGTGTACTGACAGTACTGGACAGTACTCAAAACATCAATACTAGCTCCAGCGGATTGAATTTTCCAAAGATGATTATTTTATTTGTATATCCCTTAATTTTTAATTTAGTGACTCCAAAAAAAATATTTGCAATTAAAAACGCAGAAAATCATAATGCAGAAAGGGTTAAAAATGTATTTGCAATTACTAGATATTCATTAAATAAAATCTTTGGGATCATTATGATGACTGAAGGTCCTAAAACTCACCTTGTGCGCTTTTTCTAAAGTTCTCCCTTCGGCGGCATCTTCACACAGCTCAGTCTCAGCGTCTGTGGGAATCAGGGGGGCGAATTTTCCAACCATGGAAGGCATTTTCAGTCCATCTGACAGTCCAAAGTTCTAGGAACCAAAAAGATTATGGTATGATATAACAGTGCATGCATTTTAGGTAATCATGTTGAGTTTTAACTAAGGCCCCTTTTTTACTAAAAGTTGATTTAAATACAAGTCATCAAACTTAAAAGTTAGTAATACCCTATTTGGTTCAATTCCGTTAGAGTTCCCCTATATCACCAATCTCTTTTGAACGCTTAATATTCAAATATACACAATTTTTATAATTTTAATAATAAACTGAATAGTTATACATCTAATTAAACATTTTAATCCATGAATTTGAAATTACTTAGCAGTATTTATACTTTTTGGTGTCCAAAAGAGATTGGCAATATTTAGCGGGAACTTTATCGGAATTGAACACCTTATTTTGCAATTTTTTTGTGTTTATCTATCTGCCTCCAGTTATTGTTATACTATATCATTTGACTTCTGTTCATCTTATAAATGAAACTGACTTATCCAAACGGACAAAAACGGCATAAGTATCTTCCAAACAGAAATGAAAGCCAGAAATAAAATTTATTGTTGTTGCTCATAAGAGATGCGATCTGGACCATACATTGCAATACAAATGTCACGAACTAAAGATCGAGCTTTCTAATCGAATACTCCCATGTAAATTTACTTAAAATCAACGCTATTGAAATAATGTAGTACTTACCAGGACCATCGACAACAGGACCACACAAACTATTGAAGCGTTCATTCTCGAATCTCTTATTGGAGGTATGAACTAAACAGCACACAGTCGGTATTTATACTGAAATAGAAAGTGGTTGTTTTGGTGCCAGTTTTCTTTTCCAGAATTTTTACCACAGATGTACCGGACATGTTGAACAAGAGGGTTATTCAAAACAAATGTAATTGCCTAGAGTTTAATCAGATGTTCATTATCAACAGAACCTAATAAATTCAAAGCGGTTCCAGCTGTATTTATGATAAGTGCGTCACAGTTAGTGACAGGTAATTAACAATTCATATTTGACACATGTTTTCGTTGAGAAGGTATTTTCTGTATGGATATGGCAAGCTATGTTTAAAAATGATAAATCTTCAAATACGTAAACCTTAGGTTGAAAAATTCAGAAATTTTTACATATGATTTTAAAAGTAGACGCATGCATAATGTGAACATTTATTTTCTGACTCAAAACGGGACATTGGTTTATTTAGGTTAATTAACAGGTAGTCAATAAAAAAACACTTTTTAAAAGTTATTTATTCAGAAAAAGTCAGTTGGGCTTAAAAGTTACGAATTAAAAAATATATATACCCGAAACGTTTAGTTATATATTTATATTTATATTTATCAGAGGGACAAATTTACTTTAATATAGCTGGTGATTATTTTAAGTAAGAATGAAACTCTTGGCACGTTTTTTTTTTGCTTAAATTTCACCTAAAAAGTCAGGGAATAGTCAGGGAAATATGGTAATTTTGGCCTAAAACCTGGAAAATCATGAAAAATACCTGGAAAAAGAAAATGTTTTATGTTTGCGTGTCAATTTTGGCTCTGGTAAGTGAAAAAATAGTCAGTTTTTTTTAAATTATGTGTTCAAAAATACAAGAAGTATCCGAAAAATGCCGTGAATTGCTAGTTTTTTTACCCGAATAATCTAAAAAAATTGATCAGGGAAAAAAAGTCAGGGAATTTTATTTAAAATTAAGTGGGAACCCTGATATTCGCCTTAATTATCAACATCGCCTTTAGAACTGAAATTTGTAACTGGGTCTTCTCAGATTATTCCATTCGGGTTACTTTCTGCGATGTAATGCAGTTACAAATTAACGAAAATTCGTCAAAAACGTCTGTATCTTTATTAAGTTAATGTATTCCTTTACAATTAAACGGGAATTTTCAGAAAACGGGACAATTTTGCGTCCCAGAGTTCATTTCGGGGACACCGGGACCCGTAACTCTAAAAAGGGACAGTCCCGTTCAAAACGGGACGTCTGGTCACGTTACGCATGCAGGATGTTTCAAAAGTCCGTTTTGCGGCTCTTATTTGGATCCAAAGTGTCCTAGGGTCACTGAAGTGAGGTCCCCTAGTTTAACCCTAGGTAAAAGACCCTGGATAATCCATTGAAATGACTTACAGCGCCCCTAGTGGCGAAATAGAAAAGTTAAAATAATTAATTTAAAAACTAAAGGAGATATTGTAAAAACCTCATTAACAGTATTGTTTCCAACGTTACGAAGAACTCACTGAAGAAATTTCATGAAAATATGATAAATATTCGCGGAGATATTAACATGTGAAAATAGCACTTTTTCAGGCCTCAAAAAAGAAAAAGTTCACAAATTTGCAAGTTTTTTTTCATTTAATTTTTCCTTTATTCAACTAAAAAAACAGAACACTAAAAAATAACACTGAAAAATGTGCAAGTTTCTGATCTTTTTCTTTTTTTAGGCCTGAAAAAGTGCTATTTTCGCATGCTAATATCTCGAATCTGTAATATCTAGAATATTCACGATATTTTCTTGAAATTTTTTTAGTGAATTCTTCATAATGTTGATAACCATACTCTTACAGAAATTTTTGCTCTATCTCCTTTGCTTTTTAAATTAATTTTTTAAAGTTTTTTATTTCACCGCTAGGGGTGCTGTAAGTCATCTCAATGGATTCTTCTGGGTATCTTACCTACGGGTAGATCTTACTTCCGCGACCCTAGGACACGTTGGTTCCAAATAAAAGCTGCGAAACGGACTTTTGAAACACCCTGTCAGCTCTTAATATTTTCATAATTAATATTTGCGATTTATTTAAACTTCTTATGGTTCAATCTGATTTATAGTTAAATACTTATTCCAATCATTTTGAATTTATTTTGAATATTTATTCTTCATATTTTGATTTTTTGACCTTAATTGAATCTTATCTAAAAGGTCCTTTTTATGTCTGTCGATTTTGTTCGGGATTAGAAATCTAAAGTTTCATAAAACTTCGAGATTATAATAAGTAAATTATATCTAACGAGTTATCTTTAATTATAAATATTTAAAATTTGAAATTCTTAATAAAAATAGAGTGCAATAAAATCTTCCCATAAAAAAGAGAGGATACAAAAATTACAAACTGCAACCTCCTTAAAATTTGCTCTCCCAGATCTCACAGGCTTTTTTCGGCTATTAGTCATTGTTTAAAGATTGTGGTATTAGAAAACATAATACCCCTAATTTGTATTAAAAAAATTATGTTTCAAATTTTTTATGCATTTTTAAAAATGAAAAAGGAACATTATGTATTTCCTTTAATTACATATTTTCACTATTATTCGAAAAAATATGAAGGGGTGTTCAACTGTTCAGACTTAAGTAATAGATTAATACAGAGAGTATTATTCGGCTTATATCGATTTTCTATCTTTAAAAGTTCTTCATTCTCAACAATTAAATCTTCAAAATCTGCTTAGCCCAATCCTATTACCAGGGAATAGTACCATTTTTGCCCCCAAAATGCGATACAACGAAATTTTATCACCATGGAAAAGGCTATAAAATATACTATTTTCCTTCCAATAAATGGCCGGAAAAAATATATCAAAGCAAAGAGAGAAATATTGATTTTAGGTTGTTTCAAAACTTGTGAGTGGCTGACCATTTTATGTCCTTTCTTACCAATTAGATGTTATCTCGTGTTTTTATATTTCCTCATTAGATTCATATTCAGCATGTAATTTTTCAGAGATATGCACTTGAATCTCCCAGAAATATATAAGAAAATCGGTATAAAAATCTCCAAACTACTAGAAAACGTAGTACAAAATGTATTGCTGAAATGTATTAAATTTTAGTTGCTTACTACTTATTTTTTCCCATTTCGGTAGGTCATCAATAAAAAAACAAATGAATAATTAAAAATAAAGTTATTACGGAATCTTACAAACACTTTTAGTTACTTATCCACATAATCACCTTGAAAATTGAACCATCTATCATACCTTTTCACAAGTTTTCCGATCCTCTCTTTATAAAAAGTTTGACGAGTTTGTGAGCTCCACGTCTGTTCTGAAGCGCTTTTCCCTCATCGCGCACAACTTTCTGGAAAATCAATAATTGTTGTTCCTTTGTTTATTAAAGCTGTAAATAAACAATGACCAATACCTGGAAGTCGGCAGATACAGAACATGGTTTTTAACATGCACAATTGCATATTGAAAAAATCACCTGCCTGTCCTTTGTTTATTATTAGTGCAAATATAGTTTGAAGGAAGATAAATTCTCTATGGGCCGGGGGAAATAACTTCGAGGAGCGCACTTGTAAGTTCGACAAATGATTGAAAAATGTTCTGATTTTTTCAAGTAAAGATGCCAATTGAACCTCAGGGATGGGCCTACCTACCAGTAGCAAATTTATTTCAAAATTCTTACTACTTTTTTTTCAGGAGAAAAACGGAAGTTGGAAAAAAAACAACCCTCGTATATTCTATATTTGCAAAACAACACCAAGTGGTGATTTATGGAGGATTTACACCACTGCTGTAAAAGAGACATCAGCGATATTTTCGGAAGAAACGGGAATTGTTATTCCAATAAACCAATTGACGAGCGCCATCTTTTGTGAGTAGCGGGTACTAAAATATGCCGAAAATATCGCTGATGTCTCTTTTACAGCAGTGGTGTAAATCATCCATTACTCTATAATATAGCAATCCTCCTAAAACCTGCACAACCATATTCATTGCGTGGAGTCCATAAAAAATTTTCAAATAACTTTACCTTGTAGCAACATCTATCATTGTTATTATTATTATTTTAAGTCTTATTGTTTTGAAGTGGCAACACCTTTTGTATCTTTATTTCTCTTATGAATCTGGCAACTGAATAGCCAGCGCCACTACTTCTGATTTCATCTCTCGGAAATGTTGTCGCCTATCTTGAATGTACATAATGTAAACATTATCCGTAATTAAAATCGTGTAAATAATCATCACGTATATTCCTGCCTACCAAAACCTCTACAACCCTTAATTTTCAAATAAAATCACGGGAAAATAGGTACTTGTAGTTTAAAATAACCCCTGATGCGTATGCGCTCCGCCGTGATAAGCTAATAAAATTTCTATCGGCACACACACAGTCGCATCATAGTTTTGAAAAACATCAAGCGTCGTAGAGGTACCTACAGTCTTTCGGGTATTTTTATGTTCCTACCGAAAAAAATAATCTGGCTTTTTGCAGAATTCGGACAGGCTTGTTGAAACACATTGTATATGAGCATTTTCATATCGTCAACATCATTGGAGTATCGAGGTCCAAGGGATGTTGAAAAACCTTTAGAGAGAATGTTGGATTACTTGTGCTTCTTTGCTTATACCCTTGCAATGAAATGCGTTTATAAGGAATTGTTCATTTTTAATATCCAGTGTTCTATGCTAAAAATGTGTACAGTTGAAAAAAATCAGCAACGTTTTATTGCATTGTTCTTTGAGAGTAAAATAAATTATTTTCAAAAGTAATACCATATAGTACTGAACATAAAAACTTCACTCTTAAAACGATTGTATCAAAACTGAGTAAAAAAGTACTCAAAAATGCTCCGATCCAAAAATACTCAAATTTGAATAAGATGAATATACTCATTCTGAAAATGTGCATACTCAAAAATGAAACATCTTGAGCTTGAACTCAAAAATGAGCTCATAATGTTTAATTCTAATTTATTAATTATATTCACTTATTCAAATTTGAGTATTTTTGGATCGGAGCCTTTTTGAGTACTTTTTTACTCAGTTTTGATACAATCGTTTTAAGAGTGTTCCCATCCCCCACATACCTTCTAAATATTCAAGCATATTATTTTTCTCCCACAGAGGAAAGGAACCATAGAGGTATTTACAGGAAGGCATGAGAGAACACACACACACCATTTCTTCAAATATATTATAGTGGTCTAATTTTTTTTTCAATGGTAAAGGGCATTTTTATAGCCATCAGATCAGACATTTCCCTTCCGGTTATCTTGTATACACAATGAGGTCTTTCTTCCAAAATCCTTTCTAAAATATTCTACTTTCTTCAATGTTAAAGAGCTGAGATATATCTAAAACACAAAATGTCTCTACAAAAAGGCTATCAAATAAATGAATCCAACAAATGAATTCTAGATTACTTTCAAGGGGGAATCTACGGGGTCCATCCATTAATCTTTTTGTGTTCCTGTTTTTTGTTAGGCCTAGTGTTTCCGAGAGAGTAATCGCGTTCCTTTTGAAAGGAAAAAGTTAATAGTTTGGAAAAATAGAAACTGGGTTGGAAGGTAAGAGGTGAGAAAAATGGTGTAGCGTAGGATATCACTCTAGAGCTGAACTTGAGAGGAAATAAAAAGGATTTTGGTAACAGCAGGCGACTGGGCTGTCCTACATGGTGAAAAAAAATTGTAAAATGTAAAGAATAAAGAGAGGAAATAGTTTCAGATGTGTGGTGAAGTTTTCGGTTCTGTATTTGAAGCAGTTTTTTACAAGATGAAATGAAAGAAAGAGACAGACAAGGAAATACTGTTTCTTTCATAATATAGTGGCCGTGAAAACACGACATCTGGCTATGACAAGTGCGACTTTTTCGTGAGCAGAAAAATACATTATTTTAAGCCACATTTTTGCCCCCTATTGTTTTATAATAAAAATGGTATTCAATGCAGTTATTTAGTGTTGATATCAGAAAGGATTAAAATGAATAGGATTAAGGTGAGCTTTTATTATTTCTACTTTGATCAAAAAATTAACTTGTGTATTTTTTTAAATAAAGAAAGATGCTTTTCTTTACTTTAACTCGTTATATTTCTAGAAAAATCCAACTGAAATCATTGTTTTTTATCCTTAAATATATTTCATATTTTATACCTTCTAAAGTTAGATTTTTTGATTGTAGAAAAATATACAGGGTGTATCTGAAATGGTGCACCAAACTTTAAGGGATGATAGTACTCATCAAGACAAACAAGAATCGGTATAGAAAGGGGGGTCCCAGACCAAATCCCAGGGAGTTAAAAATAGAGCGACACCCCAAAAAAATCATTGAAAAATTATATTTGCAGAAGAACTACTATTGATAAAAACTTAATTATGGTCTCAAAAATTGTGGTTTAATATGATCTTTAAATTTACCTCAAAAGTCTTCACTTTAAAATTTGTTTTATTATGAAAAAAGTTAAAAAACACAAAAAATGTGAAAACTCTGCCAAATCCTTATTTTGTATTTCGAAATCCTTTCTTTTGATTTGATAATCTGAAAGATCATAGTTGAAAACCCCTAAGTCCAAAGTTTCACGTAAATACAATCAATATCAAACGCTTGAGATCCTGTTAAAGTTTGTTTTTTGCGTGCGCTAACAGCTGTTCTGGAAACAGCTCTAAAAAACTGCTTGCGCACCCAAAAAACAAACTTTAAAAGTATCTCAAGCGTTTAATATTGATTGTATTTACGTGAAACTTTGGACTTAGGGGTTTTCAACTATGATCTTTCAGATTATCAAATCAAAAGAAAGGATTTCGAAATACAAAATAATGTTTTGGCAGAGTTTTCACATTTTTTGTGTTTTTTAACTTTTTTCATAATAAAACAAATTTTAAAGTGAAGACTTTTGAGGTAATTTTAAAGATCATATTTAATCACTATTTTTGAGACCATAATTAAGTTTTTACCAATAGTAGTTCTTCTACAAATTAAAATTTTCAATGATTTTTTGGGGTGTCGCTCCATTTTTAACTCCCTGGGATTTGGTCTGGGACCCCCTTTCTATACCGATTCTTGTTCGTGTTGATGAGTACTATCATCCCTGAAAGTTTGTTGCACCATTTCAGATACACCCTGTATAAGTGGACTTATAATTGCAAAATTTTTACCTCTTCTCCCTTTAATTTATGGTTATTCGTTAAATCTTAATTTAGAATATAGACTGATGTTTATTCATTTTATCTAAGCTACTTTTCTGACTAATAAAGTCAGAATAATAGGTTCAACTGAAAGAAAAGTTAGAAATACTTACTAGTTTTCTTAGATCAAAAGAGCGATGTTGTAAATCTTAAATTATAAGAAACATTAGCTGAACTCTAATATTAAATTGTCAAAAATCTAATCTATATATATAAAAGTCAATGTCTGTTTGTATGTATGTCCTTTATAGTTTTAAACTTTTCGAACCTACATTAACTATTAAACTATACCACGTTGATCTACTCGCTCCAAGGAAGGTTTCTGAATAAAAATAATTTGAAATCGATGCATCTCAATAACTTTTTTAGTCAATTTTATGTTTAAAAACCCATATTTCATGCCTAACTTCATGGAAAGCCCCCATTGTTGTTAATACCATAAAAGAAGATGTAACTTTAATTGTTGTAGGCATATTCTCAATTGTTGTAAATTGAAATCCATTGTTGTAGTTTAAAATCCATTGTTGTAGAATAAACATAAAAATGGCTCCTATATTTAACTTTTTCCTTATTTGGACTGGCGAAGCCCATCTTGAACACACCAGCATTTTTTTTAAATGGACTGGCGAAGTCCATCTGCAACACGAGAATAATTTTCTTTAAAAATGGACTGGCGAAGCCCAAGGAAGGTTTCTGAATAAAGATAATTTAAAATCGAAGAGTCCCAACAGCTTTTTTGGTCAATTTTATGCTTAAAAATCAATATTTCATGCCTAACTTCATGGCAAAACCACATTGTTGTAAATATAACAAGATAAGATGTAACATTAATTGTTGTAGGCATAACATCGATTGTTGTAGATTGAAATCCATTGTTGTAGAATAAACATAAAAATAGCTCTTTTGTTTAACTATTTCCTCATTTGGACTGGCGAAGCCTATCTGTAACACACCAGAATAATTTTTTTTAAATGGACTGGCGAAGCCCATCTGTAACGCACCAGATAATATTTATTAAAAAACTGAATATATAGACTAGCGCGTCAGCGCTAGTCTATATACATATATATATAAATGAATGTTTGTCTATATGTATGTCCTTTATAGTTTTAAACTTTTCGAACCTACATTACTATTAAACTATACCACGTTGATCTACAAGGTTTCTGAATAAAGATAATTTAAAATCGAAGAGTCCCAACAGCTTTTTTGGTAAATTTATGCTCAAAAACCCATATTTCGTGCCTAACTTAATGGCAAAACCACATTGTTGTAAATAAAACAAAAGAAGATGTAACATTAATTGTTGTTGGCATGATATCGATTGTTGTAGATTTAAATATATTGTTGTAGTTTAAAATCCTTTGTTGTAGCATGAACATTTAACTATTTCCGCATTTGGACTGGCAAAGCCCATTAACGCACAAGAAAAAAACTAATAAAAAACTGAAAGCCGGGTGTAGCCCGGGTCTAGAGTATGACATAATAAATAATGAAAATTGGTAGCGCAAATTGAAGATCATGTATTGGCGCCAACCAACCATTAACTGACGAGAACTTTATTTGAGAAGAAGTACCCATCCTGCATCCTATATTTAAATAATCCTTGATATTAACCATACCTGATTTAACAATTTACAACTTAAACAACGTGCAATTAAAAAAGATCACAAAACTTTATTTCCAAAATAAACTCAGCCGGAAGAAACTTTACTAGATGATTAGTTCTATTTACATAATATCCCTATGTTTTTCTAGAATATACAAATTACGGGTTATAATGTACAAATATGGGAATTACACATGTTCCAGTTCAGCCCAAAAAATTTTAGATCTCAATTGAAAAATATATCTATACAGTTAATATAATTATGAAAACCAGTGTACTTTAGAAATGCTTAAACTAATAAACTAAATCTAAAATTTTAGATCTCAAGTGAAAAATATAGGGGAGAGTGTTGTACCTATGGACAAAAATCACGTTTGGATTTTTCCAATACAGGTAAAATCACATTTTGACCATTTCAAGTACTCAACCTATAGCCCAAACCTTTGTGAGAGGAGGGATATTTTTTATTAGCTAAAATCTTCAAAATTGGATTTTTAATTAATTTTTATAACTTGACGAAATTTGTGTCCATAAGTACAACAACGTGCTCTCCCTATGGACAGACCCAGTTGTACCTGTGGACACCCTTAAAAAGAGAAGTTATAGCTGAAAAAACCTAAAAATGAACATTTTTATTGATGCATTACCTTTTAATAACATATTTCAAGCCTTTTTAAAATTGGAAATAGATTTTTTAAAGTAATGTAGTTTTAGATCGTAAAAGATCATTAAAACGAAGTTGAATGATAAAAGTCTTGATTTTTTTTACCAAAAACACATAAATCACAAGGGATTTTCAGATCAAAATTTAAGGTAATAGTTTCATCAATCATGCTGATTGATCTGATAACTTCACTGATAAAAAACAATTTGATCAACACTTAGTTATGCAAGCATTTGGTGGTAATAACTTCCGCAAATCTTCTTCAGTGAAAATTTAAAGTTTTTTTAATCATCATACTTAAATGCGATAGGGTGCTTTAGATTTTACACCTTGATTTCACACCATATTTTACACTAAATGTCAAGTAGAATCAATTTTAAAAAGTAGATTATTAGATCACAAAATATTTTATTTTTCATCTAAAAATAACTTTAAAATAATCGCCGACAAATAGATAACCATTTAGAATTAATTTAACATGCATTAAAATGTATTCACTTAAATGAAACCTGATTCTAAAACACCGATTAGCTACAGACACCAACAAAAACGTGTCCGTAGGTACAACTGGTGTCCGAAGGTACAGCATCAAGTGTCTTTGCATTCAAAATTCTACAAAACATAAAATAATTGAGGTCTGATGATTTCTAATATCAAAACTAAAAAGTCAAAATCTCGGGGATTCACCCCATATATCCCATTTTATCATATCATAATTATAGGGGAAGAAAAGAATTAATGTAGTGATGCACTAAAAAAACTTTGAGCACCTAAAAACAGTAAATTTATTTTATAAAATTTAAATAATATTTTAAAGAGCTGATTTCACGTTAGCAACTAGATAGCATCTATTTACATTTAAAATCGACTCCAAATTCAATTTTACATATTTTCCCGAATTTTAAAATGAGGTGGCTGAAGGTACAACCGTCCGTAGGTACAACACTCTCCCCTATCTATACAGTCATTATAATTATGAAAACCAGTGTACTTTAGAAAAGCTTAAACTAATAAACTAAATCTTAATTTTTAAAAAAAGACTACAAAATTCAATCACTAAGTACGCTCTGTCTCGAGGAAGATTTCCACAAGGAAAAAGGCTGGATGATGCAATAAAATAAACATTAAAACATCCGTCTATCTCCGAGAACGGTAATTCGCCTATCAGGAGAACGTTAGAAACTCATCGGATTTCAAGAAAATCTTTCCAACGACGGAACTGAAAAGGGAAGAGTTTTCTGAAAAGGGGTTTAAAAAGGGGGTTCAAATAAGAAGTAAAGGGGGGGAGATCTCTTCCTCTCCAAATGACTTCATAGCCCAGTAATTTTAGGCGAAAAAAGTGGTCGATAGCGGAATAATTTATAATTAGCTGAAAATTTCAGGATAAGCTCTCTATGATGTGTACAACCCACCATGAAAAGTCTCTAAAGATCTTCCGTCGGCGTCATTTCAAAATGGCGGATCAAAGATGGCCGCCTACCATTTTTGCCTTTTCCCATATTTTCGCTCATATCTAAGTCAAAAATTAATATTTTTTAGTTCTGTAAAGGGATTTAAACTCAAGATAGATGCCGTTTTCAAATAAAATTTATAGTTTTGCGATAAAAATATAATAAATGGGGTGAAAAGGGATTTTATTCATGCCAAACTGCAAAATTTTCATTGTTGTTTGCATACTTTGCCATATAACTTTACTAATAGAAAAATCGATCGAAAAAATATGATTGTTTTTAGTAGTACCATTATTCAGGATTATTTTGAAAAAATATTTTTTAAAATCCGCTGAAAATTATCCGAGATATTTAATTTTTAGTAAAGTCTGTCATGGCGCGAATGGTATTGGGTAGTATACGTTAGGAGTGGGTTTCGCACTCGATTAATAATTGTTTTTTGGCCATTATCTATAACAGCTTAGTTAATACCGTAGTAACGTAAAGAAATCAATATGGCGCATTAAAATTTTCTTATACAAACATTAAATTATCAAAAATTTCATTAAATTTATTTAGTCTTTTGGACCGATTCTATATTTCGGCCCCTTTAGCTTCCTTTTAAAATGACTGGGATATTCTAGTTTTATGTACAGAGATATTTCAAAGGATTTCGAAGTGGTATAAAGTAACTTAACCTTCCAGCAGGCGCGCTTTTTATACAGAAATAAAAGGACGCTTGTATCTCCTATATAAACAATCGGAAATGTATATTTTTAACCATAACACGTTTTAAAACAGCTGTGATCCGTTTATGGTTAAAATGAGTACGTTTCATTGAAATATTAGATGATCAAATCCAACCTAAGTATTTCTCACATACGCGCGCCCGCTGGAAGGTTAAATAAACTTTTTAGCTTATACAGTGGAACTCCGTTATTGTAAACCATCAGATACAAATTTAAATATCACGAGAGGTTTGCTATTGTTGAATTTATATTTTTTTACACTTAGCGGAGCTCGACTGTATCTTCATGGCAGTAAATAAGTATAATTTTAAATAAATTTTATCAAATGCTATAGATATTTTTAATCGTAAAGGTATCGTAAAATAAATTATATCAAATAAGCCACTTACTCAAAATTTTATTCAGAGTCATCGTCATTGTTTTCGACATCAGAAAACTCATGATAATACAAAACAAAGTCCTCCGACGCATCACTGACGCCCCTTGGTACATTAAGAACAAGGATCTTCAAATAGAACTAAGAACTGAAAAACTCTCTACCTTCATAGAGAACACCTCCAAACGGTTCTTCCATACTGTTGAAACCCACCCAAACCCACTCATCAGCATCCAAACTATCCATTCTGATCCAGATCCAGCAAAGAAATTCCCATTCTCTACCACCACGATCACGCAACGTCTTCATCCCCCTTAACCTCCAATGTTTTAACACCATACCACTATTATATGAAAAGTTAACCTTTTCTCCTTTATAGGCCTGCAGCCTTATCTCATTCTCTCGTTTTAGTCATGGTTTTTTTTTCCTACTGATGATTCTTAATTTCAAGCGGAGCAAAAGCGCCTCCGGCGCTGTGCACTCCTCATATATGATGATGATGATGATTGTTTTCGAATTCTGTAGTAATAAAAGCTGAATTTTTACATGACTCGCCAAATCAAGATGTTCAAAATCTGGAACATTTGGAGTCCTGCTTTTCTGCACTGGCATCTAGTGTCAAAATCCCTTGAAGAATTTATTTTTCAGTTGCAAGAGATAAGCTGCAGGGGTTCTTCAGAAGCTGCTGGAAGTGGTGAAGTAACTGGATTCAATTTTCCATCCTTTTTGAACCATCTCCAATCCGTTGGATTCAGGTTGTTTCCCAGCCATTGTTGGACTTGCAGGTACATCTGTTCTTCTGCAATTGACGCTAGTCAAAGTTTCAACAAACAAGTCACAGTAGTAGGGACAGATACAGATCTATTAATTATTCCAACTGCGCGTAGTACACCTGGAGAGTCACTGTTTTTTTTGCGTCCTGAAACAACTATTAGTGAACCCAAGTGCTACGACATCTCTAAAATTTAAAACACTCTTAGCCCAATAAAATATTCAATTCTCTTCCTAAATGCAGCTTCTGGATGCGTTTCCATCTCAGAAATTTTTAGAAAAGGAAAATCTTCAGCTTTCAAATTGATAAAGAACATTCCAAATTTGCACTCTATGGTTTCACAATTTAATAGTCCTTCACTTGACTCCTCAAACGTTAGTGAAATCGGTGAGGTATTTTATGTTGATTCTGTCGATGTTTTACGTTACATTCACTACAATAGGGATTTGTTGAAAACTCTGTCTTCAAATTTTAATCTAGCAGTTCCTTCAACAAGCGCAGCAGCTTCTCAGCATTCTTTCATTCCTCTATGGGTTTACCTGCAAGTCCAACAATGGCTGGTTCAAAAAGGATGGAAAATTGAATCCATTTACTTCACCACTTCCAGCAGCTTCTGAAGAACCCCTGCAGCTCATCTCTTGCAACTGCAAAATAAATTCTTCAAGGGATTTTGACACTAGATGCCAGTGCAGAAAAGCAGGACTCCAAATGTTCCAGATTTTGCACATCTTGATTTGGCGAGTCATGTAAAAATTCAGCTTTTATTACTACAGAATTCGAAAACAATGAAGATGACACTGAATAAAATTTTGAGTAAGTGGCTTATTTGACATAATTTATTTTACGATACCTTTACGATTAAAAATATCTATAGTATTTGATAACATTTATTTAATATTATACTTATTTACTGCCATGAAGATACAGTCGAGCTCCGCTAAGTGTAAAAAAAACCGAATCAACAATAGTAAACCTCTTGTGATATTGAAATTTGTATCTGATGGTTTACAATAACGGAGTTCCACCTGTATAAGCTAAAACGTTTATTTAAGTTACTTTATATCACTTCGAAATCCTTTGAAATATATCTACGTAAAACTAGAATATCCCAGTCATTTTAAAAGGAAGCTAAAGGGGCCGAAATATAGAATCGGTTCAAAAGACTAAATAAATTTAATGAACTTTTTGATAATTTAATGTTTGTATAAGAAAATTTTAATGCACCATATTGATTTCTTTACGTTACTACGGTATTAACTAAGCTGTTATAGATAATGGCCAAAAAACAATTATTAATCGAGTGCGAAACCCACTCCTAACGTATACTACCCAATACCATCCGCGCCATCACAGACTTTACTAAAAATTAAATATCTCGGTTAATTTTCAGCGGATTTCAAAATATTTTTTTCCAAAATAATCCTGAATAATGGTACTACTAAAAACAATCATATTGTTTTCGATCGATTTTTCTATTAGTAAAGTTATATGGCAAAGTTTGCAAACAACAATGAAAATTTTGCAGTTTGGCATGAATAAAATCCCTTTTCACCCCATTTATTTTATTTTTATCGCAAAAATATAAATTTTATTTGAGAACGGCATCTATTCTGAGTACAAATCCTTTTACAGAACTAAAAAATATTAATTTTTGACTTAGATATGAGCGAAAATATGGGAAAAGGCAAAAATGGTAGGCGGCCATCTTTGATCCGCCATTTTGAAATGACGCCGACGGAAGATCTTTAGAGACTTTTCATGGTGGGTTGTACACATCATAGAGAGCTGATCCTGAAATTTTCAGCTAATTATAAATTATTCCGCTACCAAACCCTAAAATTACTGGACTATCAGTCCCTTCTTAGGTGGGGAATATGAGCACTGATGTGGAAGGGAGATATTATTTGAGGCAAGGATGCTATTTCTGATGGAAGTTTTCAAAGACGAAATGCGAAGGTTTTTCGGGCTCATTTTTTTTGCTGAAGAGCGGGACGAGAAAGGTATTTCTGAAATAATAAGGCGTCTGACGGAGTGCTATTGATTTTTTTATTCCTGCAGTTTGGGCTTGCGAGAAGAGTCTTTATGCAAATATGGCACCCGTTATGTAGTATGCGGAACTTTTAGATGGCATTTTTAGGGGGGTTACGTACGTACGTTAGATTTTCTACAAATGAAACGGGGCTTTGTTTGGTTAAAATATTTTTAAGTGAAAATTGTTTGTGAAGTAATAGTTTTATTGATACAGTATGAGAAATGAAGTGTATTAAAAAGATATGTTAAAGTTAATTCCCTCAATTCTTTTATTTGAAACTAATTGAATAAACTTTAGAAATTCTCATAAAGAAATTGGTGTTCCAGTTGAGAAACAAAATTTCATTACAATTACAGCTTACTATTATTCGACATAGTTCATTAAAATTACAAATCTTCTTGGTGAAAGTTTAATTTTTCACTTCTAGGAAAAATATACTCACCCAAAAGAAAAATTTCGGTGCTTCTAAATTTTAATTTGGAAACCGAAAAATCTTTATTTTTGAACTCTAAATGTGTTGGCTTTACTACCTTTAACTTTATCTGAGGTTAACCTGGAATCAAACTTTTTTGATAACTCTGACTGGCTACTGGCTAAAAACTTTTGTAGTACCAATCAGAAGTTTTGATTTCAGGTTAACCTTTTAGGTTAGGATAGTGGTGAGTACCGCCGCTAGTTTTCATAATTTAATAAGTACATTAATAACACTACTCGACAAAAAAATAGGGTCAAAATTCTTATGACACAAATCAAGCAGATTCTTATGTAAAAAGACCCCCTGAATCCGAATTTGACCCCCGTTTTTCTCCATCACGTCCAGATTTTCGGGGAACAGCCCCTCCCCCTTTTTGCGTTTTTTGATGACTTAATGACTTTGAATTCGATTTTCAGGGGCAAAAACTATTACTTTAGCCTTTAAATTACACCCGAGGGAACAAGAAAGGTTAAAGCTTCTAAAATATACAAATTTGTAGCAAATGGATGTGTTTAAGGGGTTATTACCCCCCTAAAAATGCAAAAAAATCGATAAAAATTATAGAGATTATTTTTGGCTATTTTTTCCTCTAATTTTTTACGCAATTCATCATTAAAGGGTCCTAACCCTTCAACAAGGACCCGAATTTAATGAATATATGCAGCAGGGATTTTTGCTAAAAGCGGTTGAGGCGTTAGCGCCCCCGAAGCACTCGCGGAAGATACTCTCTAAATCGCGCCGCCGCTCGTGAACTCAGGAATTAATATTCATATTTTGAAAAGCTCAAAAATGACATTGTTCTTATATTTCAGGTCTATCCTGAGGGAAATTGTTCAGTTCGTTAAAAACTGTCCATTTTTTGGGGATGGGGATTCCATGTTTCAAGCTGTTAATAGATGCGTGGGCTGTGGATAACAATTGGGGGGTGTTACATTAAAAGTTGGGGGTGATGGGGGAAAACGGGTGTCATATTTGCGTTTAGGAGGTCATTTTACATAAGAATCGACTGAAATTCAGTCAGTAACAGTTGGAATTTTTTTGTATAGCAGTTTAACCCTTAAGTATGGCATCGAACCCTTCCGTGGGTGCTTTGGGGGCGCTAACACCTCAACCGCTTTTTGTAAACACCATTGCTGCATATATTCATTAAATTTGGGTCCTTGGGGAAGGGTTAGGACCCTTTAAGGATGAATTACGTAAAAAATTTGAGGAAAAAAATAGCTAAAAACAATCTCTATAATTTTAACGATTTTTTTGCATTTTTAGGGGGTAATAACCCTTTAATAAAGTAAACTAGTAAATAACCCCCCTAAACTAGTAAATAATAAACTAGTAAATAATATCTTAGGAAAAGAAAGAAATCCTACCTTACCAGAATATAAAGATTGCGGCCTATTAGCTAATGATTTAAATAAATTTTTCTCATCCATCAACGATCATATATTTCATCATAATAACGAATTCAAGAATTACATAGTTCCCTCCGTTAATTCCTTTCAATGGTTTTCTATAGAAGAGGTAGACATCAAAAGATGCATACGCAACCTAAACTCTAAAAAAAGTCCTGGCTCTGATGAAATTGACGCGAAATATTTAAAAATTCTATCATGCACAAATCTAAGTATTTTGACCAAACTATTTAATGATCTTGTAAATGAAAGCACTTTCCCAAAATCATTAAAAATTTCTATCATAACTCCCATTTATAAAAAAGGAAATAAAAATGATTATTCAAATTATAGACCAATCTCCGTCTTACCATTGCTTTCAAAGGTATTTGAACAAATTATCAAGGATCGATTGCTTTCGTACTTGAATCATATACATTTTTTTTTCAAATAATCAGTATGGATTTCTGCCCAACTCAAACACTGAAAAAGCTTTGCTAGAGTTTTCCAAATTTATCTATAATAGTGTTAACAATGATAAAAAAACTTTTGGTCTTTATTAAGACATCTCCAAGGCTTTCGATTCAGAACAACATAATATTTTACTAGAAAAATTATTTTTGATTGGCATTAGAGGTCCCTTTCACAATTTCATAAAGTCATATTTAACAAACCGCTTTCAGATTGTTAAAGTACATAATACCCTTAGCGGATGTCTCCCAATAAAATGTGGTGTCTTCCAGGGATCTACTTTAGGTCCCCTTTTGTTTTTAATCTTCATTAACGATCTGTGCAACCTTAAACTATATGGTAAATTGATAAGTTTCGCCGACGACACAGTTTTACTTTACTCAGAAAATTCAGTGGAAGACCTTAATTTTGTGATAAATGATGACCTTATAAAAATTCGCGACTGGTTTTTTCATAATGATTTAAATTTAAATGTTGATAAAACTAAATATATGGTATTTTCCCTTACGCAAAACCAAGCAAATTATCTCTCTATAAAATATCATGAAAAATACTGCAATACTCATAGCAATTGCGCCTGTAAACCCTTAGATAACGTATCCTCAATAAAATACCTCGGACTGCACATAGACTCAAATTTGAAATGGAAATCCCATACAAAATATATATCAGACAAACTAAGGTATGTACTGTGTAACTTTTATTACCTAAAACAAAAGTTAAATTATAAATTACTAATCAATTTATATTATTCTTGGGTTCATTCACAACTTAATTACGGTTTAGTTGTGTGGGGAGGAGATTACATGATCAACTTAAAAAGAATTGAGAGGCTGCAAAAGAGATTCCTGAGGTTTTTAAATAATGAAGCGCACTTACACACAAATGATATAAACTACACTAGCGGAAATAAAAATCCCAACACCAAGAAGGAAAGGAGATATCAAAGTAAAATTTATTTCTATGATTGCACATAGTGTTAATGTGAATTGATTAAAAAATCAGCCTTTCTGGATGTTAGGGGGCCGAGAAAATCGGTGAGGAGTGTTGTCTCCATAGGTGTCCATTACCGCCGTCACACGTCATGATATTGAGTGACAGGGGATCTAAATGACTTTTGAGGGATTGGAGGACCGTGTTGCCTCCTCAGGTAGTCCAAATTCATATGGTGCACCAGTGGACGTTGCGTACCGGGATAGGTGATTTCTCCTCATTGACCGGACTTGTTTTGTGGGTGTTGGTTCTAGAGAACGGGAAAGACGGGGTAAAAAGGCAAACTAGGGGGTTAAGAAGAAAGCTTGAACATTGCATACAACATGTGGTTGTGCATGTTTCTCTTGCAATTTGTCCCCAGGACAGGTCTGAAGGTAAGGACGGTCTACCGGTTGCAAAATCTCAATGACGCAGCTCTGGTTGGAAAAATTACTGGTGAATCATACTCAGGAGTTGCAGAAATTGAATCCAATGCATCCCCACTCCGTTACTCTTTAGTAGGGGGAAAATAGCTCAAAAAAGGGCCGAACCCGGAACAAATTCCAACAAAAGGTTTTTCAACGGTTTTGGACTCTACTGGGTGTCCTTATTGACAGAAAAAAAGTCTACCACAATCTGATGACCGGAAGTGTGTTTTTTTTTTAATTTTTTAAAAAAATTTAAAATGCTCTAAAAACGATAATAAAGGTGAAAAAAAAATTTTTTCGCCGTTAAATTATGTATTAGATGGTAGTTGACTTATATTCACGAAGTAATTTATTAAAATTTCATTTATAAGGATCTGGCAACAAGAAAAGTGCTTTTTTCAAGATGGCGGCCTAAATTTTCAGTAAGTGACAGTAAACTTGTTTTTCTCGAGTAAATTATATTAATTAAGATGAAAAGTGACGTAAATTAAGTCAATACCTTCATACAATGCTGTAAATTTGATCTTCCTATTAAAATTAGGAAAAAAAACTGAGCAGAAATACGCGCGTATCCGCTCCGTTTTTGAGTCCCGATTTCACTGGGTATAGTCACTTTAAAAGTTCATTAAAACTAGGAAAAAATTCCAACAAGCATTTTCTCAACGGTTTTAGACAGTACTAAGTGTATTTATTGCCATTAAAAAAGTCTACCAGAATCTGACAACCGGAAGTGGGTTTTTTTCAAGATGGCCGCCGATGATTAAAAAAAAGAGATATTCGTAAAAAAAGTCCTAATTTAAGTGTTATAAAAACTTTTATGGGTTCTAAAATCCTTTATTAGGTTTTAGTTAACTTTCCTTATCATAGCAATTAATATAAATTGGGTTTACAAAATCTAGTAACCAGAAAAGGGCTTATTTCCAAGATGGCGGCCTAGGTTTCTTTCGGAATTGCTGGATAATTTTAAAGGTTTATTAAATTAAAGAAAAAATTCCAACAAGCATTTTCTCAACGGTTTTAGACAGTACTAAGTGTATTTATTGTCATTACAAAAGTCTACCCGAATCTGACAACCGGAAGTGTGTTTTTTTCAAGATGGCCGCCGATGATTAAAAAAACAGATATTCTGTTTCATTTTGGAAATAAGCCCTGTTCTTGTTACTAGATTTTGTAAACGGAATTTATATTCATTACTATGATAAGAAAAGTTAACTATAACCTAATATTTAATTTTAGAACCCATAAAAAAATTTTTATACCACTTAAATTAGGGCTTTTTACGAATATCTCTTTTCTTTAAGCATCGGCGGCCATCTTGAAAAAACCCACTTCCGGTTGTCAGATTTGGGTAGACTTTTGTAATGACAATAAATACACTTAGTACTGTCTAAAACCGTTGAGAAAATGCTTGTTGGAATTTTTTCTTTAATTTAATGAACCTTTAAACTTATCCAGTATGCGCCGGCAATTCCGAAAGAGACCTAAGACGCCATCTTGGAAACAAGCCATGTTCTGTTTACTAGGTTTTGTAAATGGAATTTTTATTCATTACTATGATAAGAAAAGTTAATTATAACCTAATAAATAATTTTAGAACCCATAAAAAATTTTTATAACACGTAAATTAGAACTTTTTCTACGAATATCTCTTTTTTTAAGCATCGGTGGCCATCTTGAAAAAAACCCACTTCCGGTTGTCAGATTCGGGTAGACTTTTGTAATGACAATAAATACACTTAGTACTGTCTAAAACCGTTGAGAAAATGCTTGTTGGAATTTTTTCTTCAATTTAATAAACCTTTAAAATTATCCAGCAATTCCGAAAGAAACCTAGGCCGCCATCTTGGAAATAAGCCCTGTTCTGTTTACTAGGTTTTGTAAATGGAATTTATATTCATAACTATGATAAGAAAAGTTAATTAAAACCTAATAAATAATTTTAGAACCCATAAAAAATTTTTATAACACTTAAATTAGGACTTTTTCTACGAATATCTCTTTTTTTAAGCATCGGTGGCCATCTTGAAAAAACCCACTTCCGGTTGTCAGATTCGAGTAGACTTTTGTAATGACAATAAATACACTTAGTACTGTCTAAAACCGTTGAGAAAATGCTTGTTGGAATTTTTTCTTTAATTTAATGAGCCTTTAAACTTATCCAGTATGCGCCGGCAATTCCGAAAGAGACCTAAGACGCCATCTTGGAAACAAGCCATGTTCTGTTTACTAGGTTTTGTAAATGGAATTTATATTCATTACTATGATAAGAAAAGTTAATTATAACCTAATAAATAATTTTAGAACCCATAAAAAATTTTTATAACACGTAAATTAGAACTTTTTCTACGAATATCTCTTTTTTTAAGCATCGGTGACCATCTTGAAAAAAACCCACTTCCGGTTGTCAGATTCGGGTAGACTTTTGTAATGACAATAAATACATTTAGTACTGTCTAAAACCGTTGAGAAAATGCTTGTTGGAATTTTTTCTTCAATTTAATAAACCTTTAAAATTATCCAGCAATTCCGAAAGAAACCTAGGCCGCCATCTTGGAAATAAGCCCTGTTCTGTTTACTAGATTTTGTAAATGGAATTTATATTCATAACTATGATAAGAAAAGTTAATTATAACCTAATAAATAATTTTAGAGCCCATAAAAAATTTTTATAACACGTAAATTAGAACTTTTTCTACGAATATCTCTTTTTTTAAGCATCGGTGGCCATCTTGAAAAAAAAACACTTCCGGTTGTCAGATTTAGGTAGACTTTTGTAATGACAATAAATACACTTAGTACTGTCTAAAACCGTTGAGAAAATGCTTGTTGGAATTTTTTTTGTAATTTAATAAACCTTTAAAATTATCCAGCAATTCCGAAAGAAACCTAGGCCGCCATCTTGGAAATAAGCCCTTTTCTGGTTACTAGATTTTGTAAACCCAATTTATATTCATTGCTATGATAAGGAAAGTTAACTATAACCTAATAAATGATTTTAGAACCCATAAAATTTTTTATAACACTTAAATTAGGACTTTTTTTACGAATATCTCTTTTTTTTAATCATCGGCGGCCATCTTGAAAAAAACCCACTTCCGGTTGTCAGATTCTGGTAGACTTTTTTAATGGCAATAAATACACTTAGTACTGTCTAAAACCGTTGAGAAAATGCTTGTTGGAATTTTTTCCTAGTTTTAATGAACTTTTAAAGTGACTATACCCAGTGAAATCGGGACTCAAAAACGGCGCGGATGCGCGCGTATTTCCGCTCAGTTTTTTTCTAATTTTAATAGGATAGATCAAATTTACAGCATTATATGAAGTTATTGACTTAATTTACGTCCCTTTTCATCTTAATTAATTGAATTTACTCGAGAAAAACAAGTTTACTGTCACTTACTGAAAATTTAGGCCGCCATCTTGAAAAAAGCACTTTTCTTGTTGCCAGATCCTTATAAATGAAATTTTTATAAATTACTTCGTGAATATAAGTCAACTACCATCTAATACATAATTTAACGTCAAAAAAAACATTTTTTTTTCACCTTTATTATCGTTTTTAGAGGATTTTAAAGTTTTTTAAAAAATTTAAAAAAAAACACACTTCCGGTCATCAGATTGTGGTAGACTTTTTTTCTGTCAATAAGGACACCCAGTAGAGTCCAAAACCGTTGAAAAACCTTTTGTTGGAATTTGTTCCGGGTCAAACCGTATTTTCCCCCTACTACTTCATCAACACTCCGTGGAACGATTAGAAAATCATCAGCTGAGTGCGCTCTCTCCATTGTGTCTTCAAACTCATACCCAACCGTCGTGGTGCTCCAAACCGAATCAGGATTCTCTCATAAACACAATTAATATCATGAAATTGGGATTTTCATTTCCTTATTTCGTGCACTATTGGAAACAGAAATGCCCATTTTCAGCCCCTTGTTTATAGACAAAGATGTAAGAAGCTATGCGGACCGAACGGACGATCTGCAGTACTGCAAACGACATCCATCCCACTGCCGCTTGTCCTCAGTATGATCTACCGGTATTTTGGCCAACCAAAGCTGCTTCATTGAGGTTTTTTAGCCGGTTGTCCGTCCTTACCTTCAGACCTGTCCTGGGGACAAATTTCAAGAGAAAAATGCACAAACACATGTTTCATGTACTGTCCAAGCTTTTTTCTTAACCCCCTATGTTGCATTTTTACCCTGGCCTATCCGTTCTTAAGAACCAACACTCACAAAACATGTCCGGAGAAAGAGGAGAAATCACCTAGCCCGGTATGCAACGTCCGCTGGTGCACCATATGAATTTGGACTACCTGAGGTGGCAACATGGTCCTCCAATCCCTCAAAAGTCATTTAGAGCCCCTGTCACTCAATACCATGACGTGTGACGGCGGTAATGGACACCTATGGAGACAACACTTCTCACCGATTTTCTCGGCCCCCTCACATCCAGGAAGGCTGATTTTTCAACCAATTCACATTGATACTATGTGAAATCATAGAAATAAATTTGACTTTGATATCTCCTTTCCTTCTTGGTGTTGGGATTTTTATTTCCGCTAGTGTACTTCAATTCCTTAAATATACTTCCAATTCGCCATCTTTTTTATTTTAAAATTTGCCTCCATCTCTATCTAAACCCCAACATTTGTCAAAAACGCAATGTCGTAAACCTACGAAGACCAAACATATTATACTTTATTCCTAAACCTAATAAATCCATATTCTGTAAAAATTTTTGTTACATAGCCCCTAAGTGTTTTAATAAGTTACCTATACATATTCAAAATAGCCCTTCAAAACATTTATTCAAAAAGCAATTAAAGGAATATCTGTTTACTATTGAGGATATTGATGATTTCTTTTGTTCTGTTTAATGTATGATTTATAATTATTTTAAGCACTTTAACTCATCATTATGGCAAAAATATAATTTATTGGCGCCCTGTTTGCCACCATATCCATCTCATTTATGTATTTCCTGTGTTTTTTTTTCTCCTAGTTTGTATTTTAAATTTTTGTTATTCATAATTACGGTCACCTACATGGACCATGAGATCCCAGGTGACTATGTGAACTTGTAAATTTTCTTTTTTTATTTCTAGTTCAATAAATAATTCTTCTTCTTCTTCAAAAAAAAAACATATCCATTTGCTACAAATTTCTATATTTTAGAAGCTTTAACCTTTCTTGTTCCCTCGGGTGTAATTTAAAGGCTAAAGTAATAGTTTTTGCCCCTGAAAATCGAATTCAAAGTCATTAAGTCATCGCTGTTCCCCGAAAATCTGGAGGTGATGGAGAAAAACGGGGGTCGAATTCGGATTCAGGGGGTCATTTTACATAAGTATCAGCTTGATTTGTGTCAGAAGCATTTTGACCCCATTTTTTTGTCGAGTAGTGTAAATAGTAAGTTATTTAATAAGTACAAAAATTGAAGGAAAATAGGTATACTCCTAATAGGTGCTTCCCTACGTTTTAGTATAAATGATATTATTTTCTTCCATTCTGAGTACTAATATTTTCACTGTAAACATGAAAAGTCTGGGATAAAGTAAATGTATCAGTGATGGGCAGAATAATCATTTCATGAATTGAGTACTGACAACGTACATAAATGAACATTTAGCCATCATACATACAAGACTTATGTTTAATATCTAAAGGTAATTAAAAAGGTATCCATAGACAACGCATTTGATATCAAAACGTACTTGTATACCCAAGTAGTATTTGATATTTAAAAGCATTCTATGACTCAGGACCAAATGCAGCTTCAAGAAAATTAACCTTTAACCCAATAAACGTTGAATGGTATATTAAAAGTTCTTCGGTAAAATTATGGACTTAGTTACTATCTCGCGGTTTACTTCTCTGTGAATAATAAAAGGTTACTTGTGGACGTTTTTTAGAACCACTTTACTTGGTTGGATTCTTTCTTATGAAGCTGCTTTCGACCTAAGTACCAACAAGAAACGATATTACCGATTATGAGCATATGGGAAGCAATGTACTAGTTTAAACATGTTAAGAATCTATTATGAGAAATGAGTAACTGATGCATAAACTATTTCTATGGTCTTTTAACATGAACACTTAAACCAAAATAAGTGGTGTCTTTGTTATCACTTATGATTCTCATTATTTCTAGTTTTTAACGAACTCTTTGAGATTGACCGAACACAATTCATCGTATTTCTCTTCCGTTCAGAAGTGAAACCGCACCTATAATAGCCACTCCACACAGCGCTTTATAAACCCTCAATATTATTCTCATTGTAATCCAAACTGTCAAATAAAGGTAATGAAACCGAATTCTATTTGACAAGTAATAAAGCACTTAATTCCCACTTCCTCTGCGAGAATGGCGTAGTCGGGGAGTTTATTCAACAAAACTGTCACCGACCGCCGTCTTACCCTACCTTCTCGTAATTAGTGTCATGACACCACTCCATAAATATTCATAGGGAAGCGAATGGAATAAAGCTCTTTGCCTTTCTGTGTGGCTGGGTAGTCATTTAAACTCCGACTTGTGGGAGGAAGCCGTAAGATTTATACACACTCCGCGCTCACTACCTGGAAACGAATTACTGTCAAAAGGACCACAGTCAGTCTTTCGGGATGTGAATGAGGAAATTTAGAGAAGAAAATTGAATGCTTGAGTTATATCGAATCCTAACAATTTCCATGTGTTATTATAATTCGGATAATGTAATGAATTCATGTTTCCTAGACGGCCATATACGAATTCAGAGGTCTCAAACAGATTTTGGTTTTGCAAAAGAATTAATTGCATGATATAATAATCTGTAATAGCTATTTTAATTACATATGTAAATGTCTGATTTTGGAGTTTGGGATGTCAGTTAGAGAATAATGATAATAATAGTATGTTTAAATTAATTTAATGCATCAATGAGTTGAGTACTATACCATTGCTGGTTATTTTAAAATGTTCATTACCGAAATAATTTAAAATTCTTGCACTGTAAAACTTCAGTTTCATGAAAATGTAAGCTGTTCAAAATCACAATCAATACAATAATAAATCGTTTAGGTAATTGCAAAAGAATATATATTATTTTTTATAGTATTGACATCTATCTACACAAGATGATAAATATTATGTTATAAATAAGTTAAATTGTATTATATCTCTTATTTTACATTATTATTAATTGAATTTATAAAATACAATTATTTTTTAAAGAAGTATTTGATCATAAACCATAAACAGGAATTTAAAAACTTGAAGATACACTACTTATACCTTACATGTGTCTTACCTTACACAATCTCTAACTAGACTTTTTTCTCTCTGCAACGAAATCCATTCAAATACTCTTGTTACCGTCTTTTCTTCACGATTAAAAGACCGAAACCTGGAAAACTTCTCGATATTAAATCCAATTACAACAACCATCAAACCCATTTTAGTCACGGCTTGATTCTAACAATCTCTACCGGGACCATTTCAGTAAAATCCAAATGTTATCCAACTACTTTGAATTTGGATTTTATACTTCCTATTGGACCTTTTAAGAAGTCGGAAAACGTTCGATTCCCGATTCGATCTGGTAGTATAAATCTGACAAGATCGGACTCTCTGCGACCATTCCCTAGAATGTAAGGGACAATTCTCTTTTTAGGAGTTGATCTGCTCAGAAAGGGTATGCGGGCAGGTTTTACCTTGTTTGAATGGAATAAAGTGCTCTGTTGGTCAGTGTCGTTTTAGAGAAATATTTTCAGCTTACTTTGATACGCATGATCAAAATTTCTATACTTTTATACTAAATCGATCGTTTTTTATTTATAGTATAATAAGCTGGTTTAGGGTAAGTGTATACAAATTAAGTTATCATCGTCACATTTTTGTGAGATACGTCTGAAGAATAAATTAATAGAAGAAGAAGAAGAAATTTTATTTTGGCTCAGGTCGAAACCCGTTGCAAAAAAAAACACACAAAAACTACATACATGTAAGATAAAAAAAATCACAAATTGAAATTTACAAAATGTAAATGCATTTAATTTAAATTTAAAATAAATATATCATAAATAAATGCACACATACATGTATACCAACGCAAAACAAACAACAAAAAGAATTCAAAGGGGGAACATACCATCATATACAAACATATACATACATACTTACGTACATTTAAACATACACATTCACATATATATTAGGGTGGGCCGAAAAAACCTTTTATTTTTTTTCGAAGTTTTAATAGCGCGGAAAAGTTGCGAATTATATAGACAAAGAAAAGGAAAAAAAAATTTTCAAAATCGGTTAATATCTTCCGATCGCGCAAAGGCCCCAAAGTTTGAAAAAATATGAAAAAACTTGATTTTTGCGATTATTTTTTTTTTTAAATCAAAGATTAAACTATCAAATATTGTTCATGATTTTTTTATGTGAAACTAATATAGTTATAGACATAATCGTTCAGATTCCATTCTTCTATCACTTTTTTTTCGTTAGATATAATTTTTTTAATGTTCATACAAATTTTGTAAAGTTGTTTTTCCTGCATTTTTAAACAGCTAATAACTCTAGAACTATACAAATTAAAAACTTGAAATCAGTCCCATTTTGTTCGTAAATTTTTTGTCATTGATTTGGTGTGCATCATGATCATCATTTTCAAAAAGTTTTTTTTTAATTTGAAAAAAGTGAAAAAAAATTTGATAAAAATTTTTTTTTTTAATTTTTTTTTGAAAAAATATTAATAGCCTTTTAACTCTTAAAATGAACATAACTACCCAATTTCAAGTTGAAAATGAAATTTAATCATGTATAAAAAAATAAAAATAACCGTAATTTAGTCAAATCCCTAAACATTCCCTAAAATTATACACCAAGAGCGATTCACTCATGGAAAATTTATCAAATCACTTGAGGGTGTTCATATGACTTAAAACATGTAAAAAATGTCACATAAATTTCAGAAAATAAGACAATTAACAGATTCGGTTCAAAATCTTACAGTGCTAGTTCCCAACTTTAAGTTAATTCAATTTGCATGAATTTTACCTGAATATTCCTTAGAAATGTGTTTATATCCAATTTTTTTATGTTCTTAAGTTTTTAATTTACTTTGATTTGACTTGTTAAAAGTAAAAACAATTAGATATAAACATAATTCTTAGAAATTTTCAGGAGAAATGCATGCAAACTTAACTAAATATGAAAAAACTTGATTTTTGCGTTTACTTTTTTTAATTTGATGTTTTCGTAACGTAATAGTTTGCAACGTTTTCAAATAGAGCCTAAAAACATTGTGTTTTAATTTGGTTTAGATCAGTTAATATAATCCGATCGCGCATAAGCCCCAAAATTTGCCAAAATATTGAAAATTTGACATTTTCATACTTAGTTAAGTTAATTCAATTTGCATGCATTTCTCCTGAAAATTTCTAAGAATTATGTAATTTTTTTTACTTTAACAAGTCAAATCAAATTAAATTAAAAGTTTTAGAACATAAAAAATTGGATATAAACACATTTCTAAGGAATATTCAGGTAAAATTCATGCAAATTGAATTAACTTAGAGTTGGGAACCAGCACTGTAAGATTTTGAACCGAATCTGTTAATTGTCTTATTTTCTGAAATTTATGTGACATTTTTACATTTTTTAAGTCATATGAACACCCTCAAGTGATTTGATAAATTTTCCATGAGTGAATCGCTCTTGGTGTATAATTTTAGGGAATGTTTACGGATTTGACTAAATTACGGTTATTTTTATTTTTTTATACATGATTAAATTTCATTTTCAACTTGAAATTGGGTAGTTATGTTCATTTTAAGAGTTAAAAGGCTATTAATATTTTTTCAAAAAAAAAATTAAAAAAATTTTTTTTTATCAAATTTTTTTTCACTTTTTTCAAATTTAAAAAAAAACTTTTTGAAAATGATGATCATGATGCACACCAAATCAAAGACAAAAAATTTACGAACAAAATGGGACTGATTTCAAGTTTTTAATTTGTATAGTTCTAGAGTTATTAGCTGTTTAAAAATGCAGGAAAAACAACTTTACAAAATTTGTATGAACATTAAAAAAATTATATCTAACGAAAAAAAAGTGATAGAAGAATGGAATCTGAACGATTATGTCTATAACTATATTAGTTTCACATAAAAAAATCATGAACAATATTTGATAGTTTAATCTTTGATTTAAAAAAAAAATAATCGCAAAAATCAAGTTTTTTCATATTTTTTCAAACTTTGGGGCCTTTGCGCGATCGGAAGATATTAACCGATTTTGAAAATTTTTTTTTCCTTTTCTTTGTCTATATAATTCGCAACTTTTCCGCGCTATTAAAACTTCGAAAAAAAATAAAAGGTTTTTTCGGCCCACCCTAATATATATATATATACATCCATACTCTACTCATGCTTCTAAAGAAAAACTCTCCAGTAGGAACTGGTTCATTTTCTGTGCTGCTTTAATGAAGTATGCTATCAATTTATACTCACCATGAGTGTATGTTAGAAAATTGTGAAAGTTATTGTGGAAACTGACCAAGGATGAAAGATATTTTGAACGATAAAAATTATATGTAGGGCATTCAAAAAATACGTGCTCCCAAGTTTCAGATTTTTCAAGATTGCAGTACTTACAAATCAGGTCTGGATGAATTTTAAAGATTTTTCCTTCTAAAAAAATGGATTCTTGATATAATCTTAGTTGGAATAAAATTTTCTTAATTGAGTAATCGACTGTTGAAACAATATAATCTTCAATGAAAGGATTAAATTTTATATGTTTATAGTGAGGGTTATGTGAACTGTTAGTCATACTAATTATATCCATCTGGGCATATTGATTAACATAACTTAAGAGAATTTTTGGCAAATATTTCATAGCAACTTCAGGATCTTGGGAAAGCCAAACAAAGGAATATCCCGAGTTATATATTATGGATTTGATATTTAATGCCCAATTAAATTTTAGTGGAACTGATTGGTTGTAATAATATTGTAAGTATGCAATTTTGGTAAGCCTATGCTCAGGCATTTTGAGGATTCGGATCCAAAATTTAATTAGCAGTTTAATTATTGTTATTGAGAGGTTAGGTTGACCAAGTTCTAATCTTAAAATGTAACCAGGAGTATATCTTGATAAATTAAATAGTTTTCGAATAAACAGATTTTGAATATGATCGATAAAAGAGATTGCCCAGACAGGGGAACCGTAACTTAGAACAGATAACACAAGTGAGTTAAACAATTTAAACCAGGCCCCCGGAGAGTTTATTCTTGCACTAGAAAGAACTGGCCACATGACATGCAAAGCAGAAATTGATTTATTACAGAAATGCGTTTTTGCTGTAGAGAAGGAACCCGTAGCCGAAGGAAAGGTACACCGAGATAAATATAATTATTAACTATTTCAAGTCTACAGTTTTGAAGATAGAAATTGTCATGTTTAGACAACCTACCCCCCTTCCGGAAAACCATAGCTTTTGTTTTGGTAATATTGACTGTCAGCTTATAGTCTGCGCAAAACTTTTCCAGAACTTTAAGTTTTTTATTTAAATTAATTGGAGAATCTGCTAAGATGATTGCATCATCGGCATATAATAGCATATTAACAGGCGATCCATTGTTTAACTCAATATTCGAGATGCCAGAATTATTTAGCCGAACAATAAGTTCATTCAGAAAGAGACAAAATAATGTAGGACTCAACACCTCCCCCTGCAAAACACCAGAATTAATCTTAAAAGGGTCCGTCAGTCCAGAAGATGAACGAATTTTAGCACATGCCGAACTATAAATATTAACTAAATCGATCGTTTTTTATTTATAGTATAATAAGCTGGTTTAGGGTAAGTGTATACAAATTAAGTTATCGTCGTCACATTTTTGTGAGATACGTCTGAAGAATAAATTAATAGAAAATAAATATGCTTCTTTCACGTTTCTTTTCCTTTAATTTTTTTATATTTTTATCGATATTAGGGGCATTTAACAGTACACTTGTGACATAGTGCATGTCTGTAACAATACATTTTAAATTATAGAATTGGAATACTGATAGAGACAAAAGATTTACCAAGTTTTTAAATAATAATGGCACAGGAATTTATTTTTACTCCCAGTTTTCCGTTTTACACCGATTCTTTAGATATATTGCATTATGAGTAACCCATAGGTGAGAATACTACCATATACCGAAAATACAAGACCCCTCTCCAAGTCCACAACTTCAAACGCCGTGAACACAACGGGTCCTTTCCGAATCAGAGCACAAATCGGTTCGATCAGACATTCATTTTTCCTCATCAGAGGGTTCAGTAAGATCTCTTCACTCAAATCGCACAAGGACAACAGAATGTCGTCAAACTCACGAGATATCCGAACGGACGACTCCACAGTCGCGACAAACAACGACGTGTAGAAGACGACGTTGACTAGCAACTCCACCTTCAGGATCAGTGTAATGGTGTTTCCTTTAGACATCAACCCAGAGAGGCAAATGAAAAGGTTCAGAGCTTGGGTCATGATCAGGAAGAGGACCGTCGTTGAAAAGCAGTCTTGAAACTGCATCAGAATTCTCCAAGCGTGGCGGTACTTGTGCAGAAGTCCGATCCTGGAGCCGGAGAAACACGGATCCATCATCGAACGGAACTGGAGGGACACATACGAGAGGATTTCTTTATGACAACTGCACAGACCGCAGAATATGCAGTTCACAACGGTGGGGAAACTGAGCTGGAGGAAATCTGAAAGATGTGCGTTTATTAGGAAAACTACTATTCCCTTCACTTCGCTCCCTTTGAATCCCATAAGAAAATACCGGCATTTGCTGCTATCGACACAACCGTTTGTGAAGTAAATTGTCAGAATGGATTTTAAACTAGGCAGGGCAAACGCGGCCAGAATGCAGGTGTTTAAAAGAACGTGATGGCGTTTGACTTCCCAGTTACCATTCATGAAATAAAATTCTTGCGTGACCGACCACAGACATTTCAGTTTGCTTCTGTTAGAGTACAAAGAACCCCATATTATCATTTGGAAGGTGTAAATTATCAGTTTGGGTAAAATGTATCGCAGTGTTTTCATTTCTAAGGAGCGTAACATACCACAAATGTTCCAGGCATAGCTTAAAAAGAGTGTTGTTGGTAAAATCCACTTGAGAACTTGGCATCTTCTATCAAAACATTGGAACATACTGATCCCGAATATATCGAGTACATACCAGAGGAACTGCAAGCCTGGTAAAGACATTGCTTGCGATCAAACGAATCTATGAATTCTTTAAGAGTACTTTTCATAGCCCACAATGAAATCCGACTATCCTTCAATCTAGTCTTGAAATTTTCAGTTTGGCAGGATACAATAGGAATTTTCTCACTGAAATATCTAATTGAAAAAGTCTTTTTCGTATTTTACAGTTTTCTTTTTTAAAAGCAAAGTTTAAATCAATAAGCTAATGAATTAACAGTAATTGATTTTGCTTTCAAAAATAATCCTAAAAAATTAATTTTTTTTAGTTCGTCGAAATAAAGAACATTGTCATCACACCAACAGCCTGTGTCCGAACAACTTTATAGCTCCCATGCGAGCAACAAAAAAGGAAAACACAACACGCACAATTGTTAGAAATATTTTTTATATGTAGTTTAATTTCTAAAGTGTATAACTTTGTTTGAACAATATATATTCAAACATTAATAAAAACTGAAAATTGTAAAAAGCATCCAAGTTTCTTTATAAAAAAGCAAAATAAAACCAATCTAGCTCAATCATTTTGTATCATGGCATATAATTATTGAAAACAGAGTAAAACCAACTGTCATAAAATCATTGATGTATGGATCTTTATTTACCAACAAATTATATGTTCGCAAACATTACTACGTAATAATTCCCTTCGAAATAAACAGTTAAAGAGAAATATGGTATTATGTATTTTAATCTTGTAATGGATTTAATTTATTGATTTTACTACAGTACTAAACAGTGTCCTGCATTCCAAGTCATCCGTAAAGTACAGATCTTAGGTGTTTTTTTCTTTTAATACACTGGTTCCATGGAACTGGAAACAGCTAGATGAAAGATAAAATCCAGCAACGTTTGAACCCTTTCTTTACGCTAATGGAAAATGACTTGATAAATTTTCAATTAAGAGTATTTTCAAAATTTGGTACAATTTTAGTCAAGGGCCATATTCAGATGTTCGCCGACGGTGAAAAAGTCGGGCGAAATAGTTGAAATGGTATTTAGATTGACTTTTTCTCGACTAACTTGGTCGAAAACGCCGACGGCGAAATTACTGACTTTCTCTTCTCTCATTGGCTGAAACCGCGCTGAAACCTTGGAAACCTAAAATATAAAGTTCTAGATTTGTTTTCTAACAAATGATTTTAATTCTAATATATTTTGTGTTATTATTTTTCAGTATTAACAATATACTTCTCTGTTAAATATGTCAAAACTCTGGGGAATAAATTTAAAGATTTTCAGCATTTTGACGTACATGAATGGATATAAAACATTTAAAAACAATAGAGATGTTATAAAATATATAGTATTATACTTACATCCTATATCCACTACTCCATATATAAGCCTTATCTCTCGTCGGGGTGGATGGAATTTTTTTTGTTCCAAGAAATAAATTCTTTCACATAAAAAGGATGCAGAAGAGCAAGAAACAGTAGCTCTCATATGAAGCGCTCCTAAGATCTTTAATAGAGGATGCAGAAGAGCAATATAAACCTCCTGTTGGAGTACTTTCTGCGGTTAAGAAAAATACGAAAGATCAATAAAAGATAAACAGTGTAGCGCTCCTAACGATACTCAAGAGAAGATGTAGATTAACGATAGGAGGAAGTCTAGAGAAGCCCCGGATAGAGTGCTCCTTTCGATCTTCATGTTAAAGTTCAGAAGAGAAAGATAACTCCGGGGTGTAGCGTTCCTTGCAAACATTTGGGATATGATGCAGAAGAGCAAGATAACCCCTGAATGGATTACTTCTGAAGATCCTCAAGGAAAGATGCAGAAGAGCAAGGGGAGTCCTCTGAATGTAACATTCCCTAAGATCTCCCATAGAGGGTACATAAAATAAAAAAAAGTCCTCAGATAGAGAGTTCGCTACTTTTCTAAAGATAAAATGCAGAAGAGCAAGAGAAACTACTGGATTTAGTGCTTCGTATGATCAAGTAAGGATCGTACTTCTGCACACCTTTGGGAGAGGCTGCAGAAAAGCAAGATCAACCCCTGAATGGATTACTTCCGAAGATCCTCAAGGAAGGATGCAGTGCTTCGTATGATCAAGTAAGGATGCAAAAGAAGCCTCCGAATGGAGTAATTCCTAAAAGAAAACCTAGCAAAAGAAGACCTTAAATACGGCGCTCCCGATGATCTTTTAAGAGAGGATACATGAATTCAAAATTGACCTCCGGATGAAAAGTTCCCAACGATTCTCAAGTAACAGAAGATCAATAGGGCCTCTGATAAAGTCCTCCCTTCGGTCCTCAAGATAGGATGGCCACTTGGATGTATGTTCCTTACGATCCTTTAAGAGTAAAAAAACACCTATGGATGCAAAAATAGGGCAAAATGGTAAAAACCCAGGTTTCCAAAGGTCAAATTTAAAAAAATTTCGATTTATTAGACAAATCCAAACATTTGAACGAAATGCAGAGGTGTATTAAAAGGGAGGATTGCTTTTTTTATCCTTGAAATTTTGATGAGTTTAAATATTATTTTTAATAGTCATATTTTAGCAGGGTTGGCCGGTTTAAACCAAATGTTTTTTTACCAAAAAAACCACTTGGTTTTTTTAGAAATTATAAAATATTTTCAGGATTTTTTTTAAAGAAAGTGTTGTATAAGTAAAAGAGAAAGTGTTGTATGTATTAAAGAAAGTGTTGTATAAGTATAATCTTTTGCACAAAAGTAAAAGGTCAGATTTATCAAAAAATTGACATTTTAAGGTGATTAAAAATCAGAAATATTTTAATTTAATGTTTTTTAAATATTGAATTATCTCTCAACTTAACCTTAAGTTAAACTTATTATATGTTGCAAGAGATCAGATAGTTTATTTATTAATTTCCTTTAAAATGAAACATTATTTCAAAGAGTAACTAAGGATAAACAAAAGTTATCCCTTTTTCACTGATAAAAGATGGCTTGTGTGGATTTTAATTAATTGATAAAACCAATTTGTCTTATTTGTCAGTCATAAAAACCAGTTGGTTTTTTACTAAGTTAATAAAAACCGTTGACTTCTTTAATGATAAAAACTAAAAACCAGTTGGTTTGTTTATAAACAGATAAAAACCAGTTGGGTTCTTTACTAGGTTAAAAACTGTTGATTTCCTTAATCAGATTAATTATCTCAATCATTTATCCAATTTCAATTAAAATTTATTTACTAAAAAAATTAAATTTTCTTTTTCTAAAGAAATTTCTTAAGTTCATAAATTAATCCTTATAATTAAGATAATTAATTTAATTATTTTACCATTTAATAATTATTCAAATTATCTCAATTTATTATCCAATTTCGATTAACATTAGTTGTTTACATTTCATTTTTACTTCTCATTTAAAAAATAAAATTTTCTCTTTCGTAAGTTCATAAATTAATCCATATATAATTAAGATAAATAATTTGATTATTTTAACCATTTATCCAAGATCAATTAACACTGATATTTATTCACTACAATAATATTCAAATTGGAATATTTTAAAAACAAAAATTATTTTAAAAACAAATTAATTTAATTTTAATTAACTAATTAAATTAATTAATTGAAATATACAAATCATTTATCAATTATAAAACAACCCCTGAAATATACACTGCTGTGCCAAAATTAAGGACGAATCTGTTTTTTCAACATAACACCTAGTAGATTTATTGTTCATCCATGAAAATCATACCAAAAGATGTTTATTGGGTGAGAATACAGGGCCCGAGAACAAATTTTACCTATCCATATTTTAAGGGGATAAATGGACCCTCCATTGATAATGGAGTTCCATTACACATTTAGAGCAGTGACAGAAACGTTTATGTAAGAGGTATTTAACCGAGAAATTTAAGTTTTTTTACAATGAATATGATTATTCCTGAACTCAATGCATATTTTTAAACGTTTGTGTTGCCTTTAAATGGTATTTTTTACGTTTTATTGAGAGATATTGGTCTAATCATCATTTTTGACAAGTTTTAGCTTCTGGGTCATTTTTGGTAAGTGGTATCTTACCGTTAACCATGTTTTTAGAAGGTCTCACATATGCCTGATTGCGTTTAGGTCTGGGGACCTGTAAAGCAACTTTATTCTTTCAATATTGTTTCTAATGAAAAACTTTGAGATAGTCAAATTGTGATTTTCTGCAGCTTTTTCACTAATAAAGAGAAATCCTTGATCCAAAACGTCTTCTAAAAGAAGCAAATGGGCCATGAGAATACAGATATGCAATTGCAGACATTAGGGAAAATCTCTTTGGAGTATAGGGGGTGTTGAAATGTCTGTAAGGATATTACAGAGTTAGAGGAGAAATTCGATGTCTTTAAACTTCATTTTAAAGATAATGGAGATATTTTTACAAACATATCTTTCTTTTCAGACAAGATAAAGTCCATAAACACTAAAACTACTTCTTTTTTAACTTTAATAACAGATGTCATTTCTGTGAAACTATGCAATTCTTTATGCCGTTTCAACACCCTTTAGACAGCACAGAAGTTTTCACTGATATCTGCAATTGCGTACCTGTGTTCTCATGTTCCTTTTATATCTTTTAGAAGACCTCTCGGTCGGATCAAATATTTCTCTTTATTAATTAAAAAGCTGCTGAAAATCACAATTTCACTTTCTCAAAGTTGCTCATTAGTAACGCTATTGAAAAAATAAAGCTACTTTTGAGGTCCCCAGACCAAAACTCAGTTAGGCACATGTGAGACCTACTAAAAACATGGTTAACGTTAAGATACAACTTACCAAAAATGACCCAGAAGCTAAAACCTAACAAAAATGATGATTAGACCAATATCTCTCAATAAAACCTAAAAAAATACTATTTAAAGGCGGCACAAACGTTTAAAAATATGCATTGAGTTCAGGAATAATCATATTCATTTTAAAACACTTAAATTTCTCGGTTAAATACCTCTTACATAGACGTTTCTACCACTGCTACAAATGTGTAATGGAACTCCATTATCAATGGAGGGTCCATTTCTTCTTCTTCAATGGCACGACAGCCCCGGGTGGGCCCTGGCCTTCTCAAGAATTTTCTTCCAGGCCTCTCTTTTTTTGGCCATGGTCTTCCAATTGATCACCCTCAGAGTGGTGAGGTCACTTTCCAGGCAGTCAATCCATCTGGTGTTTGGTCGGCCTCTCGTTCTTTTTCCAATTGGCTTGGCCAGGAATATTTTCTGTGTTGTTCGCTGTTGGTTCATTCTGATAATATGGCCAGCCCATTTTATTCTTAGGATCTCAATGTACTTTACAATGTCTGGTTCCTTGAAGGCACGGTATAGATCTAAGTTTGAGCGTCTGTGCCAGACATTGTCAACTTGTATTCCTCCGAAGATTGCTCTTAGTACCCGCCGCTCAAAAATGCCAAGAACGTTTTCATCCTTTTGTCTCATTGTCCAGGTTTCTGATGAATAAGTAAGTATAGGTCTGATCAAACATTTATAAATCAATAGCTTGGTTTTTCTTTTGATTAAATTTGATTTTAAGTATTTTTTTAATCCGTAGAAACATCGATTGGCAGCATTGATTCTCCTCTGTATTTCAGATGCAATATTGTTATCAATATTAACCTCAGATCCTAGGTATGTAAAGCTATTAACTTTTTCAAATTTATATGCACCAATTTCCAGGTAGGTAGCAGAGTCTGTTGTCTTCGCGCAATGCATGTATTTTGTTTTGTCCTGGTTGATGGAAAGGTGCATTTTACCAGCCTCCTTTTCCAGGGCCAGAAATGCCTGTTTCAGATCAGCAGACGTTCTTCCAATAATATCTATGTCGTCGGCAAACGCAAAGACTTGTACAGATTTATAAAATATGTTTCCTCTGGTATTGATTCCTGAGTCACGGATAACCTTCTCTAGTGCTATGTTGAAAAGTAGGCATGCTAGTGCATCACCTTGTCTAACCCCATTTCTAATTTTCATTGCCTCTGATAAATCTCCCTGGATTTTAACTCTTTGCATGGTTTTGTTCAGTGTAAGAGCAGTGAGCCTTACAAGTTTGTCAGGGATGGCAAATTCTCGCATGGCTTCAATAAGTCGTTTTCTATTTATGCTATCATATGCAGTTTTGAAATCCACAAATAGATGGTGAGTTCCAATTTCAAACTCTTTGGCTTTTTCCAAAATCTGTCGAATGCTGAATATCTGATCAGTTGTGGATCTCCCCTTTTTAAATCCACACTGATAGTCTCCGATGATGTTTTCAACAAATGGACTAAGTCTACTAAACAGAATGTTTGAAAATATTTTAAATGCAGTGCAAAGTAAACTAATTCCTCTGTAATTAGAGCAATCAAGAATGTCTCCTTTTTTGTGTATGAGGCAGTAGGGTGGTCACAAGTTACATGGGGAAAATTTTTTTTCAACTTTTTTTAGGTCTTACCCCCCTAAAATGTGCCAATAGGCTAAAAAATGAGATTGGCCAAGTTTCAGCTCAATCCGATAATATTAACCCGTGCCTCATCGAGGTCAAAGTTCAGAAAAACAGCGATTTTTTACAAAAAATGGTAGCTTTGGCCCCATAGAACTGGAACCGTTTGTCCCAGAAATCTGTTTAGGGTGTCATTAGATAGGAAATTTCATACACTTTAACTCTGAAGTTACGGAATTTTATTTGCTAAAACGGATGGGGCGTTATTTAGCATTTTCATAGTAAAGGTCCGTGAAAAAGCGACTTCATTGCTAGAAACCTAGAACATTGCAATGTCACAAAAAACTTTATCCTCCAGGCTTTTCTATTACTTTTGGTCCCAATAGATAGAAATGAGTTTTTAAACCCCCTAAGGGAATTCTAGGGTATAATTTCAAACCCCCTAGTGTTTGAAAAAAAAGGAAAACATATATAATTTTTTTTTAAATTTTTAAACGCGCATTTTGGGACTGAGAATGTGATAAAGTTGGTCCAAATACATTACTAAGAGCTTAATTAGATAGAATACCAATGGTATAGGGCCTGAACCTTTCCCTATAACCCCTATAATCTAAGCGAAAGGAGCGCGACTGCGAGGTTTTGCCAAACAAAGGCTTTAATGCCCATTAAAGTTATAAACAGAGCCAAATTATAAAATTTTCACAAAAACATCTAGATATATGTCATTTGGTGTCAGAAATGACGTTTGAGATTATATATATGGGTAAAAATATAATAATAGCGTCCTTCCGACTCTAAATGTTAAAAAAATCCTATTTCTACCTTATGGTGGACACAAATTGGAGCCGAGCGGCGTAGCGAACAGCCACACGAACACACCCTGCGCAAGCGCCGCTCTTAGAGCCTCCGAGTTGCGCGTGCGCAGAGCGTGTTCGTGCATAGCCTTCTAGAGCGAGAGAGGCCTGGACGATTCCCCGTCTTCGGCGCGATGAGTCATCCAAGGAGTCCATTGATTCTCAAGGTCTGAGCTGTGTGCGTACGCGGGAACCTGAAGTAAGCGCCTTTGTCCCATGTTTCCCTTGATCTTTTCGCATCCAGGCCTTTATTATGCCGAACCATTGCTGTGTGACAGGATGCAAGAGTAATTACGCAAAAGGTGCCAGCAATGTGAGTGTTTTTTCCTTTCCGAAAGATGAAGAAAGAAAAAAGTTATGGCTTCGGAAAATACCGAGAGCTCAATTTGCTTTATTAATACACATAGTAAGACAAATATGTTTTTGTAAAGTAAAAGTTTTGGGGTATTATCTTGCCTCCCAAAAAAAACAGTTTTTTAATAGATATTTATAATTTAATTAAATGTTATGCTTGTAACTTATTAGATCAGTTATTTGCGTTTCATGTTTTTACCTTTTAAAAGTTTATAAATAAGTACATTTTATTGACTTAAAATGGAAATCATATTTATCCATTTAAAATATTAGATTATTCATATATAAAGGAAAAGGTTATAAACCCCAAGGGAGATATAGTATAGTACCAGAAAGAGAGAGAGAGAGAGCGGCTTATTTTGAATACTCACTTGATATTTAAATCCTATTTAAAGTCACAAGGCGGGGGTTAATATGGTTAATATTTATCTGTGTAAGGATTAAAAATATTAAGATAGGACATGATCTATTAGTTGTTAAAATAAAGACAGGATTTTTGTTATTATAAAAAAGAAATATTTTATTTAATACGCCGCCCTGTTCAGCTAGCTTCGAATCTCAACTTAACAGCAAATTTTCGAATGTTAATATTGGTTTGAATGACTCAAAAACGAATACAATCTAACCAAAAATGTTTATTTTATAATACAAGAAGTAATTCAACTGAAATTATGCCGAATCTAATCGAATAAAGATTGTGAAAGTCGATCGTACTCTGAGCAAGGTTTTTTTAAAGTCCCGTCTATCAAAATATTTCCGCGGTAATGTAAACATTTTCACTCAGAATCATTAGTATTCGTTTCCTACATCACACACAGGTCTTTTTTTCTTTTTCCGATCATTTGTTTATGATTTATAGCGATTTTTCCCCTCAAAAATCGACGCGTCTATGGGAACGCAATGTTAGCTATCGTCCGATGGTATGACTCATCGTTCTTCTGTCACGGCCTCCTCGCTCAAGAAGGCTATGGTTCGTGGCTGTTCGCCTTCGCCGCTCGGCTCCAATTTGTGTCCACCTTTAGTTACATGTTTTCAGCTAAAAGTGATCTTAGAAAAATGTATAAATTTATTTATTTTAATATACCACAAAATTCCTTTGCCTATCATTCAAGGAAAATAACCTTTTTGAAAGGTATGCTATAGTAAATGATTTCAAAAATTATCTTTCTGTGTACTACACATGGTGAGAAGGAAGAAAATTTTACCAAGTAATTTTTAAAAAATGGTTTTAAAAGTTTTTGGATAATTATAATGATTTTCTATAAATTGGGTTTATTCAACTTTAGGTTTAGGACAGTAACTTGGTTGCCCTTAAAAAAAATCCAGTGAAAACTACAGAGAATACACTGTTGGAGTGTCTTTAAGTATAATTTTCCGAGAAATCTTGTTTAGGTTTTTTTTACAAAAATTAATGATGAGAATCATAAAACATTTACTGTGAAATCAAAAATATTTTTTAATATTTCATTAACTTACATGATATTTTGTCTCCTTTCACACAGGTGTAAACACAATTGACGAATAAAGAACAAAATATTAAGTAATTAGATTATAGATCAAACATATAATGAAACATTATTATACTTTTCAAGAAAATAGTTTTCCTTGAACGATAGGCAAATGAATTTCGAGGCACATTAAAATCAATTTATACATTTTTCTAAGATCACTTTTAGCTGAAAACATGTAACTTAGGATAGGATAGGTAGAAATAGGATTTTTTTAACATTTAGAGTCGGAAAAGGACGCTATTATTATAATTTTACCCACATATATAATCTCAAACATCATTTCTGACACCAAATGACATATCTCTAGAGGTTTTTGTGAAAATTTTGTAATTTAGATTTGTTTATCACTTTAATGGGCATTAAAACCTTTGTTTAGCAAAACCTCGCAGTCGCGCTTCTTTCGCTTAGATTATAGGGGTTAAAGGGAAAGGTTCAGGCCCTATACCATTGGTATTCTATCTAATTAAGCTCTTAGTAATGTATTTGGACCAACTTTATCACATTCTCAGTCCCAAAATGCGTGTTTAAAAATTTTAAAAAAATTATATATATTTTCCTTTTTTCAAACACTAGGGGGTTTGAAATTATACCCTAGAATTCCCTTAGGGGGTTTAAAAACTCATTTACTATCTATTGGGACCAAACGGAATATAAAAATCCCGGAGGATAAAATTTTTTGTGACATTGCAATGTTCTAGTTTTCTAGCAATGAAGTCGCTTTTTCACGGACATTTACTATGAAAATGCTAAATAGCTCCCCATCCGTTTTAGAAAATAAAATTCCGTAACTTCAGAGATAAAGTGTATGAAATTTCCTATCAAATGACACCCTAACCAGATTTCTGGGACAAACGGTTCCAGTTTTATGGGGCGAAAACTACGATTTTTTGTTAAAAATCACTGTTTTTCTGAACTTTGACCTCGATGAGGCACGGGTTAATATTATCGGATTGAGCTGAAACTTGGCCAATCTCATTTTTTAGCCTATTGGCACATTTTAGGGGGGTAAGACCTAAGAATTTCGAAAGTTGATTTTTTGTAACCACCCTAATGAGGCAGACTGTACTAAGTCTCCATTCGTTTGGAAGTGTCTCATTGTCCCATACTGATGAAATGATATGGTGTAATGTTTTCACCCCATCTGGTCCCGAGTATTTTATTAACTCTGGTGATACTAAGTCTGGACCAGGGGCCTTATTATTTTTAAGTTTTTTAATTCCCTCTTCGACCTCAATTACTGAGGGAGGTGTGATATTATCTTGTTTGGTTTCATTTGAGCTGGGTTCTTCGGTTTGCAAACACTCAGCATTGAGTAAATCATTAAAGTGCTCGTTCCATCTTTGAAGGATTTTAGTTTTATCACTCAGGATGACTCCATCTCTGTTTCTGCAAAGGTTGGTTCTAGGTTTGAAATCTCGTCGTCCAAGGTTTATCTCACGAAAGAAAGCTCTGCTTTCATTTGACCCTCTAAGATGTTCAACATCTCTGAAAAGATCTTCGTGAAATATTCGTTTTTCATCCTATGGATTTTCTTCTCCTCTCTTCTTCTAACTTTATATTCTTCCACTGATGTTCTTGAGTGCCTTTTACAGAGCATCTTTTTATAAGCATCATTTTTCCTTTGGGTTGCAATATGACAGTCTGCATCAAACCAATCTCTTTTCTGGGCTTTTTTCATTTTTCCCAATACAGTATTACCTGTATCCAAAAAAGCTTCCTTGAGGGCACCCCACTTTTCATCTATGCCACCAATGCCCTCAATAGCTCTATCTTCGAGATTTTTCGCTAGCTGAGCCTGGAAATCAAGTCCAACTGAGCGATTTTTTAGCTGTTCACAGTCAAACTTCTCAAAGCGCTGGCCATGATGTTTACGCGCATTAGATAATCTGGCTTTGATCCTGCAAATAACCATGTAGTGGTCCGAATCAAAATTAGCTCCACGATAAGTTCTAATATCCTGTATGTCTGACATATGTCTAGAATCAATCACTATGTGATCAATTTGGTTAAAAGTTTCTCTGTCTGGTGACCTCCAGGTCATTTTGTGAATTCTCTTGTGTTGAAATAATGTGCTAGATATGACCATGCCATGTTCGGCAGCAAAGAGAATAAGTCTTTGCCCATTGTCATTGGTCATATCATGTAGACTATATTTTCCAATAGTTGGTCTGTACTCATCCTCTTTCCCAATCTTGGCATTAAAATCGCCAAATATTACCTTGATGTCATTTTTTGGGCAGGAAGCGCAGAGCGAGTGTAAATCCTCATAGAAAAGCTCTTTCTCGTCTTCATCTTTGTCTTCAGTAGGTGCATGGACATTAATAAGACTGTAGTTAAAAAAGTTTCCTCTTAACCTTATTTTACATAATCTTGGGGACTTTGCCACAAAGTCCATGACAAGGTGTCTACAACGTTTCCCCAAGACAAAACCAGTTTCAAAAATGTGTTTTTTCTTGTCACAGCTATAGAATACCGAGTGGTTCTTCTTTTCGATAATTCCATCACCAATCCACCTCATCTCCTGCAGAGCCATTATATCGACCCTGTAACTATCCAGTTGTTCAGTAAGAAATTGGAGCCCTTTGCTCCGATACAAAGAGTGAATGTTCCATGTTCCGATTTTCAAATCCTTAAATGATTTGCCAGGTTGTCTCCAAAAGTTCGGTCCAGAAGATTTAATTCCTTGAGATTTCGTAACAATGTTTGTTTTTATGGGGTGGAGTTGTTTTTATGGGGTGGAGGGTCCATTTACCCCCTTAAAATATGGATAGGGAAAATTTGTTCTCGGGCCCTGTATTCTCACCCAATAAACATCTTTTGGTATGATTTTCATGAATGGACAATAGTTCTACTACGTGTTACGTTGAAAAAACAGTTCCGTCCTTAATTTTTGCACAGCAGTGTATGTCTCATTTACAACTCAATTTCAAACATCACTACTAAAATAACTTATTCTAAAAAAAACTTGGTTTAAACCAAAAAAAACCTGGTTTAAACAAAAAAACCCGTTTTTTTTCCAACCCTGTATTGATGACACCAATATTAAGAACTAAACAAGTCATATATGTGTACTGTGTACTTTCTAAAAGATCCAAAGTTTATGGGGGTTTTAATGTATATTACTTAAAAGCCATTGCTCAATATTTAAAAATTTACTCAAAAGAAAATTTAAATACTAGCAAATAAAATGCAGGGAATTATTTTATTAAAATAATAAATTGTAATAACTTTCTTTTAGTTTAAATCATAAATTTTAGCTAATTTTTTAAAATTAAAATTGAGGTGCTTGCAGCAACAATGAGCACCTCCTTGTTTCCAAAAGCACCCCAATCCATAAAATTATATAAATTAAAAAGGGGAAAATAGAAAAAAACCAAACCATTAATAAAAGATCTGAATTTAAGAAGGAAATGAAAAACTGAGAGGTCTAAATGCTTCAGGGCCCCTCCCACTTCCCATTGCTTCAAATGTTTCTAGTAAGTAAAATACATAGAATTCTAAATTCAATGCTTCTAAGCAGTTTAACTAAATGAATGCACATTTCCAGAAAAAATATTTAATATGCTAAATGTAAACAAGTGTGCATACAATAAAAAATTATAGCTTGTAAAAAAAAACCAGATTCAAGCTCACTCTTAACTTATCACAGTAGTCTAAAAGCACAGGTATCAGTTTAAGTACACTTTATATTAAGGCAAAAAAAATGTCATATTTTCTACTCCAACCTTAAGTGTGAGTAGCTGTATATTTGTTTTATAGTTATGGGCATTTAAAATAAAAATTAAGTACTCATACAAAAATATTGCATTTCAAAGATTATAACTATAAAATACAGATCAGATCAATAATTGCTTAGAGCTATGGACGTTTATGATGCATCAAACTTAACAAATGTGCCTGAAGCTAATACTGAAATGAATGCTAAACAATAAATATGAATTCAACATACAATAGTATCAAATTTCAATCAAAATCATCAATAATCATTAAATCAAATTTCTAAGTACGAATTGAGCTAAGAGATATTTCTAAGGTTTTGAAGAAAAAGTATTGCACACTGTGCAACTTTTATTTTAACTGTAATTATAATCATTTGAAGATTTTTTTTGTGAAATCTCTTGTAAAAACTATCAGCGATTTAGAAATGGTTATTAAATGAAAATTAAAAGTGTTTCTAAAATAATACTTAAATAAAGAAGAATGATTTTAAATGGAGCTAACTTCATTCAAAGATTCTTCTCAAAAACTCAATTCAAATAATAGATTTGTACTCAATACTAAGTAGAATACTGATTGTTATACAGTTTATAATAATGTCCTTTCTGCTTTAAAAGGTCCTGGTGTTTTCCTTGTTCCACAACTTTTCCTTTATGAAGAACAGCTATAGAGTCAGCAGTCTGAACAGTTGACAATCTATGAGCAATGATCAAACAAGTCCGTCCAGTTCTAGCATTATCTAAAGCTTCTTGGACAATCTGAAACAGTTTGTAATTGATAATATATAATAGAGTATGTTAACACAAAAATGACATCACTTGGAAATCCAATGAAACGAAAATTCCTAATATTTCTGTTATTTTGGAATGAAAACACCAATTATTTGATTGAAGAATTCTCACGATGGCAAGAAATGATCTGTGTCAATTACATAATCATATTTAAAAAATATTTAAATAAATAAATATGGGAATTTTTTATAGAATGTACTACAATTTAGAAGGTTAGCTGAATATATTTCATTAATTAATTCAATAAATTTAACCATATTCCATTCATACCCAAACTTCTAACCAAGCCCTTTAAACCTACAATGGTTTCCTGTTATACTCAAAACAAGGTGTGGTTTAAAATGAAACCATGTAGTGATTAATGATGTGTGAAAACAGTTTATAAGTCAGAGTTCCTTAAAAAATAAACCAAAGAACTTTGTTAAATATCCTTATACCCCAAAGGATATCTAAATTTATCTCCGGCAAATCTTTCACTTATGCATGCCCACTAGAAGTTTTAAGAGTTCTCTAATGCATAAAATATATTTTTAGAAAACAATTACCCTTTCACTTTCAGAATCTAAAGCAGAAGTAGCTTCATCAAGTAGAAGGATTTTTGGATTGCGCAACAATGCCCGAGCTATAGCCACACGTTGCTTTTGGCCACCACTCAACTGAGTTCCTTTACTACCCACTGGAGTATCATAACCCTGGAAGAAAAAGTGTTGGTATAGTTAACGGAATATTAGTTGATATTATAAGTCTTCTTAATCAATCCTAATTCAGAAGTATATGTATTGTAAACAATTACAAACAGAACACAAGTGTTAAGAAATACAACAATATTGATATATGTGTATGTGCAGAGAGTAAAATGTAATTAGGGTAAAACAAGTCCCATCTCAGTCATCAAAAAACAGTGAATCCTATCGCTGGGTATAAAATATCAAGTGAAGTTTGCTCTGTTAGCAACCAAAATTACATTTGCGCTTAGTAGATTTGATTTCCCAATGAAAATTATGCATTCTGTACTTGGAAAAAGAGGTAAAAATCACCAAAAGTAGCCAACTGGACCAGTGGCGAATCCAGAGGGGGGCTTTGGGGCTGCAGCCCCCCCAGGAATAAGACATTCAAGTATTGGTCATAGCATTAAAGCCAAAAAAGAAATTTCAACACGTTGCGGATATTCGGTGATGTTACCCAAAGGGTCTTAAAATGAATCAGAACCCTACTTTTAAGGGTAAAAATTCCAAAATTTTCTGGGGGAAGACCCCCAAACCCCCTCGAAATTTTGGAATCTAATAAGTAAGTTTTTCCTTGAAACTTTAGGGATTTACAAAGAATGATCCTCCTTGATGTAACATAAAGTGTGATGTAACATGAGTTAAAATGCCTCTTTTAGGGGCACAATTCAAAAAATTTTCTGGAATAGAAACACCCAAACCCCCTAGAAATTTTCCAATTCATAATACCATAAACTTTTTTCCTTGAAAATTCTGCCGCTTACAATGAGTGGTGCTCTTTGGTGGAATCTAAAGGGCTTCCAAATGAGCTAAAACATTATTTTGAGGGGCAAATTTCCAAAATTTTCTGGGGGAGGACCCCCAAACCCTCCTTTTACTTGGAGTTGATATTTTTACACAATTTTGAAATTTAGAGCACCAAAATTAAAACCTTACGAAGTCATCCCACCTAAAACTTAGTATTCCTAAGGTTCAAATTAGTATTCCTCAGAAAAGATGTCGAGTAACCCCCCTAAACAAAAATCTAGCTACGGCACTGGCAACCCCCTCCCCCTTCAGTTGCTTAGATAATAACTAAGTTATTTGTGAAACTCAGCCCCCCCCCAGACAAAAATTCTGGATTCGCCACTGAACTGGACCCATTTACTGATATTTGATTATGTTAAAAAAAACTGTTTACTTGTGAGGTACACACTTGTTTGAAAAATAACTAACTGGCATTTTATTCAGAAAAAAATATATTTTAGTAACACTGCTTTTCAGTTATTACTACAATTTACAATTACAATAAATTTAAAAATAGAAACAGTTTTAAGTTATCCTTCTCTATTTAACAAAATTTATTAAGAAACTAGCAAAAGGACTTAGAATTATTTCACTTAAAAAGCTTAATTAGAATGTTGATGAGATGCTATAATAAATTCATATGCTTGATACTAAATATGGAAAATTGAAACACAAATCCATATCAACCTGGGGTAATGCTGAGATGAATGTATGAATGTTAGCTTGTTTAGCAGCAGTAATTACATCATTCATGTCAATATTTTCAGAGTTTCTTCCATATGCAATATTTTCAGCAATACTGCAACTGAAGAGGATTGGTTCTTGAGACACAAGTCCTATGTGGGATCTTAGATTAACAACATTCAGGTCTTTCACATCAACTTCATCTAACAGCTGAAAAACAAATTACTACTAATAGAAGCTCAAATCAAGTAAGACAAATAAGCTTTTCACAAATATGATGGGGAAATTTCTTAAAAAAAACAGATTTCATGATTAAGCTAAAAAATGCTGTTTTTCTACTAAGTTGGAGTACAAAGGAGAACTTTGTATTTTAGAAGAACTTAACTTGATGATTACACTGTTCAACAATGAAAAAATTTCCTTGATGAAAATAGTTATTTCTTATAGATTTTGGGTCGCTGAATACGAAAATCACCATTGAAATTCTCAATTGACTCAGGATTTTAGGAGAACAGCCACTTCCCTTTTTACGTTTTTCAATGACTTTACAACTTAAAACTCGATTTTCAGGGTCAAAAAGCATTGCTTTAGTCTTCAAATTGCACCCAGGGTACAAGAAAAGTTCAAAATAATAAAATATGATAAATTTTTAACAAATGGATAAGTTTAAGGGGTAACTACCCCCTAAAAATGCAAAAAAATCGTTAAAAATAGTAGAATTTGTTATACCCTATTTATTTTACTTATTTTTTAAGCAATTCCTCTTTGAAGGGTCCTAACCCTTCCCCGAGGATCCAAATTTGATGGCAATAGGCAGCAATGATTTTTACTAAAAGTGGTTGAGCTGTTAACGCCCCCAAAGCACCCATGGAAGGGTTCAATGCCACACTTAGAGTTAAACTGCTGTGCAAAATAAAAGCCAAAATGCCACCAACTGAATTTCAGCTGATTCTTGTGTAAAATGACCTGCTGAAGTCAAATATGAAGTCCATTTTCCTTCATCACCCTCAGTTTTTAAGAGGATGCCCCCTAATTGTTATCCACAGCCGTGCATCTATTAACATCTTGAAACATGGAATCCTCACTCCCTAAAACTGGTCAGTTGTTAAAGAACTAAAGAGTTTATACTTAGGATAGACCCAAAATAATATAAGAAAAACGTCATTTGTAATCTTTTCAAAATCATCAATATTAATTCCTGAGCTCCCAAGGACCTTCGCGATTCTGGAAGTCTTCTGAACTCTTCCGCTGGGGCTTCTGGGACGCTAATACCTCAACCGCTTTTTGTTAAAATTATTGCTGCATATTTTCATCAAATTTGGGTCCTTGGGGAAGGGTTAGGACCCTACAAAGAGGAATTGCGCAAAAAATATGCAAAATAAATAGGATATAACAAATCCTAATATTTTTAACGTTATAATTAATTTGAACCTTTCTTGTCCCCTGGGGGGCAATTTGAAGACAAAAGCAAAGTTTTTTTACCCTGAAAATTGAGTTTAAGGAGCTTGAGGTTGAGTTTTGAGGAGCTGTTCCCCCAAAACCCTGAGTCAATTGAGAATTTCAATGGTGATTTTCGTATTCAGCGACCCAAAATCTATAAGAAATTACTATTTTCATCAAGGAAAAAATTTTGAAGGTCAAATTTGTTGAACAGTGTTATTAAGAACTTACAAACTAAGATTAGAAAAACCATGAAAGAGAAATTCTTATGATTTCATGTTTTTATCATTTCAAAATTGAAAAGAAGAATATAAATAATACAGTAAACTCCCGTTAGTACGACGTTCAAGGGGATTTGTGAAAACGTCGTTATAAGCGGTACGACGCTATATGCGGAATTCCATAAAACACCGTTTCGGCGATATACCTAAAACCCGTAATACCAAATCTTACCTAGAAACCTTTTTAAGCGGGATTTTATCACTAAAATAGAAACGAAAAAGAACTACATATGTCTAAAAACAGAGTAAACATTCTTACCTTTACATCTTTAATTGATACTACTATATATCTACAATCTTTACACTTTGTACACCGCAATCTTGTATTTTTAATTTTCTAACTGATTAAAAAAATTTCCATAAGAAGTTGCTTCAATTTTTCTTTTAAATAATTCTGAATTAGGAAGGTTTCCATTCTTCCTAAGTTTGTTAGCATATCCTCTGCATTATCAATAACTGAGAGGGACTGCCTCAATACGGCTATCGAATCGCAGGCTATGGAATGCGGAAGTCGAATTGGAGTAGAGGGGATAATTTCCAAGAAATTCAGGGAGTGTTCTGATTTGTCACAGGACAACCCCACGTGCCCTACAAGGCACTGGTCATCCTTGTTTTTGAAGGCTCAACGGGGGGCTATTCGGGGAAAAAGGGGAGCGGTTGGGAAAAACCAGTTCTACCATATTGTTCTACTTGCGTTTTCAACGGTTCTGTAGCTCATACATTATTTGAAAGGAATTCGACGACGCAATAACCGGGATTTTTCTCCGGGGGACTGGAGAAAAGCGTCGATATATGCGGGAAGTCGTAATAAGCGGGGGCGCTATAAGCGGATAGTTTTTAATGATAAAAGGCCTATTGGTACCAGGGACCGGAGAAGAACGTCGTAATATGCGGGACGTCGCACTAAGCGGGGGCGTACTAACGAGAGTTTACTGTATTACTGATTGATAAGTAAGACATTATAAAAAGAAGTAAGGGGTCATCCATAAATTACGTGAGGTGTTTTTTCCAAAATCTGGACCCCCCTCCCCCCTTGGTGAGATTTCTCTTGACCCCCCCTCCTCCCCACGTGAGATTTACCTACAACTTTTAAAAATTATTTTCTAAAAATTATTTGCATTTTGTGCTTCATAGCACCTAATTAAGTTAAAAAAAGTTGACGTGAGATTTTAATCGACCCCCCCTCCCCCCTTGGTGAGATTTGATGAGATTTTTCCAAACCCCTCCCCCCCTTTTTGACCTCACGTAATTTATGGATGACCCCTAATTAGAAAAATATTCAAAAAAATTCATAAAGAAATTGTCTTAACTGAACTGTTAATATTTCCTCAAATAAATAAAACTGACTTACAATATCTCCATGGTTACTGTCATAGAAGCGCTCCATTAGCTGAACACAAGTACTTTTTCCAGACCCACTGCTTCCAACAAGAGCAATAGTTTTTCCTGAATTTATTTCAAGGTTTAACCCCTGCAACACTTTAACATCAGGTCGACTTGGATAATTAAACCTGACTTGATTAAAGGTAATGTTTCCTTTAACATCCTCCTAAAAGCAAACAGAGAAATAGAGTTTGCATTTACTTTATAACAAATATAAAGTTGATGGATTGATGTACCCTTTAGATATTCAATGGTCAAAATATAGACTTTCAAATGACATCTTTTTGCAGGAATATCTAATGATTAAGCTAAAATTACTGCAAAATGAAAACTGGCTTTAAATGTCATTTAACTAGAAGCTAGTGGTGTTTTAAAATATTTTTTAATTGCTTGAAATAATGTTGCTCTCTGTCTTAAAACAACTTTAATGTAAAAAATATTAAGAACTATATTTTAAATTATCTTTCTAGATTTTCAAAAGCTAGTAACTCACACATAATTTCTCACAGGTTTTGAATTCAAGTATCATATACTTTAAGTACTTCCAGATTCAATATAAAAATAATAATGCCTTCATAACATCTTTTTCCATGAAAAAACATATCCAGATAAATATTTAATCAAAAATGTCTGAGTAAAACCTAAAATACTATTAAACCCTTTTAAGTAATAGTTTGTAAAAGCATCTCAAGCTCAGATACTTCTACATATAAGTACTTACCAAAATTTTTCCTTGCTTTGAAAATACATCTATGCGTCCCTTCAAATCCAACAGTTTTAATATACGGGCTGCAGCCAATTTAGCTTTTTGATAGTCAGGGGAAAAAGCAACTGCTTGACCTAACATAGCTGTACTTATTATAACACTTTCAAGAACCCTGTAAAAGGATAAATATTAAGTACTGTAATAACTAAAAGTAGTTATGATTAATAATTTCAAATTGTTTGTACAATTTTCAATGTACATAAATTCACTGCCACAAACGCTCAAGTTTTTCATCATAGTGATAAATTTTGAATATCACAGGAAAATTTTTGACTACATCCATATTCACAGCCACTAGTGTGGGTGTTAAATCCTAGGTAAAAAAAAGATTCTACTAATCAGTGTAAAAATGAAAAGTTTATTTTCCTTCCTTTAGCTGCCAGTTAACATGGACTTTGAGAGCTGTGATCATGACTGAAAGTATATTATGCATTAAATGCCTATAGCTTCCTATGTAATTTTAAACTTAAGCTTTTTACATAATTTAAAATCAGTTTTACAAGTAAAAAAAACAGAGGTATAAAACTCTTTCTTACCATAATTTACAATCTTAAATAATTATTAACCCAAAAATTTAACCTAATTTTACTTGATGCTTACTTGTACAGGTCAGGGTATCCTATTTCTCCGGCAGCCACTAAAGTACTGCCATAATAAAAAGCAGTTGAATATGCAAAGGATTGAATACTCTGGGAAAATCCAAATACGAACCCACGAAGGTAAGCTTTCCTTCTGGAATTCCTAAAATAATAATTTAATGTAGTGCATTCCATTGTGATAAATTATTGCTAGTTATACTTTTTTATACATGTACACACTCAAAAGAATTAGCTTTAAGAAAACAAATCAATATTTATCATAATTTTGTCTAAAGCTATTTTCAACTGCTGCTTTTTATAACTGATGTTTTGTTTTTTAATAACTAACTAACTCCTTGGCATTACAGCCCATGTTGGACTATGGCCTCTCCAACAATTTTCCTCCAAAGCCTTCTGTCCCTTGCTTTCTGTTTCCAATTACGGACTTTTAGACTTTTTAGGTCCTTCTCAACCTCATCCAACCATCTTTTGACTGGCCTTCCTCTTTTTCGTTGTCCCTGGCACTGGCCCTTGAAGATCTTTCTAGTGCCCCTATCTTCCTCCATTCTCTCGAGGTGTCCCAACCATTGTATTCTTTTGGTCTTAATATAATTAATTATGTCTTTCTCTTTAAATAGTCTTTCAATTTCACAATTAAATCTCTTCCTCCAAAGGTCACCCTCCTTCAAAGGTCCAAAAACTGCTCTTAGAATTTTTCTCTCCCAGGTGATTAGCATCTTTTCTTGTTTTTGAGTTAGAACCCAGGTCTCTGCTCCATAAGTAACTGCTGGTCTGATTATAGTTTTATAAACCTGAAGCTTTGTTTTTCTTGTTACTATTTTAGATGTTAATATTTTCTTAAGTGCAAAAAAGCTGCGATTTCCAGCATTTAATCTTTGTTTAATCTCTGGCATACTATTATTGTTTTCAGAGACAATTGTACCCAAGTACTTGAATTCTGCAACTCTTTCAAATCTTTCCTCTTCATTTATCTTTAGTTCTGTGCTCTTGTCAGTTCCCCTACAATCCATTATCATGTATTTGGTCTTTTTAACATTTACTTCTAAACCAAAGAGACTGGCCTCTCTGGTCATTTCTTTAAAGAGGTCGACAAGTGCATCTTTACTTCTTGCCATCAATACAACATCGTCAGCGAAAGCTAGAACCTGCTTTGTTCTATTAAAAATAGTTCCACCTCTACTTGATATTGTGTTACGCATCACTTTTTCAAGGCAAACATTAAACAACAAGGTCGATAGAACATCGCCCTGTCTCAATCCAGTTACAATTTCAAATTCTCTGGAAAAATTGTTTTGTATCCTTACCTTTGCTTTTGTTGATGTAGTTGTCATTTTAATCAACCTGATTAATTTATGGGGAATACCAAACTCATGTAAAGTTTTTAACATCAATTCTCTATTTATTGAGTCATAGGCTTGTTTAAAGTCAACATAAAGCTGATAGACATTAACATTCATTTCATTGAACTTTTCCAGGATATTTCTTATGCTGAATATCTGGTCTATCGTTGATCTATTTTGCCTAAAACCGCATTGATAGTCTCCATTTGTTTTTTAATGGAAGAGATCATTTTTTGAGCCCAGTGCCTCTCTCTCTTGTTTCAATTTCCTCTCCAATGTTTGTAACTAACTGAGGGATATTCAGAGTAGAGTTTCAAATAGGAGTTGACCCCTTAAAGTTTAGAAATTATTTATGTTCAGTTGGATTTTTTTAATTTCTGTGACATACATGAGGATCATCCTTTTTGTCATCTAAGGGGTTAAGTAATGAATAATTGGTTACACATGAAACTAAATAACAACCCTTTTTTTAAGTGATTCTTTTTAAATGAAGGAGACTGAAGGATGAAATGAAAAAGAGACCAGACACTTTTTTTTCTTTGCCTTTAGTGTTAGATACAAAAAAATTAATACAAAATATACCTAAGTTCATACTGTACCTTAAAATATTCAAAACAGCTTATATGTGTATTGGGCAACCCTCCTTCTAGACAAATGTCTAGGTTAGGTCTCTATTCAAAAATCCCTCATTCAATTAATTTGGAACAACAGATTATGTAGCTTTGGTTAAAGTTGAGCAATAAATATATTTGAACGTTTTAAAATTATCATAAGCACAATATATTACTCTGAAGCTTACTTGAATGGCCCGAGAAGAGCATTTTGAAACTGGATACAAAATGCTTCTTCTTGATGCAGAGAAGCAACTGTCCTGATACCATCAATAGCTTCAGTAGCAACCTGTAAAATTATCAGATAAATTTATAAATTGAACGAAATATGGAAACAAAATAATACAAGCAACATTACTTTGATTTCTTGTAACCAGTCCTTGAAATTAAAACTATTTTATAAACATTAAAAAATTTCATTTTATAAAGTAAATTCATAACTTGGTGAGATTTTGAAATTATAACCCAAACTGATCAATGAAAAAATTAGCATAAAAGTTATTAGTTTTTAATAAGGATAGTGTACAAATTGGATTGAATTGCATATTGTACTTAAACTAACTTTGGCGGCCATTTCTGTGCTAGGCTTATCATTTATAGCCTGTCCAATAGCCATTCGTCCTTCGAGGCAAGTAGATATAATGATAAAGGGAACAAAGGCAAAAACCAGCAATCCAATTTTGAAATTAAAGTAGAGAGCAATAAATATACAAGCTACAAAAGTAGACACAGATTGGAGGATGGTTGATATTCTTGAACCAGTAGCCTGTAAAAAAGTAAGGTCGGTGAGAAAGGAATTCAATAATAACATAACATGATGAAAGGTTTTTAAAAGCTAAAATCCTAAAAACTGAAAACTTGTATCAAAATGCAAGATTTTCTTTCAGATATTAGATCTTCTAAGATAAGCTCATAATATTCATTCCTCAGGTACTATCCTCTTAAATTTATTTGAAATGTCATGTTACATGAATTACTATTTTTTGGAGAGAGTTAAGTGAAAGGTTATATCCACATTACTTCACAAAATAATTTCAGGGTGTTTCAGATAAGTGTTTCATAATTTCTAGGAGGGGTAGGACACACATAAATGACTCAGAATCTCATTGGAATGAAGGGTCGGAAATGCACCTTTAACGAGCTAGTGTTTTTAAAAGCAGGCATGGGGAATTGTAAAATTCCTTTTAGAAATTAACATATAACCTTTTAAGATCGAATTAAAACCATCGATTCAGGTATATATTCTATAAAACAATTAAAGAGCTGAAATTTCAGCTCCTAAATCGGTTTTGATGTAACAAATCGAGCGTTTTTTTAATCCAATCAAAAAGCATGTAAATTTCCACAGTGGATTATACAACCTCCCATGCCGGTTTATAAAAGCCCTTAGGTCGCTAGGGGTACATTTCCAACCCCCATTCCAAGACGATTCCAAATTGTCTAGGTGTGCCCTACCCCTTCAAGAAGTTATGAAACACTTGTCTGAAACACCCTGTATAAAACACCATATAGTTACTCTGAATGTGGCAGTTTAAAAATAGTTTAAATGTAATGCATTACGAAATTTCAAAAGAACTTTTTAAAAATATTTTTAATACAATGCACATGGAGAATTTAAGAAACTTGTATTTCAAAAAAATCAAACTAAACATCCTACCCCTTGCATATCAGAAGCATCAGATGTTAGTTTGGAGCACAGTGATCCCACACTGTTTTCTGGTAGATCAAACCATGCCAAGTCCTAGAAGAATAAGACAGTCAATTTCAAGGGTTTTTTTCATATAAGACTTCTCCAGCAAAATAACAATTAAATGAATGAAATACTATACATACAGAAAAAAATTGAAATATTCAAGAATGAAAAATGAATTAAGATAGTACTAAGTTCACTGTAAAAACTTAAGTTTAACACATCTTAATTACGCTAATTTATTTTATTTACAATATTTCTTAAGTATTTATCAATTAATTTTTAACAAATCAATAATTATAAAACACATTTTTTGGTTAAACAAAACTGAGTAATTCACACATTAGATAAAATGAAAAAAAGATGAGTAACAATTTCATAATAAAATAAAAAATATTATGTATGTAAACTTACCTGAGTAATGATTTTAGAAAACACCATTTTCCTAAGTTTGTTAGTAAGTTTCTCAGAGGCTATCGAAAACATTGAAATCTGAAATGTAATTAAGTTTAAGGAATATGTTTTTATTAATAAGTTTATACATTAACCTCAAAGTATATAACCATGTTACCTGGAGAAAGGCAGCAATAAAAGAAGTTCCTCCAAGCAGTAAAAATATCATACAGTAAAAGAAAGTTTGATCTAATATCTGTTCTTTCTCAGCTGAAAGTACCTGAAATATTAGATAACAAATATAATTAAGATAAAAAATAAAAACAAGATTAATAGATTTTAGTTTAGATTGAGATTAAAGATTAATAAATACAAGCTTACAAATACCAAATCCAAACCTTTTGTTCTCAAATTAGGAGAACTTCAGGTACTTCCACTAATAATTTTTATTGTTTGAAACAAAACATTTGGAAAAGTTAGAATGGAAATAGAAGACATCCAGGAATAAAAGGCACACGTTACAAACTTTTCAGTTTTCTATTAAATTTAAATCATCTTATGTTAAATCAGTAAAATTTAAATGAACTTTAAAATAAGTTTGATAAAATTACAATATTTAAATATTAATAAGAACTATTCAAATTTAAGTACCCCTTAAATTTACTTATTAAATTTACTTACCCCTAAAATTCCACCAAAGATAATTCCATAGACAGGTGTGTGAAGACCCATTATTAGAGAAGAGAGACCACCTATAACCATATAAGGCCACTCAGAATACGAAAGCCTAAAGAGTTCCGTCCAAGAAAATTCCCTTTCTTCCTTTTTATCATCCTGAATAAGAGCAAGATTTTATCAATCAAAATTATTTAAAGAAATAAAACTGTATGAATGCTTTTAAATAAATAAATGAAAGCCTACCTTGAAAACATAGTGCACAGTTTTTGCTTCAGGATCAGAACATATTGATTTATGATGATTTATAAAATCTAGGGAAGACCCATCAGAAGTACGTGATATTGTTCGTAGAAGACTAGGACTGGTTTGAATAATTTCATTTTCATTTACGTCATCATCCCCGTCACCTTTTTCATTCATCTAAATACAAAGAAATAACACAATGACTAAATATGTATGCTAATTTTTCTTATTTCCAGGGACACAATTGTTAAAATAACACACAGGATGCTATGAAATATATATTTTTCAAACATCTTAACCTATATTAATCATTCATAATGAAAACTTTCTCATTCAACTAACTTAATTTTACAGTAAATAACATAAAATAAAAATTTTAGAAAGGAAGAATATTAAAGAAGCAAAAAACATTTAGCTCCAAACAACAACTTAAAAAATTTAACTTATGAAAGAGGTAGGAGAAATAATTTGTGTTCTTTAAATAAAAATGTTACACTCATACGAAGAAAAAAAGGATTCCAGTAATCATTATGTTTTAACAATAAATACATTTAAAGTGGTGCACTACCTGATTCAAAACAAGCTGGTAATAAAGACCTTTCTTTTCCATCAGTTCCTCATGATTACCTATTTCTTTAACCACGCCATCAGAGAGGACAAATATTTTGTCTGCATTTCGAATTGTTGATAATCGATGAGCTATAATAATAGTAGTTCGACCTTTACTAGCCTAGGTGAATAGCAGAATTTATCAACATACAAATTAAATAAGAGAAGCATACAAGCATTAATAATTTCTATACATTCATTATCATATTGAAGGAGGAGGTTTTAAAAAGGGTTAATTTGGGATGAGGGAAACATTTTTTTTCCACTTTTGTGTTCTTACAGTAGTACGATATTATCTTTCTGCATAGTTAATATTTTAACATTTTTTAAATATCACATTATATACTGCTGTCCTAATCTTTGAAAGTGTATCTTAAAATGTTTAAAATAAATGGCAAACTGAGATAATTGGGGATTTCCCTTAGGTTTTTAATTATTTTTGTAATAAAGTATTTCTTGAAGGATTTCCAATCAGTTCTGAACAATATACATCCTTCTTTGCTTAGGAATAATGTCCTTAAAGTTTAGGCTTAATATGTCTTTATTTAGGAGTTGCAAATAATTTAATATTGGGTTGTCCCATAAGTTCAGTTACTTTTTATGAAGTTTTGTCCTTGACATTTTTTATGAAAAACTGGTAATAGGTAGAGATTTCAAACAAAGAGCATTTTGATATATGTATATTTATGAACAAAATGTGTGATTTTGGTAGTTCTCGTGATATAATTTTTTTCAAAATGGCGGTTTGAAAAAAAGACCAAAAACGGTGATTTTCGCGTAATTTTTTTCTTTTGCTTAAAAAACTAGGAAGAACGCATAATTCATGGCTAAAAAAAGTTTTACTGTATATTTGAAATGTTAAGATAAAGATGTCATAGTTTCAAGATGATTCGATAAGTTTAAGGAAGGAAATTTTGACTTTAAAACATCATATATTGACAATTTCACGTGTTTTTAAAGCACACCAATTGTTTTTCTAAGCAGCTGGTATGAAGCAAATTAAAGGCAGATGTTTTTTGAACCATAATGCTTGTTTCAACGGTTTAAACATTGAAAGCCTCTTTTCATAATATCGTTGAATTGATTTATTTCTAAATTCCAACGAGTTGTTTTTATTGTAGTGTTTTCGTATAAGAAGCAAATAATTACTTTAGGTGTAATCTCACAACTCTGAAGTGTCACCTCCAACCGTGGACCGGTTTCGTCCTTGTTAGGACTCATCAGCACGGTATAGGATGGTAACGCAAGAGAGCGGAGGGCAAGAGTTGAGTCTCTGAGTTGTGAGATTACACCTATTGTCCGCTTAACCAGCAATAAATGGTGAAATTCTCCTTTCAAATAATTGCTTTGTTCGCTTAGCATAAGTTCAGCGAGTGTAATTCTGATAAGCTAAAACGTTGCGCGCTTGAACTGTGCACACTACTTTCTGAACTTAAGTTCAGATATAATTTAATATACTGCATATTTTGAATACTAGGGTATTTTGTAAGCTTTTGTATTGATTTTGATGCTTTTTTTCGTGAAAATTTCTTTGAAATGACTAACATTATTGTGGTAAGTTTTTTGCAATAGATGTTATGTTTGAGACCGAAATTTCCTAAGTTAAACTTAACGAATTACCTTGAAACTATGACATCTTCAACTTAACATTTTAAACATACAGTAAAACTTTTTTAGCCATGAAATATGCGTTCTTCCTAGTTTTTTAAACAAAAGCAAAAATTACAAAAGAAAATCGTCGTTTGCAGTCTTTTTTTCAAACCACCATTTTGAAAAGAAATAATATCACGAGAACTACCAAAATCACATATTATGTTCATAAATATACATATGAGCTGGTTGGGATGAAAGTGGTCTAAGTCCACTGAACTTCGTTTTGTGTAATTGAAGGTTTTCTAAAAACATCTCCAAAAAACCAGGATTGCTTATTAGGGTGGTTCAACAATACATATTAAAAAATAAAGTTTCAAATATAAACCGGGCCACCCCTCTAATTTTTTAGACTTGTAGACAGTAATATTTTGGGAAAATTTCAACTTCATATCTCAACTGCAAGGGGGTGCTCAAGCCCCCCGAACTTTATAAGTTAGTGAATTCTACTGCAATTTTTTCATTAAATTGTTTTAAAAACCAAAAACTACCAAATTAAGTATGGATTTTTGTTTTACTATCTATTAACATAAGAATAAATCAAAATATAAAGTACAAAGTAAAAGTTGTAGGTATTTTTTTGCTCCTAGACAACAAAAGTATACTATTGCGCAATAGTGTCTGAAATGGATTTCTTGGTAGTTTCTGATGGAATGCATTCTGTTAGCTTACGCAACTTGCAGCAAGAATTGCTTATTTTCATTATTGGTGATATATATTTATTTAAATCTTCTATCAACTTTACCCCTCTTTTGGCAGTCATTGACTACTTGTAAACTTTAAGCCTACCACATATGGTGCGTCATGATGACCTTTCTTGCAGTGAGCACAATATCTTTATCAATTAATTTAAACTTTTCAATATCTTTTAAAAACATAAATCTAATCTAGGTGCTTCAATTGCAGAGACTCCAACTTTCAAAGATGGTTGTCAGTAGTCCTTATGAGTAAGGAAAATTTTTTTGGAAGTTGATACTAAAAACAGGGTTGTTTTATACACCTAGTCCGATTTTTTTAGGGGTGGATCCCCTGCAGAAACAGGTTATAATCTAACAAGATTTTTAAAAATACTGCATTAAGCTTCAGAGTGATTTATCAGTAAAAATTTACAACTTAAGAAATCCTTAAGAAAAATTAGTAGAAAACACTGACTAAAATCGATATAAACGCGATCTGAGAGGTATCACTGGACTTATTAGGCTCATCTGGTCATGCTTAAATTTTTCCTACAGTGTAATTACAATGTGAAAAGAAGCCAGCTTCAACTACGCGCTGGGAAAACGGTACTTACACAAAAAATTTTATTTTTCGACTTTTCCGCCGAATGCGGTCCTAAACACCGGATGACGGCTTCTAACCACTATTAAGTTGTTTTTCCCACATCGCACTAACAACGAAAGAAGAAGCCGATTTCAACTTGGCACCCGCCGCTGCGCCATTCTAAAGAAGTCGAGGGAAGAACAGAATACCCCGCATTTAACACGAAACCCGATCGCTCGCCACCCTGTTTTATGAAGACTGAAAATATCCTAAAAATGGAGCATAATTTGGAAAAAAAAACTTGAGCTTTTAAGTGCTTTTTATGATAGATTTCCGATTTTCCGATGTTATCCGTAGTCCGTAGTTTAACGACGGCATCCGTAGAAACTACGGAGAATCCGTAGTAGTTGGAGTCTCTGCAATTGCAATATATGCTTCTTATGCCCATACTTGAGCATACAAAAGAGCACCAAATTGCACAAATGTGAAAATCTGCTTTACGTCTCTCACAGTTAAATTGAACACATCTTTCTGATCCCGCAATAAATATACATTTGATGCATATTGGAGTTTAGCCATCCATCGGGCATTGCACATTGATCCTGGAGCTTGCCAATGTATTTTTGATGGTGGACATCCCAAAAAAATTAAAGTCAATTCTAATAGTTCTTGGTAATCATCTCTGATATAGAATTTCTCTGTTTCCATGTAATGTTTGAGACTTTTAATAGTATATTCTGAAAATACCTCGGTTTCTTCATTTAGTTTAATTGTCGTTCACAATCCCAAACAGTCAAATGTGTGGGTAGCAGATCTTACCAGTTTAGATTCTTTCAAATGGTGATGAAAGCACTGAATTACTTCTCTTGGGGTAGCTAGTTGTTTCAATGTAGTGTATTAGTTAATGTATCTACTGCTCTTTAGGCCAATTAGAAAAACTTCTTTACTAAAGCGAGTTGAAGGTAAAGCTGTAGCAAATTTCTTGGTATGAAATTTCTTTAAACAGATCAGAATACAGCTTAATTACAAATAAAAAACTCCTACATTGTATATAATTAAAAGTCTACTCAAAATATTACTTTTACTTGTTTCTCTTTACTTAGGAATAGCTATGTATGCAAAATGTTAACAAACAGTTCTTTGTTTCCAAATGCAGAATTAAAAAAAGAAAATTAATTAAAATAAACATGTTTATGTAAATTTAAATATTCTTCTATCAAAAAATAATTCCAAGCGAAGTGTACCCATTCCCCTTTTGATTGTAGAAATTTGGCGGAATTCTACATTATTTGGCAATTTTTCGCTTGCGCCCGGCTAACAGAAAAGTACCAAAATAATTAAGAAATAATAATAATGTTAATAGTTTTACTATAAACCATGTTCCTAACTAATAATTATGTGAAAAATTTGAAATATTTCTGAATAGTTATTTATTAGTCACATTCCCTATGTGCCCGCTAATGTTAAATATTGAGGGTCATTGAGCACCCTCTTAGAATTTGAATTGGAAGCTAAAAAATTTTCTGCACTATACTGTTAATAGGTCTAAAAAAATTAAGGGGTGGCCCGGACTCTAGCTCAAAAAAAGTTTTTTTGAACCACCCTATTGCTTATATTTTTACTTCCTGGGGTGGATTTGTCTCTAGCCCTGGATACAATTTTTGCTGCGGAACAACTTTTATCAAATTTCAACTGGAAGTAATTTAAATTGACTTTAATGGACTTAGACCACTTTCATCCTAACAGATTGGCCGGTTTCGGTAGGAAGATTGCCATTGGGATGTAGTAAATACGACTTCACGGGCGACTGGTTTGTACAAAATTTGATTTTATACAAATACTACTGTTCCATTGATTTTGATGCGTATTTACGAATATTTTGGGTTGCTTGACCACTGGTCAAGGTTACTCGATATGGCTAAAAATCATTATAAAATAAAGCATGGAGTTTCAAATTGATATTTTGTATCCCCTATTGTTATAACATGTCTTTATGGTTCCGGTTGACCATTGGTCAGTCCGGTCAGCCTTTTGCTACTTCTATACTAAGGCACTGAAGAAGGTCATTGTGGGCTCAAACCAAACGCCTTGAGACGGATAACATTTTGGTCTTTACCACTGGTCAATATATCTTGACCAGTGGTCAATCTACTTCTTCTAGCCCTATAAAGCTTACCTGACCTTCTCTTTTTGTCTCTTTGTTGTTTTGGGCGTCCCCGAACTTTGGTCAATCCCATTTGACCACTTGTAAATTTTTAATTTTTCGACTGTATGGATATTTTCCCCCCTCTCTAACTGCACTATAGGCATAATAAATTTTTTTCCCTTGAAACACCAATTAAAAATTTGGTTTCTTATTAATTGTTATCAGAGGTGATAAAAATGTTTTCCGAATAAAAAAAGTTATAAATTTAAAATTTCTATTAAAAATACAATTTTATTGAGACGGTTTGAACGTTATTATACTGCATGGTTTAATATTTACGATAAGTATCTTATTGAAACCGTGGTTTTTATAAATTCAACACTATAAAACTGTAAACACCATTGCTTATGAAGATATTGTTAAAATAAAAATAAAAAGTATTTAATTTCACAGAAGTATTGGCTAGTGCTAGTCGATAGCAACTTGAATTAATCAGAACCCCAAAAAAATCCTTATAAAATTATGCATTATGTTATCAAAAAGGTAACTTCACTCAGGTTTTAAAATGAAAATCTAGTACCATAAATGTAAATTTAAATCTTATAAAAATTAATACATTTATCTCAAAACCAATATCAGTACCTAAAGCTAATAGAAGCATTAGCATACCTACTGTAGTTTATATATAATGGATGCTAAAAAACTTATATGATGTGTCTGTAATAAGTTAGATTCGGGGTTTGAATCCCCTGTATTAGCCACGGCCAACGATGATTAAAAGACCACAGCTTTCCCGCCTAATTGAATAAAGCGAGGATTTGTTTTCGGATATTTTCTTACAAAAAGGGGTCAGCCAAAAATATGTAATCAAAGTTTACAAAAAAAGCCTTTCTCTTTAGTAAACAGATTTCAATTGCTTAGAGATCCCCTATTCCTGCAGCTGGCGTTAATGACCTTGATTTTTCTCCTCACCGAACGAACGATGGGCGAATGGACTAAGACCACTTTCATCCTAACTAAAAGTGCTGTTTCGATAAGGAGCGATTTTTTTAGTCGTCCTGTAGGGCCGAAAATTTAACACTTCGCTTAACCAACCACTGCTCCCCTTCAGATACATGGCAAAATTGTGGAGGTGGCGATAGATAGTGGCAGTATCTATCATCTCATGAGGCAGAAGTCGGACTCCTGCCATTTATGGGCCTCACTTTCTCAGGAGCCGCACCCCTTTGCCTTGAATCCTTGGGGAGCTTGGGTAGTACCAAGTGGCACACGACAACAACAACAACAACCAACCACTGCACTAAATAAAGGACCTAAAACTCTATCCAAATCCACACTTAACTCAACTTTTGTAATTTTTGGACTTAGACCACTTTCATCCTGACCAGCTCATATATCAAAATCCCCTTTGTTTGAAATCTCCACCTATAGCCAGTTTTTCATAAAAAAATTTTCAAACACAAAACTTTGTAAAAAGTAACAGAACTTATGGGACAACCCAATAGTTAAATTACATAAACTTATTAATAGTTTCATGTAATGATTCTAAGGAAGCTAAGATAATACTCAAGGGTGAACTCTTTAAAAATTTTTGAAAAAACTTTGAACTATATTTTTAATAATTATTCCCCAGTCTAGTAGATATTTTTTTTAATTGCAGAAAAAACTATATAAATATCCTATGAACGATTAAGTAGGTCCTTAAATTTTAAGTTTTAAAGCTGTATCTGTGTAAAACAGGCTTTTTCTTGGCAAAATGTGCGATGCAAATGCTGTAATCTCTGCAAATCGGTCAGCTATTTTTATGTTTCATTCTAAACTTAGAACGGAATTACGTTCAAGGAACTATTATGAAGACGGAATTTCGTACCCTGGACTGAAGAGTGCCACGCAAGAAGATACTCTAGTTATAGAAAATATCACATAATCAAGGCCTAATTTGATGTTTTAATGATATAATAAAAACTTAGATGTTAAAGAAATATTATTGTATATTTTTTAAGAGTTTGACAAAACCAGTTTAGAACTTAAAATAAGAATAAAAATGTTTTAAATAATTAGGTTAAAAAACATTTCCTAAAATTGCATACCTGGTCCAGAGATGCCTGGACAATTTTTTCACTCTTAGCATCAAGGGCAGATGTAGCTTCATCAAGCAATAAAATCTTAGGATTTTTTACTAAAGCCCTAGCTACAGCAATTCTTTGTTTCTGACCACCACTAAGTAGAGTTCCACGATCTCCAACAAGAGTTTCATATTTCTGAAGATGTAAAATAAAAGTCACACACACAATGCAAATGATGTTAAGAATAAAGAATGAAAAGTCTACACATCGCTGAATGATACATATTTATGTGAAGAATTTAAAATGTTACTTACTAAAGGAAGACTGTCAATGAAGTCATGAACATTGGCAAGTTTCGCAGCATTTACTATTTCTGCCGAAGTAGCATTTGATTTACCGTACCTTATGTTCTCAGCTATGGTAGTAGAAAAGAGAACTGGCTCCTGTCCAACAAAGCCAATGTTGTTCCTTAGCCATCCAACATTTAAATTTCTGACATCATTCCCATCAATTTCAATCTGAAATAAAAAATTACTTTTTACAAATTTGCAAACTTTTCATCCATGTACTGATAAAAAATACTGAAACACTTACATGTCCTTTTTCAGAATCATAAAACCTCAGAACAAGTTGCACAATAGTGCTTTTTCCACAGCCACTTGAACCAACCAAAGCAACCGTTTGTCCTGGGTTAACTTCCAGTGATATCCCATTAAGTACCTACAGAGTTTAAAATTACCATTCATTTATTTGGAACACATACAGCTTAAAAGAGTAGTAGTAGTAGAGTAGTAGTACAGCTTAAAAGAGACAATGCCCATCTCGTTTTCTTGACCGTGGGGCCCTGGGTTGAAAGGCATATGTCTCGGTTAGGTGGTTAGTCTAACGCAAACCCCCAGTGTTTAGTTCCCAAGCATGATTGGTCCTCATTTATCGACCCACTGAAGGGATGAAAGGTTGAGTCGACCTTGCCCAGCCTGGGACTCAGGAATCGAACCCTGGACCTATGGTGTGGAGAGCGAAGCACTACCACTATGCCAATGGGCTTCATAATAAAGAATAATTACTTTTAATTGAGCACATTCAAGTTTTCTAATCCATTTTAGAGATCATTACCCATACCTTCTTCAGTTTCAAAATATGTATTCATCATTCAAACCCTAAAATAGTGGTTCTATATTTAAAAGTAATACAAATCCAATAGAAAACTTTGTTAAAAGGAAAAGTTAATTATAATCAAAAATTCATTTATCTCACACATTAATAGTGTAAATATTATTCAAATATAACACTCACAGGAACATCTTGTCTAGCGGGGTATTTGAAGTGAATATCTTTCACAGTTATCTTTCCACGTAGCTCAGTAGGTTTTTCACCAAGTTTGGCACTACTGTCAATATAAGGCTTCTAGAAAAAAAACAAGATATGTAATATTTTAAAGATTGAGATAATTTGATAACATGCAGTTGGAATTATTTTCAATAATCATAAGCTATTGCTTATAATTGTGTTTATTAAGTGACAAAAATGGCATTCACTGTTCCATTGGGTATGTATGAAATCAATTTAATTTGTAAATATGCTTCTTTAACTTAACTATAATTAAGCTTACTCTTTCAATGATTGAAAATATTTTCCCAGCTGCTCCTCTTGCCAGTGAAAAAGCTTCAAAGTAAGGAGCAGTTTGTCCAATAAACATAGAACTAGTCAAGATATTTGCAAATACCTAAAATATAAAAGTTAAAAAAGAAACTGTCATCAAATCTCTCTCCCACAAATTCAAAAGAAAACAATTTAACTGTTTTGAATGGAATATGCTAAATTAGTTACTGTCAGAAGGGTCCCTGCAGTATATTCTGGATTTTCTTCACCCATGCCATCCACAATCAGTGTTACTCCATACCAAAAAGATATAGCATATCCAGCAAAGATTGAAGACCACGTTAAAGCTGACCCTAAGCTAGTCATGAGGCCCCTTTTTATTCCCTTTTTCCTAGCAGGAATGAGACACTTTTCATACCTGTGAAAGAAAATAAATGCATCACAATACTTAACTGAAAATATTATGAGACGAACACATAAATGCTGATTTGTTTCTGTCTCTCGTCAAAAATGTGTATGCATTCAAAGTTGTGAATCAATGCAATAAAAAAAGTAAAACACAATTAAATAAGTAATTAAATGCAGGGTTAAAGTAATATTTCAGTAAATAAATACAGACTATCCCTTTAAATATACTTGCTTGAGCTTGCTTGCATGTTAACATGCAACAATCTATAACCAAAAATTAATATTAAAGGAATGCGAGGATATAACATTACCTCTTTATTTCATTTTCCTCTCCACCAAATGCCATAACTGTGCGAATAGAAGATAAAACTTCCTCTGCTACTGTACCTGCAGCAGCATAGGCTTTAGATTCTTCAGCTGAAAATGCAACTTGAACCTGTAAAACTTTGCAATGAATAACAAATCTTAAGAATTGTAACCTAAAATGAACATTAAATTGAATTTTTTGAGGGCTTTTAAGCATAACTTTTATAGGAACCTTAAATAAAAATCCCTCACAGGAGGATCTTTTAAACTTATCTTTGGATTTAAATGTTTAGAAGTATCTGAAGCATTATTAAAAGGAAAACTTACTTTAGACAAAATGGCCATGGCTCCTGAGAGAATAGGTGTAATAGAGAGGGTGACCAAAGCCAATTTCCAACCATAGTATATCCCACAAGCAGCACATAAAACTGAAGTAGAGATAAAAGAAATGCAGATTCCAAATTTATCACCAATGCCATCTTGAATTTTACTTAGATCACTAAAATAAAAACAAATTAGGATAATGTTAAAATCATTTTATATAATTACTAGCTGATTTGCCCGGCCTTGCACGGGTGCAGGGTATTAATTCCTTTTTTTAAGTTCTATCAAGTTACGTGTCTGATTTTTCGTATCAGCAATCACCAATCTCTCCAGTGGTTCCCCAGTATTTTTTTCATATTCCCGTGTTCCCGATAATTTTCATATCCCGGTGTTCCTAATAATTTTCCTATCCCGGTGTTCCCGATAATTTCCATACCCGTTGTTCCCGATAATTTTCATACCCAATGTTCCCGGTAATTTTCATATCCCGGTGTCCCCGGTAATTATCATAACTCGGTGTTCCCGATTATTTTCATACCCGCGCCCGATAATTTTCATATCCCTGTGTTCCCGATAATTTTCATACCCAGTGTTCCCGGTAATTTCCATATCCCTGTGTTCCCAATAATTTCCATATACCGGTAATCCCAATAAATTTCATTACCCGGCGTTCCTGGTAATGTTCATATCCTGGTATACCCGATAATTTCCATGTCCTGTTCCCATTTATTTTCCTATACTTTTCATATCCCGGTGTTCACGGTAATTTTTCATACCGGTATTCCCAGTGCCTTTTTTCATCCCTGTAACTGATATATACCCAAACCAAGACCCCCAAACGGTTTGGGGGTCTTGGAATTGAACTGAATTGAAATTGAATCGGAACTGATTGGGTTTGGGCCAAACCCAATCAGTTCCGATGTTGCACATTTAACTATTATCAATTCAATAAATGCAGCACTATAATAAATAAAACTTATAACAAAAGAAATTATTATAGCCATCTAAGACTATTTAGAAAATCTTCTAACCATCCGAAAATAATCCCGATGAGCAGAGGGAATTTATTATGATAACCAACTTCTTTAAAAGCAACTTTGAAAAAGTAAAAACTAATTGCTAAGAATAATAAAAAATCTAGTGAATGTATAAGTCTAGTGAACAACAACGCTCTGAATTTATTTTTGAGAATATTAAAATAAAGTAATTAATGTTTCAAAATTAATTATTTCAATTTATTTTAGTTTTCTAATCACTGTTTTAACTTTTAATTAAAAACTTACGCTGTTATTCGTCTTGAACTCCGTTATAAATTTAAAATGATTTCAAATAATATTCATTCAAGTGAGGCAAGACGTCGCCTTAAGATAGAGAAGTAAACACTGCAATTTATGCATTTCAACAATGCACAATGCTATTTCAATGGGGAAAACGGAGTCGAAAAAGCGCCGAAAAACAGGGAAGGAGTCGTTCGATTTTAAAATCGTTTCTTAGTGCGCGTCTAATGGCTGAAAGGAAGGTCTCTGTCAAATTTCAAGCCTATCGGTCCGGCAGTTTTGGAGATTTCGTGATGAGTGTGTGTCAGTGAATGAATGAATGGTATTTGGATTTTATATATATAGATAAAAAATATTAATTCCATTAAGTTTTCTTTAAAACTTTCTATATACATTTATTCTCTGCAAGATTTATATACTCATTAAAGTTATCAGTACATTAAAAATGTAGTTCAGCTTGACTGGTTTCCAGGGTAAATAAGACACAAGTGTTTGAAGTATTAATATATTTAAATATGTGCTCAGTATAAATATAACAATTATTAAACAAACTAACATATTTAATTTAAACATATTCATCAAATGCTTTAACTGCATGCATTTTAAAGCTTTCTTAAGCATTAAGTGTTTAAATAATTTATGAAACTTTTGATAGGGAAGGGGAAAAAATAAGGATTCGGAGATATTTATCTTAACATACACACACAACGTTTAATTAATAGACACTTTTACTGACTTTTTTTTTCTTCTCACAAACACATTTTTGATAACTAGAACTAGAAAGCCCGGAAATATGATCTGTTCGGATGAAAGTTGTTTACCAAATTTGAGAAAAGCATGGGTTTAGATTTCTTTTAAGAACCTTTACCTAGCTTGGTATTCGCCAAGTCATAAGGTCAATGATTGGTCTGTAAGAGCAGCCTAAAAATACCATCTTATAGGAATAAAACAGGTACCATTAAAGTAAACCTCCAATTACTCATAACTTTGTGCAATGGACTTTGGGAATGGGAATGGAAGGCCACTTTCATTCTAATCAACGCACATGGTTCTAATGATCCGGTAAATAAAATTGCATTTTTAAAGAGATTTCCTTCACTTTCCTTCTATACTACAAAGGTAAACAGAAATAATACATAATCTGAAATAAAATATTTCACGAAATGGAAACGAGAACAGGACATAAACGAGAGATATTTCTACTCCACAGCTGCCGTCTGCCATATTGTTCTGAGATTTGAAGCACATTCTGATTGCTTTTAAACTTTTTGTGGTCCGTTTAGTAGTTCCAAAAAATCTAAAACAGCTATTAATTACCAAAATAACAGACATTAATATATTAAAATACAGACATTATATATTAAAATACGGACATTAATATATTACCAAAGTAATAGACATCTAGTGTTTGTAAAAATTTGTATTATCAGTGTATAATTATTTGTGCTGTTTTTTGAATGGTAGCATGAGCACTGGTTATTATAAGAGACGAGAGCTCTAGAGGGGCCATTTCTAAATGCTCGGTTACGTCTCATTTCTATCTCACGTTAAAGTTTCTGAATATGGCACTTAAATTCAGTTTAATATTAAAAATAAGTGGAAACAAGAAAATAATCACTCATGAAATTTACCCAGTTAATCTGCTAGCAAAGTCTCCAGCTTGATGAGTGTCAAACCATGATATATCTTGCTTAAGGATAGAAGACATGAACAAGCATTGAATTTTGTATGATTGGTTTGCAGCAGTCAGACTGAAAGCAGTCACGATAATGTAGTTGAAAATAAAAATCAGGAGGCCTAAAGTAGCATTGTAAATACACAGAATAGTCATTTCTTCCATTAAATCAGCATCTGACCTAAACAAAACCAATCAATGATTACTTCCCAGTTGAACTTTTACTAAATAAAAATATTAAAAAATTATGAACAAAAAGACAAGTTTAAAGAGTTAATTCTTATTTAAGGATCTCAAAATGTAATGCATAAATTTGAGTTACACAAAAATAAATAAATTAATTAATAACACACTTACATAGTCACATTGCTCAATGAAGAGTTAGATAAATTTTCAGAAATGGCATGCCTGACAAAGCTATCAGCTTGACTTCCAAATAAAATCATAACACCAGGCCATAATGCTCCAAACAGAACTGCAAATATGGTAGCTACTACTATCAGAACTTTATCCCACAGACTTGAATATTTAAACTGAAACAGAAAGATAATTTTTTTATTGAAAAATACAGAGAGGGAAACAGTTTGACAACATACCTGTAGAGTTGAGTTTTTATACAGGATACAAGTAAAAATGTGGTTTAAATGTTAAACTGGTATTATCTGACTTGTAGTAGTGTCTTACCAATGAAAGAAATGAAACTGAAAGCTGAGATTCCGGATCCTTACTCTGATCAGTAGCCCTGAAAAAATTAAAAATGAGCAACAAGAAAATAATACTTCCCATGTAAAAAATTAATTACTGGTCTGTTTAAAGCAGCAGCTGGCCAACCGTTTTAGAAAGAGTGCCACTATTTGAGAAGGAAAAATTAAAAAAGGGGTACATCCCCAAAAAGTTTTGCAATTTGAATTCTCACACAAAACAATTTTTTTTCACATTTTTCAATACAGAACTCCCAACTCTGACTATCTGAATTGCTGATTATCCAAATAACTTTCAGAATTTCAGAAAAAAAATTAAGAGGGAAAATTTATTTTATTAGTAACAGTTAGTAAGTGCCTACGCTTAGCATGTTAAAGTGTTGCCTTTATATTTCATTAAAGGACCTTTCTTAAAAATATAGTTGATTAAAATAGACCATTTTTTCTAAAAAAAAATCTGATTATCTGAATTTTTTATTATCCAAATGGGGTCCGATCCCACTTGATTCAGATAATTGGAGTTCTACTGTACTTTGAAAATCATTTAAATTAGACTTCTGAAAAATATCCAAAACCTGAAAAGTGAACCTAACAGGCTAATTTTACTGATTCTGATTGAAATTGGTGGCCACTATAACAAAAACTCATAACATGTTTGAGGCCACTATAAATGATTTTAAAAATAACATAATTACTATACCAGATATCAAAAGAAAAGGGTCTCAATATAAAGGACATTATAGTAAAGAGGTTTTATTGTAGTTAATTAAGTAGTACAAACTGTTATTTAAGTAATTATTATAAAATTAATGTGTTTACAAAGACAACTCCGAATTATTGTGAGGAAGAATAAAGATAATACACATAAAAAATTGCAGAGCAATTATAACTTACTTAGTATTAGGCATTTTCTCCTTGATTTAAAAATCTTCAACTATTAACTGCTAAAGGCATAGGATATTTTTCAAGATTTTTAAATTCATTTCTGAATAAGTTTTAACTCTATACAAAATTTTTTTTAGTTTATTTATAAAATTCATCACTTGTTAGTAGAAACATATCAAGCAAACGGATGATTTTTAGCATAATTTAAATGAATGGGTCATTTTATATAATTTATATATAGTACTTGATAGAACAAATTAAAATTGGGTTCCCCATTATATTCATTCAGAACGAATTTTCGATCTTTCAAAAACAAATCTTTAAATTAAATGACAGGAAAATATGAATAGCTTCTATTAATCGTATTTTATTTGAGAAATCTCCCATTACTTATCTTAACAACATTTACATCCTGGAAACATCTACCTAAGATTAATTGTTCTAAAAAATATGTAGGAATCATCGTGTTTTTTTATAATAGTGTTGACCGGTGACCACTCGCCCGCTCGCGTCGTTACATAAACAAAATCTTCTGTTTGTAAATATTACAGTTAAAGTAGAAGTTATTTTTAACTGGTATTAACTGCTTATTTGGTCGTTACGTGGTCGTTACTCTGTGTATTATTCCGTGAATTTTTAGCTCCCCGACAATCAACTCTCAAACTCTCACTTCCGGAAGACTAATCAGTCAACACTTTTTCCAATATAGTCGGCTACACTAAAAAGCTCTCCCTCCGCTCTCTTGCGTACTTGCGCTGCCTTCCTATGCCGTGCTGATGAGCCCTAACAAGGGCGAAACCGGTCCATGGCTGGAGGTGACGCTTGAGAGCTGGAGTTTTCTCACACAATTCTCTAACCAGAGGTACTGGGGAAGAACTTTTCTTTGGATATTTTTTTGTTCGAAGATAAAATTTAATTTATTTGCTTTTCCACTTGTCATGTTCTATGGTACAGCTCCCGCAAAAAAACGTTACAGTAGAATATGCGGGCGAACGGGTGGAGTTAGAAAGATTCTTTTGTTGTCATTTAGCTAGAAAACACTGATTGACTGGTGTATAAGCGGATCCTTGAGATCAAGCACACATACCCAAAAATATATCGTCGTGGAAGATGCAATAAGGCACATCTAACATTTGAAGCACCTTTAGTATGCCAATCCTCTTTCTCGCCAAACAGTTTTCGCCACTTCGTTTGGCAGTTTTAACATGGCTGTGCTTTTTTTGTAAACTAAATTTTTTTTCAGAAATTGATGCTTAGATATTTGATTACTTGATCAGGCTTCGCACCTTAAAGTATTAAAAACATTTTAAAAACACATCTTTATATCTCTAGTAAGCCGTGATTTGACACATTTTCACATTGGTCAGAAAAAAGTTGCCGATCTTTCATGATCTGTCACAGATCCAAAGATCATGATCTGTCATGATCTTTCATGATCTGATATTTAGAGAATCAATCTCGATGAAACCGTTTGAGAGCGTGAAAGATATTGGTTTATTTTGAGTGCGATTTTGTTTTGACTATTCCTCCGAATATTATTAAACTAATTTAAAAAAAGATATTACTCTCTTCGATTGTGTGTTACTTTTTTATTACATGTACCTATTTTTCCTTTAATTAGCTTGGTAAAGTTCCCGAATAATGCAAATAAAGCATGCTTTATTTTATGTCGTGGTACCTTACCTGCTACAATTTTATTGTGATTAAAATGTAAGTAAAATGTATACAGTTTTGTAATTTTTTATGTTCCTATGATGTATTTTTGGTTTATACACTGATAAGAGGCAATAAAAAATTTTTCCCATTGTGGTGAGTCCCCAAAAGGGAGATAAAATCCTCACCACAGCCAAATATCTAAACCCTCTGGGAAATATAGCAACCCCCAGTTGGGAGCCAAATATCTTGGATGCTAGACGTATAATATCTTCGTCCTCAATAAAGTATTTTATAATGTTTAATCAGTGGTGTAATCTCTTATATCGACAATCTATCGAATCCCCACAATGGTGACTTCCGCGACAAGGACAGTAACACGCCCTAAAACGCATTCTTCTAATTAAAATCATCGACTAATCATCTTCTGTCGGAGAATTGGATCCTTCAAACCACGCCAGTACTCCCCCGCACGGTCCCGGCTGAACGCATTCCCCACCCTGCCGGGGAGATGTCTTTCGACACCTTCGGCACCCCGCACCCCGAGGGATTAGCGGATTAACTGACGGAGAAACGCGTCTCAGCAGCAGTAAGTGCTTTTCCTTCTGATCTTTTTTTTGTGCTTTCTACTTTTGGAGGAATTGAATAGCTTAACTTTTGGGATCATATCTATTTAAAATTGAGATTCTCAAAACCTTGCACAATGTCTAAGTCAAATACTGTACTATTACCTGCCTACAATAGGTCAGACCCTGCTCTTTGGTTCGTAATTTGTGAAAGTACTTTTAAATTAGCACCCAAGCCCATCACAGATTCTCAAAATAAATACAACCATATAGTTTCGCAATTGCCCCCCGAAGTCGCTTCGTTAGTAAGGGATGTTCTAATGAACCCTGATTCTGAAGACCCTTATAAAAAATTAAAAAACGAAATAATAAAGCGGTCAGGTGAGTCCTCCCAACAAGATATTCGCCAAATTCTTACTGGGGAAGAGTTAGGGACAAGAAAGCCTTCGGAACTATTAAGAAGTATGCGCAGGCGAGCCGAAAATCTTGAGGTCCCTGAATCTTTCATGTTAGAACTATTTTCGCAGCGAATGCCAATTTCAGTTAAAACTGTTTTGGCGGCCTTTGCTGATATAGGTCTAGAAAAAGCGGCCGAAATAGCGGACCGCATAGTGGAAGCAAACCCTACCCCCTTAGAAGCTAGTGGCGTTAGCACAGCCAATTCGGGTTCCCTTGAAGAAAGACTTTTGAGTGAACTCGAAAAGTTAAATACGAGATTAAACAAAATTGAGCATTCTCGTAGTCGTTCTCCTGTTCGGGGAGGGAGAAATTATCCCAGATCTAGGAGTAACAGTAAAAAACAGGAAACATCTGTTTGCTGGTACCATAGGCGATTTGGGAAAGGATGCAAACCCGAAAAATGCATCCAACCGTGCGAATTTCGGGAAAACTAAAAAGGCGGAGAACAACGGCGACTTGTTCTTTGCCCCAAACATCACGTCGCCTGTTCATTAAAGACCAGACAACAAAAATGTCGTTTCTGGTCGATACAGGATCGGATGTTTCCATACTCCCGGCAAATAATACCCAAAAGAGAAACACCTCCCAGCAAACGGTCTTTACAGCAAATTCTTCCCCTATAAACATTTATGGGCAAAGAACTCTTTCTTTAGATCTCAAATTAAGACGAATGTTTACTTGGACGTTTTTAATTGCTGATGTAACAACACCAATTTTGGGAGCAGATTTTCTTCATTTTTATGATTTGATGCCTGATTTGGGTAATAAATGCCTAAGGGATTCAAAAACCAAATTAAAATCAACGGGTCATTTAAAGGAAACTAAGGTGCATTCAGTAAAAACCATAACTGGTGATTCTGTTTATCATGCACTTTATCAAAATTTCCTTCAATTACTAAATTGCCTGATCCCAACAAACCAGTAAAACATAATACTGTGCATTTTATAAAAACTGTTGGTCCACCAGTCGTGGCAAAACCACGTAGATTGGCCCCCGATCGCTTAAAAATAGCGAAGATGGAATTTCAAAATATGATCCAATTGGGTCACATGAGACCTTCGAGAAGCAACTATGCGTCACCACTCCATATGGTTCCGAAAAAAGGAACAATCGAGTGGAGACCGGTTGGCGATTTTCGAGCACTTAATGCTCAAACAATTAAAGATAAATATCCCATTCCCTGTATAGCTGATTTTACCTCAACATTACATGGTTCAAAAATATTTAGCACTATTGATTTAGTTAAAGCTTATCATCAGATTCCTATCCACCCTGACGATATTCATAAAACGGCTATTTGCACCCCTTTTGGTTTATTCGAAAGTACGCGAATGCAATTTGGCCTGTGCAACGCATCCGCGACATTTCAAAGATTCATCGACGAAGTCACAAGAGGTTTACCTGGAGTGTACGCTTTTGTTGATGATATCTTAATTGCTTCGAAAGACTCTCAGGAGCATTTAGAACATCTAAATTTACTATTTTCAAGGTTAGACGAATACGGTCTTTGTGTTAATGTTTCTAAATGCATTTTTGGTGAACCAAAAATCAATTTTCTAGGTTTTCATCTTTCAAAAGAGGGAATTTCACCCTTACCTGATAAAGTAAAATGCATAACAGATTTTCCTAAACCCACTACACTGACTCAGTTGCGAAGATTTTTAGGGATGTTCAATTTTTATAGATGCTTTATTCCAAAGGCCGTGGACTTACTTGACCCCTTAGTGAAATTTTTAGAAGGGCACAAAAATAAAAAGAAACGTAATTCCAATGCTCGAGATAAAACCGAGCAGCTTGAATGGAATGACAGTTCGGAATCGGCTTTTATTAATGCTAAAAATGCAATCGCTCAAACTACTTTACTTAAACATCCTATTCCTGGTGCCCAGTTAAGCCTCTGGGTCGATGCTTCTGATGTAGCCGTGGGTGGTACCCTAATGCAAAAATATGAAAATAAATGGGAACCGATGGCATTTTACTCTATGAAATTAAACAATTCTCAAAAAAGATGGTCAACTTACGACCGAGAATTATTTGCTATTTATTCGGCAATAAAAAAATTTAAACACATGTTAGAGGGTAGAATTTTCCAAATTTACACTGATCAAAAACCTCTAATCTATGCTTTTAAACAAAACCCAGATAAATGTTCTCCTAGGCAAATGCGTCATTTGGATTTAATATCGCAGTATTCCACTGACATACGGCATGTGCAAGGTTCTGAAAATGTAGTTGCAGACGCACTTTCTCGAATTGAAATAAATTTAATAAACAATTGTCCAGTTTTAAATTTTGAGGATTTTAAAAAAGCACAAAAAGATGATCAAGAGATTAAAAGCCTTCTCGAGAACGGCTCTTCGTCACTGCAGCTGGAATACAAGCCATGCCACCTTTCGGAGCTTGAATTGCTGTGTGACGTATCGACAGGCAGTCCTCGTCCATTGGTGCCAACATCCTTGCGGATGTTAGTGTTCCAGCATCTGCATAACCTCTCCCATCCAGGTGTGTCGGCCACACAAAAGCTCATATCCTCGAGGTATGTGTGGCCCGACATGAATCGGGATGTAAAATCGTGGGTGAGATGCTGCTTGCCATGTCAAAAATCCAAAATTCACAGGCACACAAAAGCTCCCCGAGGCACTTTTTCCTTGCCTGATGCTCGTTTTTCTGAAATCCACATTGACATCGTGGGACCATTGCCTCCATCAAACGGTTTCAGCTATCTACTCACGATAATAGACCGTTTTTCACGATGGCCAGAAGCCATTCCCATAGCTGATACGCGAGCGGAAACTATCTCCAAGGCCATATTCCACACATGGATTAGTAGATTCGGTTGTCCAGCGGTGATAACAACAGATCAGGGATCGCAAATGCGATCCAATCTTTTCTATGAGTTCACGCGAATACTGGGAACTCGTAGAGTACAAACCACGGCATACCATCCCATCGCAAATGGTATAATAGAGCGGTTCCATAGGCACCTGAAATCATCTCTCAAAGCTCATGAGAATGATCAGTGGACAGACATCCTCCCTGTCGTGCTCCTCGGAATTCGCACTGCTGTCAAAGCAGACATCAATGCCTCGTGTGCCGAAATGGTTTATGGAACAACTCTACGACTTCCCAGTGACATCATTGAGTCTTCAAATTTAACCGTGTGTGACGAACCATTTGTTGATAGATTACGAAACATTATGCGGGATTTAAATCCCGTGGGCACATCTGCCCACTGTGAGGACAATCCTTACATTCATCCAAAGTTGGAGACCTGTTCTCATGTGTTCCTCAGAATAGACAGAGTCCAGGCTCCTCTTTGCCAGCCCTACAGTGGTCCTCATCGTGTCCTCGACCAAACAGATAAAACTATGTCCCTAATGATCAATGACAAAAAGACCATTGTATCAATAGACAGGGTTAAACCAGCGTATTTGTTGCCCGATCATGTTGATACAAATAAAAACCCGATCAAGAAAATGGCGCAAACAAAAATAACTGCCTGTCAAAATCATGAAAAAACAGTGTCAATGAAAGAAGGCGGAGTTATAACTACACGATCGGGCAGACGTGTGAAATTTCCCAAACGATTAGCCACCTATATCACATTTTAAAAATATCGTGGAACTTTCGGGAACTTCTTTTATTTAGGAACTTTCGGTGTGTGTTTGTGTGTGTTCAATCAAATAACTCATTTTATATATTCCTTCTAAGTTAACAACTTAATTGTTTTCTAGTGCATTTATGTGTTTGTTCTACATTAACAACCATTTATTTTTTGTTTATTTTTAAATAATTTAGTGCATTTATGTGTTTTTTTTTACCTTTTGTCTATGCTTCATGTATAATCATCCTTTATTAATATCTTTGTGTATCGTTCCTTCAGTATCCCTCAGTCACTGGGGGGATACTCTGTGGTGAGTCCCCAAAAGGGAGATAAAATCCTCACCACAGCCAAATATCTAAACCCTCTGGGAAATATAGCAACCCCCAGTTGGGAGCCAAATATCTTGGATGCTAGACGTATAATATCTTCGTCCTCAATAAAGTATTTTATAATGTTTAATCAGTGGTGTAATCTCTTATATCGACAATCTATCGAATCCCCACACCATAAGAATTGTATTGAAAATAAAGTTATCAAACAATTAATTCTGATAATAACAGAAAAAGTGCCTATTTACAAAAAAAATACTAAGAATGTGTATTTTATGTATCTATGATTTGAAACAAAATTAATAGAAATGATGGATATTCTTTTCTGAAAAAGCAGAAAAATGCTCGATGTGGGCAAGAGAATAAGAAATTCTATTAGCAAGCGATGTTCCGAAGTAGTCACCTTCCCAAGTATTGCCCGTGCCTGGAAGTGGTTAACTTCGGTGATGAATAAATGTGCTGGTGTTGGTTTTGACTCGATTTAAGCAGCAACCATACGAAACCATATTTGGCTATTTATTTCACTGCCAATTGAAACAATCGACAACTACATCAAACTGTGTCTTTTTCCGATGTTAGATGTGCTGTATTGCATCTTCCACGACGATATGTTACCAAATCAACATCAACTAATTGACAATTTTTCTCTCAGAGGCCGCCTTCATACGAAAGGGGCCATTCATTAAATTAAAATTAATACGTTTCATTTAAATATATTTGAAATATTAGATGATCAAATCCAACCTTAGTATTGTATTTCTCACATACGCGCGCCCGCTGGAAGGTTAAGTTTTAGAACTGTACAATTTTGCCTACCATTACTCCCGCTGGATGGCGCTGCGCGCTTGCCCAGTGGGACGTTGTTGTAGGGGGTCTGCTCTCCCTCGCTACCCCCCTCAACGGGCTAGTTCGCTCTCTTCGATACTTGTTCATCCCGCATCGCACCGCGTCGGAAGCAGGCTCCCGTTCTCTTCGCGACATTTCAATAAATGAACCTTAAATATACCAAGTTGTATTCTTTTAATTTTCAATACAGTCCACGTCTAATTTTACGTCTCCTCAGCTGAGACATTTTTTGGTCCGTCGAGCCGGAGTATTTCGGCGGACCCTCGTGTTACTTGTTAGGCTTCGTTCTTCGTTACGGACCCTCGTGATTATTAGGCCTAGGCAGGCCTAACCACCGCATCGCAGCAGCATCTCCGAACTCGTCGCTCCAGCAACAGCAAAGGTGAGTGTGTTGCATTCTGGTTTGGTTGTTGACCCTTTATTGTATTTAGTTGATATTTCCCACTTTCCCTTAGTTTTTTGTCCTCTCTATTCATGGACGAACTCACAGTAAAAAAGCGAGTCCTCAAAGCTCAAGTAACGAGGCTCATTAATCGATTTTGTAAAGATGATTCGATAGAAATTAGCACCCATGAATTAAATATAATAGAGGCAAAAATAAATACCTTAAAAGTAGATTGGAAGGCAATTTTCGACGACCTCTTCTTGAGCTCATCGGATGATACTTTTGATGGGCTCATGGAGGAGTTCGTCGATGTGGATGAGAAATTGGATGAAGTGCATTCCGAAGTAAAAGGGTTAATAGAGGATAGTGTCAAGGATAGTAAATCCATTTCGAGTAAAGGGCACGAGGGGAGCAGCGTCAGACTGCCAAAGCTTTCACTACCGACCTTTTCGGGAAAGATAGAGGAATGGATGTCGTTCCACGACCTGTTTAAAGCAAGCGTGGACGACAATCCCAACTTAAGAGTCCTCTTACCCGATTCCCCCCCTCGAGCGATTCCTATGTTATTCTACGGAGAATCTGTGATACCCTGTTTTAGCCTCGAATTTTTATCGCACATGCTCGATTTTTGCTTTATACGCAAGATCCATTAAATCTCTAGGACAGATTTTTGAATCGGTAGTTAAACTCGCATTATTAGTATTTTTAAATAATTTTTGAAAGTTCATGAATTGCTTGATCGTCTTTTAAACAGCTAATTTCACCTAGATATTTTCGGAAAAACGACTTGAAAATGAAAACCAATCCTGCACTATGTTTTTCTTCACCGATTCATAACCATATTTTTGTGAAAAAATTTAAAAATCTATTTTTAAAAGGCAATTAATGTAATTTTTCTTAGCTTAAAACTGGCTATTACAGCAACCCTATATCCAAGCCTTGATTTATTGCGCGCGGGGTTTCTTCTATCTCTGCTCTCCATCTCTGCAACGGGGAGAGGGGTGTTTTTATTACCTTCTTCAACGAAGGGTAGGATTTCCTCTGCCTGTTTGTTTTTGTGTTTTTGTTTATTGGGAATGGATTCATGCGTACTATGCTAGAAAGATAGCTCAAAAATGGGCTAACCGAGGAACTAATAGTAAAAGAAAGTGTGATGGTTGTGTGTGATTCTTATAGCAGGGCCGGACTGGCTAGCAGTTGACCCCGGTGGTGGGAAAACTTCATGTTGGCCCCCTTTTTAAACGCTTTTATTCTACTTGCTTTTGGCGGCGTTTTACGGGTGGAATTTTAAAACTCGATTTTTGGGCACTTCCCGATATGTTATTTCTCTTATTCTTATACGAATTTTTGTGTCGAAAGGCAGTGGCGGATGAAGGATTTGTGTTTTTTTTTGGGGGGGGGCTAAAAATGTTCCCAAATTAAACTGAATCTTATATTCTTATCAATGATCATAATATAAAGAAGGTTATTAATGTCGTATTGTAATTGTAATTACTTAAAGGGGGGTCTGGGGGTCCTCCCCCAGAAAGTTTTTGGTAATTAAGATTTAAAACGCAGGTTTTAAACTCATTTTGGTACATCTAACCCGAATTTCGAGCTTAATACCTTTTTTACGAATTTATTACATTTCTTTAGCAAGAGGAATTTTTGCATTTGACGAACGTATTATAAAAACTAGTAAATATTGCAGGCCCAAGTGTCAAAGGGGGTGTGGGGGTCTTTCCCCAGAAAATTTCTGGTAGGTGGACGACAGTAGTTTATTTTATCTCCGGAGGTCGCTAAGCCATCTTCTTCGGAACCTTGGGCAGAGGTACACCTGTGTGATAAGATGGCCATTTCACGGTGGAGAATGGATGAATTGGCCCCATGCATAGCCGGTATGCATATCGGGGTACGCATTGTTAGCTCTGGAGGATTTTTTTTGAGGATTTGGAAAAAGCGAGTTTCTTGGTATTGCTCATTTTGGATTTGTTGAAGATCTAATTTTTCTGAACTACTCTTAAAAATAAGATGAAGTTAATGATTTGGCCCCTGTCTACATGGCTTTCCCCAGGTAGCCAGTCCGGGCCTGTCTTATAGTATATTTTTCGTAAAATACAGTTCTTCATAAATGCATCAAAATAATAAAGGTTGAATTCTTCAAGATTATTTCACTTTCAAAAAAGATTTTCAAAATGTTTTTATCTTTTAAATTGTGATAGAACAGTTTGTGAATTTTTGTCTTTATAGAATACATTTGATTTCTGTTTTACATGTGTTCTTAATTGAAAAATATGGAAATAAAGATCTTAATCTTTTTGAGTGAACTGAATCCGAAAATGACCTCCATTTTTTCCTCGGGCGTCACGTTTTTTTTTTTTTACAATTCCGGTTTTTATAATTCCTTAGCTGATATGCCCGGCCTTGCACGGGTGGAATTATAGCTTTCTTGTTAAAATTTTCAATACATTTTATTCCACCTTATTTTACCGGAGGAAAGGTATTAAAATCCATCCACTTGTCAAGCATTAATATTTTTGAATGATTTTTACATTTAACCGCATGATCCCCATAAAAAATAACAGACAAATTGAAAAAATATATCCCAAAATTAAATTATAACAATTCCAAGTCGTTCAGAAGAAACCCTATTTACCGGATAAATAAATACAGAATGCATGAAAATAATAATGACAGTCTTTTAAGATTCCTTATTATACAAGTGTTCAGGTGATCACCCTCCCTCCCCTGTGAGAAATAAACATTTCCTACCTTTCCCCTAATGATGATTTTCTTGGAAAATTTCCCTTCCCTGTGGTCTTCCGAAATGACCACCCATAATGGAGAATATTATTCTGGTAGGTTACGATACCCCCCTAGGCCAACACCCTAGACGCCGTTATAGGAGACGCAGACCGACGGTGTCATGAAAGACTTCCAACGTGGACTCAAAAAATGTGGACTAATTATAGTCAATGTTTGTTAAAGTCAAAATTTTCTAAATTGCATAAAAGTAATTTAATTTTTTATTTTATAAATTTTATAAAAGTGCTTTTACCTCGGAATGGAAAATTGGTGATCGAAACATTAGTCACTAAGTCAATTGTTATTTAACTTCTATATTTGTTTATAACAAAACATACAGCGGGAAAATAAATATTCCTGTTAAAAATTAATCCAAGAATAAAAATAAGGATAACACTTTCATCAAATTTAAATTTTTCTTAAATTACTTTTTAATTATTTGATAAATGTAATTTATTCTTAAAGGTTAAAAAGCGGGGAACTGGGAAGGTTTTTAAAATATGTTCTATGAATGGTTCTTGAAAAATTATAATTACAAACAGCGGTGAAATTTAGAGAATTTATACATTAGCCATAGATGAGGAGGAATTGTCAAGTTATAATTTATAACAAAAGAAGACCCTGTTTATTTCAAGCTAGACCCGGACATCGCCCTGGTTTCAGTTTTTTAATAACTGGCGTGTTGCAGAGGGGCTTCGCCAGTTCAAATGTGTGAGGAAAAACTTGTCTACAGAGGAGATATTTTCGTAATGTGTAAGCACACATCTCTGTTGCTGTTGTGCTAAGCGCAGATTTAAAATCAGCATCAAAATTACTACAAAACCTACATAAACTCGTTTCTGAGGATTTTTCAGTGTTGACATGTGTTAATTATTTACATGAAAATACTTTTTAATTATATATAGCGTTAGTGTGGTTGTAAAATGCCAAAAACAACATTGTTTTGAGTTCCAGAAATACCTGACTGGTGAGGTCATATTGTAAATTTGTCCTACTAATTTATGTTGGAAAATAACCAATAAACAAAGTAAGGTTTTTAAAAGTTGACACCCTGTATTTATATAGCCTAAAAAATCTCAATCCAAATTAGAGTAAGTTGAATAGTCAATTAATTACGAGTATAATAATCGTTAAAAGTACGAACGGATATATTATTTGGAATTGTTTTTTTAATGAAAGTTACAACTCTACTCATTTTTTACGATGAACTTATCAAACAAGGGACGGAATAAGCGTGTGTGGAATCATGGAAATACCAGCCAGGAAAGCAGAAGCCGTTTTCCTCCCTGCGTTCGGTCAGTGGGGGGGAAGAATCGTCAGGGGGTGATGGTGTTGTGTTTCAAACCTGTCTCGCCTCACACTGGGGTATGAAATGGGGGTCGTAAGCAGTGGAATTCATAGTCCAATCGGTACAACCCGAAGTTTAGCAAAATATCACATTTATTGTAGTCGAAGGTGCAACTTCGTTGTGTATATTTCGATGATGCTATGAAACTTGATACATTTGTTCCGGGGATCTATTGAAAAACTTCCACAATATTTTAAAAATTTTAACTTCCCCAAGAACCCAAATTTGATGTCGATAAGCAAGCAGTGATTTTTAGGAAAAGCGTCACCGTCCAATAGTCATCAACGAAGAGTTATGTCCGAAAAATTCAAGTACTATTCATATTTTTAAAAGTTGAAAAATGATTTTTTTTTATTTTAATACTTTCTTTTGTAGAAATTGTTCAGTTGTTTAGTAAATGACCGTTTTTAAACGAAATTCAGTGTTTCACGCCGTGCGTGATCCATAGAGCCTCAGAGAAAGGGTGTTTTTTTTAAAACGCATACCATACGCAATCACCACACACTTTGGCAATCTGCCGATCTTCGGGATCGCATCTTAAATTTCTGTATAATTTAAAGCCCCCTTTCACCTTTTTATAAAATTTCAATTTTAAATTTTTTTTTAAAAAAAGTACAGTAGAGCCCCGATTATCCGCGGAATTGGATGGCAAGGGTACCGCGGATAGTGAAAATCGCGGATAACCCGAAAAAGGACAAAAATGAGGTAAAAACACAAAAAAATATTTCAGCATAAAAACTAAGTTTTATTTTACAAAAAACATGATCTGTAAAACTTTTAAAATATGTACAGTACAGCAGAAACCTTTGCTCTGCGTCTAATCTCATCTCTAATCTCATCTAAAATTTGCTCTCATCTTAAAAAAAGTTTTTTCGTGGCACTCGCGGATAATCCGCACCGCGGATCATCAGGGTTCTACTGTATATAAATTTAAGAAACTGTATAAATTTGAAGGCGTGCTATACGAATAGGAGGTAAAAAGGATTGGGGATAAATTTATTACTTTAAAAAATTAAATTAAATACCGTAAAATTGTAGTTTTAAAATTTAAAGTCCCTGATCGTGTCCTTAGTATTTTTCAAATAACGACTGATATGTATCGTGATGTGATGGATTATAATATTTATAGTTTTTAACAGTTACCATATTTGGTTTGAATCAAACCAAGAACACCACAAAAATATAGCTATCATAGAGATTTTAAAAATTTTAACTTCCCTAAGAACCCAGATTTGATGTCGATTATTTAGTTTTCCAATGGTTTTGACGCCTTTTCCACTGAGGATGTCTTCCGATCTTTCTGAGATATGAAAACATAACTCTTCCGGCCTAGGAAGGTTTCCCGGAGATCGTCCTCGCGTCAACCCAATCCCCGTGAACATGGTAAGAAAAAAAAACAACTCGTAAAATGAGTAAAAATATATATATTTTTAAAAGAATAATAAAAAACCATTTGAATTTTATATGAAACTGGGCTAGAATTTTCCAACGATTCCAAATCCGTTAGAATTATTTCAATATCTTTATTAGTTCAAAATTTGCGATTTGTGAACCCGTATGGTCTAGTACTCCAAAGAGGAGATAAGATCTTGATACCGCTCTTGTAGGGCCACCTGCGATGCCCCTCTTTCTTGGAATTCTTGCGCTCTTCTCTCCACTCAATGGCGATAGAATTTATCGCCAACCTTCAAAATCAGACCGGTAATGACCAGGACCGCGGGAGAAATTTTTTGCCAAGGATAAATGCCCTCGCCATGGGAACCCAGGGCGCGCTATTTTGACAGCTTGTCGGGGCGCCATCTGTATTACAAATTATCGTGACTCGGAGTTGGCTTTTTAAGGAAGAGTACTCTTAAGCCCAGCTCAAAAGCTACAATACCTAAAATCAGCATGTACAGGGGATGCTTTAAGAGTAATACAATCGATAACAATATCAGATGACAATTACGAGATTGCCCGCACCCTTTTGAAGGAGCGTTTCTCCAACAAAAGGGAAATAATCCAAACGATCATTAACAAAATCCTTAACATCCCTCCCGTAACCGAGACCTCGGGGTCCCTGCTGAAGTTAGTAGACTCCATTAACGAATGGACAAGATCGCTGGGGAATTTGGAACAAAAAGTAACAGGTTTCTCAGAGATTTTAATGTTACATATCATATTGGAAAAATTACCAAAGAACACTAAAAGTTGGTGGGAGCGGACGCTCAAGAAAGAGGAGTTGGGAGACATAAAAGGGTTCGTTTCCTTTCTGACCGATCATGCTAGGTCGTTGGGAAACGAACCTGCCCCAAAAGACATTAGGAGAAATCCTAAAGTTACATCTCTTATTGTGGCGAAAGCCAACTGCTTTCTATGCGAGGATAAGCATAACCTCTATGCTTGTCCCCATTTCTTAAAATTAGATACAAGGGATAGAGTTGAACTCGCAAAACGGGAAAAATTATGCTTTAATTGCCTGTCCCAAACGCATATGATAAGGGAGTGCCAAAGTACCCGAAAATGCAAGAAATGCAGAAAGTCCCACCACACATTACTGCACTTGGAAAGGAACGAGTCCCTATCGCAACAGGGTTTCCAGGTTTCTTCCCAACCCCTTTCCCCCTTGGCAAACAGTTTTTCTCCCCGCAATACCGGAAGTGACGCTCAGATAACGAACCCTGAACGCGCGACTGCTATATGTGCCGAGATAACGGCTTCTCAAAATCATGTTCTTTTGTGCACAGCCATCGTGAAGGTAAAGGATGTAGGAGGGGGTTGGGTGAGTTGTAGGGCCCTCCTAGACTCAGGATCTCAGGCAAGTTTTATCACTGAGGAATGTTATGCGCGACTAGGATTGCCCTGTTCCCGGAAGGCAATTAGTGTGTCCTGCTTGGGGTCCGCTCAGAGCGAGACCCGGGGTGAAGTAGAACTGGTTTTCTCCCCCCATTTCCCTTCGGCGGAGAGGTTTCAAACAAAGGGTCACATACTGAAGAAAATAACTTCTCCAGTACCAAGCGTCGCCCTTCCTTCGTCCTTGGCTGACGTGTTTGGGGACATGGTGCTAGCTGATCCCTCCTTTAGAGTTCCTGGGAAAATAGACATACTGTTGGGGGTCAACGTTTTTCTGTCATTACTAAAAGGGGAAGTTATTAAGAGAGGGGACGGACTACCCTTTGCGGTCGCGACCCAGTTGGGTTGGATAGTTTCGGGAACCGCGTCAATTGAGTTAGAACCCCCCGCAACAGTGCACTGCCACAACATTGAACTAGGGACGGATGAAATCGTTAAGCAGTTCTGGGCACTTGATTCCGTTCCTAACAGCATTAACATGTCTCAAATCGATCAGAAATGTGAGGCTCACTTCAAAACTACCCACTATAGAGACAATAGTGGTCGCTATGTTGTGAGACTGCCTTTAAAGGAGTCTCCTTCAAAATTGGGAGAATCCCGGGATATAGCCGTTAAAAGGTTTCTTAGTCTTGAGCGAAGGTTAGCAAAAAGCATTGATACTAGAGAATTGTACAAATCCTTCATGGATGAGTACCTCCGACAGGGACACATGGAACTTGTAGATCCCTCGACCGCAACCTCGGCTGTAGTTAATTACATCCCACACCACGGGGTAATGAAAAGCTCAAGCACTACAACGAAACTCAGAGTTGTTTTTAACGCATCGGCAAAAACCTCGTCGGGTTACTCCCTGAACGATTTATTAATGACCGGTCCGAGGATACAACAGGAACTCTTTCCTATCTTGTTACGGTTTCGTAATTTTCCTGTTGTTGTGACCGCAGACATTGAGAAAATGTTCCGCCAAATTGGCATTCATCCCGAGGACAGGGATTTACAGAGGATTCTATGGAGAAGGGATTCGAATGACCCCATTCAGGAATATAAATTGACCACCGTCACGTATGGTACGGCATCTGCCCCTTTTTTGGCTACCCGCGCTATCCATCAACTTGCTTTAGATGAGGAAACCAACTTCCCACTAGCTTCTCCAGTAGCGTTAAATGATTTTTACGTTGATGACTTACTGACTGGGGCAAGTTCGGCAGATGAGTGTAAAAAATTGGTGACAGAACTAATTGCCATGATGAGTAAAGGAGGGTTTACATTACGTAAGTGGTCATCTAATGACCCATCAGTGTTAGAGTGTGTACCCTCAAACTTAAGAGATGGGTTAGGGTCCATTGATCTTGATAATGAATCTGTCAAAATTTTGGGAATCAAGTGGAATCCTAGTGGGGATTATTTCCACTTCACGGTCGCGTTGGAACCCCTTCCGACCACAAAAAGAACCATCTTATCTGATTTGGCTAGGATATTTGACCCCTTGGGCTGGCTGTCTCCCTGTACAGTTCTCATCAAAATTCTAATCCAAGAACTGTGGAAAACTAATTTGTCCTGGGATGATCCCGTCAGTGAGTCTTTAGAGAAAAAATGGTCAACCTTTCGCAATGAATTGTCTCTACTTCAGCAGTTAAGGATCCCTAGGTTAGTTTCGATTCCCCAATTTACCCTTTGTGATATTCATGCATTTTGCGACGCCTCCGAAAAGGCTTACAGTGCAGCTATCTATGTTTGGTCTACCTCTGTTAATTCTAAAGTAAGGGTCAACTTATTAACTGCCAAAACCAGAGTTGCGCCACTCAAGGTCCAGTCCTTACCGAGATTGGAACTTTGTGCCGCTGTGCTGTGTGCTGACTTGTTGCAGGTGGTGTTGAAGTACTTCGAGACTCCAGTGCGTAACATCATCGCTTGGAGTGACTCCACAGTCGTCCTATCCTGGATATCATCTGAGCCCTACCGCTGGGTTCCATTCGTGGCCAACCGAGTGGCTAAAATCCAGGGAACCATTCCCCAGGTGAAGTGGAGGCACGTCAAGGGTACCCAAAACCCAGCCGACTGTGCTACTCGAGGAATGCTCCCTTCCGAGTTCATCCAGAACGATTCCTTGTGGTTTGGGCCTGAGTGGTTGCATAACCATGAGCCTGAACTTGATCCCGACTACATGCAGCCTGTCATCGACGATGATGCCATGAAGGAGCAGCGGACCACTTACGCATTGCTGGCACCGATTGCTGACACAGGCGCAGCGGAGACTCTTGGCCGATTCTCCTCTTGGACTACGTTACGCCGAGTGATTGCATTGTGTCTTAGATTCCGGCACAATTGCTCCCATCCCCGAAGTAAGCGTCTTGGAGTCCTGTCTTCTGCAGAGTTGACTGCCGCCACCAGCGCCATCATCAGGAGTGTGCAGCGCGTGCACTTCCCTCAAGACCTGGCCTGCCTTGCCAATGGTAGTCCTTTGGGTGCCCACAGCAAGATCCTTCCTCTGGCACCCTTCCTCGACGAAGCCGGTGTGATCCGCGTGGGAGGCCGATTGAGAAACTCCTACATCTCTTCTTCGCAGAAGCATCCCATCTTGCTGCCTCATCGAAGTCATGTGACTGAAATCATCATACGGCATTATCATTTGACTTACCTCCATGCGGCTCAAACCCTTCTACTGAACGTCCTTAGGACTCAGTTTTGGGTAATTGCTGGAAGGAGCGCCGTTCGACAGATCATTCATCAGTGTGTGACTTGTGTGAAAACTCGCGCTAAGTTGTGCTCCCAGTTAATGGGGGATTTACCCCCTGCCCGGGTGCAGCCCAGTCGTCCCTTCACGAGTACTGGCACCGACTATGCAGGTCCATATCTTTACAAGCCGCGGGCTGGCAGGGGTACCAAATCGTTTAAGTGCTACGTGGCGGTTTTCGTGTGCTTTTCCACCAAGGCGGTACATCTGGAGCTGGTGAGTGATTTAACATCTACCGCTTTCATCGCTGCTCTCAAGCGATTCATCGCTAGACGGGGGAAGCCAGCTCAGATTACCAGTGATTGTGGAACCAACTTTAAGGGAGCCAGCAGAGAGCTCAAAGATCTCTACCGCTCGATATCCAATGTTGAACAGGGGTCTGATGTCGCTCGTTTCTCTGCCGATGAGGGTATTGAATGGAGATTCAACCCTCCCTCCGCTCCTCACTTTGGTGGATTGTGGGAAGCCAGTGTGAAATCCCTCAAGTTCCACCTCAGGCGGGTAATGGGTGTTGCCATCTACACCTATGAGGAGTTCTCAACACTCCTTACTCAAGTTGAGGCTTGCCTCAACTCCCGCCCCCTCTGTGTGTTATCAAGCGACCCGAATGATCCCCAGGTCTTAACACCTGGCCACTTTTTAATCGGAGCTCCCCTCATTGGCTTGCCTGAGGTGGATGTTACCGACGTAGCCACCCCCCGCCTTACCCGTTGGCAGCTTGTACAAAAGACTGTACAACACTTTTGGAAAAGATGGACACTCGAGTATCTCGCCACCTTGCAAAAACGCGCGAAGTGGTTGAGACCCTCTCCTAACTTAAAAGTAGGGGATCTCGTTATTATTAAAAATGACTTGCTGCCTCCTACCCAGTGGAAGGTGGGTCGTATTACACAGGTCCACCCAGGTAGCGATGGAAAGGTAAGGGTCGTGACTGTTTCTTCAGGCCATAACGAATTTCAACGACCCATTAGCAAACTATGCATCATACCGACTGAAGCTTAATTGTCTCAGTTTTCATAGTGTTTTTTATGCTAATGATATTTACTTATGTGTTTTTTACCTTCTTCCATCATCACCTACTTATTCAAGACAACTTTTTTAGTGCTGTGCATATTTGTGTTACCTCTGATTTACATTTACTTAAGATTTAACTTTTTTTCCGTTAATTAAGGTGTGTCTAACCACCTAAGTGCTACTTCTTAACCAAGTTAAGGTCTAATGCATGATGAATTAGTTTATAGTACTTTCTTAGTATAACCATCATTATTGATTTTTTTGAATTCCCTCCGGTCCTTCAAGGCCGGGGGTATGTACAATTTTGCCTACCATTACTCCCGCTGGATGGCGCTGCGCGCTTGCCCAGTGGGACGTTGTTGTAGGGGGTCTGCTCTCCCTCGCTACCCCCCTCAACGGGCTAGTTCGCTCTCTTCGATACTTGTTCATCCCGCATCGCACCGCGTCGGAAGCAGGCTCCCGTTCTCTTCGCGACATTTCAATAAATGAACCTTAAATATACCAAGTTGTATTCTTTTAATTTTCAATACAGTCCACGTCTAATTTTACGTCTCCTCAGCTGAGACAAGAACACTGAAAATTAGTACAATAATTGAATGATTCTACATCAGTGGCGGATCCAGGGGGTGGCACTCTTGAAAGTGTCCCCCATTGGGAACCCAAAAAAGTTCTCAAAATGAATAAAACCCCAACTTTTACAGGTCTAATTTCAAAATTTTTTTCTGGGGGAGGACCCCCCCTATCTCCCATTAGTATCAAAACGGGGTTTTCAGTGTTTATTTTTAGGAAATCCCCAAAATTAAGACATTTTGGGTGAAAAAGTAAAGGTAATAGTGTTGAAAAGTGCCCCCCTTAGACTCAAAACGTTTCTAAAAATGAGTTAAAACCCTACTTTTACACGTCAAATTTCCATTTTTTTCTGGGGGAGGACCCCCATACCCTCAATTGCACTACAAAGGGATCTTGTCTGGAAAAGTGCCCCCCCCCTTGGAGCCGTGCTGGATCCGCGCCTGTTCTACATATAATGTCAAAATTTGACAACGTGAACTACAAGCAAAACGGGGGGTCTGGGGTTCACCCCCAGGAAAATTTTGAAAATTGGCCTCTTAGATGTAGTGTTTAGCCCATTTTGAGACCCTTTGGGCAACTAGAGAGAACAGTTTCTTGTAAACCACAGAATTTTCTATGGGAAAAGAGTTGTAAATAAACGTCAAAGATTCAAGGGGACTAAGGGGTCCTCCCCCAGAATTTTTTTTAAATTATTTTTTAAACTCGTGTTTTATCTCTTTTTTAAACTATTTGGGGAGCTTTCTAAAGGGAAAATCTTCTTTTAAGTAGCAGAATTCTAAAGGGAAAAACTGTGTAAAACCGAGTTAAAAATTTTAGAGGGGGGCTGGAGTTCCTCCCCCAGAAATTTTTTTGGGGAGCCCTAAAAAGGAAAATTTTATTGAATGAGGCAGAATTTTCAAGGGGAAAACACTATTTAGCAGAGGTCAAAATTATAGAGGGGGCTGGGGGCATCCCCACGAAAAGTTTTTGAAATTTCCCATTTAAAGTAGTGTTTCATCGCTTTCAAAGTCTTTGGGGAGCTCCCAAAGAGAAAAGCTTCTTTTAAATGGCAGAATTCTAAGGGGAAAAAATCTGTAACAACCACCTCCGTAAAAATTTTAGAGGGGGCTGATGGGGATCCTCCCCCAGAATTTTTTTTGAAATTATCACTTTAAACTAGTGTCTTCTCTTTTCAAACTTTTTGGGGAGCAATAAACTATTAGTTACTTGAGCTCCCTTCTGGTTTAGAAGAAGATAATTCACTATAGTATTTTGAGCAATAATTTTTTTCTTATCAGACTGAGTTAGTTTTTTAGGCTACTTGTGAATATTATACAGGATAGATCTTTCTCTCTCTCTTAAAAGAAATTAATTAAAATTTTGTAATTAAGTAAAATTTTGTTTAAAGTGGAGTTACGCAGAATCATGTACGCTTCTATGTTTGAAGAAATTTGAAAAAATTGAAGAAGTGAAGAAGAAGAAGGCCAGAAAATTTTTTACTAGTTTTCCAGTCATGTCCGTGACTAGACTTAAGTTTCTTTCTTTAAAGGGGGTTGGTTCATAATTATTTCTAAGGGGCCCCTAAAGTGTAACTTAATGCAAAAATTTTGTTTAAATTACTAGAGTTCGAAGGATCTTCTCTTTGAAAATGTTTACTCTTAAAAGTAGTGCTCCATTGGGCGAGGTCTAAAATTTTTTCAAATTAGCTTCTAATGTTTTGTTTCTATGTTTTATTATAAAATATTTTTAAATATTATTTCGTTTAATTTTCTTTACATTTTTATAAAGTAAAAACTAAGGGTCATTTAAATTTTACGCGAAATGATTAAAAATTGAAACATAAGTAATTAACATTAATAAACGTACTAAACTTTTGAAACAGCTGGTATTTTCATGAAATAGATCCATCCGAGTAGAATAAAAGAAAGCAAGAAAAAACTTTTTTTAAGGTTTTAAGAGTTTTATAGCAATGCACCTTATTCCTCTAAATATATCTACTCATATAGTCATACCAACAGGAGAAAAACTTTGACATAAAACTCTAAAAAGAACTTACAGAGCCAAATGATAACCAAGCAGATTTCACAACAAACGATCGTTCATCGTTTATGAATTACGGTCACCCCTGCAATTGAGTGAAAAAATCCGTTTCAGTAACAGTCGTAACAATATTGTAAGGCGTCAAATGTTTTTATCTTATTCCCTAAGTGGTATGACTATATACGAGCAGCCAAGATCTAAAAATAAAAATAGAAAATAAATATTTGAAAGAGGTGAGTGGGGAAGGAATTTAATTGTTTTGATAATTATTTTTCGTAAAATAATATCTGAATATCTCACTGTCTCTTTGAAAAAGTGTAGGATGTCAGCCTCTTCCAATCATAAGGTGGCTTTGAGATAATTTTATAGGCTATATTTTACACACATACTAGTGTAGAAGGATATTTTTGTTTTTGCGACATTTCCTTTTCATGTCACCCGTTTCTTAAAAGGGCTGATAATTACAAATAACTACAAAATTAAAATACGAATTGAAAGTTATCTCACCTGAGGACCTTCTCATTTTCTGGTTCGTGGTATCCATTTGTATTGGGTTCAAATTTATCTTTTAAAGAAGCACCATTTTTCAGCACTTGGTACTCTGCAGTTCTGGCATTCAAATTCAAGGTTGACATATTGAAAGTATGGTATTGATTTTCAGCTCTCTAATAGTTATTCTTATACTGATTTCAAATCCAAACGAGTGAAAAAAAATATTTTTAAATCGATGTTTTCTTTCGACGACAAAAATACAAATTCTTGCGACGTAGGCAACACACGCACAGTGAACCGCTGCTAGTTTCTCAGTCCACACTCGATGAAACGAATTCTGTAAAATATCTGGTAAACATGTGTTCTCACTCTAACAAACTTATTCCTAAATAAGGAATGTAGAAATTTTTTTTCACAGTTTGTAGTTTTCATGACCTTCCTTTTAGGATAATAAAAGGCACTGTTGAACGCGAAGCATCAAACGTAATTCCAAAAAAATAAATAAATAAGTAAAAGACAAGATGCAGGATGGGCACTAGCACAAATTGCGTTGAACAATGATTTGCCGCAAGTAGCTGGAACGTTAATGGCTTTTGCATTATCTATTTAAAAAACATCCAACAGAGAAATGACATAACCTTGAGAAGGTAACAATATCCCCCTTTCAAAAACGTAATAGAGCCGCATTTATTCACAAAACCGGTAAACTCTTCAAAGAGCTCAATGAACCACAAGCGACATGACCACAACACGACACGCATAACCTTGAGTAGTCTCTCACATAGGGAAGAGCTGTTCGACTTTTATACACCTGCAAAAAAGAATGTTGCATAATGTGAACACACTGGAACACACAGTGAAGAAGGTTCTTATTCGTTTAGGAGAGGTTCCTTTTTTATTATTATTATTACTTCGTTTCTCTCGGGTGTTGAAACACGTTGTGCAACCTCTGTGTGGATCATTTCGGTAGAGGTTCGAAACCAGTCTAAGAGAGGATTTAAAGGCAGAGGAGTTAATTATATGCTTGGCCTATTGGTGAAATATTTCACTGAAATGGAATACCCCGCTGAAGTTGTGCTCTTTTTTGGATTGTCATTCTCAGAAATGAGCTCTAAAAGAAGGCTGATGAGGGCTTCCTCACAGATTAAAGAAAATGGATTCTCTACAACGCAGATAATTACATTTATTACTTTTAAACAATAGCTTAAAAAACATATAATTTTTTATGTAAAATACAGGGCCGTATCCAGACTTTGTTTTCTTTGGGAAAGGTTGATTTAACATTATTTCTAAGGTACGCCCTAACGAATACATTTATACAGGGTGTTTCAAAAGTCTGTATCGCGGCTTATATTTGGAACCAACGTGTCCTAGGGTCACGGAAGTAAGGTCTACACCCAGGCAAGTGACCCTGGAGAATCCATTGAGATGACGTACAGCGCCCCTAGTGGCGAAATAAAAAAGTTAAAAAATCAATTTAAAATCTGAAGGAGGTAGACCAAAAACCTCATAGAGAGTATTGTTGCCAACATGCCAACGATATGAAGAACTCGCTGAAAAAAATTTCATAAAAATATCGTGAATATTCGCGGAGATATTATTAGCATGTGAAATTATAGCCCTTTTTCAGGCCTCAAAAAAGAAAAAGTTCGTAAATGTGGAAATTTTCAAGTGTTATTGTGTAGTTTTGTGTTTTTTTAGTTGAATGAAAACAACATTTAATAAAAAAAACTTGCAAATTTGCAAACTTTTTCTGTTTTTGAGGCCTGAAAAATAGCTATATTCACATGCTAATATCTCCGCGAATATTCACGATATTTTCATGAAATTTTTTTAGTGAGTTCTTCATAACGTTGGCAATAATACTCTCACTGAGGTTTTTACTCTATCACCTTTAGTTTTTAAGTTATTTTTTTATTTCGCCGCTGGGGGCATTGTATAAGTCATCTCAATGGATTCTCCAGGGTCACTTGCCTTAGATAGGGTATAGACCTTACTTTAGGGACCCTAGGATACGTTGGTTTCAAATAAAAGCCACGAAACGCACTTTATACAGGGGAGCCACATTCATTCATCACACAAGGACAGAAACTAACATTCATGCCAAACGGGGATTCGAACCCCAGACGTATACGGCTGCGCAGTTAGATACTCTAACCAGAACCACTAGGCCAGCACTTCGGCATTTGTAGAATATAAAAGAAATTTGATATAACTGGGGAAAAATGAAAATGAAAAGTAGAAAAAAACTTTCAAAGAATGAAACCACGTGGGAAAAGCATGTTTTTGTTCATACTAGTTAAAACAACTCTGTTTATCATAAGCTGAAAATAGTGTTCTGATTGGTTCATAATATAAGTACCGCCCCCGGTTGCGATTTGCATATGCATTTTTGAATCATGCCATGCTTATTGTGAGATGAATTATACATTTACCTCCAAAAGAGCTCAAGTGCTGGAAAATTCTCTAAAGAAAAGGATTCTCTTTCCCCTAACCCTATTCTCTCTCCCTCAATCGATATAAGTTTTCTCTTAGTGAAGTATAGATAGATTTTTCACTTTTTTCTTAATAACACAAAATGTGAATTATCTATTTATCTATTTCGATCAACAAAGTAAAAACAAAAAAATTCAGTTCTGCATGGATTTAATTTAAAATGCTTCATAAGCAGTTTAGAAAAATTATTATCATTCTAAACTTCCCAAAACAATTATAATCAAGGCAATCTGTAACTTAACCATTAAAAAATTGCAACATTTCGTTTTTGAATGAATGGGTTTCCCTTGGGAATGACGTCAATAATAACATACTAAAAATCGGACTAAATAGGTCCGCGGAAAGTTTTATTTTATTTATTTTTATTTTTTAAAAATGGCTAAAAAAAATCAAATTAATACATTAAAAACAATGAAAGGTATTCAGGAAAATGCTTCAATTCTTTCACACGTATGTGTATTAGGGTGGGTCATTTTCCTACGGTGAAAAAAAAAAAAATTTACAAATTCTACCGGGCACAGCAAGAAAAGGGTGCCAAATGGTCTCAAACTAACATGTGTAAAATATTATTCCATTATAATAACTCTTTTTGCCTCCGGATTGGCCTCAAATAGAACAAAAATATCTAATTTTTCATATTTTTTTAAAATTTTATAAATTAATTTTTTTTGTCGATAACTTTTTAAAGTGCACAAATAATGGTCTTTAAAAGCAATTTTAATCACATTAGTCACCTTCATGCATTATTAATACAAAAACAACTGCCAAAGTGGCAATATAATATGCTATCATATTAACAAGATCCGTAGAATATGATTCTCTTTTTTGCTAACAAACAGTGGATTGTCAGTGGTACATATTTTAAATATATTGGTAGTTCATATACATTCTCCCTCAAGTTTGGTTAGTACAAAGCGGTATTTTTAATTTTTAAAAATAGAAATAGTTTTATATGCCGCGCTTACAAAATTCAGCGGACAGTTATTTCACTGGCAGGTCTTTGGATCCAAATATGATCGCAAAAATTTGTTGAAACACTTGTCGAATGGATAGTTCATTCATTAGGCCTATCATTCATTAGGCAATTTATCAGTTATGATTCGCCTCAGTCATGATTTAACTATTTTTTTGCTATAACAATAGACTGAAACCCAAGCCCATGAAATTCTACTTCTTTTTAGGGAGGATTGACTCAAAATGGATCCTTAGCATTCCCTCATGCGTTCATAAAAGTTAAAATATAGCAAATTTAACTGATTAAGATAATTACAAGTAAGTTTTGAAAAGTAATGTAGCTTATTTAAAAACTTAGGGGATAACACTGAGCTTTATGCTGAAAACGGGGATCTACTGCTCTTCTTAAGAAAATGTTTCAAAATTTGACTCTTAAAATGTGGTTTTAATTTATTTTTGGACATTAGTGACTCATATGGGGTCACTTGGGATGGAATATTCCTAATATGCCAAAGAAATTTCAAGGAAAACCCCAACTTTTAAACAACTATCCAAATGTTTTCCTTGGGGTTGAAATATAACCCAAAAAAGGTACCCACCTTCTGACATATCCATTTTTATTAAAAATTTAATATTTTTAAAATCCTACTCAACCGGCAATAAGAGTTTCACATATTTTTATGATTCCAGCAAGAAATTTTTGATTGCCAGTTCTAACCATTGAGATATTTTAAAATACTTTGTGTTACAACTCAAGTATTTTAACTCTAGTTTCATTTATAATTATTTTATAGTCTTCAATGATGATTTTTATACCATTGTGCTCATTTACATTCATGACGGATTCGTGAAATCGAGGTAAAAACTTGATTTTCATTTGTCCATTTTTACATGAAATTACTATATTAATCGAAACTTTGAGGCCAATCCGGAGGCAAAAAGAGTTATTATAATCGAATAATATTTTACACACGTCAGTTTGAGACCATTTGGCACCCTTTTGTCGCTGTGCCCCTGGGAAAATGTGAAAAAAAAATTTTTGACCCACCCTAATGTGTATTCTAAATTTTATTGAAAAGTTGGCTTTATATTCGTAAACAGCACTAAAATATAGCCTATACATGTATCCACATGCATTAGGGTGGCCCACTTTTCTATGGAAAAAACCAAACAAAGTATTATGAAAATGCCACGGCACCCCCTCAATTTTTTAGACCTACAGAGAAAACTATTCAGGCAAAGTTTGGGCTCTGTACCTTAATTAGAAAGCGATGACGAAGAGGAGTGAATAAGTCCGAATTCGAAGATTTTTATACAAAACAACTTAAAAACCAAAGATCAAACCCTCTCATTTTGTTCATGATTTTTTTATAAGAAACTACTAACGTTATAGATATAATGCTCCAGGTTTTGTTTTTTTATCACCTTTATTTTGGTTGTAGTAATTTTCTAATGTTCAAAGAACTTTTGTAAAGTTGTTTTTCTTGCATTTTTAAACAGCTAATTACTCTAGAACTATACAACTTAAAAACCTGAAATTAGTCCCCTTTTGTTTGTAAATTTTTTGCCTTTAATTTATTATGAATCATGACCATCATTTTCAAAAAGTTTTTTTCAAAATTTAAAAAAGTGAAAAAAAATTTCATGAAAAAAGTTTTTTGAAAAAATATTAAAATCCTTTTAACTCTTAAAAGGAACATTACTACCAAATTTCAAGTTGAAAATAAAATTTAATCGTGTATAAAAAATTTAAAATATTTGAAATTTAGGTTAGTCCCTAACTTATCCCTATAATTTTACAGAAAGAGTGATTCTCTCATGGAAAATTCATAAACTCGCTTTAGGGTGTCCATTAGGGTTATGATTTTTTTCAGATTTAAAAGCCTGTGGTGGCAAATGATGAATATTGGTCCATAAATGTCGAAAATAACTTTTATTTTTGAAAACTGTGAAAAAAGCTTGCGCGCCTAATAAGATTTTTATATGGCTGAAGCACTAAAAGGCAGTTAATAAAATCTTTTTTGAAGCTGATTGTTACATAAATCATAGATTTGTAAAAGAGCTTTTCCTATTCCTTTTGATCCCGAAAGATAGTGTGTGAAGTTTCATCCCCCTAAGTTGACTCTAGGGTTTGCCTATAGAGCCCCAAATTAAGAAAAAATTGGAAAAATTACCAATTTTCAGAATTTTTAAAAAAGTATATTTTGATATTTAAATTGATATAAAACTGGTTCATATGTGTTATTTAGGACATTTTAGATGGTTTATATTTATTTAAGGCTATTAACTGTACCTATAGTGTCTATAATTTAAGAGTAAAAGGTACTACTAAGGGACGTTGCGCTCATCAAAGCTTATAGTAATACACTACAGTGGTCGAAAGTAATTAAATTCCAATTTTCTTCAAAAGAACTCCCTCAAATGATGCCATTTGGTGTTACATTGATGTTTTAAAATATACAGGCCAGTAAAGTAACAGTAATTAGGCCTTCTATTGAAGTTTCAATGTAAAAAATGCTTTACTTCGAAAATGCTTGTTTCTAGCTGATCAAATCCAACTTTATTAAAGTAAAAAATTTTTTTAATATTTGTAAATTTTTGTTCGTATTTTGATGAAAGAAGATTTCAATTAAACTTTCCCCCTAAGACGTTAAAAAGAGGTAATTTTCATAATTTCATACGATAAAATTTATTTTTATTTCTGGAATAGGAGAAATTCATGTCGTTTCCAATCTGTATGGTTTAAATTAAAATCTAATTTTAAAAATGAAATCTATAAGGTTTAAAAAGGTATTTTAAGTTTTTTAATCTTAAAAAGTACTATAACCATCTTTTTGAGAAAATTTTGGATTTGATCAGCTAGAAACAAGCATTTTTGCAGAAAAGCACTTTTTGCATTAAAAGTTCAGTGGAAGGCCTAATTACTGTTATTTCACTGGTCTTATAATTTAAAACATCATTTAACAACAAATGTCATCATTTGAGGGAGTTCCTTCGAAGAAATTCGGATTTAATTCATTTGTCTACCGGTAGTGCTTATTATAAACTTTGGGGAGTGCAACGTCCCTATCACTTATTAATCTTAAATTATAGGGGCTATAGGGTACAGTTAATGCACATAATTATATATAATTAATTTAAATATGTTCTAAAGAACACATTTAAACCAGTTTTATAACAATATAAATATCAAAATATTTTTTTAATTCTGAAAATTGCTAGTTTTTTCGCTTTTTTTTTAAAATTTGGGGCTCTATAGGCACACCCTAGAGTTAACTTATGGGGCTGAAACTTCACACACTATCTTTTGGGACCAAAAGGAATAGGAAAATCCATGGGTAGCGAAGTTTTTTGGAAAAAAGTTTTTTCCTTGAGACACACTAGTGATTGCTATATTAGAAAGTGAAATGAGGTTGGGCGCGCCAAGTTTTTTCTCAATATAAAGAAAATAATGCTGTAAAATTAACATATGGGCAAAAGTTCATCGAATTCAACATCAGGCTTTTAAATATTTTTAAAAAAGTCTCAGAATCATAACCCTAGTGTCCATATATGACTTCAAACATGCAAAAAATGTCAAATCAAAAAATATATTTTCAAAAAAAAATTTTTCACTTTTTTAAAATTTGAAAAAAACTTTTTGAAAATGATGGTTATGATTCACATTAAATCAAAGACAAAATATTTACAAATGGGACTAACTTCAGGTTTTTAAGTTGTATTAGTTAGAGTTATTAGCTGTTTCAAAATGCAAGAAAAACAACATTACTTGAGTTCTTTGGACATAAGAAAATTACTACAAAACCAATATAAATGTGATAAAAAAACAAAACCCCGAACATTAGATCTATAACGTTAGCAGTTTCTTATAAAAAATCATGAACAAAATGAGAGGATTTGATCTTTGGTTTTTTTAGTTGTTTTGTATAAAAATATTCGAATTTGGATTTTTTCACTCCTCTTGGTCATCGACTTCTAATTCGAACACAGAGTTGAAATTTTGGCTGTGAGCTTCTATTAGCTTTAGCTGTTCAAAAAAAAGTAGAGGGTACCCAGAGCTCTACCTGAAAAAAAGTTTTTTGGGCCACCCTAACATGCATATACTTCAAACTTATTTTTTTTAGTTTAAAATTTTAAAATTATAATTTACAATTTAATTTTTTGAAAGATATTTTGTCTTTTTTTCAATTTAATTATTTTTAATCAATTTATTATTGAATATTGTCGAAATACTTTGTGTTGCTTGATTGAAAGATTTTACTTGTATTTTCAACTTTAATTTTTATAAATTAATTAATTAACTAATGATTTAAACACCTATAGTGTTTTTTTCAGGTTATATAGAGGTATATAGCTGCAACATCCATGGAAAAATGACCTTGGAAAATGCCTCAAATGTTTTTAACAATAATTTTTTAAATGTCGATTTTTAAGGCCAAAAAATTGAAAAATTGAAAAAAATTAAACTTTTTAAAGTCCGATTTTGTTCTATTTTTAGCATGTTGTTATTTAAGTAATTTCTGATTGAAAAACCGTTTAAATTACTTCTTTTGAAATTATTTTCTGGTTTTGAGCAATGTTTTTCATTTTTTCGACTTTCCAAATTTTGAATTAATTTTAAAAAAATGATATTTTATATTTTTTAAAATTTAAATAGCATATTTGTATTCAGCACTGAAAAAATAGCCTATAAACATGTATCCTAACTCTCCATTAATATAATTTAAATTTAAAAATTTTTGGTCATTTTTTTTAAATAAAAAAATTAAACTTTCCGCGGATTGATTTTGTCGATTTTTATACAGAGTAGCGAGCCGCCATGCCATTTACACAGACTGTAGTTTGTTTGAGATTATTTTTTCCAAGTGAAAATTATTGAAAAACCAAATATCGCAATTTTTACCCGTTTGACCTTTTTTTAGTAGATTTACTGGACTATTAAAGAATACTGGGCCATTAAAGAATATATAATGGTGGATTACTCAATTTCACGTTTTCAAAATCATCTAGTTACGATAGATTTCACTTGAACTGAATGAAAAATTCGGCAGGAATTTTCAAGGGTATATTGTACAATATCGTTTTAGATTATTTTTACATTAAACAGTGTTGTAAGGATGTTTTAGAGTTTAGTGGAAAGAGAAAGAGATAAAAATATTTGGGAATGCCATCGTTTAGCAGCGCCATCTTTTATGGCTTTTAGAAGTATTATTTCCCTTCAAGTTATTGTGAATGGCTTTAAAAAACTTCATATGGTATTTTGAAGTGAAAATTTCGATTTTAGTACATCATTTTGAGGACCGGAAAGGTGTTTATATGAAAGGTAACATTACTCTTCAGTATTTTGTAATACTTCTGACTTCTTGGATTTGTAGGAAAAGACAAAAATACGGTGGAGTGAAAAAAAAAATGAATTAAATTTGAATAAAAATACGGCCGTATCGTATGGCTTGGAATTAAAATTGTTACACATAAAAAAATAATTAATGGATTAAACTATTAGTATATCAAAAATCTTTATAAAGTTAAATTTTCAACACCTCTTAATTTACTTTGTTGATATA